>JADWPU010000007.1:0-600000 GCA_016109575.1 Phialophora chinensis | reverse complement strand
TCAAAAGCCCGCCGAAAAGCCGGCACCGCAGCCGGCAGAACCGAAGGAGGAGAAGAGGGACGCTCCGCCGCCGCTACCAGAGAAAAAGAAAGAGGAACAACCTGTCATTGGGAAGACAAGCGCAATCAAAACAATTCCGCCAAACGTGTTGCAAATGGATGCGACAAGTTCACCCAGGGTCGAGGCGAAGGCTCCCGAGACCGACTCACCAAGCCCGGCTAAGCGAAGAAAGCTCTCTCCGCCATTTGAAGAGTCTAACACCGCTACAAAAGAGCCTAAGGCCGAGACAGAGTCGTCAACTATGAAGATGCCGAGGCTCTTATCGCCCACCCTGCCGTCGCCCGAGAAAGGGAAGGAGAAAGAGACACGACTGCCGCAACTGTTGTCTCCCCTCCTGCCTCCGTCGCTTGCTAAAGAGCTCTCTACTCCTTCGAGCACCGTATCAATTGGTAGCCCTGCCGCTACGCCGCATAAGCGCTCAGATCCTGTGCGTTCGATCCTGGCTGGCGCCGATCTCGAAAACGGCACAGCTGGGGATAGGAACGGACTGACGCCGAGTGGTGGCAGAGTGCGTTCAGATAGTCAGCATTCGGCCAAGAGCAGTGCTCCTGGTACTCCAAATGCTGCTAAGGTCGCTTTGGGCGCAAAGCTTCTGGGTAAAACCGGCGTCAAGGGTGCAACGCCTCTCCACAATGGTGCTACCCGCAGCCCGGGCCCCCGACAGAGGCACACTATTATCCTCAAATACGGAAAAAAGAATCGCAAGAGAGTGGAAGCGCTGTTGAAATTCGCGGCCCGGCCGAAGAAGGATTTGATACGGCATGAAGCAACGGACCTGCGCAGTACTCCAGGAGTTCATCCGAGGAAGGAGGCACCCAAGGAGCCGTCGGAATCACAGCCTTCTAGAGACATTAAGCCCAAGGGCAGGGATGTTGACGATGTCAAGCCGGACAAAGAGAAGAAGAGGAAGGCAGGAGACAGCCCTGGCCCTGGCCCATCACTGAAGAAAGTTAAGGCGGTCGGACCCGAGAAACGTCCGACCACACCAGTACCACCTGCTGGCAAGACACCGTTGTCAAGTCACTCCCGGTCAACTTTCTCTACGCCCAAGAAGGAGTTCAAATCAACTGCCATGAGGCGAGTCGAGTCGACTGAGGGCGCCGATGCTCCCACCCCGACTGGGGATAAGCCGAGGGTCTCAACACCACAAGCCGCACCGAAGCCCTCCCCTCAACCTCCAGGCAGCACTCACTCATCCCGACAAGAAGACCGACAACAGTGGGTCAATCTGAATGATAAGTATTTCGCACTGGGCCGCAAAGTCAAGAATGAGGGAACGGCTTTGCAACCTCAGCTTGAAACTCCCAAAGCGATATTGCTGCTGATTGATGCCTTACTATGCTTTATGATCAACATCGGCTCGATCTCACATGCGCGTCCCAACGCCGATCCGGGCTGGAGGAACATTCTGGCGTATCATATCTTCGTGTGGCGTGCATCCAGGAAGTTTCCACATCTTCATGCTCTGGTGGTCCAGCTGGGAGCAGTCTGTCGGCAACTCGTCCACAAGTACGACATGGAGAAACTCGCGCGAGATCCGCTGCCTGAGGACTATTGCAATTCCGCACCGACACCTGGGAGTGATGGCATCACCAAGACAAATGAGGATGGAGAAAAATACAAGAAGGGATACGTGGAATTCAAGGATCAGCTTATCACAAACGCCCGAGAGTTACAGACCGCCTGGCTGGATGGTTCGCGCCTCCTGTCACTCGACCTGCTGGAACGCGAGTACCCGAAAACGTGGTCGAAGCGGTCGAAGGATTCGAGTACGAGACTCCAGGAGAAGCCCACGCCTTCCAGAATTCCGAAGGACTTCTACCTGCCATTGGACGCCAGTACCACCGCGTTTGAGGCTGTCAGGTTCGGCATGGTATTTCTCGAGGAGTGGGCGGAGAAGGAGAAAGTCGATTGGAAGACCCGGATTGATTTATGAGCGTGGATGCACGTATGCGACGGCTGTACCGACGCGATGTTGGCAATGTGCGTGCGTTTTGATGAATAAGAGATACCACTTTAGCGAACCAAAGATGAGCAGACTTGACTACGTACATAAACGCTTGCAATTTCAGAAACTTCCTCCCGTGTCAAACGTCTACGGGCTCTAAACTTGGCAACGACAGGTGAGGTCCATCATTTATGAGAGAGTACCGCACAACAACTTGTAGACCTACCTTTAATGCACCATCCACACCTCTCGAAAACCCTCGCTTTCATTAAATAGTGTAAGGAGGGTACGAGGATGGCTTTGAAAGGGCTGAGGTTATGGGAGTTATTGTGCTCGTCCCGCCAATCCTTCTTCTCGGCAAATGTCATGGCGGTTTGGCCCTCAAGTGTACTCCCAGAGTATATGCGACGAAGAAATAGACGGCTATTGTGTACGGAGTACGATCTCGTGTTGCGTTTGGAGTGCGTGATATTTCATACCCTTTTGTGTCTAGTATTGCTACTGTAGGTGGTTGTGTCTGCGCCATACAATGCATACCGTAAAGTAATTCCACAACATCCAGCGATAACAGCATGGCTGAAGATTGTAGTTCTGAATAGCAGAAGATTGTAGCTTTAAAGGCTGAAGATGGTGTGTTGGTCATCCGTTGTTTCAATCGTCGTCCTGTCCGACCTTTCCGTATTGTCCACGGGACCCGCTTTCTTGCCGTGACCGCGAAACCATGCGACCGATCCAGCCTCCGATGCCTTCTTGAGTGCTCCCACTCCGTCCTCGTAGATTGCCGTTCGGGTCTAGTTGTATGTCGGGAGGGTCGATGTCGAGACCGGGAATGGCAGCATCTGCGGAGAAGGCACCCGGCTGAGGGCCACCCTGTCTGATATCGATAGATGATGGTGATCCCACGCCCATGAGTGAGCCTCGTTCTGCCTGGGTCGAGGGTGTCGGCATTGCGGTCGTGGCGTCCCCGAAGAGCGCGTTCATGTCTTCGAGCCGCACGTTGGCCGTCTCTGGATACACAAAGTAGACTGGTCCGCGATTAGCTCTTGAAAAAGAGTGAAATTGCGTCGTGACTTACCGAGCACGAAACTGACAGCACAGAAGAAGGCGTGTACTAGATACAGCCGCCACTTGATCGTTGTCTGGAGCACTGGCGTGAGTTCGCCCACCAGGAAGTTGAAGGCCCAGTTGCTGGCCGTGCTCAGGCTGGCACCTTTGGCTCGAATGCTCAAAGGCAGGATTTCCGGAGGGTAGAGCCATGGTATAGGTCCCCAGCTGGCTCCAAACGCTGCGTTATAAATCATGACAAATATCACCACCAGTGTCGGAGTCCATCGCACGTCGATAAAGATGAAGTACCCAATTAATGACAGGGAAATGATCATAGCCACCGCCCCAGACAACAGGATAGGTCGTCTCCCCCATTTATCGACTAAGTACCAGGGTGGGACCGTGGATGCCAGGTATGTAATTGCGTTGATGCCGGTCATGAGAATAGCGTCTCGTCCGACCCAGCCTGCTGATTCGAACACCAGCGGTGCATAGTAGGAAATGACGTTAATGCCGTTGAGTTGTGCGAACGCCTGGGCGGACATGGCAATGAAGACACGCTTATAGTACCGTCTGAACATATCGGCGTACGACCTCTCACCCTCTTGGCGCTGCAGGAGAACATTCATCTTGATCTCGCGGTACTCTTGGCGGGCCTTCGGGTTGTGGATGTCGCCTTTCCCGTAAAGGTTGGCAATGACGATGATGCCCTCTTCGTCATGGTCGTTATCCAGGAGCCATCTGAGAGGACTACATTAGCGACCGTTCATGATTTCCATGCCAGTGCGACTCACCGAGGAGATTCGCAAATAATCAAACTGCCGAATCCGAGGAGCGCACCCATGAGGCATTGCATCAGCAAGGGTACTCTCCACGAGAGGTCGCTTTGAATGAAGCTGCAGAAGTAGTCCACCCACACGCTAGCCGCATATCCGGTGATGTTGCCTGTAAATTCAATGCAAGCAAGCTTGCCTCTGTTATGCGGCGGACTGATTTCGGATTGGTAGACTGGGACAATGGTCGAGAGAGCACCAACGCCGAAACCCGCAATTAGCCTTCCTACCATCATCATTGGCATGCCGTTTGACAATGTCTGTAGCATTCCGCCCACGAAGAACACCATCGATCCATAAAGGATGGTCCGCCGGCGTCCAATGATATCACCAATGCGTCCGACACCTAACGATGCAATGAGAGCGCCAATCTCGAGAATGGCAACCATCGTGCCTACCTCGGCCGGTCCAGGCTGGTTAAACGCATCTCTGAAAAAGGGACCACTGGTTTCCCGTTAGCAACGCGAGTAACACAGCCCTGGTGAACGTACGTTATAATGCCAGACATAACGCCTTGATCATATCCAAAAAGAAACACACCCAGGGACACGAACACACTGGTAAAATACCTGGATCGTATCAGTCAGCCAATGCCTAATATTTTTGAAGTGCGCAGCGGTGTTTCGTACAATAATGGCTTGCCCACAAGCCCCTTCGCCCGGGCTGCCTGGGGATCATTGGGAGCCATGATGAGAGCTAATAATTTTTCTGCGCTGGCAATGTGCCTCGGTGGAGGCTCCGGAATGAAGATAGCCTCTTTATCTATACCCAGAGAAGGTTGCTCCCGCTCAGAGTGATCTTGTTCTCGAAATCCGACTCTCTTCTTCCGACCTCCACCGTGACCGCGGCCGGAGCCTTTGAGTCTCTGTCCGCCCTGAGTGAGAGGGTCGAGCTCAATCCGATACGGGTCTTCGTCGTTGGCAAGCTGCTCTGCAAGATCTCCAGTGTCACTCCACAAGGAGAAATCGTCAGACTCAGAACCCGAGTAGGATGGTCGCCGATGGCTTTCGTGCTTCTCGTTCTCTAGAGAGTCCCGCAATGTGGATGAGGGGCCGTCGAAACCAGCTCCAGAACGGGACGAATGCGATCGGTGGTGGAGGAAGGACAGGGAGGACCGTTGAGGAGAAGGAATGGTGTCGGCGTTGGGAGGGTGGTCTTACGACCAGCCCTGATTCTTCAATGGGGAAACGTCTATGTCAAATAGAGGGCGCGTTCGAGCTTTTCCGCTGGTGGGTCGCGTGGGCAGTGGGGAGCGAGGTGTGTGAATCGAGAATCGGGCTCTGTGATCAGACGACGAGAAGACAGGGCCCGGTCACTGGTCGAAAGTCCGACAATGGCGATAACATGGAGATGGAGATGGAGATCTGATCAAGGGAGGCGGAGCACACAAAGCTTCCACGTTTCCCATGTGAATGCCAAAGGAGAGAGGATAGCTCGATTCGACGTCGTCAAATGATGCAGGAGCAACCAACTCGAGAAAAGACTGACAGAAAGGGTTTGGAGAATGTTGAGGTGAGTGAGCAAACGAGCCGACGGCTAACAGATTGATGAGGTACGCAAGTTACTCGTACTAGCTACCAAGCGAGATACGAGGGAGTGGTTCCAGAGCAAAAGGGGCGTGAGGGGGCGTCGCCTACCAGGAATCTCTGGGGAAGGGCTCTCAGCCCTAAGCAGCGAAATAGGCAGCAGCCCAGGGGCGACCCAGCCCTTATCCGAGCAGCCATGCCGCCTAATCCTTTAACGACACCTTGACCTCCACCTCACCGACCGCTCCTAGGGAGCGACGTCACTCTTGCCAAGCCACGAGTCAGCAAACTTTGCAAGTTTCTTACAACCACACACCCGCGACGGTAAATCCCACTAATGCCTCTGGCCTTATGACTTCGTTCAGCAGATGATCGGACACATCAGTGGGAGCCTCGTGACAAGCCTGCAGACCGGGCCTCCCTCGGCTTTCCACGGCTGCTCATTTTTTTCTTCGAGACTCTGACCACATCAGGCTGGCGTTGCGCAGGAGGAGAGAGATAACGTTTCCTTTCTTTGACGGGGCGAGATCACCTTCCCCTGTCTAGTCATTGCCACATGCCCATGCCGTTGAAAGCGAGCGCCTAGATCTCACATCGCCCTCTCAGTCATGGCTACTCCTCAGGTTTGTATCATTCCTGGCGCGTCAGCCTTCTCCGAGTTCCGCCGCCAGGCTCTTGCCTCCAACATAGGCGCTCGCGACGTCCAAGGACAGTATGTTCACTATGTGGAACCAGCCGGTCCCCTTGACTCTGAGAGCATCGCCCTTCTGATGAAGTTGTTGACCAATGGGCACCATGAAGAAGCACAAGAAAAGGAAGACGAGCCTTCCACAGTTCTCCACGTCTTGCCAAGACCGGGCACTATATCACCGTGGAGTTCGAAGGCTACGAGTATTGCACACGTTTGTGGGCTGCGAAAGGTTGTGCAGAGGATCGAAAGAGGCATCAAGATCACAATCTTCCTTGAAGATGGGCAATCTCTGGACAACGCTAGTCTCGACTTCCTGCATGACCGAATGACAGAGACCATCTCCCAAGATGAGCCCAATCTGAATCTCTTGTTCCTGCACCAAGAACCCGGTGTGCTCGGAACTTATGACTTATACAGTGGTGGCAACAATCCTATGGATATCCTGCGAGACTTGAACCGCAAGCTAGGTCTCGCGCTGGATGACTCGGAGATTCGATATCTTGTCGAAGCGTATTCAAAGGATGGGCCAGTACCAAGAAAGCCTACAGATGTCGAGCTTTTTATGTTTGCTCAGGTCAACTCCGAGCATTGCCGGCACAAAATCTTCAACGCAAGCTGGACGATCGACGGCAAGCCCAAGACCAACACCCTGTTTGGCATGATCAGAAACACCCATAAACAGACTCCGGAGGGTACTGTCAGCGCGTATAGTGACAACGCAGCTGTACTTAAGGGCAGTATTGGAAGCCAATGGGCTCCGGATGATTTCAATGGTCAATGGAAAGCAACAAACGAAGGGGTGCACATGCTCATCAAGGTCGAGACGCACAATCATCCTACTGCTGTCTCTCCGTTCCCAGGTGCTGCCACAGGCTCAGGAGGCGAAATCAGGGACGAGGGCGCAACAGGACGAGGAGCGAAACCAAAAGCGGGACTATCCGGATTTTGCGTGTCCGACCTCTTGATACCTGAGCACCGCCAGCCGTGGGAACTCGACTATGGGAAACCCCACCACATTGCAAGCAGCCTCGATATCATGCTTGAAGCCCCCATTGGAAGCGCGGCTTTTAACAACGAGTTTGGCCGACCCTGTACGGTAGGGTACTTCAGAACTCTTTTGGTGGACATGAAGACAGGAAAGGACTCTTCGGAGGTCAGAGGCTACCACAAGCCGATCATGATTGCAGGTGGTGTTGGCACTGTTCGACCACAGCACGCGCTGAAAGATCCTGAAATCGTCAAAGACGGTGCTTTTCTGATCGTAATGGGTGGACCAGCTATGCTCATTGGCTTGGGAGGCGGCGCAGCTTCTAGCGTCAGTTCCGGAGAGGGGACTGCTGAGCTTGATTTCGCAAGCGTTCAGCGTGGCAATCCGGAAATGCAACGGCGAGCCCAAGAAGTCATAACTGCGTGCACCGCTCTCGGTCCGCACAATCCCATCCTCTTTATCCATGATGTCGGTGCAGGAGGTCTGTCGAACGCACTTCCAGAGCTTGCCAAGGACTCCGGTCTTGGTGCGGAATTTGAGCTTCGTGATGTCGACTGCGCAGATAAGAGCATGAGCCCTCTTCAAATATGGTGCAATGAGGCCCAAGAGCGGTACGTCCTAGCGGTGGCACAAGAAGGCATGAACAAATTCAGATCGATTGCTAAGCGAGAACGATGCGAGATATCGGTTGTGGGAAGAGCCACCAAGCAGCAGGTATTGAAGCTTACAGACCGAAACCATCCGGCGAATGGCTATGATCAGCAAGACCCAATCGATCTCCCGATGGAAGTTCTCTTTGGCAAACCCCCGAAGATGACAAGAGATGTGACAACGAGAAAAGTGGAGTTGCCCGGGTTCGACACCAGTTTGACCATGTATGTGCCTCAAGCCTCTACCGATGGTCTTTTAGAAGAAGCAATCAGCCGAGTGCTACAGATGCCTGCCGTCGGGTCAAAGTCTTTCCTTATCACAATAGGAGACAGGACAGTCGGCGGATTGACGGCTCGTGATCAAATGGTTGGGCCATGGCAAATCCCAGTTGCAGACGTCTCGGTTACCGCAACGTCGCTCACGACCGGCATCAGGACAGGCGAGGCAATGGCGATGGGCGAGAAACCAACCATCGCCCTCATCTCTCCAGCGGCGTCTGCTCGCATGGCTGTCGCTGAATCACTGCTGAACTTAACCGCAGCAGACCTGCCTGACCGTCTTTCCCAAGTTAAGCTCTCCGCAAATTGGATGTCAGCAGCAAATCACCCCGGCGAAGGTGCAGGAATCTACGAGGCAGTCGAAGCGCTAGGAATGTACCTATGTCCTAAACTAGGCATCTCTATTCCTGTTGGCAAAGACTCGATGTCCATGAAAATGAAATGGTCCGACCCCTCAAGCAAAGAGGCCAAAGAAGTCACCGCCCCGTTATCCGTTGTCATATCAGCCTTCGCCCCGGTCCTCGATGTCCGCAAAACATGGACCCCGCAGCTTAAACGCCACAGCCAAGTCGGCGAAACGACCCTCTTCTTCGTCGACCTAGGTCTCGCACACCGAGCGTTGGGAGGCTCCATCCTCACCCAATCCTTCCAACAAATCGGCGACGAAGCCCCCGACATTCGCTCTGTCTCTTTATTCAAAGACTTCTTCGACGCCACACAGCAACTGCACGAACAAGATCTCGTGCTCGCCTATCACGACCGCTCCGACGGTGGTCTCTTCGCCACTCTGGTGGAAATGTCCTTTGCCGGTCGCTGTGGCATAGAAATCATGATCAATGACATTTGCCCCACGCCACGTGCCCCAGATGTGATATCCTGCTTGTTTAACGAAGAACTCGGCGCTGTCTTCCAAGTGCGAAAGTCGGACGAGAATCGCTTCAAGGCCTGTTTCGCGACCTGCGGGCCTCCCCCAGGCTTGATCCACAAGATTGGGCGCGTGAGTACAAAAACTAGCCAGCAGAATCTTGCCATCTACCACGGCGGCAAATTAATCCACCGGGTCACACGAGCTCAACTACAGCAGAAATGGTCCAACACGTCGTATTGGATGCAGCGACTTCGCGACAACCCCGCCTGCGCAGACGCGGAATATAACGGCATCCTCGACGACGCGGACCCCGGCCTCTCGTACAATCTCACGTTCAGCCCCAAGGAGAACATCAACACGTACCGTGCTTCCCTGCTCAACTACGTGCGTCCCACGGCCCGTCCCCGCGTCGCCATTCTCAGAGACCAGGGGACAAATGGCCACGCAGAAATGGCCTTTGCATTTGACGCCGCAGGCTTCACGGCCATAGACGTGCACATGAGCGACATTCTGTCCCCCACTGCACACCAAACCCACCTGGGCGTCGACCACGACCTCTCCTCGTTTGTTGGCCTCGCGCTCTGCGGTGGCTTCTCTTTCGGCGACTGCCTCGGCGCGGGCCAGGGGTGGGCGAAGTCCATCCTCTTCCACCCCGCCACGCGCACCAAGTTCAAAGCCTTCTTCGACAGGAAAGACACATTCACGCTCGGCGTGTGCAACGGGTGCCAAGTCCTATCCAAGCTCAAGGAACTCGTCCCCGGGGCGGAGAAGTGGCCGTCCTTCGAACGCAACGAATCCGAACAATACGAAGCCCGGGTCTGCATGGTGAAAGTCTCGGACCCGCCTTCAGAAAGCGGAATGGCCCCCAGCGTCTTCTTCCACGGCATGGCTGGCTCGTCGTTGCCCATTGCTGTCGCCCACGGCGAAGGCCGCGCCAGTTTCACGACCGATACACCCCCGTCGGCGATCCCGCTCGGGAGCAGAAAAACGCTCGACGCCCAATTGGCTCACGATTTCGCGTACGCTAATCTCGCGCCCATCAGATACGTCGACAACCACGCCCTCGCGCCGACGACGAATTATCCCGCAAACCCGAACGGTAGCCCCGCTGGCATTGCAGGCGTGAGGAGCCACGACGGACGGGTCTTGGCACTGATGCCTCACCCCGAGAGAACGATCCTGGGCGGCATCGGCAGTTTCATCCCCGAGGGCAAGGCTCGGGACGAGAAGGCCGGGTTCGGTGAGTGGGGAGAGTATGGGCCTTGGATGAGGTTGTTCCAGAGCGCGAGGAGGTGGGTTGGGTAGCGAGGCATACACGCCACGACGTGGTACACATGTACTAGATGAGAAGAAGCGCCCTCATGCACGCAGTACAACACGAGAGCAGCGACAGACGAGTATGCTTTGGGAGCGAGATGCTGAAGCGGTCCCGGAGCAAAACAGAGTCCGAGATCACGCACGCCGGCACCGCCATGGGATGTCAGGATCTGTCGGCGAGGCGCTGGGCCGAGGACCGCAGCTTCCTCACAGAGTAATACTTTGATGGACGTTGCCCCAATATTGGCCTACGGATCCGAACCGGCAGGTCGTTTTGGTTTGTACGGAATTACATGACTAGAAGCAGTTCATCGAGCAAGCAATCTGCGACAATCTGCGCGACTAAGTCGGGGGAATTTCGAAGCACGGTGTTAGGGATCCTCAGAGCGAACCGAAGCCACACTCCAGGGGAGTCCAAGTCAAACAGGACGGCTCCGGTATGCAGAGAAGGATTTGCAAATCCCTACAAGTTGTCGAGCAGGTAGGATAGACATTTCACGATAGACACAAGAATCCAGTTCAATTTTTCAATGTTTTTCATTTTGGTTTTACGGTTGTCACCAGAACCCTGTCTCTTTTCCCCTTCACTATTTTACCACCACATTAGACGGTCGTGCATTAGTAAGTAAGTAGTTTCTAGTCACACAATGCCAAAAAGAAATTCGGAGCGCCGCCTGTGTACACCCCTTGCTTCGTCTTTCGGTCTCGCACAATGAATGCAATGCGCCTGCGCCGTAACCAGGAAAACCTGAAACTTTTTGTACAGTCGACTTGGCCATTGTCGAGTCTGCTATCCTCTTGCATGGTCCATCACGACCGTCCGCTCCCAAGCCGTGTGGGGGCTTGAATTTGGCTCAAAGACTCGCCGAGTCTCAGAGTTCTGATAAAGACGTGGCCGACTGGTTGGTCGGTCTAACGCGCCTCATCCTCGCGGCCTCATCACCTTCTTCCGTTCGAAATGCCGCGATGGAGCCGCGAAATATCTCCTCATCAAAACGATCGTCCACCTGGGCCGTCTAAGCCTTGCGGGATCTTGTGGTAGGACCGTTCGATCGCCCAGTTGTGAATGCACCATTGACCTTCGTGTCGAGTTCGGCACCGTCTGCACCTTTGTGTGGATCAGGGAGGGGAAGTGCGCTCATAGCGATCAAAGCTTCTCTGCCAGTGTTTCTTCTCGGGCGTCCTTGAATAGCCTGCTTGCGGTAGGTGGCGAAGTAGAACGAGATAAAGAGCAGGAGGTAGGAGCTGAGAATGACGAGACCGGCAATAGCAGCGAATTCTTCGCCGGCGCAGGTGCCTGCGTTGGGCATCCACGTGAAGTAGGAGCTGGTAAAGTAGGTGTACGATGCAAAGTAGACGAAGCCGAGATCGATGACGAATTGGATGATTTGCATGATGGTGATGTACTTCTTCCACCAGATCCTGACGCCTCGCGCGGATTGGAAATAGTACCTGCCACTGTCAGCGCCCCAGTCTCTGGTATCTGGAATCAACTGCTGCCTTACCAATACATGACCACGTGCACAGTCAAATTCAGGGTGATAGGAACCCAAGAAACCGAGGTATGCCCAATGAGCTGGGTGTAGCAAAGAAGGGCGGTGGCGCCATGGTGGTAAGTGTGAAGAAAAGTGAGGGGCTTCTTCTTGAGAACAAGGAAGACGGTGTCGATAAGTTCGAGGTACTTGGTGAGGTAGTTCAACTGCGAGGATTAGCGGTGCCAAAAGAACAGCCCAATGCGATCCCACGTACGTAGTAAAGGGTGACCAGCTCTTTGGTCCAGCCTCCGTCGTAGCTGCAGATGGCGTGGAAGACACCGCCGCGGACAAGAGTGGGGAGCAGTTGCTCAATAAAGAGCACCAACAAGCCGCCACTGATGATGGTGAGGTAGAGGTTGTGGATCATGAAGAGTCCGTTCAGCGTGAAAGGCTTGCGGTGCTTCATCAACTCTCTTCCTCCGAATATGATAACATAGTACGAGACCAGAGCGATGACCGTCTCTTTGAAAGTTGACATAGGGGTCTTGCCCGACTCGAAGTTGAAATCTGTTGGGGAATGGCCCAAGATGGCCGCGTATCCCTTGGCGAAGATAGGCCATAATTCGACGCCGAAGGGGCGGTCGAGCGTGGGAAGAGGGATTGACTTGAGAATGTCACCCATTGTGAGAGAGATGTGGCCTTGTTGTCGCGAATCGCAGGCCGATGAATTGAAAAGGGCTGAGCGCAGGCGCCGAATTGGACCGGAAGGAGCGACGGGAGACAATCGACTCAAGAAGCCCGAAACAGAACAAGAAAGAAGGAAGGACGAGAAGAAGATGGTAAAATAGATGGGCAGCCGGAAGCGGTGGGAGGCGATGAGATATATCTGGACCTTTCAGCGCGACCGGGCGGGCAAGTCGCGGTTGGCAATTTTCGCTGATGGAAAATGGTTGCAATCAGGGGAAAAATCGTTGTCGAGCGACCCGCGAGCCACTGTCGTAATGAGCCAAGGCCCGCTTCAGCCGCCGCTTCCCATTCGCTGCGTGCCTGGCTGTCAATTTCCGCGTAGGTCAGGTATTGCGATTGCCGCGCGCGGTTCGTATGGGTGACGATAGCCGCGAAGATGGAGTCTCGAATGATGCTGTGTAGAAGCAGAACGACGATGTTGATCTGGATTTTGTCGAAATGAACCGAACCGAAGTGGACTGGCCAAGTGAAGCGAATATTGAGACTACATATGGGAAAGTGCAGAGCCTTGTGCCCTGAACAGGAATGAAGCAACGACCACGGTTGAGCTCGATCTGACGAACATCTGAGCCAATCACCGGCAATGTAAATGATGACAACTCAATACAATACGCGTACACAGTCAAAACACAGTTTGTACGCCTTGCCTGGGCAAGCCATCTTGGCTGACGCACGTCATTTCAACCATTCACAAGCTAAGGGATTCAAATCCGCACCCTTGACGAATCTCAGGTGACTTTGAACTTCAGTTGACAGCCCATTCAAAACTTGCCCGCAGCGTCAAAGTCTACAGTTCCTACCACCTACCCACCTGTACAGCTCTCCCCTCCGCGCCCATCAGCTGCGCCATGGCTTCTCTTGCTGTACTCCGTCTGACTGCTCGTCCTGCCACTTCCTCCCTCTTCCGCCCTTGCACACGATCGCTCAGGAGAGCTCCAGCCATAGCTCAAACCGTTCCCGCCAGAGCCTCATTCAGCTCCTCAGCCATTCAACGAAGCGCCGGTCACGAAGATGAGACCTTTGAAGAGTTCTCGGCAAGGTACAATCCCAGATAGAGCTCGGTATTGCGTTTGTGGAGGTCCATTTGCAAAACGACGACAAGCCCGCGTGTGGTGGAGCTCGGCTGACCTGGAAACATACAGATACGAAAAAGAATTCGATTCCGTCCAGGACGTTTTCGAGCTGCAGGTACGAATTGGACGTGGATCATATTAGTCAGGTCTAACTGACCGCGCAGCGAAACCTGAACAACGCCTTTGCCTACGATCTTGTCCCTTCGCCCGGTGTTGTTACAGCTGCCCTGAAAGCTGCCAGACGTGTCAACGATTACCCTACCGCTGTGAGGATATTCGAAGGTGGGCATATTCTGCATCGGCCAGCACGAGAAGAGATTGTGTTCGCTAATGCTCCAAATTACAGGCATCAAGGCAAAGGTCGAGAACACGCAACAATACCAAGAATACCTGGACGAGCTGAAGCCTCTACGTGAAGAGCTTGGAGTTAATCTGAAGGAGGACCTCTACCCCGACAACAGTGACAGCCCATACCATAATCCATGAGCGATTAATTGGTGCACGTCAAATGCTCGTGATTCATTGTGGAGGGTCGGAGCAGGAGACTTCGCAGGGCCCCTTGCATATCAGGGAGAGAAGTGAAAAGACGGGCCCACATGTATCCCTTCATCTGCTTTGCGCGCAACATCCAAACAGAAACTACCTACGCTAGTCCAAATGTACAGTTCCGAGGACAACCGAGCAAGCACGAGGCTGACTTTTGCCCTTGGATTCACGCGCTGTCTTGCCCCATTGCTGAACATGCCTATTTCCTCACGTTTCGATTTGTTTGGCGTGGCAATGGTCGGGAGAATGAGAGAGAACGATCCCCAGCGGCTTAGCACCATTATGCATGTCTTTTGTGGAACGAGAAACATGTGGTCAACACTCAACTATATTTCGTCAAATCCTCGAGGTATTGCCTGGTCGTTTCTTGCGAAGTCCCTTTCTATTTACACCCCAAACGCCGCGCCTGGTGCCAAATCAAACTAACTCGGTAGTTCGTCCTTCGGACACCTGCAGACTGGTTGCATCCCAATTCATCATGTCCGAGAAATCATTTTCATCCATCATCATTCCTGCATCAGACTTCGATGGCGGCAGGATGAGAGGCGTCGCGCGGTCTGAAAAGGACATCCAGCCCTCACAACATGTGCACTTGCCGGCGTCGTATTTGTCCATGAATAGAATACACTCCTGGCGGTGCGATTCGCAGCAACAAAGCGCCGAGTCTGGCGTGTCGGAGGAAACAATGTAAGGCGTTGCTTTGTCCGACCACGAGAATAAGCCCTGACAGCCCTGGCAAGTCTCCAACCTAGGCCTTGCGTTTTGTAGCTTTTGGCAGACAGCCGAGTGTTTCTTACAGCGACATATACTCGGCTGTGCCGAACTAAATGTCTGGTGGGATGAAGGAACTGAGCTGATCATCGAGGACCCAGATATCAGCCGTGATAGGGACGTCCTGCTTGAGTTGGTGCTGGAAGTCCGTGGGACGTACCTAAGGCTGCGCGATGAATTGGAGGGCAGGGGAGGCAAGCTTGAATGGTAATCGACCGCATTGATGCCCGCAAGGCTGTAAGCTTGCTCATCAAGTGAAGCATGGTGCGGCGGGTTCAGCCGTTCGTCCACCGAAGTTACAGAGGTGTCAATGGGCATGGATAGTTGGTGGGACAGCTGATTGACCGGTGCTGGCGACTGTGATGCCTGATTGTCGACATTGCTTCCAGGCGTGTTGGCCATACCACGGTCGACAGCAAGAGCCCGAAAGCTGGCTTGCTGGTAATGCTCTGCTTCCCCCCGCAGGAAGGTCCCGAAGTCTTGTAACGTCTGGTAATTCGCACTATAGTACGGGGACGGCGGGTTCGTGTTCCAGTCGGGATTTAGCTTGAGGAAGAGTCGGACCCATTTATGCTCCTCTGTTTCTCCTCTCTTCCCTCGGCCTATCTCAAGCATGTGTCTCTGAAACTGATGATCCGGCATGAGATGGTCTGATTTGAGCCTGTGCACCTGCCTTGTCGAGTATGTTAGACACTTGGCGTATCCACGACCTACTGCGGCTTCCGGGCACCTGAGCTCTGCTTCTTTTTCATCCGCTGTTTTCCTGATTCGCTTTCTGCTAACTGTGGCGTCTTCATCTGTGTCGTTGTCATTGGGCCTTGCTCCCGGCAAGGTTGCGGAGAAGGATGGTTTCACAGTATTCGTATCTGACTGGGAGGAAGGTGGAGGTTCTGTACCAGGTTGTGGAGTCCGGTCTGAATCACGCCCGGCCGTATGCCACATTGGTGTTGTTCTCTGCTTCGAAAGAAATATTTGGTAATAGTCTTCCAAGATCTGAGCCTTGAGCGCGTGTGAGATTCCCAACCCTTTGATGGTAGCTGCAACCCCTGCTTCTCTACCCGGTCTGGCCTTCGCATGGTCAACGCCGTGTTGGGCGTGCAGAGAGTCTCGCCGGGTTTGTGGAATGGGAATAGCAAAGCGGTGCGCCAACGGGCCAAACACGTCCATGTGTATCCGAAATGTCCTTTGAATCTTGCTCGCTGTGTGCAAGGGTTCACTTAGACATACTCGTACTTCAAACCTCACTCCAGTGGAGGCCACTATCTGCAGAGACCCGCGGAGGCTGTAGTACTTAATCCAACGTCCTAGTGCTTTGATCTCCGGATAGGGATCAAGGATCGTCTCGCAGTCTAGCGAACATAGCTGTAGATACTGGTACGGATCAATTAGAGCATTCAGGGCATGAGAGCGTGCGGCAAACATCAATGTGCGATTGAACGTTCGTTTGGTCACCTTTGAGGGACAGCATGCTGGCCGGTTGAGCGCAAGTTGAAGGAAGCTTGCGATAGTTGTGCGTAGTGCAGGACAAGTACTCGCTCTCTCCGCGTCACTTGCAGCGCTTGGGATTCGGCGATCCTCTGCTGTTCCTGGCAAAGTTGTGAGCCCCCTCTCAGGTTCGGGCAGAAGGGACACATATCCACGCACTAGTGCAGGGAGTCGAGGGTTGTAGCACAGAGAATGCCCTTCTGAGTGCATGCTAAGTCCGTTGAAGGTAGCCCATTGTTCGTGAGGAGTATCCGGTTCGGCGCATCTGGGGCCCCTCTGCGCATCCCACATCTCATCCGCCCGAACTCTTCTTTCGAGGGATATAGGGCTCATGCCCTCGGATATGTCGCTGGCGACCAGCCGCTTTGCTTCATCCAGTGGTCTTCTTTGGTCCCTTGGTGCCTGTTGCGAGACTGCTCGGTCGTATGCATTAGGGTAGTTCAGCTCAGCTTTAGCTTTCATGGATCTGGATGATACAAGTCAGCTTGTCGCACAGAAGTCACAATCGATCCAACATAGAGTCCCCTGATATGGAAAATCTATGCGCATATCGCATGGAAACGGAGTATTGGCATTCTGCTACCGACCTGAGCTTCGGTTTCAGATGATCTAGGTCGGCGCAGATTTCTCTTCTGCAAGCCCTTATTTCCGGCAGGGCAAGTCGCAAAGCTCTCAGACGCGCCTGAACAAGGGTTCGCAGAGCTTCGAGCTCTCTGTGTTTCGCGTTCAACGACCCTGAGCTGCAATTAGTTAACAACACCTGCGAGCAGTTGAGAGTCAATGGCGTCGGCCTCCCAGCCGAGACTGCAGAGAACAGCGAAGACATCCGCCACAGGGGGGCTACTTACAAATGTACCTGTCTTACTAGAGCGCGATCCATCCTCAATGGATCGAAACAACCATCGAATCTGGAGCAGAGTTCGTCCACCACGTCAATGCTATGTGGATAGCAATGTTCGCCGTAAAATGCGTTGGAACGGCTTCCGGTATCGGCACTGGTAGCCAAAGTGCTACAGTTTGACAGTAACGAGGGCGTTGGTGCCGTGATATCACTGCTGTTGCTGGCGTGCTGAAGTTTCAATCCGATAGGACTTGAGCACTGATGGCATGGAGCCCATCCCATAGAGATCGGAGCAGATAAATGCTTGAGGTGCAGCGCACGATATTGTACCGGATGCCGCGAATAGTTGCTAGTGGCCATGGTCGGGTGTGATTCATCGGATTGCAGACAACTCAATTATTCACCGCCAACTTCGGGCAAGCACAACGCATACGAGTCTGCTTCTTTGGCTGGGACCGGTGGTTGAGGAAGGTGGAAATCGACGGTGCATATCTGAATGTTGCTGAGCAAGAACACACTGCCGATATGGCAAACATGTGCATGTGATGCGCTCAACAACGGTTCCAGCAAGCTCTCGCTCAACGTTGGCGCCGGCACCGGCGAGACGTTGTGAACTCTCCGTTTGAGAACCAATGCGCCCATTTTGAATTGCTCGAAATGTCTTCAAGATGAGCTGCTTCAGCCTCTGACATGGAAGCCCGAAGTTTCGGGTGATGGCAAGAATTGAAGAGCCTCTTATTGGCCACTGATGCAGCCGACTAATTGGCCACACCTCACTGGTCAACAGCCGATTAGCCTCATTGAAGCTTAGCTCTTCTTGGCCCTTGAACTAACACGGTGACGAAAGTTCTCGTACAGCTCAACGCAGGTTGCCTGAGAAATTTCACGCCGCTTTTAGAGGTTGTTTTCTCTCGATGCCACGAACACAAAACCCTGGTATAGTCGCCTGGACGGGACCAAAAGGTATCCTGTTGTGAGGTATATTGGAAAGGTGCTGAGCTCATCTCCCCGATCCATGGGAAGAGAGCCGGTCGCAGCCATGGAATGTGCAGACAGTGTTCTCGTCCTCGAGCTCGATTTCGTACCTTGTGAGGAAAGTCGTCACTTGATTGTAGAAACAGCATGAGACACAACGATTTCCAGTATTATCAATTGGGTTTTCGGTCTCCTTCTCAGGACTAGACGTGCTGTATCCAAGTCAATAACGACCTCGTTTGGACATCGCTCGGAAACGAAGCGGCCGGGATTGGAGGCTGGACCCAGACATGTCAGACCCAAGTTCGCGAATGATACTTTAGGATGGTTGTCGTTCCCTATTCCGTCGATGGTCTGTTACTCATCCATTACAAGGAGAAAGGGAGCGGGGATGACATACTTCATCTATTGGTACTCTGTTCAAGGATTCGGTGCCGATGTTCTTTGGAAAGTATCCCATGTCCAAAAGTGGATAGTTCTTGATCTTCCTGGGAACTGAGTGTTGAGCTATTTTGCTCGTTGCCCTCACTTTTACTTGCAGTAAATGTACCCTCGAAATCAACATCTCCAATGTCAAGATCTGCCTCCTCGTCGACAAGCTCCTCAGGGGACTCATGGCCGCTGACTTCATCTGTGAGATCCGCTGAAGGGTCGTTAAATTGAAGGGTAGGTCACTGCGTAATCGTAATTCTTCAACTTGTTGTGGAACATAACTGACGTCGGCCCCAGTTTCGTTGAACCTGACACGACTCCTCTTTGTTCCTCCACGCCGGATTCAGTCAATCGTTTCCCAGCCACAGCGTTCTTGCACACGGGAAGTGGATATGGAAAGAATTTTCGAACGCGGTGGTTTTGATCGTCTGCATGCTCCAAAGTATCCTTCGTGGTTGCAAATCGTGCGAAGCAACCTTGACGTGAGCAGGGAAAAAGGTGAGTATGAATTTTCATGTAGTCTTTAACTCCTCTTCGCTTTTGAAGACCGCCTTACACACGTAATCTCTCGCAGCAGGACATGGGTGTTCGACTTCAGGGTGCGATTTGGAGTAATGCCGGGTGTCTCCCGGTCTTCTGAACTGTTTAGAGCAATTGTACTCCTCAGCAAGTGGACAAGCATATCACAACTTTCTGTGCACGGCGTTTGCGTGCGTAGTGGCACCGGCCACGTTGCTGAACTTTTTGTCGCTGTTCTCTTGGTTTGCAAGTGGGCAGGGAACTTTCACTTTTATGTGTATTTCCTTGACATGGCTTTGCGCTGCACCAGTGCTTTGGAATGTAGCTGTACAGTTTGCCCTTTTTGCCTAGGGACAGGAATATCGAATGTTTCTATGTCTGGCTGTTACATGCCTCCTCGCACCCTCACAAGAGGAAAATGTCGATGTACAGCCAGAGTTCTCTGCAGGAGGGCAAGAGAATCCTTTCCCTGGGTATACAGAGTTAAGGTGTTCCTCGAGAGGAGCAGCGAATGGGAATGTTGCTGCACAGCAAAGCTCCTTAGCAAATGGGCATATGTATCGACTGTTCTCTGCCCTATGAAAAATGGATACATTGTGGGCAAGGATAGCGTGGCAAGAAGCATCCTCCTGCATCTGCAAAGTCTCTTCACATTTGCACTGTTCAGCGTAGGTGCATCTAAGGCCCCACCACCAGGGAGATAAGCTAAGATATCATAATGTTTAAGGTCAGGAAAGTTTTCATACTGTCTGCCTGCGTTTTCGCTTGAGGTTCTCGGCTGGTCCGTACCATGGCGACGAGCAATATCGAGGTTGTATTGTTTCATCACATCGAGGTGTGAGGCGGAGAATTGTATACCGATGCCGGGGTGTAGGAGACAGAACAACCCTTCCACTGAGGGATGAGAAGAAGCTGTGTTCGTAAAGATGTTGCCAGGAAATCCGGCTGTGGTTTAGGCGGCCGCCCCGTGTCGGTATAGTTGTAAGTTTAGCATGCCGCCGCCGTGACAAGTGTTTTGACCCTGAATGCACCACTGTTTTCGGTGGTCCCATTAGGTATCCCTTGGTTCATGCCTTGGGGACTCATTTCGATGCCTTCCATCTACCTCTTTCGCAGGTCTAAATTAGAACATCAAGTGACGTCTTTACAGGTGTTTTCAATGCTGAGGCTGTGTCGAGAGTAGCTGCGTGGCAGCCGTATTTCCAAGTTGCTCAGCAATGTTCAAAAGACGACCCATTAGGCGGTCTGGCAGTGGCAATTTGCTGTCCGGCAGCGAGGATTTGGGCCGAAGCTCTTCGTACTGTCTGAATGTTTGCAACAACTCACCAGCTGCGTCGGGCAGTCTCACAAGCGCGAGAGTCTTATGCCACAATGTGAGCACGCCGGTAGTCGGCTCATCCCGAGACACCTTGTCGATATCAACGATCGATAAAGCCGTCAACATGCGCTTGGAGTACTTCTCGATCTTCTCCTTATCTGCAGTCTCGTGTGCGATGAACTTGTACGAGCCGCGGGCGATTTCAATAGGCATGGAAGCCCTGAGGCCTCCACCATAGAATCCTTTCACGTTAGGAGGCAACGGCACACGACTGCCAGGCTGTAGTGCCATCACCCACGCTTCAACAATGGAGGGTGGCATTTCGCCACCAAAGTGGTCATTGGCGATGATGTCGCGCAGTGTTTCAGGGTCGGGTTGATCTATCAAGAGTGGTCGCAGCTTCGGCGCCTCAGGGGTGGCTTGTTCAGGACTTGCGTTGCTGAACATCTCTTTCAATCATGAATATGAGATTATATTCAGCCTGTCGAGATCGGTTGAGTAGTCGGCAAACATGGAAGGCGCAAAACCTGCTCGCCGCAACAATAGAACTGACTGGAGCAAAGGTAACATACCGTGCATGCCGAGATGCCTTTGTAGGACCGTATGAGGGGAGTCCGTTCTTGGCATCCACGAAAGAAACCTCCAAAAGCAGCAAGTTTTACGTCGGAATAAGTATTCCCCGATGTACCGGCCCCGCTGTGGAGGAAGAAGGGCCAAGGCCCAAAGCAGCAGAATAAATTAATTCTGTACCTGGCTCCGTCAAACGCAGCAAAATCAACAACCCTTCCCACTCAAACTGCTGAACCCGGGGGACAGCTTTTTTTTGACCGCCACCCTGATTATAGCACAACTGGGGCTCGGCACCAGATCTCTTGTCAAGGTCACCCTGTTCGATCTCACTACAACGCAAGGAGAGTGGCAACGTCTCCAAGTCTTTACCGGTCGTCTTAATTATCGCAAAACGAGGCCGCGATCAGTGAGTTGAACTTCCTCTCCTTATCACTCTGTGAGATCTGACTGTTCTTGAAGTTTTCGGTGTGCCCTAAAAACCTGCATGAGTGCGCTTATTTCGGGGCTCCTCCCGTGCGGTCTTTAGAGCAGGAAAATGCAGAAGTTGCGACAAGTCTCGAGGCACGCGCGGTCCCGCTATCTGAGCACGACGAACCCCTACCGAGCCGAAGCCTTCCACGCGCAGCTTGAGGATCCTTCTACATCGGCTTTGCTCACCTCCCTGAAAAGACAACCGAAGACTCCACAGACCTTGACGGAAAAAATTGTGCAACGTTATGCCGTCGGTCTACCAGAAGGAAAGCTCGTTAGGGCTGGCGACTACGTCAGTCTTGCACCGTCCTATTGTATGACACATGATAACTCGCGGCCCGTCGCCGCCAAGTTTATGTCTATGGGAGCTTCGAAGATTCATGATAACAAGCAGATTGTTATGACCTTGGATCACGATATTCAGAATAGAAACGAGTCGAATCTTAAAAAATACCAGCAAATAGAAGAGTTTGCAAAGCAGCACGGCATTGACTTTTATCCAGCAGGGCGGGGAATCGGTCATCAAATCATGGTTGAAGAAGGATATGCATGGCCGGGCACACTTGTTGTGGCTTCGGATAGCCATTCAAATACTTACGGCGGTGTTAACTGTCTCGGTACGCCTATCGTGCGTTCAGATGCCGCGAGTGTGTTTGCCACCGGTCGTACGTGGTGGCAGATCCCGCCCATTGCGCGGGTGACATTTACGGGGACGCTGCCTGCTGGCGTGACGGGTAAGGACGTAATTGTCGCATTGTGCGGGCTATTCAACAATGATGAGGTGCTTAACCACGCCATCGAGTTCACCGGTTCAGAGGAGACCATGGCCAGTTTGCTTGTTGACAGCCGGCTGACCATTGCCAATATGACGACCGAATGGGGAGCACTCGCCGGTCTGTTCCCGCTTGACCAGACGCTGGAGCGCTGGCTGCGGTACAAAGCTACAGAGGCGATGTTGCTGGATACTCGAACAACCCGACAACGCATCACCCACGAGAAGGTGGACGAGCTGCTCGCGAACCGCCTCACTGCCGATCGCGACGCTGTTTACGCTAAGCAGCTCTACCTCAATCTCTCGACACTCTCGCCCTACATCTCCGGCCCCAACTCTGTCAAGGTCGTAACGCCTTTGAATGAGCTCGCGCCGCAGAGAATCAAAATCAATCGCGCATATCTTGTCTCTTGCACCAACTCGCGCGCGTCAGATCTCGCCGCCGCCGCCAAAGTCTTCAAAGACGCGGCCAAAGCGAACTCCGGTATCGTCCCAAAGATCGCCGATGGCGTGCAATTCTATATTGCCGCGGCTTCCGCTCCGGAGCAGGAAGCAGCTGAAGCCGCGGGCGATTGGCAAGCCATGCTCGACGCCGGTGCGCAGCCGCTGCCTGCCGGATGCGCAATGTGCATTGGGCTCGGAACCGGCCTGCTAGAACCAGGTGAAGTCGGGATTAGCGCCAGCAACCGCAACTTCAAAGGGCGAATGGGCTCGCGGGATGCGCAGGCGTACCTCGCAAGTCCCGAGGTCGTGGCCGCCAGCGCTCTAAGCGGCGTCATCTCCGGCCCTGACGTGTACCAGGTGCCGACAGACTGGTCTGGCGTGGAGCACGGATTCGGCACGGGGATGCCGCACACGACCGAGCACGAGCTCGACCACCTATTGCAGCAGATGGAATCACTGATCGAGCGGGCGCAGTCGGCCGAAGGTGCTTCGAAGGCGGCCGTCGAAATCCTGCCGGGCTTCCCTGAGCGGATCAGCGGCGAGATTGTCTTCTGCGACGCCGACAACATCAATACTGATGGGATCTACCCCGGTGCGCTCACATACCAGGATGACGTGTCCAAGGAGGACATGGCGCGCGCCTGTATGCAAAACTACGATCCTGAGTTCAATAACATCGCCAAACCCAAGGACATCTTGGTGGCAGGTCGGAGCTTCGGCGTCGGCTCGTCGAGAGAACAAGCGGCGACAGCGATTCTCGCCAAGCAGATCCCCCTCGTCGTCGCCAGTAGCTTCAGCAATATCTTCGCGCGCAACAGCATCAACAACGCGCTCATAGGGTTGGAAGTGCCGCGCCTTGTCGAGCGCCTGCGATCTCACTTCTCCTCTGAGTCTGCCTCCACATCCCACGAGAGGCAGCTGACGCGCCGTACCGGCTGGACGCTGACGTGGGACGTGGCGCGCAGCGTCGTGGAAGTGCAGGAAGGGCCCGGCGGCGCGGTGTGGACGGAGCGCGTGGGCGAGCTGCCACCGAACGTGCAGGCGATTATTGCCGCTGGTGGACTCGAGGGTTGGGTGAAGGCTGAGCTGGGGAAGGCGGACAACTAAGTTGGCGCCGTAAACCTACTCGTTCCACGCCATCACGAGCCCCTTCCGCAGCTTTTCGGACGACTCCGCAACCTCGGGACTGTCATCCAGGCCCAGCTGAGCACATTCCGCGAGAGGCTTCTCCTCCCTCGCCCTCTTCGCCTCCAGATCATCACCTGATGCGCAAACTCTTCGCTTCTTCTGCGGAACCATTATGCGGTCGTGTTAGGGACCCCGATACAGGACTGGCGTTCGTTGGGGATGGGAATATACATACTCTTCCACGAGATACTGCATTGGAGAAGCGCCAGGAAAAATAGTTAGAGACACTGTGAGCGAGAAAGGAAAAGAGATTGAGTAGACGAGGTTTATAAAGAGGGAGGAGCCGTGTCGGCGAGCGAGCAGCGCCCTTTCGGGCTCCTGCATCTCGGGCTTGTCGCAAGCAAGCCGTCCATGAACCCCGTCATCCGTGCCGCGATGGAGCCAGCGGAAACCGTGGCAGGGTAGCGCAGGGGTGCGGCGAAGGCAACGACAGTGTATTGTAGCAGGAGCATCGATGGTGGGAGACGTTCTGTCTGAACGTGATGCGAGAAATGAGGAAAGAGAGTCGGTCGAAGGCCAAAGGGAAAGACATCGCGAGTGTGTTGGCTGAAAGGGAACTTGCGGCTGGGGGTCAAGGTCGGCGCCTTCTTCGCGTGCCGTGCGCCATCCACCGGGCCCATCAGCGCGACCTGGTCTCTTCTCAGGGTTCGATAATGTGTACACGCATTAACCAACTCGATCGTTCGGAAAGGATTGAGCAAGTCAGGCAAATGGCGACCATCTACGGCAAGCCAGTCGCGTCTTAATTTGGTTAGGCGAGGACGATTCAAGCAGCAAAATCGCACTGGAATTCGTTTCTCAGATCATCTCAAGCGATTTTAAGTGGAACGACTCCTTGTGGGAGCGATACGATTTCGCTGCACTTGCCCAGCTGTTGGAATGACTTTGGTTTCGACGAGCTTGGCTTCTCCAGGAAGCAGCTTTCTCAACAGACTCTACCATTCAATGTGGTGATCGTCAAGTACGCATGGACAATTTTACAATGGCTGTCGATCTGATTCGAGCTGAACCCAGCATGATACGACCGTTTTCCAGCAGAACAGAGAGTACGATTCCAATAGCGATCCTGGAAAGCTTCCACAATTCACCCGCCGTTAGGCTCTTGCGTACTATTGAAGAGGCGATTATCAAGTCCGAGAGTGGAGATACTCTTCACCGTAATATGTCGTACGTTGGACGAAATGAGAACGGCACTTGCAATGGATCGCTCTACGCGAAGGGCATACTTCTTAGGGAAATCTCGCAGAAATCACCCCGAATGGTAAACGCCTCTATTTCAAAGCAGTGTGTGACAATGCTGGGGACGATTTCTCACAAACCACAATCAAGTGTCATCAACCTACCGGATACCATTTGGCGCACCCTCTGCGTGCCGGTCATTCCCTGGGAGATGTCCGTTTCCGACAACAGATCCTGCTGGCTGTTGGTTGGCGGTGCATATGTGCATGGAATAATGGATGGGGAAGCTATCCGTTCTCTCTCATCCGAATCACTCAAATCTGTCGATTTAGGTTAGGGTTTAACCCTTTTCTCTATACTCTGATCTCGCGGAAAGGTCAGCGTATTCCTATCCGGTATAGCCCTTCTATGAGATGCCAGTGCCGTGATCAGTTGACCATGCAGAATTCTGCTTCGCTTTCCAACTCATTTCCTCGCAAATGAAAACTTTGATTGTCGTACACGGATACCAACCAGGGTCATAATTGCAAAGAGCCTTTGGGCCTGTGTGACTAATGGGACAACATCCGGCAGAAGGCGGGATCGGATTCACGAAGTGCTGGCCATCCTTGATAGTGCTGTTCTGCTATCCTTCGACTATAGAGTCCCGCTGTTCATTCGCTTCCTCCTGACCTACTGGAGGCCCTCGATAGCTATGACGACCCCAGATGAAATACCAGATTGCGGAGACTGACACTCCACCAATGAAGACCACAGAAGCGTAATTCATTGTCTCTGCTGTAGTGGGTAGATAAGACGGCATGCAATATATTGGCGTGATTAAGAGACACCAGCCTGTATCGTCAGTCAAAGAGATTGACACAGAATAGTGGTGAGTTGTTTTGTCACTTACAGATTGCAATTATATTGCATGCAACTCCAAATGGACCCAGGTTATAGTGCGCTCGTTTGAGAGTTCTTCGACCATTGACAAGGGAAACAAAGATCGGCGTCGTGTAGGAAATAGTCTGAAGAACGTTAGCTGCGACCAAATGTAGATCACCTTTCACCCTTTTGGAGTATTTACCAAGAATATGACTCCCACTCCACTAAAGGCATTGAATGCTGCAGTAGAGCCGAAGATAATGACGCCCAAGAGGCACTGAATCACCATACTGAGCATCATTGCGTTAAATGGCACCTCGAGCCGGAGGTGGATTTTCTTCCACCATCGCGAACCAGGTATCGCGCCGTCTCGTGCAAACGACCACACTGTTCGAGAAGCTGCAGTGGTACAGGCAGTTCCACAGATAAGAGCCAGAACCAGTAACGGTATTGTGACAGCAAAGGCACCACCTTGGTTGCCAATAGCCATACTGAGAATATACGGTATTGGGGAGCTCTGTGCGACCACATCTTCGATCGGAGGTAGGACAAAGACGATGGGTATCAAGAACAGCAAGCCACACGCAACGTTCAGTATGACTGTGAGCACCATGGCTTTGGGAACCTGAATCGCCGGCTGTTTGACCTCCTCGCACATGCTGCATGCACCTCTCAGTCTGGCTCGTCAACAGAATGGTGAACTTACGAGATAATCATGCCGGTCGCGGAGGTTACATAGGCACCGTGCAACAAACCGATAAAAAAGGACCACCCCGGAACCCAACCGGAGTTGTTCTGGAACTCCGTGAAGACATACTTTGCGCTATTTCGTCCGCTCTTTGCAAGTGCCAGGGAGCAGATGATAATGGCTGCGAGGCCGATAAAAGTCCAGAAGACGGCAAAGGTCTGCGCACAGGTCCAATTTTTAGTGAGATGCGGTGAGGGTGGGAAGGATACTGACGTCTAATATGGGCAGCCATCGATTTCCAAGGGACGATACCATATTGCACAAGACCGTGATGGCGATGAAGAGCAGGAAGACCTCATACGTCTCCGCAGGCCAGACTGGGTTCCCGTCGGTGTCGGCGAAGATGTTGATACAAGCGACGAAGAACTGAGCAGTACCAAAATTGACGGAGAGGGTGATCGTAATGACACCCATGGTGTTTGCCCAGCCACAAATCCAAGCAGTAACCGTGCGGTAGCGGGGGGGTGACACCATAAATGTCTGATAGTACACGCCTCCGGCCGCCGGAAAGACCGAAGTGATCTCACCAAGAGATATAGCGACACAGATCATGATCAGACCCACTGCCAGCCAGCCCCAAATGACGGCAACAGGACCGCCACCGATAAGGGGATAATACAGAGTCAATGAGAGTCCATAGGGAACCGAGGCCAGCACGAATGACATGAACGCGACCTGCCAGGTCGATCGACTGCGAGCCAGTTCGGCATGGTATCCCAACACGCCGAGAAGAACGTCGGCGGACGCTGGTTCGGACGAGCCTTCCACGTAATTCTCGCCTTTGGCATGGGTAGGCGCAGTTGTAGTTTTCTCATATTGCCCAGGAGTCTCCGTTGACATGTCGAAAAGACACCGATCGTACTTTGTGGTATACGTGGTTGAAGGCGTAGCTTTGTGTACGAGGTCTTCTTTCTTCAGACGGCGCTGGTGGTAAAGCGTTGATATTCGCGGCCAGAGTTGTTGATATGGGGGCAGAATCTAAGGAGAGATAGCTAGAGAGATATCCTATGTAGAAAGTCTCTGTCCTCAAGCAGGTCGACAGTATTTCGAGCGCATTCGAGCGGCCGACTCCTACTTTAAATGCCTGATCCCTGCTTTCAGTGGTACCCCGTGCTAGTCCGGTCATGTCTGGGAGCTCTGCGGTCTGATTATTGCCCTCAACGACTCTAGGAAGAGCCTACTGCAAGTAGACAGTATCCTATGCTAGCTCGTGAGAAGTGATGTCGCCGCGTTGCACCTCGGGGACAGCCCCTGGGTTCTTCCAGCTCCTTGAAGAGAGACGCAATATGCCTAGCCAATTTTGACTATATTTTCCCATGGGGTTTCATGCGTCTCACCCACTTCCTGGCGCTACTCGTTGGTGGCGTCGACTGGCACTCTGGGCACAGCGAACGTCTAGGCCGATTTGGGAACTTTCGTTCGATTGGTCAGTTCGCCTATCTCACCGAGCCCCTCGAACGTGGCTCAGATAGATCTAAACCTTGATGACCGAACCTGATCGCTCGAGACAGGGACAGACAGTTTTCAGACCCGAACACGGAAGCTTATCGTGATTTGCAATGATATGAACGGTTGCGTTCAGGACCTCGAACAATGAATGGACGAAACTTGGAATCAACTCCAGGTCCGGGAAGGTTTGTGCGATTGGTCGAACGGGCCTGGGGCTTTATTTTACACTCTTCGCAATAGTTGTTTTACTCGTTGATTTTGGACCTCTTGGTTTATCAACGAGGGGATGATGGCCATCATACCTAGTATAGAAGTTTTGCTCGATTCGCAAACGCCCTTTTACCCCAACCCAGATTCCGGGGCTTCAAGGGACTCATTTCGTGACGCGAGGGAGCCGCGAGCGAAGCTCTATATAAGATGATTACAAGGCCATGTAAAGACTCCCGACGGAGGAAAGCCGCAGTTCCAGCGAAACTATCGCAAATCCATTGCTGAACTCATTCTACAATTGACTAGTCGACCGAGACCGTAACTATGCAAAGCACCAGGGTAAATGGGAATACGTCTCTCCCGTCAGAATGGTACCGTTCGCCTGCTCTTTACGAGCTCGAAAGGCGGGCCATTTTCTCCAAGGAGTGGTTGCTGACTACACACAAATGCCGTTTCCAAAAGCCCGGGGACTACCACAAGTTTGAGGTCGCTGGCTTTCCGTTCTTCCTTATTATGGATCGTCAACACAACATCAACGGCTTTCACAATGTCTGTCGACATCGAGGTTATCCTGTCATTCGGCCCGAAGCTCCCACTTGCGGAACTAAAAGTATCATTGCGTGCTACTATCATGGTATGTGCCAGTAGATCGTGAGAGATGATTGAAACCCGTCTGATCATGCCAGGGTGGTCCTATGGATTGAATGGGAAACTCGCCAAAGCGCCGAAATTCGATGGCATCGAGGATTTCGAGAAAGAAAAGAACGGCCTGTTCCCCATTCATGTCAGGATCGATGGCCGGGGCATTATCTGGGTCAACCTCGAGGCTTCGGAAGTACCCTCCATTCCGTGGGAAATGCGCTTACAAGGAAGCGACCGGCGATCCCGCTTAGCCATCTTCAACATGGATGACTATGTGTATGATCACAGCTGGGCCATCGAAGGCAGATACAACTGGAAGGCAGCTGCCGACAACTACAACGAGGTAAACCCTCTCTCACTACCACATGCGGGCGTTGCCAGAGGCGCTGAACGGTGGCTAATGCTCGTCGAACCAGTGCTATCACTGTCCCACGACCCATCCTGGGTTTGTGGAGACCACCAATTTGGACAAATATCGCTTCGAACGTGAGGGCGGAGAACTACAATACTTCATGGAAGATCTGCCAGGGAAGACCAACCGCGACTTTACACCCAGCTGGTTCTATCCCAACGGAGCTTTGAATATTGCGTCAGTGGTCATCCGCCTGGCACCTTGTACGCGCGTTTTGAGCTGACGAGAACAGTGCTCCGTTTTGGTATCTCCTGCGCTCATGCCCCACGAGTGCGACGACAGTCCACAATGAGTATGAGGTGTACCGCCATAAGGATGCCACGAATGCCGAGTTTGAAGAGATGGACAAATTCTTCAAACAGGTCGAGGGCGAAGATAAGGAATTGTGCAACGCTGTACAAGTCAACCTCAACTTAGGCAGCTACTCCACCGGTCAACTGCAGCCAGAAAGCGAAAGTGGCGTTCTCTACTTCCAGCAGCTGGTCCGGGAAGCCGTTACCGCACACCGTGAGCTTGAAAAACAGGCTGGAAAGGAAGTGTGGCCCACACGGCCATTGACTGCCTGCGAGATCGATGACATCAAGTTTTGTCAAGACTTGGGAGGTTGTGCAGCCTCGCAAGAATCGGGAAAATGGTGATCAAGATAAGCCCTGGGAGGAAAGGTATCCCACTTCCCATGGTTGCTCATTGTATCGGTGGATAGGAAAGCCAATAGCACAGTTTTAAGTCCCCGGAGCACAGGGAGACAGGCCTTGAGATGTTCTGTATCTGTAATACCCCGGCTTTCATTAGACGTCGAGCCCGAGGTTCTCCGCCAAAGCCAGACGCGATGAGGGAAAGCTTTCCAAGCCGGCCGATCCCCACCGCTCCCCATCCCTCTTACCCAAAATTCTCTAAGCCCTCGCCCTCTATCGTCAACTACTCCCGACCTTATCTTGATCTATCTATCTCTCTAACGATGAATGTTTTCTCCCACGCGCCAGGCTACTCTCTCCCTTATCGACTAACAGGCTCGCTGCGTCTTCTCCTCTCGTCCATGGCAAAACCCCATTTGCCCTCTGCTATCGTCACAGGGGCTCGCCGGTCCCCTGCCCTCCCTCATGTATAAGCTGACAAGATGGCATCGCGGTTTCGCCCTGTCCAGCGACAGAACTCCCGAGGTTGGTTTTGGCACTCTCGCCTAAGACAACTAGTATCTGACTATATCGCACAGCGGGCTGTATGACATGCAAGTCACGACGTATCAAATGCGACAGAGGCACTCCAAGGTGTCTCAATTGCTCTGCACGAAACTTGACTTGCCCTGGCTACAGCAAGACGCTACGATGGAAAGATAAACACCAGCTAATCCCGTCAACCTCTGTCGAGAATAATGGTCATCAAATCCCTTCTTCCGTAACCTCACGAACCTTGACCCCGACGCCAGGCGATTTGTCAGTCGACGGAGGCGCATCACCGATCCTCGTGCCCCCCTGCCTTTCTGAAGTACTGCCATTCAACGACAAGATGGCAGTGCTGCTTGCGTATTACTTTCACAATGTCTGTGCTATCAATTCTTGCTTTGATTCATTCGCCAATCCGCTTCGCACCGAGGTCGCAGCTCTCATCACAACGTCGCGCCTAATCGAATTCTGCATTTTGAGCATGTCGGCCGCCCATCTGAGCAACTATCATCCACACTGGTCACTAGAAGGTCTGGGATATCTCACTGCGACGGTGACCGAGCTGTCAAAGTCGATGAATGGCGTCATAGCCGTGCGTCCTTTGTCAACAGCTGCGGATCAAGACCTAGGCACTGTCCTACTAGGAGTCATCATGCTTGGCATGACCACCTCGTGGCACGCTTCATCAGGCCTGGGACTCGAACACATTTCCGGATCGCGCGCTCTGTTCCGGACATGGATCGCGCAAGAGTTCAAATCTGGACAAGTTTTCGATGGTGATTGGCCGCGTTTGCATTTCTACCTGGGGCTTCAGGCTTACTGGGAGGCGATGGCTTCTTTCTTGATCGATCAGGACATTCACCAGCTGGACTACCTGCATATTTCCTTCGCGATCGATCGGATGGAAGCGGTGACTGTTCATCCCTGGACGGGAATCAGTGCGGTTCCATGGTTGTACTTGGCCAAAGCCGGATGTGTGATTCGGTCCAAAAGAAATCGAGACCTTGGCGAGACGTTGCGGGATAGTACCTCAAACACCAAGGCCGTCACTTCCCATCGGCCCCAGTCAGAAGTCTCTCGGGTCGCGCATGTTCTTGCGAAAGAGCTTCTGCACTACCGGCCCCCAAGCGATGCGCAGATTGAGGATACATTCGATGAGCACACCTCGAAATCACAACTACAAGATCTCGCACGTTGTTGCCAGCTTGCAGCATTGGTGGAATTTATTCGCTCTTGCGACTCCATTGATGAACAGCAAGCAATGTCGAAATTGATCGCCGATAACATGGCGACTTCGGCAAGCGCGGTCAACGTGGACGTACGATCGGAAGCAACATGCACAGATCTCCTGCGGGACTTGTCGGTGCAAATACTACGACTTTTATCGGGTATTCCAACTAACTCGGGTGCACGATGTCTGTATCATCTCCCTTTATTGATCGCTGGAAGTGTCCTTTTGCCATCTATCATGAGCTTCTCGCCCACACAGTGCGGCGATGTCACAAGCGACAAAAGTACTGCCTGTATTTACTGGCGTCGATTTGTGATGGAGAGAGTCATGCACCTCGAGCAATCTGTCAATCTTGAAGCCCATCGGAGAATCAGACTTCTTCTGAGGGAAGTTTGGGCGCGAGGTGACGCTTTGACTGTGCGAGAATATGAGGCGCTGACCCCAAGAAGTCTGCATTGGGTCGATGTGATGGAGGATGCAAACCTGCGGTTTTTTATTTGATCATAATGTCTTCCAGAGTTCAAACGGTAGCTTTTTCCTTTTGACACTATTTCCGCCCATAGACGTCAAGTCACGCGGCAACCTCAGGCGCTCTGTCCTACTCGATGTTCGTGCATGGACAGGCTCCGGGCTACTCTACCGGGGACGATGTGGCAAATTGGCGAGTCTCAGCTCTCTGATCGAGGACTTGTTCGATCCACCCAACGGTCAAGATTTGGCAACTTGATGCATAAAATATGGTCAGCAGGGTAATTGCTGCCGCAAGTCTGTCAGCCATGTGGACGGAGCGCCATCAAGCTCGTCCGGAGATAGCAAGACGACGGCATCGTTATTTCATTCGTTCGAATTCCACACCCTAGACCGAAGTTGGAAGTTTTGTTCGATTGGTCCATGGTAGCCACACGCTTTCCACATCACGGAGTATATCTCGTCGGTTCGAGTGGAGGATCCCGCTGCACCAGCGAAAGCGAAGCAATTGATGGTGATGAGAGATTATAAAGCCCTCTCCCCGAGACCTTCAAACAGTGTATCGAAGCGATAATCAAACTATTCTGCATCGACCACGCCAACTTACAACATCGCATTGATTCCTGATTCCGCAATGTCGAAAAGTGAAGTTTCAGATCCTCCAAAGATTGTTCGCATCAACGCCGGGGATGCCGACATAGACTTTATTCTGAAAGTTCTCGACCGCGACGGGGGCATTATTATCGAGAATTTTATTGATCCCGGGGCTGCAGCCCAAATTCGGGCGGACCTCAAGCCATACTTCGAATCGGATAGTGGCGATGTCTCTGGGTTCTTCCCCAAAACCACTCGCCGAGCCATTGGGTTGCTGGGGATTTCAGATGCATGCGTTGATCTGGCTCTGAATCCTATTCTTAACGAGGTTGCTTCACGACTGTTGACGTCCACATATGAATACTGGGTCGGACAAGAACGACACACGGCTGTGTCTAAACCGCAGATTTCGAGCACTGTGGGATTCCAAGTCAACCCAGGGGGCAAGCAACAGGGCCTCCATCGTGACGAGATCGACTACCACACCGCACCAGGAGCCACACCGATGATGCTCGGGGCTGTCACTGCGGTGGTAAAGACGACCAAGGCGAACGGTGCGACCATTGCTATTCCTGGATCTCACAAATGGGGAGACGAGCGGACGCCATTCGACCATGAGGCTGTCCCAGCCGAGCTCAATCCGGGGGACACGTTTCTTTTTCTAGGAGGCACTTACCATGCTGGAGGCGCCAACTCAACGACGTAAGTACTGCCTGCGATTGATTCTCTTTGGTACATCGGTCTAACCATTGGGCAGGGACGAAGCTCGCGAGACGGTGGGCATCTTTTTGTGCAAGGGAATGTATCGGCAGGTGGAGAACCAATATTTCATGGTCCCGCCTGAAAAAGCCAAAAGGCTGTCGCCCAAGGCGCAGCGGTTGCTTGGATATGCGATCAGCCCGCCATTCTGCGGGTTTGTCAATTACAAGGATCCCATGGAGGAGATATTTGGAGTGAATGACGCGGAAACTATCAAGATATAGCCTGATGATGAAGTCACGCGGTGGATCTCCATGTCTTATAACGAGAAGGACGATGGCATAACCGATCACACGTGGGCCACAGGAGACTGCCAGCCATAATGTTATATAAGAGCAGCCCTGTGGCGAAATCAAGGACACCGAAGTCAACGGCTCACGTACCGTACCCAAGTATTGACGATTACTCTGTGTCAGATTCGGAGATCTAAGGCCCTGAACGAACGAGTGAAGATGGCTCGATTATCCAGAGGGTGCTTTGTTTGCTCTATGCAGGTGGTGTAGTTTAATTAGATTGTCGTACGGCAGTGGTTAGATGGGCGGCTCGCCATGCACCTTACGTTATGCTGATCACCCCAGCAATGAGAAATGGCCTCGTAATTTGTGCTTCCAGGACAGGGAGAACGTTCAAGGGCGCCTTTGCGTATGAGAACTATCAGGTCCAGGCAGGAGTCGCAGGAGTCTTATTTCTCTAGAACTTCGATTGATCGCCCGGTTGACAGGTGGACAGTCTCTAATCGAAAAGCCAAAGATTTCCACTGCTGTTGTTGCCGCAATCCGAAAAGACTTGGCCAAAAGCTTGGCTGCCTGAAGGATCTGTTTGACGCTGTTAGTGAAGTGGTTCCAAGGGAAACAGACGGATGTCGACTCCAAATCTTAATAATTTGAGACGCGTTGGTTGAGACAAAAGGGCAGAAGAAACAAAACATGGTGGAGTTCATCAACGGAGCAGGAACAAGGACCGGACCGTAGCACCGTGGGGACTAGACTTCAAACTATGAAACAGACGATGACAAGTTCATCAAGCAGGTTGAGGCAGATTGTGGCTGCGACTTTACTACGCCACTTGTGTTGAGCTTGGTCCAGCCAGCACGTCGAACAGGTGGGCTTAAGTCAAAGGAAGCCGTCTGGGATGCCGAGTCAAGATTCCAGAGCCGCCAAGAGCAGCGGCACAACAAAGCTTGCATCCATGCTCGAAATCTCGGGCACGCCTAAACCTCTGGCACAGTTCCTGGCGAGAGTTCTAAATTTGCGTCGCGACTGTCTCAGAGATGAACTGTGAAGGACAGCTAGACTGATGAAATCGTGCTCAACTGCACGTTCCTTGGCCATGTGCGAGGCCCGCTCCTATCCTACCCGATCAGCGACAAGGTCGGAGATCGCAGCTCTCCCTCCTGTTCCTCCGTGTGTTAGATCACATCCCGAAATTCAGTATTTGATCTTTTCGTGACTTCTGGGATCATGCTCGCAGTGGCCCATCGATGAGTGCGCGCCAACGAATATGGTCCGGTACTCTGCCCGAAGTCTCGTGTCATGGCGAACAGCATCTTTCCATTCTTTCGGCGCAGTCACTGAACAATGTTCGAATTTTCGCATATCCGAGAAACATAGCAGAATAATAGAAAAACTCCAAGAGTGGCCCTCTCCAAGCCGCGTTCGTTTGCGCTGAACGCCTCTCGCGAACGGGAGGAACATCTCAACGGTATTAATGTAATGGCGGCGGAAAATGTGTCCTCAGGCTCTACTGGATCTTCTGAGGTCTTTCACCTACCTATTGTCGCTGAAGGCGCTCGGGGCCGCCTAGCACTTCATTTGATCGACGTACTGTCCACGGACTCGGGATCCGTGGTCATGAGGAAGTTGAAGCAGAGTCTCTTCAAAGCCATGAGCTTCGGGTCTACTCTAAAGCGCGCACTCAGGTGTCAGCAGTTAGTGGTTGAGATTGCGAACGTCGCTTTGGTGGGTGCATCACTGCATAATCTGTGAGACTCCAAGTAACGTACGCATCAGCTGGATCGAATCGACGTTCGGCCTTCCTATTCTTCACATCTTGTCAACGTTGAGAGCCGCCAGTCTCATGAGCTTTACACTCGGGCATTTCGCGAACCTAAGATACTGGACAACATGATTGCATTTGTGAGATGGAATCACTCGCTGCTCATCAACAATAGCACCATAGCTGGGCTTACACGGACACGTGCTCTACTGATTGCACGAAGGCTTGATCCACAAGCTCTGTGTATTGCAGTCGCGGTCATTATGGTGCTGTCCGTCGCCGCGGGGGTCATTGCAGGGGTGTTTTTGAATCGCCTCGACTTGGGTGTCGCCGTCTGCAGCTGTTTCGCCGCAATACTGTCATGTATAGAGGCATTGTTGATATTGCTGCAGTAAGATCGCTAACCAAATGGTATTAGAAGAAATGAAATGGTTAAGTCCCACTGGCGTTGATCGAGGGAGGCTGGATGATTGAGCGACCGGGCTGCCTGGCCGCCGTCTTAGCGACCTGAGGTTCGAGGTTTTTGCAAATCTTGTGTCTCGACCCTCTCTGCACGCCGTGTACGAGTCCCCTGTGAGCGTATTGGTGCACAGGATGCGCACCGCTCCGCCGCAAATGCTGGTCCCCAGTCAAAGGTATCATGGGACCATTCATAGCTTACTCGCAACTATGAGTCTGTACTGTGTGTGCACGAGAACAGTCTCCGAGAGATGGTAGGTCTCGCCCAATACTAATACAAAATCGAGGCCTATGAGAAACTGCCCTGGAGTGCTCACAAATACTATTGATAAGTTATCGAGCGACCGGTGGGAGGAACACCAATCAATTCAATTACAGCGGACGTGAAAGGTCGAAAGATATATGCTCGGGGCATTCTGTGGGTTATCATAGTCGCTTAGATCCAAGAGCAGCACGTAACGGCCTCATCTGCGGTACAAATCCGCCAGTGGTCACAATTATAGTCACAGTCAATAGCAAATAGGTAGGCTCAACGAGGGCCTACACATTGCAGACTTGCAGATCAAGGCTTCCTTCCCCAGACTCGTCGCCTGTCATGACAGGATTAGCATCTCCTAGCATCACCACTTTTCGAGGGGGACTTACGTGTAATGCCATATGTGGAGGCGTGGTCTCTTCAGCTCTTCCCTCACTCTGGCGACATATACTCTGGCTTCGTCCGCAGTCCACGCTTCAGGCGCGCCCCATTTCGTCAACAAAAACATTGCCCACCCCTCGAGACCGGAGCTCCAATGGGCCAAATTGATCCTTCCAGCATCCTTGAGCAGCGTATCCTTGGGCCACGCTCCGATCGGACATTTGTACAGGTGTTCTTGAACGTCCACGAAGCCAGCGGCCTCGATCTTGGCCTTCATGGTCAACTGCGTGTCAAGAGGTCGACCTGCCCTCTGCGCGCAATCGAGAAAGTTCTGGCCCCAGCCCGCTAACAGTGAGTCTGGGTCGAGAGAGCCATCGTCAGACATCACCCGGACGTCTAGCTCGACCTCTTCGATGTATCCTCCTGGTTTCAAATTGTCGAAACATTTCTGGTACACTACATCCCATTCCTTGTCGGTGAACGCTCCCAGCATCAGACGCATATGAATCAGGTCGAATTTCTCCCGCCACGTCCACTCCTCCAGGACATCGTCGACTTGGAGAAAGCAGTTGGGAGGTACCCACGACGATGGTGGAGGAGAAAGGTCCACGCCGTAGACCATTGCGGCAGGAAATTGGTCGGCCACGTCGATGGCCCACGTGCCGGGCCCGGTCCCAATATCCAGGACATTGTAAGGCTCAGATACTGGAGCGCGAAAAAGGGGGTTCGGCTGATTGGCATCCAAGACAAGATAGAGCAGATGGCCGGCGTTCAGGGCTTCATACTGCTGTTCGTCAGAGGGGCCCCAGTAGTCGTCCCTCAGCGATGAGTACTTCCGGCCGTTTATGATGCGGCCTCTGTATATCGAGGATGAGATGGAGGTGGTGTCGGAAATGTTGTCGCCGTCCTCGAAAGCCGAGTCGACGTCGTCGTCCACAACGACAATCCCGGCTAGAGACTCGTCACCAGTGGCGGAACTTCCCTCGGCTTGAGCACGCGCAGGTGAAGGCATCGGAATCGCAATCGTAAGCTCGCCGGCAGAAGGCTTGGAATGGGAAACCAAACGACAGGGTGATGATATAATGTCGGTAATTCTCTTATCGAATTTTGACCGCTGGCACCTCTCTTTCTCCTCAGTCTAGATCCCTGGTCAGAAGACTTTAGACGGTGCGCGGCCCTACCCCCGCGGCCTCCAAGCTACGACGGTAGGAGGCGGGGCTCGCTGATTAGCGCTCTCACCGGCGTCGCAGCGTTACGCGTCCCTGCCAATGAGGCCGATTTCTTCTCTCATGTTTCCAAACACCATGGCCGCAAGCGAGGATATGGCTCCTTGATTAGCTGAAAAGTGTTTCCATGGCCCGCATCAACAAGCGAGCCGATCCGAAAGCCACACCAGATCAAGGCGCTCTAACGATCGGTACCGGGCACCTCTGTGCCTGTCACAGGCGGACACGTCCAGGGATTCTCTCGTCCGCAGACTCTTTCACCACAAACAACCCCTCCGCGAGAGGGGACCAGGGAGGGAGGAGGGGCATTCATGCACATGCACGTCTGCAAACGGCCCAGTACGCAGATACCACAAGGTACAGTCCTGTGTAGCCGATAGCAGTGGACGTCGTGTCTCGCAGACACCTTTCTAAATCGCACTGACTGTTCTCTTACTCTCTCTGCTCGTCAAAGACCGACATCTATCCTCTCTGACCTCAAGAACAGAACCAGCAGCACCACCATACTGTCCACCTCCTCGTCTCCCGCGCATTCGTTCAATCAGTCATGGCACCCACTACCCTCCCCACGCGGGTCCTCGCCGGCGTCACCGTCCCCGACACGCCCCTCATCACAAAATCCCTCGAATATACCCGCCAATACTCCACGCCGGACACGTACAACCACATCGTGCGGTCCTTCCTGCTCGGCTTCATCATCGCCGACAAGGTCCTCCCGGACCGCGACTGCGAAGCCCACGCCCTCGCCGCGATCATGCACGACCTGGGCTTCCCGCTAGGCCACCCCTCGGACTCGGACATCATCACCACGGAGAAGAGATTCGAGGTCGACGGCGCCAACGCCGCGCGCAGGTTCCTCCAGCGCGAAGCCCCCGCGGAAGAGTGGGACAAACATCGCCTGCAGCTGGTGTGGGATGCCATTGCGCTGCACACGATCGGGAGCATCGTGTTCGAGAAGGAGCCCGAGGTCCAGGCGTGCAGCTACGGGATATGGGCCGATTTTCAGGGCCCGGACAGGGTGCCGGGCGGGCTGTTGACATGGGAGGAATATAATGCCGTGGTGAAGGTGAGCAGCATGTGACGCATACCATATCACCTCGATATCCCGAGTACAGCTCGAGATGGACTCGATTTTTGCGTGTGAAAGCATAAGTGTGGAGTATGCCGACAGAAGCGACCCAAGCAGAGCGAGCAAAAAAGCAATGGAAGGCAAAGCGAAACGAAACAAGCCAGGCAGAGCACATCGCATCGCCTCGCATCACTGGCTGACCAACGCTGCATCAATAGGAATACCCCCGATTAAACCTCATGAAAGGCTTAAAGGCCAATATGTGTCACTTGTGCGAACTCAAGCCCCAGACGACGTATGACAACACGGTCGGCGAGTGGGGCGACAGGTATGTCGAGGGGTATAGTCGCAAGGGGAAACTGACCCAGGATCTCCTCGAAACGTGCAACCTCGACGAGTTATGATGCGGTACAGGCGCCCTGTCACGCTGTGTCGGTCGGGTTGGAGTGGAGTCATATCGAGATCCAGGATTTACTTCCTCAGTCCAGTGGGTGAACTGGGGGATTTAGGTCAGGGAGCTGAGCTGAGCTGCGTCGACATAACAAGCCTGCTCTTCCTCGCTACTCCTTCAGTCGACGTTGGCTGCAATCATAGGAATACAGTATGTACGGTGGTGCACCCGTCGTGGCTCGTACACAGGTCTGAGATGATTCTCTTCCGAAAGTTTCTTGTTCATGGTCCTGGCTTCTCCGTCCAGGGATGGAGTCCATGTATACAAAGGGTAGAGTAGCGATCCTTACGAACCCCCAGAGCCCCGTCTCCTTTGCCATCGGAGAGGAATCTTCCAAGAGCGCAACGCCTTGTCCCGCAAAGTATTCCCAATCATCGTGTACATAGAACGGTATCTTCGTCATTGCTTCGCATCCCGTCTGTTCACGTCCTCTAACCGCGGAGGTTCGCCACCCGCGATGTCCTACATGGTCGCCGTTTGAATCTTCACATGCTTTCAGGTTAGGCTTGGTAGGTAAGCACTTTTACGGAGAGGAATCAGGTGGTTCATCACTTTCAATACAATTGGTGAGGCAAAACATACGTCATTTTCAATCATTGGAATCTACTCAATCTTGGCGAACTCAGCTTTCCAGACGGCGTCTGGATTTCCCAAACATGACTCGACTCTTTGTCGTGAGTCACTGTCCACAAGTATGTTCCAACGATAACTCCTTGACGTGAGTCACCGTCTCTGGCCATGCAGCGGGTGCTTCTTTCTATGAATGCGATGCTGTTTTGACCATCGTTTTCAAAACACTACATGCAACCGACAGGCATGAACTCCAACCATGCCGGAGCAACGAGCCATTCGCGCGCATTACGACGATGAGTGCATTACCGTCTACCAAGCATACAGCAGAGAGATTGCCGAAGCCGCCGTCCGCGACCAGAAGCTCTCCGCATCACCGGCTTACCGGACCACGGGACGCATGACATGGATCAAACCCTCTTTCTGCTGGACGATGTACCGGAGTGGGTACTCGTACAAAGATGATCGCCAGGATCGCATCCTTGCGCTGCGCATGAAGCATGCCAACTTCGAAAAGCTCCTGCGTCAAGCATGCCTGGCCCACAAGCCTCACGAAGCCGGCGAGGCTGTGATCGTGCAGTGGGATCCGGAGCGCTCGCCGAGAATCGAAAGACTTCCGTACCGCAGTCTGCAGGTCGGCATTCCGCCCTCGATCATCCCTGTGTGGATCGACGAATGGATCGAGAGTATTGAAGATGTCACGGATACGGCGAGGAAGTTGAAGGAGAGACTTGACAGGGATAAGGAGGTGACTACGGCCCAACTCGTTGAGGCCGGACTCGTTCCAAATGAAAGGCCCTACACCGTCGCCGACGACATTCGACAGAATCTTGAGATGGGCTAGGCATTACGGAGTACTTTTTGGGTAGACTCACCTGCGAAATGCAGCGCCAAATATCCGTCCTGGTCACTTCAGCCTCACTGCAGGGGATGGCATGTCTGCGTTCAAGCCCGCGGACCGCAGGCAATAGCTTCCGGTACGGTACGTTTCCATATAAAAAGGACCCAGAATGAGAGCTAGCGTACGCACACCCTGCCTTCCTCCCGTTTCAGCCCGATACTGCTATTAGAGCCGATGTTATGACTGGTAAATATCAGAGAAGCGACGCATTTCACCCAGGCACGTTCTTCCAGCCCTTGGCCCAATGAGACAGAGACTCGTCTCGCAGGGCTAATTCACTCTCAACGGCTCAAACTAGAGTGTTGTGCATTCATGCTTGCGCCTTTTTTTGTGTTCCCCTCTTACGCTTGAACCTGCACCAAGCGGCAAGATGTGGGGACTTGGTGTTGACAAACATGCAGGAGAGAGAGGCTGTGATCTGCGGGTGCTGCTAGAGAAGAGGGTAAAGAGTCAGAGCCGCGCCGACGCTCGGGAGCTTACAGCAAATGAGCCGGCCAGCGACGACAGCGCCTCGCCAGGAGGCTTGTTGACAGGCGGAAGAGAAGCGATCCCACAGCTACAACAGACCTCAATTCAAGGTCCTTGACTCTCAGCTCAGTATAACTACCGCGGCGTGGAGAAAGCTCAAGAGCCGAACTGGAGTGCCTACAGCTCGACCTCTCCAGGCCCAAATCTGCATACGCATAGTCTAACGGTCCTCAGACCCTCTCGAGTATGACCATGTCTTCTGACTTAAGTCACACCTGCTCGAAGCTGCTTCCACATGAATAGATCAAGTATAGGGCTTGCTTTGTTCGGCTTTTGTGGGTCGCATCAATCTCATTAGAGTGAGTCCGTGAAAGGACTACGTATATTGACAGTTTGGTTTGTCGGCGCTTCACTCCGTAGTGTATCCTAGCTTCTGCAGGCTTCGTGGAGACTTTATCTGCCGGATGAACTTGTTGCGTTTGGTACCAGGTGTCAAGACGAAGGAGGTCGATAATCATTTGCGAGACCGCATTGATGGTGACAGGGAAGGAATTTGCGAGCCCGCAGCTCGATGAAGCGCAGAGGTCGGGCCAAGAGATTGGAAAGTAGAGGCCAAAAGAAGAGCATCATGCTAAGTTGAATACGCTGGGAAGTCGTGATGTGAAACAGATCGGCGAACCAAGTAGAACCCACGAAGTTCGTCCAGAAAGACAACACGAAGGTGTGTGAGACTAACCTGGAAGTTACTTCGGAGTGGATGATCTTCGCAACACCAACGAGCCGTCTCCGAAAGCAGACGGTCCCAGCCAAACGCGGTCCTATATGCAGCTGCTGAGGCTGACCGCCGAGCCGCCAGGTCGTTTCTCTTCCTCATCGTGTATGCTCAGTCCCGTTTCTGGTCCCTCTCTTATTGGATCACCGACTCCTTGTATGTGTGTACGCCGCCCATGGAACAGAGCAACTTTACGCGTGCATCCTCGAAGGAACTGAGGATGCGACGGTTCCCAGGACCTGCCTCCGGCAAAGCGAGGCCGTGCGTCTCGCACCTAGGTCCCTCTCTGCAGCACGAATGGGAGATGCTGGATCGTGTCCGATGTATTGAGTCTCCTCTGTCACATCAGCCCGCATACCTTTGTTACGCGCCGTGTCCCGGCACTCCTGTTCATCTCCTTTGTTGTGGCAGCTTCTTTACCCTCTTTCCCTCCCTCACTCTCAGGTTTGGGCTTCAAGTGCCCTGGAATCGAGGTACAAATATTCTACCTCATAAGATCCATCGTGCACTCAACAAGTGGCAGCTGAAAAGTCCACTTGACCACTAATTATGACGTTGGCGAGATGCAAACCACGACTTACCTCACCCCCTCGAGTTCCCAATGCTTGACATGCAGAGTCTGCCTCCTTGGAGCAACAGTAGCGAAGTCTCGCAAAGGTGCAAAAATACCTAGATACTCCGGCGGAGAAGAGAGCCTGGGCAATTCGGATATCAAGGCTCATCGGGAGTGGCTGATGAAGATCTGGAACGAGTAAGGCAAATTCCCTTTTCAAAGAATTACAGTCGATTCTTGCTGACTCTAAGCTCTAGCTACGTTCGTAAGCAAGTGGTAGATCCAGATACGATATGGATCGGAAATCACGATGGCGACAAACAAGCTACCACTCAGGTCAAGGGATTTTTTTTAGATTATGTCGAGAACTCGGTCAGACTAGTTATGGTGCTCAGACTAGAGGAATAGAGAATAAAGGATGATTAACAGTCACGAATAGGCTTCGATTCCATGGCCATGCCGCTCGAACTCATGTCCTAACCCCTAGAAAGAGACCAAAAGTCTCCTCTCCCCCACAACTTCACTCAATGCGGCGGCCCGTGAATCTCTCGAAATCTTAGTATGGAGGCGTGGCATGTTCTTGGACGCTACTCTTGAAGACGTGAGCAAATCCTGACCCTACGAACTGTGAGTTGAAACTGCAATCCGTCGTGGCTGCTAAAAACAATCTCAGACAGTCCGGACAGTGCTGATGGACGATACTGGCTCTAGTTAATCTGAGCCCTGAATGTGTCATCAGCCCCGTGCTGAGGTGGTCGAGAGTTAAATCTCTCCTAAGCCGGCGACGTTACTGGTGACGATTTAAAAATTTATCCGGGTCTTGAAAGTAGTTCATCCTCATGCGATCCACGACCGCGTCCTGGCTCACTGGGTTATGATGGAGTGCCAGGGAGGCAATGGCGAGCTTGGTGTTATTTCAGGCGTTTTGGAATTTCTATTGTTGAGTTTTATTTCCTTTCAAGAAGAATTCGTTGATCAAGCGCTATCTTGGAAGGAGATGCGTTTTACGCACGGCAGGCATGGAAACATGCCATCTCCGCGGCGTCTTGCGCAGAAAACTCTACGCACGTCCGACCACAGGCGTGGTCTCCTCGAAAACATCTACAGCATGCTTGGCCAAGCTGGCCTTTTTGGGGTTCCTGCTGTTGAAAATCGCCTCGATCTCCTCCAAGCTCCAGCCTCGGGTCTCCACAAAGATGAGGTAGACGACGAGCACACCGAAGGCATCAAACACGATATAGAAGATGTAGAATCTCCACGAGACACTGGCTATCGCGATGGGGGGGACGTATGTGTTGATGATGAGCACGATACTGCGGACCAGGTTGTAGAAGGCCAGGCCCTTGGCACGAGTATTGTAGGCCAGGACTTCGGATGGATAGAGAGCTTGGTTGGGCACCTGTTGAGACAACTGTCAGTACACTCTCGTCGAAAGAGGAACTGGTATTGAGCAATACTACGTACCCAGCAGAAGGCGAAGGCCACCAAGAAGATGTACAGGAAGGCGATGCCCGTTCCGCTGACGGCCTTGCTGACTGCATGCTGCGCGGTACAGGCAGTGATGATAGCCATGGAGCACGTCATGAGGGTGCTGCCAATCATGAGGAGAGTGCGACGGTTGAATCGGTCAATCAGGCAGAGACCACTCAGCGAGGCGATCATCATGATTGGGGTCTGCAGCGCGTTCAGGAGAAGCTTCGTCTTGACGCTCGTGATGCCGACGGTGGCGACTAGGTAGTTTCCTCAGTTAGCCAGATTTCCCGTTGAATTCCAGCGGCATCGTCTTACCCATCAAGGGAAGATAGTAGCTGGTCGGAGGAAGTTCTATCTCGGAAAACCAGGCCACTGCCACGACAAGCAGGGTCCGATAGCGTGCACCGGGGGTGTTGAAAAGCTCCCTGAAATCCCACCATCGCTTGTCGGATCCAGTCTTGGACACAACGAGCAACATTTCTTGCATTTCTAGAGCCACGATGGCAGAATTCTCGTTGCCGTCGCCATGGTACTTGACCAAGATCTCCCTGGCTTTGTCGGCCCTGTCGCGCGCCACCCACCAACGCGGCGTCTCGGGGATGAAGTAGACGCAGGCTAGGAGAATAAGACTCGGAACAGCCTGCATAGCAAGAGGGAGGCGCCAGGCCAGCACCGAGTCGGCCGGAAGGTAGCTGAGCCCGTACTCGAGCCAGGTCGTGGTGATGGTTCCGCAGAAGAACATGGCCTGATACAGGCCGGTCTGGAAGCCACGGTATTTGGGATACGCCATCTCCACGACGTAGGCAGGACCCGAGGCGTTGCAGATGACGGATCCGAGACCCAGAATGTAGCGCCCACCCATGAGATCGGGGCGAGACTGAGACGCAGCCTGGACGACGGCGCCGATGACGCAGATGAGCGCCCCAAGGGCCATGCCGAAGCGGCGGCCGAACAAGTCGGACAGCTGGCCGGCGAAGAGACAGGCGGTCAGCTGGCCCACGACATAGAGGACGACCACAGCGCCGTTGTTGGCGGGTGTCAAATTGAAGAATTTGGCGAAGTTGGGCTCGGCTGAGAGGCCGCCTTTCATCTCGGTCAGCAGACTGAGCACCACAAGACCACGAGAGAGCGAGGGGCTCACCAAAGGTGTTGGCGTCGAATCCGTTGGTGCTGGAGCACATGTACGCCACGAAGAGGCACATGTACAGCTTTATGAAGCTCTTCCGAAACGGGCGGGCGTTCTCGAGCGCCAGTGCCTCGGCGAGGGCGACATTGCGGGCCCCAGTCTTTGCTGCGCCGGGGTCCAGCTTGTCCGAGACATGGACACGCTCAGCATGCTCGATGGGTTGGCCCTTGGCGGGCTCCAAGGTACGAGTTGTGGCCATGGGGATGGCGATGTGGCCTCCTGTAGCAAAGGTGAAGCCTCTGGCGCGAGAGCTGGGGATGAGACGTCCCCTTCTCCACAACCCGGGGAAAGGGCTGCTTTATATCTCCAAATCCTCTGCTCCAACATTGGGGCCGGCATCTGTCCGGGGTCGAGATAGTGTAGTCTGGGGAAATACCAGCTTCACCCCGGATTGCGAGAAAGTTCACGCCCCGACCGCTTCTCTGTTGCCGAGGATAGACGCAAGCAGCGCAAAGTCTCACGGCTACTCTAGTTTTAGAGCATCGAGCGATATCGTGGCTCTTGTCTCCCTGAGCCGACCCGGCAGTGTCATAGCCGGGGTGTGAAGATCTTTTGATGGGGAGTAGGGAAGATATGGAAACAAGCGACTGAGATATACCCAAACGGCGAGTAATGATAGGCTCATACCGTGCTAGGGGCCGGGACGGGGCACAGCAGCTCATGACTAACTATACAAGGTACGCCCGGATAATATCCAAACCGGAAGACTTGAAACCCGCTTTCTCCCCGAGGCTAATTATCCCATTGAGACAGCTAATTAGCCGGCCCTCCGTGCCATTCGTCGTGGTATGGAGATATCACATGTTTCTGTGGTGGTTCGCCGTTCAAGTCAAGCTCAGACCTCACTCATACGAAGGTCGTTCATGCAAGCGTTCCACTGAGAAGACTTCTACCACACCAAAGTGGCCATTCTTCAAAGGAACACTAGCCGCTATCCAGACGCTAATGGAGAGAAAGGCCTCATTGAGCCTCTCGAGATTGTCTCAATGACTATACGAAGTTGATATGTCGACAAACGCAGCGATAGAGACATTGACCCTGTAATCACCGCTGATGTGAATAGTGATATGTATATTGATGTCGAATGGTTGCTGGTTGCTGAGGCACGATCTGTTGAGCCGAAGGGCTGTTTGCGTTCATATATATACGTGCCATTGCGGTGCTGTCTGTGCTGCTTATTTACAGAGGTCTTCCGCCCTCTTTATATATCTCAGAGGCGCCTGTTCACAACGCTGAAGATGACCACCGCGGAGTGGTCTCCGGCGGCCGTAAGACCCACGAGTTACTCCCTTTGCCACCAGGGGCCTTCGTTTGCTACAAGGCCTTCACGCCGATGGCATTCTCTGCCGCCGTGAGGCTGTGCGAGGTTGACTTTTGGGTATAGATACTATAGGGATGCCTTGTTTGGTGCCTGGTTCAACAGCTACCTTGGTCGCCATAGCTTTTGAAGGAGTCCTTTGTTTCCGAGTGTATTGTTGTCCTTCCAAAAGCACAGTACGGGGTGAAAGATGAGTCTGTTCGAGCTGTACGAGAGCGGCCCCCTGGCCCTGTATGTGGAAAGTGTCACCAGCTAGGACATTGAACACTTGAGAAACAGCCTCCAAGCCGCCTCGGGGTTGATGTCGGGGTTGGAATGCCGTTGATAGACGCTGTGTTGTTGCCGCGCCGAGATTTGAGGTCTTGGATTGGTACATCGGTCTGGGGATAGAGTTGTAGTTTGACACACTGCTGCTGAAGCCGACTGATGTGCGCTTCTTAGGTCCAGAACGCTCTCGGGCAATGTTCGTATCGGCAACCTTGAGTTCCTCTTGGTCGACAGTGAACTGAATGGGCTGTGTAGCGGCCATGGTGCTACTAACCAACGTACAAAACCTCGTCGAACAAGGCTTTAGTGCACTCAAGACCAGAGAATGTAGATATGTTTAGGCTTTTAGGAGATCATGGCGTTCCCGATGGAGTGATTGTATGTATGCACAAACAGTATTAGGTGCCCTTTATGCTTGGTACCTCCAGGCGGAAAAAATTGCCAGCTTCCGTAGACCCTCATCCAACTCATTTAGCAACAGCCTACTCCGCGTCTTTTCGAGATTCGTAATAGGGTGGTGGCATTTACCTCCACGTAGCTTCCCGTTGTAGAATTAATGCTAAACTGGATCTTGGGATATCGCTTGAATCATTCCACGTCTCGTATTCGTTCATCCGCTCGCCAATCGTCAACAAGTCTCCGAAGCGAATAGTTCCAACGTCGTGAAGACTTCGCCAGCACGATGAAGCTCCAACCAAAGAATTACCCAGCCAGATCGTCGTAGCCATCAAGGGAATGCACTAGCAGGTGAGCCCGGTGACCCCAGTCTGGCATGTTACTCTCGCAATAGCGAGCTGGATGTCGTGGAGTTCTGTTCATTTCACATTGTAGACATCTTTCCAGCGTTTGGGAATCTTGCTGAACTCAGCGTCGACAAGCTTATGGTTGACTTCCGACCACCTTTTTGCCAGGTCCAGCTTGAGAGATAGATGGATGGCCGGGACTTTTGTTCTCATAAGGTCCCACGTCGACTACACCTTCCGTGACAGGTATTGAGGCGTCGCAATTTTTCCAATCACCCCAGCCTGCGCCTTCGTATGCCATTCTTTGCAGCTGAAGTTTGTCGTCCAATGCCCAAGACAGACGCCCATACTCCCCCTTCTTGAACTTCGTCTGAAGCGTGCCACAAATGCTGTCAACGAAGAAACCAAGGACGATAATCAACGTCCCGAGGGCGATTATGATCGCAACCCCTAGCACGCTGAAATTTTGGAACCCGGCCCTAGCGGGGACTTTTTGTGACCGGCAGACAGCTTTCTCACTTTTGGTATCAATAGGGATCAGAGTTTCACCGGGTCCAAGAGGTCCTGGTCCCGTGGCATAATCCACAAAGGTCCCCTGGATCCGAGCCAAAATAAGTGCAAACCACTCTGAAACTTCTGTCATCCACTGTGTTTCTGGAAGCCCATAGCTAACCAGTTCGTATACTTTGCTGTTAGCTCTCAAGGCGGAGGCTCCGCGGCCACTGACCGAGAAGAACATGTTTGAGAAAAGCAAAGGCCACGCGAGGTGGGAGACGATAGTCTTCTGGAAATCATTGAGCTGCAGGGCACCGAGTTCGTCGTATATTTGAGGAGCAGACCCAAGAGAGGTACAGCCAGTTGTGTCGCCATCATAGCCTGGGATGTTAGGATTGCAGAACTGATGTTGATCGACACATCCGAGGACAGTAATGAAGTAATCCTCGGCATAAGAATAACCAGCCATTCCTTGGACTTCGTTCAAACTAGCGTCGTGAGCCCCAAACCACGGATCGTCGACTTCCTGCAAATAGCCAACAGAATTCTGGGCGAGAAAGAGAAAGGTGACGTTTCCGTCCGTCCGGGAAAATTGCTCGATGGGCTCCCAGGTAACTCCGTCTATCAGCGAGCTGGTCAAAGTAGCCGTCAGATGTGGCCAACAACACATAACGCAGAATGACTGACCGTAAGGCGTATCCAACGCCATCGATATACTCATGCAGCGAGTACTGATAGGTCCAACCTCCAGAAAAAGAGGTTCCCATCATAGAGGGTCCATAGTAATATCTCCAGACAGGAATCTCGGTCTCGGACCCATTTAAGACAGCAGTGGCATTCTCGAGCTTGGCATAGCCACTTGTAGAGACCGGTGCGCAGGTTGTAACTTTGCGGTATTTGATACTCTTCGACTTTGGAGCGTTCAATCCAAAGACATAATTCGAGTCCAGGGCTCCGGTATCCATCTGAAGGGCTGCATTATCTCCGTTAATACAGGTACCCGGAGCGAAAGGGCATGTTGCATTTTGGTTGACCTTCCAAGGGATCTGTTGTGTCACAAAAGAATTGCACCCAAAGGGACTCTGGTGGGTTCCATAACAGGTCTTCACATATTCGCCCGCCGTCCAGGAATCATTCAGAACTCTGTCCACGTTGGTGAAAATTGACCGTAAATCTAGCTGACTGTAGGTCGAAAGTCCACACTGCGGGCTCTGGATCAGCATGTCATGACTGGCAGCTGATGTGACTTCCGAAGAGAAAATCCCAGCAACAAAAAACCCGACCGAGATCAAAAAGGCCCACAAGAGTAGCGTTAGGATTCGTAAGAAGGGATGACGACTTGTTGTCCGCCAGGCGAAAGAGGACTTGATCAGCTCTACGGCCACGTCAGTTGGCGACGAGGTGTTCTTGAGTATGACCTGTTGCTGATGAAACATTGCATCGTTGCATCTTGGGTGCTTTGTGGCTCGTAATTGGTGAAGGAAGAAGCTTGTGATGGACCAGAAATATCCACCTGCGATTCCAACGTAGAGGGCCAGAAAAGCGAGCAAGAAGGCTGAGCTACGGTCAGTCAATGTGATCGTTGCCCCAATGACTGGAGAGTGAGTCCAGTCAATCCATGGGCCGGTATTAATTGAGGCTCGCGATGGGCCTGTCATTGGAACCGGGATGTTGGTAGTCGGTGCTTTGTGCTGATTGTCAGACTGGATACGAGGTGTAGTTTCCGTCTTGAAGCTAAAGTGACATTATCACACATGCTAGGGGAGCGAGACGATGTCGCAAACCCCCGCCTTAGATATAGTGTCAAGGTGCCTCTGGCCCTGATGCCCTCAGCCGATATCAACGTGTTGTTTTCTGCTCACTCCACGGTATGGCATCCAGAACAGAGGTCATGGTGTGATGAGACGACTGGTGCCCCAATACGAGGTATCAGCAGAGAATTTGAGAACTTTTTTCTTCCAACACGAACTGCGCAAGGCTGAAATTCGAATGGGTGCTGATCGGGTTTACTGTGGTGGTCCGGTAACGTCCAAGATTGGTCAGACTCTGGCGAGCAAATCCCTTCTCGGTGACTGCCTCTCGACACCTCGCCTGTTTTGGCGAGGCAACAGCTTGATCAGGTGAGTGGCTTGCAGACGACATTGGCAATCGAGCAGATGTAAGGACCAAAATGTCCTCCTACAGACTTGGCTTTCTAGTCAAGTCATGTGTGGTCACTCACTGTGACGATGCAGCAATCATCTTCAAAGCATATGGCAGCGGCGACCTCCAGAGGATATCGCAGCGGCAGTGCCACATGGGCAAGGCGGAGGAATGAACTGCACTAACCGCATTTGGCTCCGTCTCTGGTCAGGCCGGCACCGGGCACGTCAAATAGCCGAGCGGGAGGAGCCCGGAGAGGCCCTTCGGAGCTTTAAACACAGACAATGGGGAACCCGCGGGCTAAGTTGTGGGCCGCGTTCACGCACTGAAGGCTACAAGGAGGTATCATAAACATAGGGCCCTATCGATTAATCGACTGATCAAGTCCTAATTAACACTAGAGACGAGGTCCCAGCTGATGTTGTGATTGTATCTGAACATGCTCCGAGGCATACACGTGGGCCAACGCAAAGGCTTGGACTGCAGACTGATCTTCTTGTCGCCTTGGGATTTATCATGTTCAGATCCCTCGGTGAGTAGATCTGCAAGTTCGCCGACGTGGCCCGCAGCAGCAAGCTGAGGATTGATCGACACCGGTGATAGAGCAACAATCGCTCGCTTAGCCACGATTGAATCCCCGCCGTGCTTGCTCAATCCCTTACAGACACCCAGGAGAACCTCCTTGGCCTCGAAATAGTTCCCGAAACGAACAAGACAGTTTCCCAGCTCCTGGCCGCACGACATTATGGCCTTGCTCAACGAGGACCTCTGGCTTGCTTGTAAGCTGTTCCTGTTCTTCCTTCAGATCGTCTTCAGCACTTTGGCCGATTCTGGGGTCAGCTGGAAGGACTTCCGCATGGTCACCATCTCCAAAACGCTTTCGGCGGCGAGATTCACGTTGCATCTGTCGAGTTGGCGGGCAGGCACCTTTCTGTGCCACATTGCTGCCTCTTCGTGCACATCGCACCCCTGCTTAAGCCGTGCAAGGTTGGTCCCGGCTTCGTATTTGATTTTCCTTGCGCTTGAAGCTGTCGTCGTGCCAAATGAGGAGGTATTCGAACTCCAGGGCCGGAACTTAGCGGATATGTTCGAGGATCGCGCAGTAGTCTCGGAAGATGTCGATGGTCCCGTCGTCTTCTTTTCCGAGGTGGCTACGCCTCTGATCAAGAATGTACCTTGCTGTCTCCTCTGCATCGTCGTACTTGTCGGCCTTCATCAAGGCTTTGACGTGCTGGTGTTGATATTCCAGATATTCCAGAGCTTCCTGCTCAAGAGTCTTCCGCCGCTTGGTCGCGTCTTCCTCCGAGAATTGCTCAGTGCCAAACTTTCCATTTTGAACTTGGCCACTCTGTGCGGAGCATAGTACTGTCTAGCTGCCACACTCCGAAACAACCTGTCTTGGGGGTTTCCTTCTACCTTTTTCGTCGGCCATATCTCTGCTTCCATTACCGGATATAAAGGTCCTGACACATTCCTTGATAATCATAACCGGCGTGATAACGTGCACGCCTGTCTTTTAATCCCCCCTGTTTTACGTGAAGCCGCAATATCACAAAACATGTGACATCTGTAGACTTGTCCGGAGGCTAACCTATCAGATCGTGCAATGTTCCACGAAAGGGCTGCCTGGCAATCAGAGTATAGCCTGGAGATGTGGTCGTGAGAACACATTAAGAAAATTTGATTTCTACCCCATGGAGATATCATCCACTTCTTCAGCAGGTATCCTCCTCACCCATGGCATGCCAAGTGTGAATACCTACACTCTCTTGATTTTCGTCACTACCGTGCAGTGGGCAGTGCATCAGTTCATGGGAGACATTCATTACAGGACATGGCCCTTCTTGCAGCAATGGACGGCGCGACCTTGGCATGGGCGGAAGAAAGTCTCCAAAAACGGCGAAAATCCTGCGACCTGGTGTTCAGCTGTCGTGACTGTAAAGTCGGCGACTGGGACTTCGCCTTCGGTTTAGGTGGCTGCGCCCCGCCGCCTTCTATAGCTGGTCGCAGAATATCTTCAACAACGCGAAGAATCACTTCAGAGACACATCACATGGTAATGAGCCTTGGCTCTGAGATTGACAGATTCATTCAAGCAGCGTGACCAGCTCAATATCACAACCGCTCTGCCATCTCGTCGGGTGGCGCGGCGCCCTTCATCCTAATTTTCACTTGCCTGGTCCCCTCCACCGTTCCTCTAAGCGGACGCTCTTAAACGACATACCTGAACTGCTTATCATCCCCGGAAGCCGATGGGTTCTCCAGATGCACAGTCTCCCGATCTCGTCCATACTTCTCGTCCCGCTTCTTGTTCGCGCGATGCAACAAGCCCATCTGCATGACGCTAGTCACCACGACGAGTAAACACGCGCCACAGGAGATCCACATGCCCTTGCGATAGTAGGGCTTATCGCTCTTGGGGAAGATATTGGTCCCCAGCACCGGACCGCATTGGCCTCCCGTGGCGAGAATGGCGAGGGCGACGGCGCGTTTGGAATCCGTGGCGTGTGTGTTGCCCACCCAGGTGAGCGTCATGGCCACGGAGACGAAGATCAGGACCGAGAGAAATAGTGCAAAGTAGCGCGGGCCGGTGCCTGTGGTGGTGCCGAGAATGATGTACCCGACGGCGGCGAGGAGTGCCGGGACGGCGACGAAGATGCCACGCATGTTGATTCGGTCGGAGACGAAGGACGTGCCGACGATGGCGAACCAGCAAAGGACGTAAGGGGGAGCGGACATGCCGTTCGATTGGATTGTCGAGAACGAACCCATCTCGGAGATGATTGTGGGGACGAAGAGCGGGAGCGAGGCGAAGCAGACGTTGCAGCCAAAGTACATCAGTGGTGGGAGATATGCTGCATCACAGATTAGTATCGAACATAGGAAGGTGATGGTGCCAAAAACTCACATCGGTAATCCAGCAGTCCTCCTAGCACTTGCTTCCATTGCAGGCCCTTGTTTCCTGTTCTGTCGCCCGGTTGTCGCAGAGACAGATCCACGGCGATTTCTCGCTCTCTTTCATTGAGGAACTTGCAATGATGTGGAGAGTCAGGCAGCCAGAACCATGCCACGACGGCCAAAAGGCAGGTCGGAACCCCTTCGACGATGAAGAGAATGCGCCAAGGTCCAATGCTCCCTTTGGCTTGAGAGATTCCGTATGCCAGAGCTGAGCCATACGCGTTGGCAGCTGCCGAGCCTGAAAGGAAGATACCCGTGCGAAGACCGAGCTTCTCGCGCGGATAGAAGAAACTGAGATAGAGAGGCACACCGGGGCCGTACGCAGCTTCGAATATGGCGAGGAAGACTCGACAGACCATGACGCCGGCCCATGACGAGCATGCCGCTTGCAGGGTGGACACCACGCCCCAGCCGAAGACGACGAACGCGACCCAGGCATGTGGCGGGAAGGCTTTCCAACCCATCTGTGTCCATTGGGAGAGAATGTCTGCGGGTGGGAAAGCGTCAACTGAGTGTCCAGTCTCTGATAGATGGGAACTAGAAGCTGTATCGGTCTGGAGAAATTGGTTCAACACTTACAGGCAATGTAGAACGTCGTTCCCAACCAGTCATATCGTTTTCCCGACAGATCGATATCGTCTTCCATACCGGAGATTCTGGCGTTGCCCAAATTTGAGCGATCAAGGACCGAAAGTGAATAGAGCACAAAAATCAGAGGCATGAGATGCCAGTCGAGTTTGCGGATGACGGCATCTTCCTCCTTTTTGGTATACTGGGGCGCAACACGGGGGTCATAAGGATGGTAAATGTCATTGTGCCCATGAGGGACATCCTCTGCTGTCAAGACAGTGGGCTTCTCATCGGACGAGGACGACTTGGAGGAGGGTGAGTGGATAGCTTCTATGGGAGTAGGGCCTGTGGCAGGCTTCTCGCTCATAATCTCTTTTGATTCCATGTTGGTTGGACAAGGCTTACAGCCTCAGGTCTGGGAATCAGTTGGGCGGCGAGGGGCACGTAGCACGAGGAGAGAGGGATGAGAGGAAGTAGAATCCAGGTCGCGCAGATCTGGGCGCTCCAAGCTTTATATCTAGATGCAGGCGAACCTTCCTTTCCCAGTCTCGTGGCAGCGATCCATCTGGGTCACCTCGCTCCCATGCGGTTGCGATCAGCGGCAGATGTCCCCATGCCACGGACAGCACTTGTGGTGCCTGTCCTTCCCCACAAACTTGGGTTGCACTGGTGCAGTGGACAGGGTCAAAGGGAGGGATTCGGTGTGGATCCGGTGAAAGTCATGACCGCGATGGATCGACAAAGCGTCAGTCGACGGCTTCTCGAAGGCAAAAGTGCGACTGCCGAACCGGACTATGAGCGGTGATCTGTGCATGACTTAGTGGCGCCACGGTCGGACTTAGCAGCCAGTATTGGAGAAGGAGCTGAGATAGTCGTCCGGTGCGTAGGCTTTGATATCATACCCCGTATCTCCAGGTGCGTGGCGCCTGGGCAGACGACAAAGATTGGACGAAGCTGATGTGGAGAGACAAAGAACCGGGGGCGCCACTGGGGGGATGCGGGCCAGCGAAGAACCTTCCCCACGGCCTCTTCCCGTGTCTGCCCGTTGTTTGGCTTCCCCAAGCTTCCAAGCCACAGTTCTTAAACATGCTTGTTCCCCGTCGAATACGAGGACATGGCATACATAAGAGCTGGCCTGGTCCAAGCCGGGAGAGACTTTGACCGAGTAGGAAGGATTTATGTCCTGACTGGATGTCGGGGGAGTCTAGCCCGAGGACTTACGTTTATCCAAACCTTTCTGGAGTATCGCTTTGTTTTCGAAGGAGCTGTGAGAGAGTCGGTCTAAGAGACTGCGGACAAAGAAATATGCCTCCACTGATGGGGTATCGCATGGGTGTAAGAGCAACTTTATCCTCGGCAATCCGCGTTGGCCCCTACAGTCAGAAGGAAACCGCTCACCTGCTGTCCAAGAACAAATCATAGCGATGGTAGGGACGAGTAAAGGGTGGGTGATAGAAGAGAGTTCAAGAGCGACCTTCCATCTCACTTTCCAGGTAGGGAACGCGTAGGCCCCTCTTGATTTGTAGTACAGACTTCGAGCTCGGTCTACGTGGGCGATTCTATCTAAAGGCAGACAAGACAATGCGCTCTTCAGTCGTACGTCACGAGCTACATCCATATCGAAGAGAAATCGCCTATGCGAACAGTCCCCAGCCAGCCAGCCTCTATCGCTTCGGAACAGCAAACTGTGTTTCAACGGTCCTCGTGCGCGTCAACCAAGGAATTGCCTTCCGCCCTTCCAAGGTCTTTGTACTCACACGAGAGCTCACACCAATTTCTCCTCAGCTTCATGTGTCCTCCAACCCAAGTTACAAGCAGGTGGCTGTAACCGCAGTTCAGGAACCAGGAGGAATCTCCTAGTGGTCCCTTGACAATTTCCAACATCGACTGCGCACTTCTATCTCGGGATCGAAAACCCTCCCTGTCCACTAATTACTCACTCACTTACCTACCTCCCCTCTCCTCCCCCAACCAAGTCGGCAAGCAAACCACCAGAAATCGCAAATCCGACCCACCAGAAGCCCTTGCCAAACCACCACCAACAACTCGCGCTCTCCCCCAACTGCACCCTGTAAATCATGGTCGCCAACGCCACAAAAGAACCCCCAACAGCCAGAACATAGAACCACGCCGACAGCTCAGCGATCACACCGCAGGCGACCAGCATGAGCGCCATCACGGCCAACAGCGCCCAGAGCACCTCTTTCATCCGCCCCCGACACAGCACCGCAAGCGACTTGATCCCAAACTTGATATCGTCGTCACGGTCCTGGTGCGCGTACACGCTATCGTAGATGACCGACCACAGAACACACGCCCCGAAAAGGCACACGGCAGACCAATCGACGCTGACGTCCCAGTATGTGCTCCCAGAGACAGACATGGTGGCATTAGTGACCGCAACGGGCCTCATTCCTGTGGCCAAACACCCCATGACGACCCCCCACGCCAGACAGAACCCCAATACCGCCTGCGGGACGTCGAAATGCCTCTTCGCAAAGGGGTAGTACATCCAGCTGATGACCCCGGGAGTGGCCCAGACCAGGGCCTCCCGCGGACTTACCCCTTCATTCAAGAACGCTAGGACGGCCGCTGCGCATGCGGCCTGAGTGACTGTGAAGATCAGGGCTCGCGCGCGGGACACGGCCCCTCGGGGGATGGGGCGGTTCCGGGTCCTTTCGACCAGCGCGTCGAGCGGCGCGTCGATCAAGTCGTTCCAGATGTGAATAGCGTTGCTGACGAAGAAACTCCCCCCCAGAAGTGTGGCCGCAGGGTGGAGCAGCTCGGTGGGCGGGGTCTGAAGGCGCAAACCGGCCAAGAGCACGCCGAACACGTGTGGGAAGTAGATCAGGAAGAGGCCCGCCGGCGGGTTCAGCCGTGCGAGCTGGATGTAAGGAACCCAGGAGGCCGGGAGGCGCGAGACCCAGCTGGAGATGGAGTTGCCTCCGTATTGGTGGGCGAGGGGGTCCGAAGCCGTGGCTGGCTTCGCCTCCTCCTTCTCTTTGTCGGGTGCCTTTGCTTTGCCCGCGGCAAAAGTGGCGATGGTGGGATCATTGACCATGTTGAGCACGCAGTCAGGTCAGTGAGAAGGTAAGTACAGAATAGAGCAGTCCGTTTGGACCTGAGATTCGGGGTCCTGGCCGTGGGCAAGCAGGTGAGTAGACAGGCAGACAGGCAGACAGGGAGCCTTCCGATGGAGAAGCCGAGAACATACACCGTTCCTTCTTTATACCTTGGACGTTCCTCTATCTTCCCATAGGTGAAGCACAGTGTTGCGGTCGCCTTAGCCTTGGCCTTGTGACAAGCAGCCAAAAAAGGTACACGGGCGGAGGGTTTCTCTTTTCACTGCGGCGAAGACTTCGTGTTTCCCCCTTTGAGGCATGTTTAGCACGCGACGTGCATTTGTTAGTCAGGCCGCGCAGGGCGCATGAAGAGACAAATAGTCGGGGAGATGGCATCTCTATCGCGGCGGTACCGTGTGATATTGTGCGTTTATCAGTGGAGTTCACCACTTTCAGTTCGCTGGCCATGCGGAGAGAGGACAGTAACACTCTTTAGATGCGGTTCCGAAGAAGAGCCTTTCCCAATGGCGTATGCTTGCAGGCTTGGCTGCAGCTCAACACACGGCGAGCATGGAAGCGCAAGATAGACGGCTGCAGTATATTCAATGGATATGCATATACAAGATTAGATGGTGTGTAGTCCGATGCAAATATCCTCGCTTCCCTTTTCTTCAGCCCATGCCCACATACTTGAACCATAGCGGCCTGCAGTCTTCTCGCTGCAGCCATGGTTCGCCACCGTAAAATTGCCCGGGCGTGCATCCCGAACATTTCGGTGAGTTCGGGCAGTTGTAGAATGGGACATGGTTGTATCCGATATCCTTGAACCTGTTCCTTGTTAGTCTCCATGTTCCATCTCGAATCAGAGCAAAAGGCGGGCTCACCAATGGATCTTGCTCGCATCCTCAAACAAGCCCAACGCAATGCTATGCACCGGCGCGTCCCCCCACCTCTCATAAAAGAACCCTCCCGTCCGATCCAAATGCGTGAAGTAATCCTCATAAGCCTGGGACCGCCAGAACGACAGGTCGGCGATCTCGAAATTGGACCAGAAATGACACGTGCTGTAGCCGTGCGCCTTGATATTATTATCCGGGCGGCGATTGTTGTCTACCAGCCAGGCCATGGCGTTGTTCTTGTGCAGATATTCTGAGTGGGAGGCCAGGAACTTGATTGTTTCAGGCCATAAAGAGGGTATAGACTCGGGAGAGTCGAACAGGTTGATGTTGAACCCGTAGGTTTTGTTGTGGTCTTGCATGTAGCGGAACACATCGTAGTCCACGTGGCAGAAGAACTTGACCTTCGGTTCCACACGCCAGTAGTACTGCGTATGTTCGAGGGCGGGATGCCGGTAGAACATGCCGCTGTTCCATCTACACATCTGATGGTAGGATTTGAGTCCCGCATATTGTACGTCGTTCTCTTTCAGGATCTGGGCGGATTCTTGGTAGAGTTCCTCGGACACCCAGGAGGGCATTTCCCAGTGTTCTTTGGGGATGACGTGGTAGGAGCATTTCGCTTTGGTGAGTGCTTGGGTTTGTTGTTTAAATTCGTCGGTGAAAGGGACGTCGTTGAAGAACGTCCAGGGATAGTTGAACTTAGAGTTCCACGTCTCTTCGAGTTGTTTCATCGTGGGAATCAGTTCTTGGAGTTCTTCGTTACGGACGAGGGAGAGGAGTGTGGCATTGATGCGCGCTGGGTTCAGACTGTCGGGCGCATAGTCGTGCTCTGTATGTCGCCATAATGGCTCGGGCGGCTCGCCGATTGCTGCGACAGATATTAGCAGGGTGATCCGGATGGCTCAACGGTCTCCGTACGCTCTAATAAGGGATCTTGCTCCCAGTTCTCAATCTTATCGCCATTCCCCGTCACTGTGCCCGGAGGCTGTATCGTTGGGACCGGCCGCAAGTACTGATAAATGAGGAAGAAGAAGAGGACCGTGGACAGGGCCCCTAGGAACCGCACGGGCTTCGCAATGGCCATTTCGAGAAGCGGCTGTTAGCCATCAGCCATGACGAAGAGTGTGTGAGCTCCGCCGAGCGTGATGTTGTACTGAGTGAGATACCAAGAAAAGAAAAGCCACGCTGTGGAAAATTGTTTGATCGATGGTTGAGCCTTCGCTGGTTCGATACGTACGTGGCCTGCAGACCCGCTTTACCCCGGCCATGCCGCTACGCTGCCGGCCGCTGCACAGGGTCCCCTAACGCGAATTTCAGGCACCAACACGCACCCCGCCAATCTTGACGTCGATTCCCTCAAAAATTTCCGCCCACAGCAGCGAGACTGTCAATCTCCTTTGTCGACGCAAGGTCGGTAAGGTCGCAAGGTCAATACCAACAGCTATGGAAATCCTCCGCGAAGCACCCAAGCCATCATCCTTCATCCCCCTCATCGAGCATCAATCCAGCACTCCCGCCTCGTTCTACACTGGCCCTCCCGTCCTGCACTACTACAGCGACAGGAGCAAACTTATCGTGCTAGAGCATGAAGCACACTCAATCCCAGCATTAGCACCACTCCTCGAGGCCTCTGCGCCACAAGCAGACCATGACCCTCAAGCCTCGACCACAAATGGCACCTCCGAGACCGATGTGGCAGGAAAGCAAAGAGTCGTCTCCGAGCTTGACGTGTACGTCACCTCGGACAAGCTTCTTCTGTATCACACCACGGCGAATGTTGGTCTCTCAATACCGTATCCATCTATCTCATTACACGCGATCCAATCCCTCCCCTCCCCTGCGCCGGGGGAGCAACAGGGCCTCTACATGCAGGTTCTCTCAAAGAGCTCGGAAGCAGGTGAGGACGACGACCCGGAAAGCATATCTATAACGGTAATACCTACGGCCTCCGCACCCCCGCAGGTCGCGTCTACCGCAACAGGGACAACAGAGACGGGACTTGAAGGCGAGGACGAGAAGGAACAGACACCGGTGCTAGCCATGTTCAACGCTCTCTCTGCGTGTTCTAATCTGCATCCCGACCCGCTTGAGCCTGGCGATGATGACGACAATGACGACGCGGGAGCAGGCGGAAGCCGACTGTTCAGGGCGGGTCTCGCATTCCCCGGCGCAAGCGACGGTGGATTGCCGCCCGCGATGCCGGGCAGTGGTGGGTGGATTACAGCAGAGAATATGCACGAATTTGTCGACGAGGAGGGTAATTGGATTGGCGGGGATGATCAAGATGAAGGGGAAGGCGAAGACGAGCAGGAAGGGAATGGGAATGGGGATGGTGATGGCGATGGGCCTCTCGGTCCCGGCGCTGGTACCGTCCGGCCACGAGACAGTGACCAGCAAGGGAATGGAGATGGCGATGACACGAAATGGAGGCGAACAGATTAAAGCCGGTATGCTTCGCTGGTTGATCCCCCATCGCAGGCGTGAAGAGAGGACCCAAAGCCTCGACAACAAGCATGCAAGCTAGCCATGCGACAATCACGGAATATGTATTAATAGTTCCCGGACCGGAAGACCAAAAAGCAGGAAAGATAGAAAGGGGAGTAAAAAGCGCACAGATACCCATGATGCTTAAGCACACCACATGGTCCGTATCACTTTTGATCTGGTATGCTTTTCGCAGCGCACGTGCGGAATAGCTCTCAACGTAACGTCTCGTATGCGATCTAGAGTCGCTTATTTGACATGGAGGTGAACATATCACGCACTCTTATGGTTGATATTGCAGTCCGTCTCACCTACGAAGAGACTTGTATCGTAACGTCGACAGAATCGTGGCCCGCCGACCATACTTGATGTATCAGATAAGGCCGGCCCTTCTCCTGGCGGGAAATACTCCTTCCAACGAATCCGCCAACAGCTCGAACCGTTCGCCAACCTCAAAAACCCCTGCATCCCCAGCTCCTCGTACCGCTGCGGTTGAATTCCTCGCCACGGCCCTCAGCCCCGCGACGAGGAATCCGCCATGTCTCTTAAACTCACTGCGGACTTTCGAGATCTCCTTGCCCAGCGACGTGTCCTCGTCAAAGACGAATGTCGAGTATCCCTCTCCCAGTCCGTTGTCGTCATCATCGTCCTCGTCCTCGTCCGAAGACGACGTGAAGTCTCCAGCGCTGGTGTTCATCCCGCGCCGCCGCCGCCGCCGCCTCCGACTTTGTGCGGAGATGAAGCTGCTGGCTTCGAAGTCGCCGTCACACACTTCCCGCGGGGTAGTTTCAATCCCCGTGTTCGTCACCGCGGACGTGACCATGTCGGAGAAGCGAATGCAAAGGTCGAGGATGGATATCAGGGCGTCGCGGAGGGGTTTGATCCGTTTACTGGTCAGGCAGGCGTGTTCCAGCGCGGAGACATACTGTCCGTGGATGAGAATCATGTCGTCGAGACTGCTTGTTGAGGCTGATCGGAGCCGCTCGCGCATGCTAGATGTGAGAGGCTGAATAGTGCAGGTTGTCAGATGAGCGTAGAGGACGTTGACAAAGATTGAGAGTTGCCAGTACACTAGCCGCGCCAAACTTGGGTCCGTTTGATCGTCGATGAGAGGCATGTGTTGGATGTAGAAACTTGCTCTTCGTTCGAGTTGGTGCTTGGCGCGCCGGACTTGACTCAACGTCAGGGCGACGCGTTGGTAGCAGGCAATGGAAGCTGGGAGGATAATGTTGGCCAGCGGCCATGAGAGATGGTAGGAGATGGACACGGCGGCGAGGATCTTGACGGAGCGTCGTCGATTCTCCATCGTCCGCGAAGAGGTGTATGCTGTCTGAATAGTGGTGGCGTCGACGTCTACGCAGCCAATATCGTTATATGCTTCAGTCAAGAGGTCGTTGAGCAGGAAGCGGTCGTTCCACATATCCAGACAACGATCGATTCGGTCGAACATTTTGCTGTCAATCGCGTCGAGTATGACGCCGTCCTTGCCGAGATACAGATAGTCGAAGGCGTCCAAGAGCTTTGTTAGACCGCAGCTGGATTCGAGAATGTGTTTGAGCATGCTTGTAGAGCTGTTGAGAAGGGCAGTGAGATGTCGATCGAGAATCATCTCGAACGTAGCTGAGAAGGGCAACGGCGAGTTCGCTATCAGGTTCGCAGCCTCCAACGCGGCAGCGGCCACTCCCAAATCGCCAACCTCGTCATCTAGAGGCACGGAGTCCAGATGCTGGAGGAAAGCCGCTGTCTTGCCGATCGTGAACATCTTCGCGGTGAACTGCTTCAGGAATGTTGGTATCAAATCAGCTGAGTTGGATGACAAGCTGAACCAGTCATGCCATAAGGTGCTCTTCTGCTGCGGCTTTTTGTGGCTTTCGACGATGAAGAATGATTTCCCGTTCTCGATACCGCCTGTATGCAACCAGATGTCGATAGATTTCGCATACAGTGTAACAGCAGAGAGGAACATGGGAAGCAGAGTTTCGACATCGGTGGTGTTGCATGACGACTGTGCGGTATCGAGCGCGACATGGATGGCATTCAGCACAGCAATCGGGTCATTCTTGGTCACTTGAGAGGTGATGGTTTTGACGGATTTCAGAGGGAGGCTCGCCCTCTTAATCCTGTGTAACACTTGGAGGAGGCTGATGACACCAGCAGGTGGATTTTCACGCAGTATGGTAGCGTGCTCTTGAGATATAGTTCGCTCAAAATCCGCCAGCACTTCGCTGACCTCGCTCTGAACAAGTTGCATGACATTTGTGTCGTGACGACATCGCAGCCATTGGCGTATTGGCTGGACTTCTGAAGCAACATCTGCGGCTTCATTCAATAGTGATTGAGAGGCCGCGGCTTCGAGATGGCGGATGCGATAGCGAGCGTCGTGCCTGAAACCGTCATCGGAAGACGTGAAGATCGATGTGGGCAGACCGCCGAACATAAATAAAACTTCCCTAACAGCCTGTGTCTCCGTGATCGTGACATCTTGGTTTGGTGTTCGCCAAAATTGGGCGGCTCCTAGATTTGATGTCGCGTCAACGGTAGGCGCATCGAATATCCTTCCCTCGTCCACTCCTTGCGCATTTCGCTCCTTTACGCTGGCGGGCGAAGTCTGCGTACTCGAAGCAACAATTTCTTCATCCTCGTCAGAGCTGAAGTCAGAATACTGCGGAACCTGCCAGATCGGGTCGCTCCGATCTATAGCATCCTCCGCTTCGATATCCTCCCACTTCAGCTCGAGTTGAACCTCAGCATCGGGTTTTAACCTCTCAAGATCCTCAACCCGACTATACTTTACCGGATTATTTGACAAATGCAACAATAAATCCAAAACGTCGGGCAACCACTTGATCTCCCCATGATCCCGGTTGAGCTCCACGCGTCGTGAGAACAGCTCGCCAGCCTCATCGTCGAGGTTGAGAACCTGGAATTTTTCCTCTAGGCCAATAAGCTTCTCCGTCACAGCGAATTGGTTCGTCCGTCCGTAGGTGTGGTGCTTGACACGCCGGGCGAAGTTGTCCTTGTGTTTGCGGATGTTTGTAGAATTGGTTGTTGGTGGGATGAGTGTGAGCGCGAGGGCTTCGAGCCAGTTGTTCACGGTGGCCGTAGCAGCCATTGAAGCTCCCTTGCTGTTGTCAAGGCACTTCGTGTCATCTGGAAACGGACATTCCACGTGTGACTAGGGAGGCACCAGTCTCCTTCCTCTGTAAGTCGGGGAGGAAGATCAGCACGTTCTGTCGAAGAAACACAACGCGTCAGTAGTACACCGTCAGACAGAATAACCTGGCCCAAGAGTGCCAAGGCTCTGTAGGTGACTGGCGTGACTGGGAGTTTTGAACTCAGCTGTCATTACAAACGCGGTGTGTCTACCAATATCCAATCACGCCAGCTTCGGGAAAGCTTCGGGTGTGGACACTGCATCCTCATCCTCGCGCATCCTCCTGTTTTCCCTCACTCACCTGCGCCTCAATTCAACCTGATTTTGTGCCTTACTCAAGGCTAGGTTTTGCGCCAGACGGGACATCTATTATCGCTCACTCGCCTGAAATTATTATCTCCTTTTGACAATTGTGTTTAGAAGTTCTCCACCTCGGTTTTGGGCGCTATTCACCTTCACCGTGTTCAGATGCAACAGAGCAGATGCGACAGCCTCCTCGTACATACGTAAATGATACATTGGTGGTAATATCTCCAGCATCACACAGTCGCGACTGCCTTAGGCAGCTGCTGATCCAACTTCTTAGGATCTGAGTCCCACTCTCGGTTATGTTCCGTGCCTCGACTCAACTTGTACGACTCTTTCCCTTTGTACTGTGCCGTATTCCAATTATGTGCCCGCTGCTTCACCCATTCGTCAGCATTCAGGAGAGTTTCGTCAGACGACTTCTCCAGCCTCGCCACGTCCTCGTCGGAAGGGTACTGGAAGAGGTCCCGCAGTTTCACGCTCGAGTTCGGACGTGAAAAGTAAACCACGCTATGTCGCATGCAGTTTCCTTGGTCTTCTGGAGGCCCCACGACGCGGTGGACCGCACTGTACAGCCTGCCTCCCAGCAACTTGATCAAACTGTCCCCCAGGTTGATCACCGCACAATCAGGTCGAGGGCGCACATACTCCCAGTCTCGCTTGTTCGGGGCGAGAACCTGAAGCCCGCCCAGCTGATTGAACAGGACGGTGACGCTGCCGAAATCGGTGTGTTCGCCTAGAGTGATGGTTTCGGCCGGTCTAATCGGGGGTGCACAGGTGACCCGAGCCTGGTCAACTGAAGGCTTCTCGAGCTCGTGTAGGGACTCCAACAGACCAGCTGGCAATCCCAAAGACTTCCCGAGAGATGTCGTGATGGTATATATGATCTTGTGACATGATTTCATGAAGGTTTTGAGCTCCTCGAAGCGGTCCAGGACCACTTGCGGATGGTGGCCCGTTCCTGCTCCGCGTGGCTTCCCGTCAGGCGATACTGGCTGCGGGATACCCAGGACCTCGTCTTTGGAGACGTTGTAGAACTCGCTGTGGTCCTTGGTGCCCTTGTCGTCCACAAACATAGCGCCCGACCGCTTGTAGCCGTAATAGTGGCCCGTAGTGCCCATGTCGTACTTGAGCTTCTCGTCCAGCGGCAGAGTGAAGACGGCGTTGGCGAGGTTGAACATGAAGTGAGAGTCCACATGGTGGTTGGACAGGTAGAAGAAGCCATAGTTCTGGCACGAGTGAAGCAGGATTCGGGCTTGTTCAGTGTCTCCTTGGGACAGAAGATCGAAATCGACGGTGGCTATGTCGGCCACCGGCACGTCCGGTGGAAACGGTGGGATATTGCTAGACATCTTGAATACTGCCACCTTGGCTCTAGTTTACCGTGTCTGTAAGCGTGTAGAGGCTGAATCGGCTTGACAGTTTCGTTGTAAACGGTCAAGTTCAGTCAAACGAGAAGTTGCGGGAGTCGATGATGTCGGCTATATCTAACCTTCTCCCCATTGGATTCGGTACGAGAAGGGCAGGGGACATTGTAACACGCTCGGCGATATCCCGGACGAAGGGTTCAGTTGGAGAATACGCAGACGAGGCGACGATCTGGTCGATCCCTCAAGGTTGCGGGGTAAGTACGACACTGTACGAGTACTTGTTCACTGTCAAGCTGTCCATACTCGTACTTACATCCAATTTCTCCTCGATTGACACAGCGATCCAGACTTGACCGGATATCAGGAGAGACCCGACCTGTACACATTGATAGATGTTCATGTGAAGTTTCTATACTTCCTGGAAGAGAGCTATACACAAGATATGGCTTGGGATACAGTATCAGATGGCGTGGTCCCACCTGTAATGATTGAACCTTACCTCCATTACTCGAGAACGAAAAACCTAGTCGCCGCTAGTGCAAGATGCAGCAAGAAGAATCAAACAATACATCTGTTCGCCGTGGCGCCGTCACTGTAAGCATGAGCCTCTTCTCGTAGTCTCGTGCAGAAGGTAATCTGGCCGGCAAACATTGGGCTGGTGCACCTCGTTGAGCGTTCGTTGACATCCGCCCCCTCTCTGATTTCACAGTGCCTTCCAAAAAACGGCGAAAATGAGAGCTGAATTCTCTGTTGGCAATGAACCAAGGAATATTTCTCGCCGAAACGCCTCGTATAGATCATCCAGCAGAGGAATGGCAGCAATCAACTTCAATTGTCGGGGAGCGTTGTAGATATGCAGAACTGCACAGACACGTCCTTCGCTATTGGAGAGGCGTAAGCATGCATCGATGGAATGATGAAGGATTTCACGGATATGAAATCTCGTGGTCCATGGAGACTGGTAGCACAGATCAAAGCTGTACGACCTTCGCATGCTTGACAGACGTCTTGGTGGAGAAAGACTATGTACCAGAGAACAAGAATAGAGAATTTGGTTGACTCGATGTTGTAATGGGATCATTCCGAAGACCCTCACTCAGTTCATTGTAGCTAGCTAAATGAGAGCGCCAACAAGCCGAGCTAACAATAATGGCGACCACCGGAGCTGAGTAGATACGCCCCTTGACGTTAGAGCAGGGCTCTGAGCCACTTGGTCCGTTGTATTCTGATATGCGCCAGTAGCAGCAAATTGTGACAGAACATCTTCCAAAGCCGATTGAGAATCTACATCAGTATAATTTCTCGCTCGCCACCGAGCGTCCAACGGATCCATAAAATTCAAGTCGGACGCACTGTAGCCCAGTCGTTGAACCTCTGTGACATTGAAAGCAGCCATCATCGCATGATCTTCGTGTATGGCGTTATGGCAGTGGAACATATACAACCCAGAGAAGGGGGCAAACGTGACAGCCAATGTGACTTGTTCTTTCGGACCAAGGAGCACTACGTCCTTAAGGGCGCCTTTTTCGTAAGGTTCGACTGTGTTCCGGCCGTTGACTCGCGAGACGATCTGAAAATCGACCATGTGCAGGTGAATCTTCACAACCGTCAGTAGAGAGACAAATGGTCCCATCTCGAACGCTTGAGATATGAGCAGACGTACCGGATGGCTCCAAAAGCCATTCTGGTTTTCGAGGAGCCACACCTCTGTGCCGCCTCTTTGGGGATTTGCAAGAACTCGATTCTTGACATCATTAAACGTAACTCCGTTTATTTCCCAACTGTCACCCCTGTTTGGAGCTGTTAGTGGATACCAATCAGATCTATTCCACTTAGCAGGTGAACTCACTTTTTGTCGAATTTGAACGTCCGATCAATCGGAGTCGAGGCTGATGGGACATTTATCGCGACCAATGATGTTGGTGTCGGGCGGTCGTTGAAGGCGGAAGAGGCAACAGACCCGACATTAAATTGCATCACACGATCTGTCCCTGGGTAATCAGTGGCGTCAAAAACATTTCGTTGGTTTGTCAAGGTCAAATTCCGGTTCGAATAGTCTGAAAAGTCGATGATGACTTCCCATCTTTCCGCCATAGCCACTGTCAGCTTGGTAGATGTCACCGGAGTGCTCATGAATCCAGAGTCAGAAGCGACAATCTCGAATGGTACAGATCCTCCAGTATCCCCATCCAAAACCCCTAGAATGAAGCTTCGACTGAGAGCCGTGTTTAATATCCTAAACCGATATCTTCGGGGCTCAACGGATAAGAACGGCCAGGGTTGTCCGTTAACTTCGACCACGTCACCGTACACGCTATCGGTTTCGTTCCTTACCTGAGTGAGATCCCCAGTGGACGTGTATTGTCTTGCACCGAGAGCAAGCGGTACGTCATATTTGCCCTGGGGAAGCCCGAGCTGAGTCTCCACGTCGGGATCTTCGATAATGTAGAAACCTGCCAGACCAGCATACAAGTTCACTGACGTGATCATAACCGCGTGGTCTACTTCATGTCAAAACCGGGTCTGAGAAGAATATGGTTAAGGACGCACCATGATACCACAAGGTTCTGGCAGTATTTGAATTTGGGAAATAATAATCTTTGAATTCCCCAGGCTGAATCAAATCTTCCGCCCAACCGTCCCAGACGGCGCGGGTGTATGATCCGTGGAGATGCAGTACGGTGGGCTGAGCTGTATTTGGGTGGGAAGTTAGTTTTGGGTCAAGAGAGATTGACGGACAAGGTACCGTTTTGATTCACTACGCGAACGACGCTTTGTCGCCCACGCCGTATCCTAAATGTCGGGCCTGGGGAGATTCCATTATACCCCACAAGGTGAGCCTTCTCAAGATCTGGGTATATCTGTGCCTGGAACGAAGAGACGTTGAGTTGAAAGAAGTCTATAGTCGTGCCTGTGTTTGGGTCTGTGAAAGAGCTATTTGGAACCGTTAGCATGCTCATCAATTTCTCTGGGGGAATAGTCCGGCGTGGAGCCGGGAAAGGAGAATAAACATGCTTACTTACGTCAGGGCATTGATATCCGGTGGAACGGGCAGAGGAAATTGGAAAAAGTAGTTGTATGGCGGCGATATCCCCTTTGAGCCTGAGTTTGCAAGAGCCACGGGAGTATACTGGGCTATGAAAGCAAGAAAGCAGAGTTTAGCGATCATCTTCAAGGTGCTCATAGACTGGTGGGCAGAATTTGCTTGGAAATTGTGACCTGAAGAGAGTGCAGGAGGTAGTTATTCATTCCATTGACCTACAGCACCACCACTTCATTCGCCTCCTTTTTGGAGCTCGTTCCACTTACGACTCGGTCTTTTACCACGTTCCTCAAGTCCACATAAGTTCCAGAACAAGGTTACGCACGTTTGGCGTCTTGATCTCACTTAACGAGCGACAATGGTTTTAGGAGAGTGAGGTTCAGGGTGCCTGGCGGTTGTTAACGGGGATTAAGCTCGGCCGATGCACGCGAAATGCTCCACCAACGAGGCTGGGGCGGACATGGTTGACCAGGGGAGGGGCTTAGCTTCGCGGTTACACGGTTGCCGTCGTAGATACCCGCTTATGCCCGATTTCCTTCATCTTTCCATCTCGACCTTTTTGATAATCAACAGGACATACATCGAATCATTGTCTCGAGCCTCGAGCTTCATGTCCTGCAATTGGGCACAGCCCTTCATCGCCATGGAATTTCCACGTAATGTATTGGGGCGAGCCTCTGGGTCGGGCAACATGGCTTAACTCGACCCGGGTTTGTGGATTTCTCGCGAGTCAAAGAAGTGTGTGAGAAGTAGTTGGGTTGGACAGGCTGCAGCATTTACGGAGGCTTAATAAAGCGCGATGTGATAAATTTGACTTGGACGTGTGGCATACAGCAGCTCTCAAACTCCGTTCCAAAGCACATGGTTAAGTGAAGGCGACAAGAACCACAGGAGCTTGATCTACGAACCTCTTCGCCGTTGCGCACCTTCAACAAACCACGATGCCTTCTCAAGTTCCCGTTCTCTTAAGCGTCGTACTCGTCTTCCTGGTGCGTATATGCATGCCCTTCATTCCACTCTATCCTAGAAAGTGGTGCTAGTAATCTACTTCAATATTTCGGGTCGATTATGTTAACGTTTTATACGCAGAATTTAACATTCCTATTCACTCAGTGTCCCTGGATTCTCGCCAACTTCACATTTGCCCAAGGAATAAGGACATTTGTCGGACATGGAGACAACGATTTTAGGATGGCGGTATACTTCTGCTTTGCCGCCGTATTTCTTGCGATTGGGTCGTGGCTGATGCTCGGCGTTGAGTGAAGGAGTAACGGGAACCCGACGAAAAGGAGATGAGAGTGTTTGAAGCTTAGCTCGCAATGAACGGTGTTGCAAAATGCGCTGCGAGTTCGCGATTCGACACAGAGTAGTGCAGGCCTGTGAGGTTATGCTCAACAAAGCGGCGAGAGGAAGATGCCTTGAGTGCTGATTTGGTGCTGGCCATTGAGGGAGTTGACCCTACAGTATGCACAGTTGCAATAGGCTAAAATAGAAAATGTAAACCAAGGATGGATGAATAGCTGCTCTTGATAGATCATCTACCAACGTCCGACGGTCCTCAGGATCAAGAGCGCATGAGATGGACAGCGTTTCCGCCGACGACCATGTTGGAGAGGCATTGTGAAACACCATCTGAAGCACTATATCTGTGGCCCTAGTTAGAAGGACAAACTTGGTTCTTCGACAACTGTTTTGCTACAAACGTAGAGCAGCTTTACTGACACCAAGGCAGGAGAGTCAGAAATACCTTGTGAATGCCTCGATGCGAATGGAAGGATCACCTCAAGCGAAATCTCGCCCAGGCACGGCGGTCGCCCTGTCTTTCACTCCTGTTCGACTTCCCTCGTCTCCAAATCGCGCTTCGTGCCGACGAACTTCAAATTCCCAGAGCAGTGGCTGATGGTGCTTCACGTTTGCAGGACAAAAGTGTACATTTCTCTGTTCTACACGTCATCTAGACGCGCAATCAATATGATGTGAAACACATGATGACTGGTATTTGGCAATTGTGCCGGAAATTCCCCGGGCTGGAGTCTTGGCTAATCCCGCTCCGACGCAACCTCTTCGACTCGTCTTCGATCAAAAGCTGCTCTTCAAGGTGTACTTGCGTCGCGCGACACTCTGGACTCACGCCGGACCATGCCTAACAGGAGGGAGATCAAGACCTGCAGTCGCTGTCGCCAGTTGAAATTGCGGTGTGACAGGACCAAACCGTCTTGCCTGCGATGTACTGAGGTGAATGTCAGCTGCTTATACGACCTTCATTTGCCAATATCAACTTCAGGTGATGAGTTTTCACTGCTGGGCACCGAGACGATGAGACAGAACCACACACGATCCAATATAGAACGCCACTTACCGAGCTTATCTGACAAGCACCCTGTGTTTCCAGAGGGGGTTAGCGAATTGAGTGCGGCAAAGGAATCCAGAATTGTCAAGAAGCGGCGTCGGGCCCACCTATCTTGCATCCGGTGTTATAGACTAAAGGTTAGGTGCGACAGGGAGCTGCCATGCTCTCGGTGCCGCGGTGCTGGCTGGAATAGAAACTGTTCATATAATCACAGGGTTGACAATGGTCACCCCTCTTCGACGAAGCACTCCCAGGAAATGGGAGAAACCCCCGACCAAATTATCACTTCATGGCATGCTCAGCGCCGTGGCCCTACTCACTGGAAACAAATCCTTTCGACGGTGAGCAATCCATCCCAAATAGGTCGGATGGACCGAAGACAACTGCTAAAAGTGATTGCAGCTTAAAGCAGAGGCTCATGGTGCAGACATTCCAGTCTGCAGCAAGATCTCAGAGGTGATTCGCGAGAAGAACAAGATCAACACAGGTGATTGTGTGCTCCCCGGCAATTTCCCATTCAACAGTCCAGCAGCCACCGAATATATGTCTCTTGAAAAAGTCCACCACTTGCTGCAAAGTCATCGAGAAAATTGTCAATCATATATAGATTGCTATTTAGCCCTTTACCAGCCTATTTATCCTGTCGTCGACGTTCTTCAATTCTCCAGCATGGTCGAGAGGTTCTGGGATGCCCGACAATCGGTTGACATATCCTGGCTATCCACCTTTTTGATGGTTTTGGCACTGGGCTGTTTTGCTGTGTCCAGGGACCAAGATTCAACGGCGGACTTCTGCATGGCTGCTGAGGCCTGTTTAAGCAAGACTCCTTTCATGGTTCAGCCAGACCTCTCAGCCATAAGGACCTTATGCCTTGTGGTTATTGCCAAGCAAACTACCAACGCTACTTGCCGAAGTTTTGATTCCTGCTGGACATTCCTTGGCCTTGTTGCGCGGGCCGCCGTCAGTATGGATCTTAACAAGAGACTCTATCCACCAAATCAATCGGCTGAGGCTGTTCGTGAATGGCAATCTGGACAAATTTTGTGGTCCTTGATATTATACTTTTGTATACACACGTCTACAATAACGGGGAAACTGCCGCTCATATCTGTTGACGACCTTGGGACGAAACAAGCGTCGTTTCCCTACAGCAGTGAGACGACCGATCCATGGATAGCGTTACTGGAAACCTACCCAACAGTATGTCACATCATTCTCAGAGTGAATAGTGACACGGAAAAGCCATCTTCTATTGAAGTTCAACAATACAACGACCAAGTACGAAGTCTCATGGCGTTGCTGGATACTATTCGTAGCAGACCGCCGCTTTACGTTACACTGGACATCTTCTTCCGCCGTATCCTCCTCGTCATACACCGCGCGCACGCCTTACAACCGTGCGCCCCAGCTGACTACCCAGTCTCGTGTTGGACGTCATTGGAATGCAGCTTAGCTATCTTGGTGCACCACCAAGATTTATGTGAAAAAAAGGGGGAAAGGTGGGAAAACATGGACATTCTCGGTCGTCTCTTCAAGCTCGACTTTTTCTCGGCAATGCTGACAGTATGTCTCTATCTTCTCCGCCACGACACGCTTCTAGCAACAGGATCAGCAATTCCACCCCAGCAAACCATCTTGGACACATTGCAGGCTTGTACAGACAGATGGGAGAAAGAAATACATCATTCTATCTGCTTTAGAATAGGCCATATGCTGCTAACGTCTATCCTTGGGACCGTATCGAATGTATATCGCGTCTCAGGCAGATTGGAGTGGGAGGGTCTGGATCCCCCAGCGGCCCAAGTGGATCCCAACGTCTAAAGTTGACCAAAGTTGGTGTCGTTTGTGAAGAAGAGGAAGAAAGACTGTAAGGCTCAGCCCGACTCAGGGAGCACTCCGGAAGCAACAGGTGAGCAAAACGGCGAGCGGTCAATCAGAATGGGAGGAAAGACAACAAGTTTTCACCACACACTACCAAAGTGATTTCCAAGGATGTCCGGATTCGGAGGAGGCGGAAACGTCTGCTTGGTATGCTGTTCTTCAGGCACAGCCGCAATAGCATCTCCCGACGTTGATGATATCCGGTCTTAGGTTGTTTTGTTCAAGGTTTTATCGCTCATATCGGAGGTATAGAGCGAATGAGTCGCACTTCGTGGCATGCTTCCGACTCTGATAGAAGAAGCGTGCATTGGCCAGCGGCGCGTCTTGTCTGCGCTAGCGGTTCTTGGGGACACTCTGTCCGCAACCAGTCTGAATCGAATGGCCTCTCAAGTGGAAGAAGTAGTCCTTTGCCTATAACTTTGAAGACCGGTAGGTTGCTAAGCCCCTACACCATCTTCTGGGAGGCCAGCTTCAGTTCCGCCGGATATCCCGTCTCCTTGCGGGTTTAGCTATATCACGCCACCACAATGGCATCGTAAAGATGTTCTGAAAGAGTGCCTATTCCAAAGCGACATTTTGAAGACACAACTATCAATTTACCTCGTAAAAAGCAACAAGAGCGGGTCCTAGACAAGCTAGAACCACCATCGCAGGAAGCAACCCGCCTGGACGAGTCTGAGGTAGTCGCGTCGCAAAAGCTGCTTCGGTTGCCGGACTCCCCTCCAGCTCTCTCCCTGGCTTTATCGAAGCCTTGAGCTCTGGTGAAAATGCAGCCTTGGCCAAAATTCAGGGCGTCACTCCCAATGTCGTCGCCCAAGGAGCACGTGCGCAGGAATAGGCGTATGCTGGCTCTATTCGCATTGTATTTATCATCTCGGCTCCTTTCGGGCTGGTCGCCCTTGTCGCCTGCTGGTTCCAAGGTGATTTGAAGAAGACCATGAATCTCCACGTCGATGCTCCTGTGGAAATGGTGCAGCGTACAGAGCAAGGGGAAGAGGACGGTGCGCAAGACACGAACCAGCTACATTGAAGTCGTCATGTTTTACTCGATGCTGAAAGCAGGTAGAGCTGCACTGCACATTCAGAGGACGATGGCCAAGTTGTTCTCTGCATACAGCAATAAGTAATTGCTCGGGCGTTGGCTTTGCCTAGGCGTCAGGCAAAAGGTTTAAAGCTAAGAGAAGGACGATAATGTCAGCGACGGCGAGGAGGATCGCCCAGGAGAGCAGCGAAGTACCTTTATCCTCAATGTGCCAATTGAGCAGGCTAGTTCGCTGGTTGGAAGTTTTCACCCTTGAAACACTACTCTTTGGCCGGAGGTCGAATGATGCTGAATTTTTCATCCATCTTTTGTCTTCGTCTCGGTGCAGAGAGCCTTTTCATGGTCTTTTAAGTCTGACCAAGCGTCAGGCATACAGCGCATTTGACACTTCTTGGGCCAAGGATCCGGGCGTTGTACTTACACACAAGGTCAACAACCATTGGTCTATATTCCAACCGGTGAGGTTAGCTGCGAGGGCATTCATGCAGCCTGCGTTTTCCTCCCGCTCGAGCCGCCAGATTGTGACCATCTCATGTCTGCTACGATGCAATCTGCAAATCCCACCTGATACGTTAACGTAGGACTTTCTACGAGACGAGGGGGGATTTTCCAATATTGAAAAAGTGAGATCTTGCTGACCCACTTGTATTTGTCCAGGGCTGAAGTAACCGGTTCTTTTCTCTGAGACAAAGAGGGTATGGGTATTCGTCTCCTGCGAGCTTGGAGCCAACTGCTCTGACTTCAGGGCTCGAAGATTTTCTCTGTGCGGGGCGAGAGCGACAGAATCTTTCTGAATCCACGCAAAAAGCGACCAGCACCAAGAGAGGTTACCCGTGTCCTTCCGTCATGGGCCGAGTTGGTGAGTATTCTGGCTGTGGTTGACGCAGTTGCAATGCAGCGCCTCGGGCACCTGGGAATCGGCCTTGGCTGTCTTCGTCTTGCACATTCGGCCGGCCTCTTCCAGCAGATCTTATCGATGACGCTGGGGACGCCAGAGCCGCTCTGTCCTCCACGTCGGTCCGAACTCTGGTCGTTTCAATTTCGGCCTCTAGATCGTTCTCGGGAGAGAGCGTCTTGGGATATAGCACTTCCATCTTCGCTCCCAACAATGCCCTTTGTACGGCTTCCGCGATGATTTCGGAGCATGAATAAAATTGATAAAGATAGACGAGTATTCCCACCGCCCCGATGCATAGGACCAGGATCACAAATGATCTAGGAGTAGGCGGCATAATGGAAGCGCTCTCATTCATGGAGAAGACTCCTGATGACAGTACCAGAGGGAAGCCGAGCTGTGGAACGACGAGCGCGGTTAGTGTTTCCTTGTGGTCCAGTTTAGAATCAAACTCACCATCATCATCAGTTGGAATGTCTTATTCTGCTGCGCCAACTGGTACAGGTCATTCCCCTCTTTTCTACTCTCATAATCAAGGAGTGACTGAAACTGCAGTACAGATGAGCCGTCAGGAGAGTGATGGAAAAGGGATACATCGAGTGTCATTTCGACTGTTTGAACTTACGCTCTTCTCACGTTTTTCACACTCTTGCTTCAAGGATTGCAACTTCCCTTGCAACGCAGTTAGGTCCTGGAACGTCTGATCGATGTCATCGAGCCAGTCTTCACCATCGCCTGGGAGGTCCTCGAAGGTGGCTCCGTTTTGAGTCCAAAACTGATTCCACGACTTGACGGTTTCAGATAGGATTCTTAACAGTTTTCTGGAGAATTCATCGGCATTAGTAATCCAGTTGTAGATCTGGTGTCTTTTTTCTCTGTGTTCCCTGGCTTCTTTCCGCGTTGGGTGCGGGTTCCAAAGGAGCCACGGCCGTTTGAAGTGCTTTTGAAGAAGTCAGTATGTGACACGCATTCGGACCATGTTGAGATTCAGGCGCCCGCAATACCTCTTACTGTGAGCCCTGTATTTTGTGAAGATTGCTTCTTCTTGAACTTGACCGCAGACAGGCAGGAAAAGGGCATATCGCTTCATGGTAAAGAAGGTAAAAGGAGGCCAGAACGAACCTTCGGGGATTCATTGATGCTTTCCTCCAGCATTTCGACCAGATGTAACCATTCGCGTTCAACCTGTTTAATTCGGAAGGCCAGGACTGCCAGAAAATATACCCTAGGATCCTGAATTGGAACGTCTGTGTCGGTTGCGCCGGACGTGAAAGGATCAGCATACATTCCTTCACTGAGCTGGCTGTCCTCCCAGTACTGGACCGCCGTTTCCTTCCCATCCTTGACCGAGTCGAAATAAGCTTCGATGAAACAATAGCCGCACCATGTGCGCTCATCTGTCCCTGTAAGGACACATGATATATTTGCTTCATAGAGAAAGCCAGACGGCTTCCTACCCTCGTAATTGAAGAACGAAAGGTCGTCACATTTTCTTATGGACCGAGGATCTTCTAATCGAGACTCGGACCTCCTCCACACAAAATACGGTAGGTGGAAGGCCAGTTCAAACGTTCTACAACCATTTGGCTGTTGAACACCCATATCAGATCCCGACGGCCGACAGTGAGAGACGTCTCTCAAGACGTGAAATGCTTACCGGAATCCTCACCCCGAAGAATGGCTCAAACTTCAAGTAGCGGGAAAGAAGCCCGCGGATGGCGGGGACCTGGAGTGGTGATGCAGTCCCAATGAGTGCCAAGTAGCACCAACGGTCGGGATCAGGCATGAATCTACTTGCCTGTCAGCATCATAAGGGAAGTTCTATTACGGAATTCGGCGAGCTCGCACATCAGTCGGCAATCCACATCTGGCTCGAGCTTGTCCAGATCCTGGTCCGCCCCGGTCCGGACTGAAGTTCCGACTTTGGTAGGGTCATCGCGACTCGGGCCCGCGGGGCCGCTAAGCTTTGCAGAAAGGTGCGGCCCGCCGACTCGAAAACGCTGGTGGGAATGCCATATCAGATGCAATCCACTTTCTAGAGCCGAACTGGTGACGGAAGCAACTCACTGGTTTCCTCAGCTGGTGGTAGAGCTGCTGTGCCGACAAGGGTTTATGCTTTCTGATTGGACGCACGTTACCCTCTTCGAGAGTTATCTCCTCTAGCAAAGCCAGTGATGACTTTTCTTGTTCTTCGTGATTCCACCGGTCTGATTTCAGGAATTCCACCGTTCCGCCGGCGCAGAAGGACTCCACCCGGTCAACTCGAGGCGTACATACATCCGCTTCGTCGGGCCCGTGCATGAATTTGCGAGCATCACTTTCCTCCTCGTCAGGCTCGATGAATTCGTCCTTGAAAATATCTTCTCGTGGTTCAATCCAAGGCGTATTCTCGGTCTCGGCGAATTTTCTGTATTCTTTGAAGTCCAAACTCCATTTTTGTCGATCTCTACGCCTGGGCCTTGCCATGAGGCTTAGTGTTGCCCAAGCGTGCGCTCAGGCATGAGAGCTGACTGGGATAGGATGAAAGAACTGTAACGATCGCATTGCAGATCATCTACCGAAGATCCAGGCTTTTGAGTCCATATGTACATTGTGTGCATACTGTTACACAGCCTAACGTTCAGACATTTCGCTGCCCGTTACAGGCGCCTTGTTTCCCTACTGTTGCCTACACATGACCTCCAGGAGCCCACGACAGCCTGCCTGCTATAACGTGTCCAACATATAACTGGCAGTACTGTTCCGTGAGCGGTAGCCAAAGCAAAAGGCGGCCATCACCGACGACGTGCCCAGCCAATGACCGCTGACCACATATGTTGGCCGCATCACTGTTTGGGGCGTTTGGGGCGCTTCGGGCATCAAAGATTGATGAATAGCATCGACCACGTGGAAGATGGGATTTGGACCAAATAGAAGTTTTGGTTCGCTTTCCCATGGTGGGCCCGACTTTGGATTGAAAGGTGGATGGGCGCACGCAGTTGGAATTGTCGGCAATGCTTCTTGCGTTTGTCATCGGGCCAGCTTCTCTGTCACGCAGCGCGCACAGCGGACGTGGGAGCAGCTTGGACAGGCGGCCGTCTTGATATTGATCGGGGTGTGCGCACAACGGCACTGGAGCAGCGAGGTCAGCGTCTGGGGTGCCCCAACTCCAGGAGAAACTTGCACACGACCAAATGAAGACTGTGACCTTCTTTTTTGGTTTCGATGGTGGATGTGTCCATTGACCGTCGAGTTGCGAGCTACTCAGAACCTGAAAAAGGGTGAGACGCGTTATTCGATACTTGGGTACAACTCACCATTCTAGGCGGCGATCTCCACCAATCACCGAAATCTCCTCTTTCTTCTGATGGACAAGGGTCTCGTATGCAAAGGAGCCTGAGCAAGCAGGAGAAAATTTCAGAGCTTACCCCAGCCCGTAAACAAATAAACAAAATCCTCAAAGCGGTAGGCGTTGCCGAACACACTATGGCCCCGGTTCACAGCTTCTGGAGTTCTTCAGCAGGGACCACGCCACGCTGCCAGCAATGCTCACCCGTCCTTTGCTCACGCCCTGCGAGACTTCAGATATTCCAATTCCCCAATACAGGAACCATCAGCTTCCTGGGGAAAATCTCAGCACGCGAAACTACGAACTTAGATCCCAAGAAATCTGTTGGGGAAACGAGGAGTTGCATTTGCTACAACAAAAGATCTTGTCTGGACACTGATTAATGATATTTGCATCTTCTTGTACCTCTCGCAGGCTGTAAAGATTCCCTGGACAAATACTGGAGGAGGGTTTCACCTTCAGCGTCTCATCATTTGTCATGATTCGCGTCGTACTATGTGATTGATCGTTTTGCATCCATTCTCGTCCGGGACTCTTGACCCAATACGCATTCATCGTGTCTATCTTCACCTTCTCGTTTCACAGGGGAGCGCAAAGAGGACACAGGTTGGCACGCCGCAGTCGTTCAAGCCAGTCTGCCTTGGAACGGCTGCAGAGATTCTTTCTACAGCATGCCGAAGCTCTGCCTGAACGCTTGGAGGCCGTACTGTTCAAGAAGGTAAGAGTAAATTCGTCGCGTAATGTGTCTTGAGGCAAATATGTTGAGCTGCGCCGCAGCAGCGATATGGGCGAGCAAGACTCTGTGGCTAAGCCTAGGTCAGTGGTCCTGCTGATAGGCAACAGTGTGTTGAATGAATTGGCGACGACCTTATTTTTTTGTAGAGTAGCGCAGATAGACTGCGCGGGTCATCATTGTAGGTCTTATGCGGATCCCAATTCTCTTTTTCCATCAAAGACAATCTCCTCGGTTTCAATCGCTGCCGGGGGCCTGGGGCGTGAGGTTTCAAGAGGCAGTGGATGTGGCGAACTCTGGTACGGGTAGTGTGTGACCCTGGTACATCTGAACGTACACCACTATCACTGAACTCGTTCCTGCCATTGCTTCCGACGAGGGTACTAGTGTGGAAAAGCGTCGTCCTCGTGTGGCTTGTTGCTTGCTCCTTCTTCCTCATCGCCTACAGGGTCACGCGTGTTATACTTCGCCAGGCCGTCTGGAGTATCCTTCCCATCCTCTGTGCCTGGCTCGGCAAATTCTCCAGACAGAGTTAGGAATGGACCGTTAGAGGGGTAAAGTCCCGAACTGAGAGCGTGGTATTTTTTGTCGTCAGAGGCAGCGGTGTCGGGATATCAGCCGGCTGGTCAAGTCGCGGAATCGTGCACTTCTGCCTGCCCTGCTTACCCTGACTCGCGCACCTCGTCAAGTGAGCACAGAGCGGCATCACCCTAGTCCCGATCGGTCGTGAGGCGCGCGCAGTTTTCCCCAGGACGAGCACGAGTTACTCGGCACGGGGTTGGAGAAGCTGCTGTCATTGCGTCAACAAGCAAATCTACTCTAAACGGTCCTAGGAGCTCAACACAGAAGCGCAGCATGCGCCCAGACAACAGTCCGGGAAGACCGTAATATCACGCATCATGAAAAGAGCCTCTAGGCCGCTCTCGCCCAAAAACCTCGACACCCTCCTAGATAATACCTTCTTCTGCCCTTCCTGCACGACATGGCGCACATCCAGGCCTTTGCGAATTCGACGAACGGCCAACACCGGCAACAGCACCAGCACCAGCACCCGTCGCTCCGCCTCGACCCTGACCTCCACCACTGCTGTTAACGGCAGGAAACCGATTCCCACACGATACAAGCCTCTGTACGATGCTCTCGTCGACGTACAAAGGAAGGCCTCGGCCCAAGTGAACCTCAGCAGATTACAACTCGCGCTGCAAGGCCTCGAGTCAGACACACCCGTAACGAGAGTCGCGGTCCTGGGGCTGAATGTACAAGACACGGCAAGGAGGCTCGTGAGGTTATTGCTCGCGGATGCGCTAGAGGAGGAAGGACGATGGGAGAAAGAGCTAGTACGGCTACAGTCACGGCCACAGCCAGAATCAGAGTCACCGTCACAGGCACAGGCACGATCTGAGAGCGAAGACGAGGACTACAGTCGGGGGTTGATCATTCGGTACGGACAGCCGCGGAATTCAAATCTTCCGCGGCCCAAGACGAGCATCCCGGTCTTGTATGTGCCTTCCACGGTGCTGGACAGGAACAACATCGAGATTCTGGTATCGAGCATCAGTGGTCCACGGACGGGTGAACTTCTGCAGACTGCGAAGACGGTAACATCTGACGCGTTCTTGTCGCCTTCGGTCGGGACACCCACGGCCGCGAGCGGGAGACAGGTGGCGATTGCGCAGCCGGTTCACAGCTCCCTAGTGGTGGCAAGGGGTTTGGATGAGTTGTTGCTGGCTGCAGAGTTGCTGGCGTCTACGAATTTCACGGCACTCGAAGACCGGGACTCTGTCCGTTTGGTCGTGGACCTGGGAGATACTGCTGAGAAGAACTCAGGCCATGTCCTTGTGGTGAACGTCCGGAAGGCCGAGGAGGGGCTTGCCGCAATCCGAAGGTCGATAGGGGAAGCGACTGATTATGAGCACAAGTGGGTGGACTCAGGCATGCCTTCGCTATCGAAGTGGCTTACGTCGGCTTCGGCAGCACAATCAGAGAGACAAATTCCAGAGCCTATGCAGCGGTTGGTATCATCTTTGCTGACGGCCGCGACTACCAATCTACAAGCCCAAGCTGCTTTAGAAGCCCGGTCAAACGCAGCTGGAGCGCTGAGTCCTGCAAGCCGGGCAAACATTGAGGATGCCATCGAAGAGTTCTCCCGCAATGCCCATCAAGAGCTCCAATCAGGACTGTCCTCCGCTTGGGATTCGCGAAATTGGCGCAAGTTGGCATGGTACAAACTGTTCTGGCGGGTCGACGATGTGGGCCTCATCATCGCTGATCTCGTCACCAATGCCTGGTTACCTCGCACAGAACGGGCGGTTTATGAACTATCTGGTCGACTTTCCCAGGCGGGCATTTCGCCAGTGGTGTCACAACCGGCCCAACCAGCTTTGATGGCATCAGAATCGGCACTGCAGAGTAAGAAGGAAGTTGAGCCAGTCCTGCAAGCTCAGGCCTACATTGCAACAGAGCCTCCTGTGCAGCCAGTCCTGGTCAACACGACTGGAACTACCGAGGTCAAGATGGTTCCAATCCCACGACCACTTCCCTTGTCCTCTTCCATATTCCAGACACGGTCCGAGCAAATGGGACGGGCAATTGCAGAGCTGACCAGCACCGCGCAACAGATTGTGCTCAAAACTGCTTCACTGGCAGGTCTCTCAGGCGGTCTGTCGGTGCTGACTTACCTCTCTATCACACCGGGCAGCATGTACGAAGCCGGCACAATAGCCGCTCTGGGTATCACCTACGCGCTGTGGCGTATGCAAGGTGACTGGCAGAAGGCCACCAAGTGGCTTGAGGATACGTTGTACGAGGAAGGCAGGACCGTCATCAAGGGACTTGTCAGGAGAATGAGGGAGCTGACTGAAAATAGCAGTCGCGTTGTTGAGGATGAGGTCGAAGTACAAAGTCGACGGCAGGCCGAGGAAGCAGTAATGAGGGCAAAGGAGGAGCTAAAGCGACTGCAGAAGTAGATACAGACTGGGTCGCTGCCTAGTAGCTGTACTAGTACTCCAACTGAAATGTCTGATGTTGCTCAGCCGATCTCGATGGCATCGTCAGGGACACCGCGCCTGCTTTTCAACGTCTGTGCCCAGAATTGCATCATTGGAAGAACCTCTTCTCTCTTCTTGGGCATGAAGTCATCTACTTTCTTCCACTGATGGTACGTGACAAATTCGTAGACTGACTTGATACGTTTAAGTGGGCTGGAGTCCGCTGAAGCGAGTGGCGACTTAGAGCCCGATAGAAGCAGTATCGGTGTCTTGTTCTTGGATGTGCTTGTGCTTGTGCTGAGGAAAGGTGTAGATAGCGGCAAAGATCCCCCAATGGACACGATACCTCCCAACGACAAGGAAGAGAGTGATGGCTGCATTGGCACCGACAGAGCAACTGAACTGCCTTGGCCGAAGCCGAACAGGTGGATATGGTCAGGCCGGAAGCCGAACTTGTTGATGAGCACCTTCTGGATCACGTCCTGGGCGACCGTTTCTGCAGCTTTGGTCAGAGGCGAGTCTGCATCCAAGCTTCCAGTGCTTGTGTCGACTTGGAGGTCTTCGGACCACTGATCTCCAGGACCAAGCGGGAATGGGAGAGGGAATGGTGGATTCAACGTAATGGTCAGCGCGTCGGGAAGGTTCAGAGCGCGTGGGAATGAAGCAAAGTTGCCAGATGAGTCGCCTAGGCCAGGAAGGAAGACGATCGCATTGGTTGGTTTGTTGTTTGGTGGAAGATGGATGATCGGTTTGAGAGAGGCTGGAAAGTCGACGGGCGAGGGTTGCTGCTGAGTGGGCATTGTGGCGCAGTGTTGCAGATGCTTGAGCTGGAATCAAGGTACGGGTATTCCGTGCGAGCACCACCAGTGTGGGCAATCCAGCTGTGTCAGGCACCGATCCTTCTCGAGCTCAGCACCGATCTGAAGACAAGAGGGACAGCTTGAAATCGAACAAATCGAGTGGCTGCTGCTGGTCGCGGGAGCCAGCGAGCCAGGAACCGAAGTTCAACGAAGGGGGGGCGACGTCGAGCATGACGTTCTGGGTGGGGCTAAGGGTCAAGCTTCTGACCTGACTTGGCTTCAGAGACAAGCATCTCGATTCCAGCTTTGCTCCAGGCTTGTGTTTTGCCCTGCATTCGATGCCCACCTCGCTTGGCAGGTCGTCCACAACCCCGCCGACTTCCGTCGCGGTAGAACGTAGCAGTAACAATGCAAGTTCTAGCCACTTATGAAGCGCTCATGATGTGAAAAAGTGATGCCAGTGCCGGATATCCACATAGGAGGCACCCAGTAGAACTTCGGCAGCCAAAACCAAAGTCCAGGTGCCCCGCGGGACCAAGCGAGCTGAGGACACGGCTAGCACCATGCGAAGCGAAGGTTTGGGGCCGCGGACCTGCATCGGCTCGAGAATGATTGACGCAAAACCCTGATCGGTGATGAAAGTGACGGGACCCCGACGCACAGCCACGGCTTGCCAGCTGAATTCTTGTTTCGCGAGTCGAAAGTTGAAGGGGTTGAGACACTCCTTCGAGGCCAGTGGGCTGTTCTTCGCCAATTGTCGTAGCGGATACTGCTTGCCCTGTGCTCATCTGCTGACGCACATGCTGGTGAGGGTGAGAGATGTGAAACCAAAGGGACATGACATCCAGCGACTCGCCGTGACAAGGTGGGGTAGTGTCTACGCAATCCCAATGGGAGGCCATCGAGGGGCAATGTGGCCTGCTTTGCGAGATATCACCCGAAAGCGGTGACGGGCATTCCTTCTGAAGTCTATATATTCTTCCATCCTCCTCGCTCTCACAGTCTCCCCTGCAACTTATCACATCGAACACACCGTGATCTCGACTTCCAAAGAACCCTACCATACTCAAAGAACCTTACAAGGCTTCGAAGCATTCATTCACAATGGGTTGGTTCGGTGAGTTGGCCCGAGTTGATCTTGTGCAAACGCATTCGAACTGACAGCGGCATTTCAGACGATGGCCGCGACGCACACGAACAGGTCTACAGGAATGATGAGCGCCACGAGGGCAAGTTCTCCCACGAGCTCATCGGTGGCGCCGCTGCCTTTGAGGGCATGAAGCTGTATGAAGACAAACAACGCAGAGAAGGTATGTCCATTGCCCCTTCAACCGCAACATAAGACTAGATGGCTAACAAAGTGCAGGCAAGACTGTCGATCACGGTTTCGCCAAAGAACTCCTTGCCGGATTCGTCGGTGCCGAAGTTGACAAGCTCGCTGAGACAAAGGGTTTGGATGAGTACGACAAGATCCGAGCAAGAGAACATGGCAAGAAGCACGCCGAGAGAATGTATGACGACCACTACGGCGACATGAATCAATACGACCCCAACTCTCGTGATCAGCCAAACTTCAACTACTGATTGCTGGATACCTGCCCCGAACGACCTCCGAGGTTGCTGTGGAAGTAGCATGCACGCATGCTGGGGCTTGACCCTGATAACCATGAATGAAATGAAATGAATAACATTGCACAAGCTTCTTATATTTCATGCGTGCAGGGGTATCTAATGTTCTGAACTCGTCGAAATCATTAACTTCATAACTCGTCGTCCTCACTTGCAGTTTCCTCGTCGTCGTCCTTCGTTGTCGGTGCAGCCTCAGGTTCCTTGGGCGATTGTTTCGAGAGTGGTGCCTTGATTTCTTTCTGCGAAGGTGTAGTAGTTGCAGCTCGTGTCCTGGGCCGACCAGAATATGCTGGTGGTCCACTCAGGTCTTCGTCATCAGTATCTTCCTCTGCCTCCGATGCAGTTGGAGTAGTATTGTCAGAATCAGGAGAGTCAAGTTCTTGCTGGGCGTTCATGACAGGGGCACCGTCCATTGTCTCATAAGCGTCGGTGTCTTCCGATTCTTCATGCTGGACTTCTTCCTCGGCTGATCTCTTCTTCCGCCTTACAATGCCGGCCGGTTCATCACCGACGGCAGCTTGTAGTTCTTTGAGCTTCTTCCGATCTGCTTTGGCAGTCGACAGAATTCTCTGCATATTCCTGATCTTGAGTTTCTTCTCATTGAGCAGAAGAGCGAACTTGGACAGCATTTGCTTCTCGTGTTCGACTTTGGCCTCGACCAGCTCGTCGATTTGTTTCTGCAAGCTCGCAACAATCTCATCTTTTGTTTTAATCTGCGCCATCAAACCACCGACCTCGCCTTGTAATCTGTCTCTTTGTTCTATTGCCTGGGAAGACCAGCCGAACAGGTCCACATCGTCCTCAGCATCGGTGTTTTGGGGTAGGTCAATTGTTCCTAGGCGTTGCGTGATATCTTCGACCCTGTTGCTAAAAGCGAGAGAAAGTGTGCGATTCGATCCTTTGCCTGAGAATGAGCACGTCACTTCGACGTCGGCTTTCTGCGGGCTGCCTGCCGTTGACTTCGTCTTGGGGCCGAGAATGGATAAAACCATGTTGCTCCAGTCGTCGTCGGGCCCCTCGTAGTTCTTCGCCCGTAGCTTCTTCAAGCTTCTTTGCCTCACTGAAGAGTCTTCAGTTCAAGTCGAGACAGCACGTAGGCCTTCAACTTACCTTTAGTAGTGAAGGCTGCGGCGCCATCTGTAGCAAGCAGGTCGAGGTCAAGCTTGTCGCCACCTTCCTTCTGCGAGACATTGATGAGAATGGGAGTGTCCCCTTTGTTGTCTTGAAGCAGGCGAACCACCCAACTGGAAGTCATGATGACATGCGACCTCAGCTTCCTGAGTGATTTCCCTCGCAAGGCGTGCAGGGCTGCAGGTTATGGTTGACCCCAGACCCCAGAGGAGCATAGACCAAGTGCCCCTCGTGCGTTCGGATGCAAGCAGGGACCAGTTGCTGGTCGCATCACACAACGGCGGTGCGTGAGCGCAGAGACCGCCGTGGAAGTGGGGCAGAAAAAGACGCGTCGGAGGGACGCAGGCTGGCTGTGATTGGCTGTGGAACGCGTTCCAGCCACCTTCTGCTTGGCCTTCTGCCGGTTGCGGTGTCCGCGCGGAACCCACTCTTCCTCCTCGTTTTGTTTCCAGAACTCCTCCACCATCGACCACCTTCCAGCCTCCTCCAAACCCGGGAGACCTCAGGCCGACCTCGAAAAAGTCCTCACTGCGCATAATCTCAATCCTCATCACCCATACGACCATTCGAGGCCGTTCACTCACCAACTGCCCCCGTTCGGCGGAGATACCTCGTCGGGGAGCAAGAAACACGCCCAACAGCTCTATCAGTCACGCTGATCGACCACCTTTCCTCACGACGTCACGAACCTTAACGAATCTACGATCCAAAATAGTGCTTGTTTCTGCTGGAGCCAATGCTTTGCGGTGCATTTCTGCGACAATAATACCTCTACTGATCTTTTGCGACTCACCTCTACGAACTCACCATCATGGAACCACTCACGCTCAAACCCCGGACCCCAGTTGAGAGCCTGGACGTCGAAAACTGGGACGATGATGACTTCGATAACTTGGAAGACGTCCACTTCAGGACCGCGTCAACTGCCACCTCAGTCATCTCTCACCCTCAAGCCGCTCGCCGGGATTCCGTTTCCTCGCGCATGTCGATGCGATCAGAGTCAAATCAGGGAGACGAAAATTGGGATGTATTGGTCGATGAACAGGCTTCAGTCAAGGACGCTGTAGCTCTGGCAAAGAGCAAAGGAATACCTCTACCGGCAAACATACCTCGATCGGCGCTTGAGGGTGGCACGATAAGACGTCTGAAGGGTAAAGAAATCAAGAAGGCGATTGCTGATGACTGGTCCGAAGACTTGGATCTTCCGGGTGTTGATATCCCCCTCAAGCTTGCTAAACATGACGACCGCGATCTATCCGAGAGCTTGCGGCAGATCAGTGCCGCCTTCAGGACATCCCCCAAAACTCCCGACGCCAAAGACACACTCGATCTAACAATTAGATCTCCAAAATCCCGCACATCAGCCATGCCTATTACGCTCGATGCTTTTCGCGACACTGATGAAGATGCCAGTTTTGGAGATGTGCCCACAATAAAGGTCGCAAAGCACAGATCTCCTCAAAAGCCGCTGCTTTTCCACCAGCCTCCCACCCCGGTCAAGCCTGAAAATGAAAACCTTGAGGATGACCTTGAACTTCCTTCCGACGGGAAATTACGTCTATCGACGAGGAAGCCCCAGCCCTCGACTCCACAACAGAGTGATGATTTCGACCTCGAGTGGGCCGAGGGCAGCTTGGGAACAAGGAACGCTGGCAGAGGAAGAGGAGGTCGGTCTGCCCGTAGCTCGTCTGCCTCTGCCTTGAGCCCTAGTGTTTCCAGTGCTTTCACAGCCGAGAGTGAAGATGAAGGGCTCGATGGTCTCGTCTTGCCCGATGGACCCATACAGTTCCAGGACAAACTCAAACGGCGACAGCATGAAAGCTCCGTTGACCCTCCACCTTCCAGCATACCAGATGTTAAATCTGAGGTGAGGAAGGTATCTGGGAAAGAAGATTTCTTCTCAGGCCTCGAGATCGGCGATGGAGAGGTGTTCGACACTGCTAAGTTGACTCTGAATCGCAACGTCAAACACAAGAGCACACGAGCCACCAGCCCTTCCAAGAGGACTACCACGACACTCAATTTCACAACAGCCAAAACCCAGGGCACGATTTCACGCCTGCCCCGGTTTCAGCCTGCCCATGACCGTCTGGAGCGTGCTCGGTCCAATTTAGAACCTGTCTCGGAAACTGGTGCAGCCACCACATATCAACGAGCGAACTCACGTCTCGGCAACCACACAACTCAGGCATCTGCTTCAAGTATCCCTGCTCCTCAGCCTCCCTCTACTCCTTCTACCCCCAGTCGTCGGCTTCTGCGAGGTACAGACTCTCAACGTGATCTGCGCTTTGAACAGCCTACAACAACTAATGCTCAACTCCTGCGTGCTAAGAGATCTATGCCTGTCATGCGAGGTCTCAATTCTCCCACCAAATCTTCGCCCTACGTTAGGCCCCCTTCGAGACAAGACACTGGAAGCCGCCTCGCCATCCCTCCACGCCCCAAAACTCCAACAGACCGGACTGAATCGCGCATGGGACATTCACAAAAAGGCCCTGCACCCTTCCTCCCGGCAGGAGCATCTGCTGTACAGTCGCAGCACGTCAGCATCAAGACTCACTATCGTGGGCAGGGTTCCGATGGCTCCAGCGAAAGCATGTCTGCTGCACAAAGGTCCTTGTCGAGACTCGCTAGCTTCGGCAGACCGGAGACTCCTGGCCGTGGTAACGACCCCAGCCGTGGCCGGAGCAATCTCACGCCGGCCGAGTTGGCAGCACAGGCGAAGAAGACAATCACCAAACCCACAAGGCGCCGGAATTATGGCGACGGAACAGAGCTTGAAATTTTCGACGACCTACCTACTTCGGCCACCCTCGAGTCAAAATTCACAAAGGCACCTATCGGGCGTGGTGCTCCACGAAGTCTTCGAAGCAAACTCGGTTTGTCGCATTTGAACCCCTCTACCTCTTCATTGACCAGCACCAGGCGTGGCAGTGATACTCCTGTACCTGCCACGCCCTTGACGCCGGCTTCCAGAAGCGATTTCCCTACTACAGCTCTCAACACAACAAACGTCCCGCGATTTGCCCGCGATACGGCCGCTTCTCGTAATGCTCGTGAACAGCGCCAAATCTCCGCTGCTTTCCAGAACATGCGAGGTGAACCCCTTCAGCCAATCTCGACGAACTGGAAGTCCGGTTCATCTGCTGTCCGGCCCAACAATCAAGGCAGTTTGAGAAAGAAGAAGGGCGATAAGGTCCAGCTCAAACCCCACCTCATCAAACCGATGGGTGGCGACGTGAATCGGCCGAAGACGGAGAAAGGAATGTCTTATAATCCGCTGTTGTTCAGGTGGGAAGGTAATGAGAACGACGTTGCGCCCTTCGACGTGCCTGACTTCTATCCTCGAGTTGGTAGTCCCACTACCCACGGTCGTGGCGGAAGTCCCAACTCTAAAGCACAAGTCGCCCTGATCTCCAACGTCGGCTCGAACGTCAAAGGTGTGCAGGTCGTGGGCGGCATGGTCTTCGACCCGTCACAAATGCGGTGGCTCAAAATCGCCGAAAACGCCGATGGAAGCATGTCCAGTCTCCGTGGGGGAAGCGTACAGGTCGAAGAGGAAGAAGACGTCTTCGCTGGCCTGGAAGATCTGAAAGAGGAAGACGAAACGAGGAGTCGAAGTGGCACTCTGCAGAACATATCCAGTGTGAATCAATCGAGGGACTCTTTTGGCGATGGTGAAGTCGGGCACAGTAGTGGTGACGAATGGGGGATTGGTGTAAGTGAGGAGTTTGATGTGGGGCCCGAGTTTGTCAGGCGGCAGAGGAGTGAAGAAGAAAGGTGGAGGCGGAAGGTCGAGAAGTGGTTGAGAAAGGGTATGGACACAGAAGAGGAAGAGGGGCCTGACGGGAGGAACGGGTGGAGGTGGTCGTTGAGAGAGCTTGTCGTGCAGCAGGGCTCTTGAACGCTGTCACAGCAGAGGTCAAGGTTGCGTCGCAACAAGCTTGTATATCCGGCGTAGCAGCGACAGCATGCTAATTGAGCGCTGCACGCTCGCGGACGCTCGAAAACTGCATCGAGAAGAAAGTATATCTATCTCCTCGACCGTTCACGTGGGCTCCGTTCTTGCAGGTGTCATTAGCCCTTGCGACTCCAGCTCGAATACCGAACAAACACGTCCCGAGAACGTGGCAAGCACGGAATTCGCCCTCGGATCCCACACAATTCCCACCGCTAACCGTGCAGACAAGACGGACATCGGACGCAGATACATCCTGGCCGGAGAATGCGTACGGTCTACCGGATGGAGAATCACCAGTCAGGATCGCCCAGTCACGCCCTAACAGAGAAGCCAACAGGAAGGAAGGTAAGCACGGAGAATGTATGTTTGACGATTTGAGACTTCATCTCCCGGGCGCCAGTCTAAGTATCATCTGGGTGAGCGTGTCTCTTAGTCTCCATCGCAGCAGAGAATCGAACCTCTCTCTTACGGTACGATGTTTACTCCGTTCTGCGTTTTGCGTTCTGCGTTGTGCGTTCTGCGTTTTGCGTTCTGCGTTCCTTGTTCTGTGTACTTTGTGATTCTAGCTAGTGTCTAGCCCGGAGAGGTGAGGTGAGTTGAGTTGGCGGGCTTTGGATCGAGTACGAGGATAGTGGACAGTGAGTATGACTTGCACTATCGCTGTGGTAATTGCTGGTGTTGGATGCCTGGGCGTGGCCCCCTCGATTTTGGTCGCTTCCCCTCGAGCCGCGGAAGGGAAACAATCGTCATCTCTAATGAACAGTCCCTCAAGTCATCTCGTGGTCCCTGCCCATCACTCTCCGCTTCCATTGGTCTCCATCCTCTGCTTGACGAAATACTCGCGTCTCCATTAGACCGTCAATGACCTCTTTACTCCCTGCGTCTCTCAGAAAGTGCTTTCCAGCCTGCCACATCCGATCCGGCTCCGGGAGGACTTCTTTTCGGACAAACTTGGCGGCGAAATCGACCAACGGGTATGACGACAAGTTCTGGATAGGGTATTTATGGTTCCAGCGCCAGATCACGACAATCCAGAAGAACAGAATGACGGTGCTTTGCAGGACAATGTAAGCGACGAACGCCCCCGGATCGACGATTATCTTCTCCAAAGGCCTGCAGAGCGAAGCGGACGTTTCGAACTCTGACGGAAGAGGCCGGGTAGGCTTCAATGGGTCTCCGACGTTATTGACACTGAACATCCATATCGCATATGCGAGTATACTTTTCAACGACAAGGAAGTGGCAGCTGACCAATCATGGCGGGCGGCGGGATGATGATCTCCATGCCAGAACATGAAGACGAGGGATGACATGGCTGGGATTCCCTGCGCGGTGTAGTTCAGGAGCCAATTCAGTGCCAGATCGAGTCCATCAATGTCGATCTCTTCCATCGTAGGCTCCCCGATGTCCGCGACGGATATGATGCTGTTGTTGGTCCTTATACAAGCGGTCGAAGCTGTAAGGCTGTAAAGCGAAAAGGTAGTATTGATGTGGGGTGTATCCCTCATCGCAAACAGGCAGCTACCGTCCTGTTGTATTTGGTCGCATACGCTCACACCTGACGTGGTCATTAGGAGAACAGGGTGTGAAGGAGACTGTACACACCAGCAACAATCGATCCGTTGTGCACCTTGCTCCTCGTCAAGCATAATTCTATGCCAATTTGACTTCCAGGCTCACCGTAGACGGTACATTCATGAGGCGAGAAGGTGTCTCCGCTGTCATCGCTTTGGATGAAATCGATTTGAATCGCCGGAGACCTTCCAATCTTGACGACTGTATCGTCCGAGGAGTTGGTTGGAAGTGTTATGTTGAGGGACCATACCGCTCCCGGGAAAATGTATGAATCGCACAGACCAGGGCAAGTGATGGGTGTTGATCTGATCGAGAACTGTGTATTTGTCACGAAGGTGTTGGAGAAAGCAAGGTTGTGGTAGGTTATGTTGCCGTCGAAGCCGGGTACCATCTGTCGGGCGAACGACCCGTCGAATGGTGCGGCGCCTGCCGTCACAGGCGAGGTGATGAAGGCGTTGTACACCGTCGACACTCTGATATTGACTATCGCACGAGTTATTCACGGAAAGCTAATCCGAGGATCGATGCGCCATCATGTACCAAATAACACGATTCCAGCCACCGAGATCATAGCCATCAGAAGTATCCTGGAGAGATAAGTCAGATGGGACATTGTAAACTTCAGTCACCCCTCATGAAGGACTCACCTTCCCGCTGCCCAGGCTCGTGCTGGTAGTCTCGGCATGGCTTTTAATATCATCCAAAGCATGCCAAATAAACCCGTCGTTGGGGAAATGCTGAGTAGACTGAGAAGACGTAGCCCATTCTCTCCACTGATCAAGGTCCACTGGACTAGTTCCAATGTTTGGGCCAAGACCCAGGTGGTCGAGATCGTGGTCAAACCTTGCAGTATTCTCAAGACAGCCACAGTCGAACCAAACCTTTTGATAAGGCGTATGGAGGAAGCTGAAGTCGAGTCGTTGCCGAAGAGGACAGTACCGATAAAGAAGCCTGTTGTGATCGTTGTCAACAGGAGATGCCACGCACTTTGCCCTCCACCCAGTTTCAAAACCACCCCCGATACGGCCATTTTCATAACCACCCACAATATGATCATTTTCAGAACCACCCACGACACGGCCGTTTTCATCTCCGCCCACAATACGGCCATGGTAGTCAGATGGATGATAACTTGCTAGAGCGAGAAGCACAACTGTCGACTTGTGGTCACCCATTTGAGGATTGACAGCCTCCTTGTGTTCAGACTCTCGGCTGGTGTGTCACTGCAGCATCATCCAAGCGGTTGGCGTTTCTCCTTGGCTGTCGGTGGTTCGCATCAACAGTCAATAGGCCATATCGCTCTCTGAGTGCTGGAAAGCTCGTGTCGCCTCAGCGATTTGGCCCCTTCGGGCCCCGAGTTGTGCACCGCTGCGCCCCCTGCCCGTAGAGATAGTGGAATGGTTACATCCGAAATCACATTGGCACAACCACCATCCCTTCGTATTTACATTGCTCACACGGCTTCGCTCATGTGATTGACTTCGATACGAGGCTAGCAGAGGAGGATTAGGCGATATCGGTCTTCAGCTGTGCTCTGGGCTGCTGTCTGCCAAGGAGTCAACGGAGCTATCTCCGCATCTCATTGGCTGCAGCAATGGAGAAAGGCGTGGCACGAGGGACGTGAACGGTTGCTGGTCGGTTCAGTAAGGCTGAGCCCGGAAGAGGAGCTGACGGGTCGTGACGAGGCGCTCTGAAGGGATCCGGCACATCCCTTGACCAGGGCTCGGCCCTCTCATCGAGGAAGAGTATAAAGTTCCTTTTGAAAATCTTCGAAATGTCAAGGACGATCACACTTTGTTCAGAGCTAGCAACATGTTCAATCAGTGGTCGAACGGACTGTTATTCATTGCGTTTTCCAATGCCATTGCTGGTTTGACTCCAGTAACGACGTTACTCACTCCTCCAGTCTCGTCGGGCTCGCCGCCGCAGATCCGGTCGACCGTCGGACCCCAACTGCTCCGAAGAGCTGGAAGCTATATGGAGACCGCATGCGTGTGTACGGGAGACAGATTATTGACTTGCGCGACAAGTAAATATTGCGCATACGACAAATCCAACTTGGCGCTTGACTGCTGCGCGGTAGACAGCGATGGTAGCTTTTCGGATTGTGGCTTTCCGACCAAATGTCTAGATCAGGCTGAGAGCATTGCGTCTTGTCCAACTACAGGATGCGGTCAGCGTACTGCTGTTTGGTAAAGACTCTTTGCTTTCATTTGCAACCCACATCAAGTTAGCTGGTCCTAGGAACTGACGGAAGACGATACTCATATAGTGGAAGGGACCCGAATTATCCGAAATGCGTCACTTACAAGGTTCCGAAAGATGACGGCAACACCTACACCACATTTCGCTGTGGTACAGTTGACAAGGTGGCTACGGCGTCCCTTGCCAGTTTCTACTGCTCGACGTCGTACACTGTTAATCCCGTACCCGGAGGGGGTTCAACAACGTCTGCTGGCAGTGCCACATGCTTCAATTTTTGTTAAGAGGTCGACGTGCTGCACATACTGGCAGCTTGAGGCTGTCACTTTTCCAGTTTGCTCAGCGCAATCTGCTCCCTAGTGCCTGTGGTGTGCTTCATTCCAGATGGTATCAAGGTAGGAGGGTTCTTCGAATAAGAACACGTTACTTCAATAGCCCCGATTGTGTGTTGGTGGTGAGGTTGAGGGAATGAAGCGAACCTCAAATTGACTTCAGAATATCTGGGCGAATTCACCAATCAATGTCACAAGTCTCGTCCGTCAAAGCAAACGGTCAGACGGTAGGCGCCTGTCATTTGAACCTAAGCCAGGCCTGAATCTGAGAAGTGCCAGCAGTCCTTGCTGTTTGGCATCAATTCTTTACATACCGCGTACTTCAAATCTACAATCCTTTGGAACAAGATTGCATGACCATCTGTGGAGCTGTGTTCCTCGCCTGAGCACGGCGAATCAACTTTCAGAGTTTGGTTCAGTGCAATATAATACTGACCCTCACGAGCACGCGGGGTCTAGAGAGTATCCACTCCGATACACGTTTCAGTAGACCACGTCCCGCAACTACGCAATACCTCCCGTGACATAGAACTTCGACGAGCTACAGTATGACCGGGTAGGTGCATAGCCACAGACTATCCGTTAGATTAAGACCAAGCACGCTCACATCTCATGTACCCTTGCCTTGGCACGCGGAAACATACCGTTTCGTTCGTTGAACTCTGTTCAGTACTCGGATCGACACACGTCCTTCTCTGCAAGCCACAGCAGTGCACACTGTACATCGTCACAACCAGGTTTTTGATACCGTGTACCGGGTACCGTGTCCAAGGAAATCCTTAACTCAAGCAAGACCTTTCCACTTTCTTTACCGGTTCAGTTCCGACATCCCCTCGCCTCCATGACCAACAGACTCGCAATCTCAACAATCTCACTAGGCTGGCATCCCGCGCATACGCTCGAGCGCAAACTCCAGGCCGCCTCATCCGCGGGCTTCGAAGGCGTAGAACTCTTCATCACGGACCTCGACGCCCACGCCTCACAGCATAATCTTTCGCGCCTCGAATCCGCATCACAGATCCAAGCCCTGTGCTCCAAAGATGGCCTCACCATCCTAAGCCTGGCCTCGTTCGACAATTTCGAAGGCCATCCGACCAAGAGCCTGGCCCAGAGACTGGAAGAAGGGAGGGAGTGGATCGGCCTCGCCCACGCCCTAGGCACACACACGATTCAGCTACCCAGCAATGACGACCCCAACGTGGTAGGCGACGAAGAAGTCATCGTGGCGGAACTGCGAGCGTTGGCGGATCTAGGGCTGCAGCTTGATCCGGACCGGCCCGTCAGGTTCGCGTACGAGGCCCTCGGCTGGGGCACGCACGTTGCCGACTGGGAGGAGTCGCTCCGTGTCGTGGAGCTGGTCGATCGGCTCAATTTCGGGCTCTGTCTCGATAGTTATCATGTGCTTGGGCGGCTTTGGGCGGATCCGCGAGCTCGCACGGGGCGCCGGCCAGGAGGAAACGCCGCGCTGCGGGCTTCGTTGGACAGGTTTGTCAGATGGTGCAAAGCCGACGAGGGTGGGCGGGAAAAGATCTTCTATATTCAGCTTAGTGATGCAGAGAGGATGAGGCCGCCGATTTTGCCCGGCCACGAGGCGTACAGTGCTGAGAAGGACGGTGTGCATTCGTGGTGTACTTATGGGAGATTGTTCCCGCTCGAGGATGACAAGGGGGCTTATTTGCCTGTAGGGAAGGTTGCAGAAGCGTGGTTGAGGAATAGTGGTTGGGATGGCGCTGGATGGGTGAGTATGGAGGTTTTTCACAGGGATATGAAGAGGGAGGAGAACGGACCAGAGGAATGGGCGGCGAGGGGAAAGGCGAGTTGGGAGAAATTGAAACAACGGCATTTAAATTGATGCTACGAGTATAGTATATGGTGCCACATTGCTTTCCATTAACTTTCTTGAACTTTATGGTCCCTCAATTGAAATTCAATTCTCCATGCCATATCTCCAAAGTGTACTCAAATCTAAATCGCTTGCCGAGACGAAGATAAACGCAAGTACTTTTATACAGGTAGATCGCTCCAATCCGAATTGAATCATTTCCCGGTCGTCAACGTCATAACTCTGTTCTGTGTTCTGGGTCTTGCTCGTGTCTTTGGATGGAAGCGAAGAGGAGGAAGTTGAAGCAGATCGGCATCAATACAAGCCACCTGGATAAGCCGCGCCACCTCCAATGTTCAAGTCGAGGGCATACATGGCGCGAACTCGCTTACTTCCGTCACCAGCGAACCAACCCATGTTCGTATCGCCATGGAAGACGGCCTTCTTCCCGTCCTTGGTGATGTCAATGCCGCCGGGAATGTAAAGATTGGCCACCGTACTGCCGGTCGCCAAGAAAGGGTTTGGTTGTTTGGTAAAAGGACCGTAGACGCTCGTGCTGGTAGCGTAGCGAATGTTGTAAGGGGCTTGTGTGAAACACTTTGAGCTGTAGAAGAGAATGTACGTTCCAGAGGAAGCATCGTAGGTCAATGAAGGGGCCTCGATGTTCGGTCCATCATCTGGGTCATTAAGAAGGATAGTTGTTGAGCCGCCAAGGGTCGTATAGCCGTCGTCGTTACTGACTTCCTGCAGGTTGAGCGGCGTGGGAGCGATGGGTGCCACTGTATTCGAGCAGGCCCCTCCATTGCCAACAGAATTGCCGTCCACTTTGTAGACGACATACTGGCGGTTCGTGGTCGGATCATTGAACCCATCTGCATCAATTGCTCCTCCAGCGCCTAGATCACAGAACAAAGGCGTCTGGACTGGGGTAAATGGCCCTTCCGCATTTGAAGCATATGCGGCTGCAACGCAATGCTTCGACGGTGACTCGGCCATGACTACGGAGTAGTACAGCACAAAGTTCCCATTATCCTGTACGATGTCAGGCAACTATCCCCCATTCAAGTCCACGGGAAGGGGTGCTCACTAGCTGGGTCACATCAGGAGCCCAGACATGGGGTGGCGAGGCGGCCCAAGACGGAAGATTTGGCAAAGCATCATAGCCGTACCGGACAGTCCAGGTTGAAAAGTCTGGGGAAGTCGCAATCAAAACATTAGACCCAGCAGGATTCCCGTTAACACCTGCATAGGCGACATAGCTCCCATCCGACAACTGGACCACTGAAGGGTCCTGAAAATTAATACCAATGACTGGACCGCTTGCCTGCCTCCTCTGTTGCGGAGCAGCCAGAGACAAGGCCAGGCCCGCGAGAAAAACGAAGGATGCAACGACCATGATGAACAAAAACCAACGGCGGCGACGGCGAGGAAGGGCACCAGCACCAAAATCATCAGAAAAGTCGGTTTCTCGTAGCCATTTGTTCTTTTTAGGGCCGGACAGCAGTGAGCTGCTCTCCGCAGGGCTAGGATCCGCCATGTTTCTCGGCCCGTTTGAGCGGATGCTGTTTCTGTAGTCCGACTGCCGATGGATGGATTCTCCTGTAACTCGTATGGACGGGACGGCTGCAGGTAAGTGGCGCCCTGTTTAAGTACCGTGGTAGTCAGCTACGGGAATGCACGCCATACAGACCGCAGAGCATGCCATGGGGCAACGCCATTCAAACCACAGAGCATGCCATCTGGCCCTGGTCGGATTGGGCACAGGGACACTTTCAAGAAGCCTGTGGCCATCCAGAATGGACAATTTGAAACAAACATGGATTAGTGACCAAAAACAAGCTCATAGACGATGTGATTGTGGTATGCACGCCATTACCAGGGCGATGATGCAAGTGATATTCTCAGCATTGTGAGTGGTGGAGGGGAGAGCCGGTCCCAGTGAAGAGATCTGATGGGACTTGCAGTTCTTTGGCCATCGAGGTCTTGTGGCTAGCTGTAAGCCTCAGCTTGTCTTATCAATGTGGCATGTGTTGCAAAACAATGTGTGGTGGAAAGAAGAACAGGAGGGGAAACGCGAGGCGCTAGTGAGAAAAATGCGGGATGATTTTTGTGTGGAAGGTGGGAAGCCCAGCCCAGTCCCTAGTGAGATGGGCATGCCTGAACGGCTGATAGGCCTTGCTCAAGGAGGCCTAGAAGGGCTACTCTGGCCCAGGGAGGCTTCTATTGGCCAGGTTTAAGCCATTCCCTTCTCCCCGTCGCCTCTCCTCTTGTGTCCTTTTTTTACTACCCAGTACCCAGTACTCGTGGGAGTAAAATCTTCCCGTTCGATCAGCTTTTTGGCCGTTGCTGCACATCAGCCTCGTACGTGTCAGCATCGGTCGCCTCGCGGGCCTCCTGCGAGTACCGACTCTACTCAACCGGACCTTCGACGTCCAATTGTTGTCGTCCCCGACATCCGAGCGGCGAAAACATCGATCCAGAGCGCTTCGGCGGGCCTTATGTATTATCTTCTGGCGCGGAACTCAGCATCGTCGGTGAGATGGAGAGAGGGTACAAGGTAGTGGCTGTCAGCCTACTGTCACCCGTCGGATCTTGCCCCAAATCGCACGCTCGGACTGCCGGTGTTGCCTAAAGAAGATCTCACCACAGACATTCAGGAATACAAACCCCATCAAAGTAAACGTGGAAAACACTCCGAGATCGAGAAGAAAGCTTGTTTGCAGCACAAATGTACCAGGAAGGCTGAAACCAGATCTCATCTTGCGTGACGGATCTCGCTCGTGTGACGTGCCACGCTGCTTTGTCTCCATTGTGATCCCGACAACGGTCGCGCATATGACGTGCGCTGTGTCGTTCGGGGCAGCACTCTGAACTCTGCGCTACCTGCGCCAGACACCCCAAACTGAGTCTACACTGCTTTCTCGATTGCGATTAGCGGGCATGGCAGCCAGCACCGAGGCTACCGAGTCTTGACCATGCGGAGCAGTGACCTGGATTCTCTACACTCTTTGCGTCAAACTGATCACTTTTACAGCACCTCTTGCCTGTTCTGGTACCGACAGGATAACTCAAATGGAGGGTCGTCCTCGGGAGGCTTGGTTATTGGGTCAGGCACAACGCAGGGCGACGAATTCAAAGAGAGAGGCGAGGTTCAGGCACATCTTGATGTCGAATTTCACTGCGCGAAATCATCTGGGAGCTTTGGAGCTTTGTGGCCTCGGAGCTTGAAGCTATCCCGAACGGTATGGTCGCGCACGTACTGCTAGCTTCCTTCCTCCTTCCCGTCAAATTTTCTTTTGTCTTCCAGAGTGTCTGATGGAACTTTGCTTAGCCTGATTCAGTGCTACTCTTTCATGTCGTGGCGGCCGGTTCGGCAGGACGACTCTTCTGCTCTCCAATGGCGGCGGTAGCTGTTACCACGCATGACATGGACCTGAAGGAGCGGGGACCATCATGAGAGCTTGCTAGGTGTTTGCTCTTGGCATACTTCATGTGCGACACTTATACAACGTGGGCGGAGTCTTTCCTTGCATTGACAACCTCGTCCGATGCCGCCCTTCCTCGAAACGTGGGTGGCTTATTGGCTCTCAATGCTTGTTCTGCACCCTCCGGCCTTGGCAACGCCGTCGGCCTCCAACTGGGGCCTTGGCATCCGATTCCGCCTGCCCAAACCAGGTTGGATATCGATGCGAGTTACACCACATCGGCGGGCAAAGCGAAGCTCGTGGCTACTACCACGAGAAAGGGCTCTGGATCTCTCGAAAGTTAGTTCAACGGGACAGGGCCGGCAGAGCTTGCCCATTGTGGCTGGGGAAAGACAGCTGCATGTTCAGGGTAACGACTACAAAAGCTGCGAGGTCCTAGAGCTGGCAATCGCTTCTTGATCTTCCTCAGGTCGGTCACTCATAGCCTCTGACTCGGAAGTCGCTGGTATACTGATCATCAAAATGCAGCTCAGTCTGAAGGTCGCGTTGGCCTTTGGTGCCTTCTGCACCCATTGCGCCGCTCAAACCTTCCAGAGACTCGGGACGTGCCCTGCCCTGGGCTGTATCTTACCACCTGATCAGGCCGATTTCCTCCCGGGACAACGATTTGACATCAGAGCTGAAGTACATGCTCCACTGAACGGCAGTGAAGCCATTCGTGGCTATACCACCCCCGACGCTAACTTCACTTTGACCATTGAACGGGAAGGCGGTACGCCCCAGCCAGTTACGTCTTTCTTCGACCTCGCTGAACCAAAACTGGAAACCTGGAACTTTACTTGGTACGAAGACTTGTTTGCTCAAGCCGCCCATACGCCATCGCAAGTTAGGGTCGCCTCAAAGGCATGGCGAAACGTTGTTCTCTACGAGCCCGGTCAGTATATCGCCACTCTTAGATACCGCAACGGCTCCCAGACGACCCTTGCCAACTGGACGGTTCGGGATATCGCTCCGCAACAAAAAGCCAAGAATGTCATCATGTTCATTGGCGATGGAATGACTACGAACATGATAACTGGTAAGACTGAAGCTCCCCTCCATACAATTTCGCGCTAAAGAATTGAACAGCGGCGCGCCTACTTGGCCACCAGCAAATCAATGGCAAATATCAAACCCGCTTGGCCTTGGATCAGTTTCCCATGCTCGGGCACCAGATGACACATTCGATTGACAGCTTCATCACTGACAGTGCCAACTCGGCGACCGCTCTGTACACTGGGCACAAATCCACGGTCAACGCGTTGGGCGTCTACGCCGACAGCTCTCCCAACAAGTTTGACGACCCCAAGGTTGAGACCATCGCAGAACTATTCCATCGCCTCCGGGGTGGCGGCGTGGGCATCGTATCCACGGCCTTTATTGCGGATGCCACGCCCGCGGCCTTGACCGCCCACACGCGCGACCGAGGCCAGTACGGAGCCGTCGTTGACTCCTTCATCCACGGCATCACCAACTACACATGGACCAACTGGAGCGGGCCCGACGTACTCTTCGGCGGCGGTGCCGAGCAATTCTACCCCAACAAGGGTTCCTTCCAAGGCAAGGACTACTATGAAGTGTTCGCCCAGCAGAACTACACCGTCGTGCTGAACAACACTGCCCTCCAATCCTCCGACAACTCCAGCCGCCACCTGGGCATCTTCTCAGTCAGCAACATGGCTGTGTGGGTGGACCGCAATGTCTACCCGGCCAACCTCAACCGCTCCAAGACCGCCCCGAACGGGTCCAACGCCTCGGCCACCGACCAGCCCGGCCTGAAGGAGATGACACTCAAGGCTCTTGAGGTCCTTCACACCCGCCATGCCGACGACGGCTTCTTCCTCATGTCCGAAGCCGCCAGCATTGATAAGATGATGCACGTCCTGGACTACGACCGCGCGCTGGGCGACCTGCTCGAACTCGACGACACCATTAAGGCGACGATCGCCTGGCTGACGGAGAAGGGCGAACTGAACAACACGCTCCTCCTCGTGACGGCCGACCACGGCCACGGCTTTGACGTCATGGGTAGCGTGGACACCCGCTTCCTCAACGCCCAGGACAACGCCCGCGACAAGCGCAGCGCTGTTGGCACGTACCAGAACTCCGGCCACTCGCAGTACGTAGTTGCGAACACGTCTGCGCGCGTTGGCAGCGACCAGAACCTCGTCTACGGGCCGGGCGTCAACTTCCCCACGAACTGGGACCCGCGATACACGCTCTACAGCGGGTTGGCCGCGTTCCCGGACTTCCGCGAAGATTATCGGATCAACAAGAACGGCCCGCGCAAACCAGCCATCAACATCACGGGCTTTGACAACGAAGACTTTTTCGTCAACTACGTCGATGCCGTGACTGGCTTCATCGTCAACGGGACACTCCCTGTGAATGTGAGTCATGTTCCTCCGCCCTCTCCACTTCTCTCCTGTCCTGAAGCTCCCTGCACATTCGCATCCTAGTACACATGCTGACTGTTTCCTCTTTCATTCCTGTCCAGGCCGACCAAGGCGTCCACTCCCTGACCGACGTGCCGGTCTTCACCCGCGGACCCTGCACCGAGTTATTCTCCGGCGTGTTCAACAGTGTCGACATCTTCTACGGCATGGCTGAGTGTCTGGGTTTGAGCCGCACTAGCGCCTCGTAAAGTAGGTAGGAGGGAAGGATGGGAGGAGAGGGTAGACTGCACAGAGCGCGCGAGTGCTGAGCCGTGATTTCGGAAATGTGCTGTAAGGGGCTCGAAGTACTGGATCCGGCCGGTAACGACGGACGACGTGCGACGTTCTCTAGCCCGCGCTGGCCGCTGTAGCTACCATTCGTAATATGAACACTGGTATTTGACCCAAGGCATCCAGCCGCTGCACTCTGGCGGAAGCACATACATAGTCCCTTGATCTGGGAGGTCCAGCATACGATAAGCTATAAACATACACATGTGGATCATGCATCCGACGGGACCTATACAGTAATTTTGCCCGCTTGCTCAACTATCCCTTTATTTAGGATTGTAGGTATATTGATGGTGTCTCGCATCCAGGGCAGTTCTATCGGTGATGTGAGTGGGACAGGACTTATGCCATGCCATGGCTATGCAGACCACTCAATGTCGCACTACAGCACACTAGACTAGACCACGCTACACTATGTGGCAGAAGTAGTAGCGTAGACGGCAGCAGGACACTTTCCCACTCGCTCACCCTCTCACTCCGGTATCATTCCTGATTCCAACCCGTTCGGCCCCGCCCCAGGAAACCACTCGACATGCACGTCGCCTTCCTGGCCGTAGTAGACGACCCTCTTCCCGGCCAGGAAGGCAAAATACCCTACAACCCCGGCGGCGATGACCTCCCGCGAGAAGTCCGCGTAGGTAGACGACTTGCCGGACTGGGCGCGCTCGATCGCGGTCTTGACGCCTGTCTGATCCCACGGCCGCGCGAGGTAGCTGATGTGGGGATCGTGAGTGGGGACGGGGATCTGCTCTGTCGTCGTAGTCGTCGTCGTCGTCGTCGTCGTCGTCGTCGTCATAGCAGGCTTATTAGAGGTAGGAGTCGTCGCCGAGTACGTGGTCACCAGGGAGGAGGTGTAGTCGACGTGGTAGCGCGTGACGCCCAGAGCGAGAAGGGCGGCGACTGTGTCGGGGAATCGGAGACCAGCAGAGGAGTGGACTTGGGCGAAGATCTTGGCGATGGGGCTGAGGTTAGACATTGTGGGAGCAGTTGATTTATCGCTTTTACTTGTGGAGTGTCTGGTGGCAGATACTTCTGCTTGGTTGGCTTGTTGATTTGTTGGTCGAAGGTATGAACCGTGTGTTTAGGTTGTGATAGTGATGGTAATCATATGGAAGGGAATATACAGTATTCCGGTCGAGTGGTTGCCAGGCATCATATATAGTCCTGTTCAGACGTAAAAGGGGGTCATCAGCCTGTCCGAGAGTGTCAATAAGCCATGCGGCAATATGAGGCGCGAGGCTGTGATGCCATGTTGGATAGCGACCTCGAAGTGTCAGTAAGCCATGCGGCAATATGAAATGCGAGCTTGTAATGCCCAGCTCGGATAACGACCGCGGCGCCGCGCAGGGGCGTTCTGCGGAACGAGTAAGCCAAGCTGCTCTGATTGGTTGGCCTGTCGTTGTCAGCTAGCCTCGCCTCCGATGGCAGGGACAGTACGAGGACACCTTGTTGGCTCTACTCTGTATCGTCTCTTGCTTTATTTGTTGTTTCCTGGAGGGCTCTATTTTCGCGGTGTGCGAAGTTTGAAGGAGTACGATTTTTGACACTCCATGCGTGTGTAAGCCAGCAAGTTCCATGAATCTGCAGCCTCCCAATGCTTTCATCGTCAGCCTGCTTCTGCTGGCAATAGGGTTCTGATTAATCTTCGTCAAACTGTGCTCACAGATGCCCACCATCGTCGTGTAGATCTTGATTAACACTCGGTGGTGGTATGTGAGGCGCGAGAAGCGCGTCAGCTAATGCCTCTCCTAGGTTGGCTGTCAAGGACAAGTCTGCAGATGATCAATCCAGGTCGTCAATGTCGACGAGAGTGTCCTTTTGAAGACCCTGCCGAATCACATATTTCACACCGTACGAGATTGAAGCGCTCACCTAGCTGTCTTCCACGGAGAAGGATGTCTCTTCGAGCAGTAACAGCTCCATTCCGGTGAGGCTCCTGAAGATTTTGACAGCCCATTTGACGGCATATGGACGAAGAAGCAGATATTCAGCTCGATGTCGTCCACGCTGCCGAGGCCCAAGTACTGCAGTATCTCTCTTGACGCAGTGGTAGAGTCATTACAGCCAGGTATAGTTCCAGATAAGTCATGCGTAATGGAGACACTGGACCGAAACACACCGTTCTGGCGACGGCGATGCTGCTAGATACCGCTCAATTCAATCTGATTTCCTTGCCGCGTTATCTATAAGACTGTGGACCGCGATTTGGGAGTTCGCCTGGTGAGAACTTGGCTCAATCATCGGAGCTTCAAGGAGTTATGTGAGACTTGAGTTAACAGTCAATCTCGAGGAGGTAGACGGACGCATTGCCATAGGACCATTTCTCTGTTACCGCTATGCCGATCTCAACCGCTGTGAAATGTCAGAAGTGCATAAATCTCGAGGGGCAGTTGAGTCTTCGCCCAGGCGAGATTGAGAGATTGGGATTTCAACAGCCGCTCTCCCACTCCTCCGTAGAATCTCCAGGCTTGGCTCTTGGCTCACCTCCGCGTGTCAATGCTTTGTCATCGCGGCTGAATGTTGCTCGCTTCGTCTGTCAGCCCAGGCTGCATCAAAGCACGGCTTTCATTACCGGGGAGCTGAGAGATGGTAGACCTCCTGGCGCGCAACTGCCATGTCTAGTAGCGCGACTGGTCCCTCTGGCTCGGAGTCGAAGCTTCCAGGTAGGTATAAGCGGAAGCTCACCGAAGCTCGGCGCGAGCAGAACCGTCGGTCACAACGCGTGTGGCGAGAGAAGCAAAAGCAACGGCACGATGAGGAGGTCAGGGCCCGAGTCCAGCAGGCACTGGAGAAGAGGGAGCAGGAGCAGGAGAGCCTCAGTGCACAATCTCAGACCGCCGATCTCACGGGCTCCTTTCGTGAACCCGCTCTTGATGATAGTTTCGCGCAAGAGGATGGTGCCGGCGCTCAGGGCGAGGAAGTAGTCTTACCTGAGGCCCTTCTTCCTGTGAAAGTCGCTGTGTACTATTTTGTTCCACCGGCACCAGGGGCAGAAGATTGCCGACATTTGTGGGCCGTTCCAGACGACGTCGACTTCAAAACGTATGCACTTCCCCCGGGAGTCACACCTCTCACAAGTGCGTTTAGGAGCACGTCGTCGTCGGTCTCATCATCTGAGGACCTATCTCCGGCATCATTTTACTACCCCCTCTCGTTAGGATCTAGGACCAGCATCTCCCACACACCGTCACGGGGATCTCTTCCTTCACCGTATAGGAACCATCTCCAACTGGTAGGCGAGTCTTGTTTTGCCGCAACAATGGCCATTGCGCAAAGCTTGGGCATATCAATGCAAGCGTACGTCAACGACCATCCCTCGCCCTTCTCAACCGCCTCGAATGCAAACATCCACACCATTCCCGTTGATCTTCGGCCTACAGCGTATCAGTTGATCATTCCCCATCCTTCCTACCTGGACTGTATCCCGTTTCCTCACTTCCGAAGTATGGCCATCTATCTCTCGAGCGTGAAGAGACTCGATCACTGCAGCCTCTTTCTCGACCTGATGCACGACGGGATGCTCTGCTGGGGTCGGGAGCGAGCAAGTGCCCGATACGGAAGAAGCATGCGCGATGGCGTGGCCTGGAACAAGCGGAGTTGGGAAGTCAGAAAGTGGTTTTGGCGGAAATGGAGCTGGATCGCCAGGATGACCATGGAAGACATCGATGCCGGACTCGAACCTGGGGCCCCGGTTGTGGTGCAGCCGGGTGATGAGGAAGAATTCGACGACGAGGACGGCATGTTGAGCGGAAGTCAATGGTGGTGGTCGCTGCATGATGACGAGGCTGGAAACACGCCGAACGGAGGCCACGCAGCGAGTTCGTCACACGCACCAGTTCAAGAACCGGAGCAGGAGCAGGAAGAGCTGGGCATTGTTCTAAGCCGTGTCGTCACTTGTAATGTGGGAATTCGCAAGACTGAGGAATCACATCTGCTGGTGGACTGGGATTGATAAGATCCCCCTTGTCTCTCTCTACATTTGCATCACAGAGAGGGGAGCTTTACCCAGATGATACTCTATCCTGGGAACTACTGCCAAGCGGACAGAGAGGGTGCGGTCGAAAAACTACCTCGCCGCCTGCGTGTGCACATAACACAGACGCACAAATACCCAAGTCCCAAAATTGAACTCTAGGTTCGGAGACAAAAAAACAAGATTCGGGATATTGGAGACAACAAACAGGTCCCTCGAGAAGCCGCCGACTGGGAATTGAGCCCATGAATTGATCCTCGCAACTCTAAGCTCGCAACCCCCTCCCCGACAACATAAGAATTGGGAAGAGGAAGCAGCTGTCTCGGCGGATCTCTCAGCCACTTTGCACGGACGAAGCAGACAGGGAGTCGAACCCCGACCAATCTCCCCATTGTTAAGGGGAGGTTCCAAGCACTCCTTAACTAAGGACTCGAACGCCTGGATCCGGTCTACTGTTGGACAGGGAACCGAGTCGGCGTGCGTTGGATTCTGCGTGACTGCAGGAGGATATTTAAGACGAATTGTACGCGAATAATCTATATACACTGATTAATTCGTGTAGAACATGTGACTGCGGGTGGTGAGTGAAGAGGGTGTGGCAGTCGGCGGACCGCGGATGGCAGACGGGGTGGAAGGATGCGCGCACACCAAGGCTGGGGAAATGAATGATATTGGGATATTGGGAATCCGCGGTGGTACGGCGCGGCGTAGGCTGTCCGGATGGATGCATACATTCAACCACGGCATTCAGGCTATGTACGAAGAGTGGGCAGGGCCCCCATCCGTGGCACTGTTGACATGGTATATACAATCTAATATGTGTTGTGGTGGCTGATCTGTACATTCTCGACTGCTGTCATTCTTAGATTGGCCACCGCGCCTACGGGCAGCGCGGGAAGATCATATCTTGATCATGTTTTCATATCCAACCACCCAGGGGACCGCTTCCTTTCGTCTCTCCGACCATGGCACTAGGCTCTTTGGCATGATCGGGGCTTTGGCTCTTCTCCAGGTCCATCGCCTGCTCTGCCCCCCACCACGATCGCCGAAGCTCTCTCTGTGACGCTAGAGACTCCTCGGTGCCGATTCGCCCTCTGCCCACACCCATTCCAACTTTAGTCTCCTTCCCAATCCAGATATACGCATTGGCAATTTTCGTTGGCAGGGGCTGCGCACCGCTTCTATCATGGCCACCTTGGATCACCGTATCCAGCCTGTCTTGACTCCTCGTGACACGCACAGCAGTGGAGAAAACATTCGAGTACACAGAGCCCATGTCTCGGATGGCAACCATGGCGAGCAGGATGCAGAGGCCACTACCGACGATGGCAAGTGTGTATGCGATAATGAGATCACGGCTATCGTACCGGTAGACGTTGCGAGAAAAGGTGGACGTTGCGGTCACGTTGGCGAAACTCCAGTCTGAAGCCTCGTCACGGAGATCCTGTCGAGGGAGGACTGCATAGCGTGCCGAAAGGGTCAAGTTCTGGAATAGCTCTTCGAAGGTCCGCTCGAGTGTGACCATAGCAGCATCAGTGAACGGGTCGGGAAATGCGTCATTGAACAGGACAGGGCTGGTCTCCAAGGCGAGGCTTGTTTGCGTAAAGGGCAGGCTTTCGTCGTCAGGATATTCAAGTCGACCTGATGTGATGGCGCCGAAAGTCTCCATCAAGCCGGCGTAGTCGAGGACTGTATTTGTGAGGGTGCCAGGCGTCATTGGTGGAGTGATGCTGCTCCAGCCAGGGACCCAGTTTTCGAATTTGAGTGTCGGCTTCAGTAGTTGTTCTCCTGTGCTGCGTACGTTGAATTCGAGGTTCCATGTGGCATTGTAAAGTGCACACGAGATGACATAGATTGGATTTGCCATGGTTGCTTGCGTTTGGGCGTCAGGTGCCAGGCTGTAATAGATCCTCGCAGCATCCGGGGATATTTGATCGAGGATGCGGAGGTTGCTATTAAGGTCAGGATCCAGGACGAGCATGCCGTCGACAAGAGTTTGATTAGTCGACGACGAACCCGGTCTTGGCACCCACACATCGTACATAAGAGACGTCTTATTGGCAGTTTGATGTGGGAGTATGATGTTCGTCAGCTGTGCTGTGACCTCCGGTCCAGCCTTTGAGCATGAAACAGCGGGGCCGTGGAAATCCATTGTCCAGGTCAAATTAGTAGAGAAACTTCCTACAGATAGGACTTCCGTCTCGACAAGCATTGCCAGTGTAGGTCCTTTGAGGTATGACCTAGCTCCTCCATAAAAGACGGTTCCGTTATTTGCCTGCACTGCCGCGGCGTAGGAAGATTTGCCGTATTCTCGTTGTTGAACAGATACATTCTTCGGCTCGGAGACAGACGCAGGCATAACAGACAGTGTGCCTGGTGTGATTATGGCTGTCAGAGGAATGAGCCTTGCCACTGTCAGCGTAATGATCAAGCTTGAAAGCTGGCTTCGCGCAGCAAACCTCCCGGGACGAGGACACATACCAGAGAATCAGAGCAGCTAGCAGCAGGATTGGGCGCCGAAACCAGAAAATAACATGGCGAAACTCAAGGATACTATCCTGTACTCCGAACAAAGAGTCGAATTGACTGAGCTTTGTCGGCTTCCCTCGTGCGTGATGCCAAACCCGTTGGAAATAGGCGGTGCCAGTTGCCAGTACGAGTAACACCTTGACCACGTATGCTAGAGCATTTCCAATCCGAGAAATCCACTGTTGGCCCACCGCGAGCTCAGTGACTTCTTTTCCATCCAGATTCAGATTAAGGATATGATGGGCAATTGCAAAAAGAACTGCACCCAAGAAGGACGTAAACATGACAGTCGGGGTGCGCCAGTCAATAGGTGAGGCAGAGCCTGGGCCCTCCCTCGGTGACGAACCTTTCATTTCTTGGAGCCTTCCGCAGCTTTACTTGTGCGATTGAGTGAAACAGGTGCAAAAGCACCTATGTAACCATGAGCAGTTGCCCGAGGAGATCAGCTGCCCGCAGCTTAGAGACACAAGGGAAAGGAATCCACCCTCATGCGGCCATGCTTCTAGCTATATCAAACCACGCGGTTGGCAAGTGGCGGGTATGCACCACGTCTCTTGACGTGATCATGTTGAAAGCGTACTGAGAAAGAATACCTTGGATGGCTGTGCAATGCAAGCCCGCCGGATCGTAATCACGGGGAGAGAATATATCACGCGAGAGCCAACGGAACATCAGCGTATACCCTGCTCTGAATTTGTTGACCTCGAATCAGACCGACGTTTGGTACGCGCTGGAGGTTTGGTTTTTGGCGCTGGGCAAGTGATGGGGGTGGGCGCTTAAGCAAGACGTAGACTTGAAACATCGTTTTATTGTTTGGGTGGTTTCATTTAAGCGACCTCGCAGCCCTCATGGCCGCCATGCATCTGTCCACGGAGGGCAGAATCGCATCGTTGAAAAGATTCGAGAGGGCCCTGCTTTCTCTGCTGATGGCACTGTCAAGCACTGGGTGCCTCTGCTTGCGTAGGAGATGGAGACTGGTTAACCAGAGGACTAGTCAAGGTCGTGTCCCTGAACGAATGAGGGTCATTCGATGAACCGCTGCCCCAGACTGTCGGCGCCGCGGAGCCGGGGTATCCTGCATCGTCGTGGGATGGGAAGATGTAGAGATTGGACGCGAAAAGTCACCGAGGCCAAAGTTCCAGTCAAATGACACGCAGCCGACAGACGCGCAACCGGTGGTCATGGATTTGGATTGCTATCACAACTACTCCGTATATAGGCTGTGACAGCATAAGATGCTGGTATACAGGCGCCATAGCCTTACTGTGTGCCAATTGCACAGCACCGTTATTCTACGCCATTTCTCAGAAACCATGTCTGTCCGCCCAGTCCAGCATCACATTATACGCGCCGGTGGCATTATAGTGCAAATTGATGCCATGTCCCACATCCGGCTGGATGTACGTCTCAACGCTGCTGCTGCCATTGAACCCCTCGACCGCGATACTGTCCGGTCCAAAGAGACCAGTGCAATTGCTCGCGCAGAAAATAAGATCCGACTGCGCAGCCACGTAAAGGACCGGGGCTTGAAAATTGGGCGCCGCGACAGGAAGAGCCGAGGCTGTCAAGAATTCGCCGATCGTAAAGGGGTACTTTGTCGCCTCGGCGCGGTCGAGCACTGCAGGGTCGAAGTAGGGGTATTCGAGGAAGGAGAACTGGTTGCCGAATTTGTCGGGCCAGGTCAGGAAGCCGGACGAGTATTTGCTGGGGGGGAACCTTTTCGGTTGATTCTGGTTCGCGAAGTGGAAAGCCGTGTTGGCGATGAAGAAGCTCGTGTACGTGGAAATCCCGGAGTAGCCGGTGAGGACGACGCCGTCTGAAAGGCCGGGAGCGACAGCGACAAGGCCGACGCTGATTTCGCTGCCCCAGCTGTGGCCGACATGGATGACTTTCTGTGGAACGGGGACCTCTGTGATGTTTCCGGCTCGAACGAGTGTTGTGAGTCCGGCGAGGACTGCGACTTCGACGAATGCTTGGATCTCCCGATAGGGGTCTGCAATCGTGGAGGGTTCGATGCCCAGACGGTTGTAGGATAGCGTGCTGTAGCCGGCGCCCATGGCGCTATTAATATAGGAGTACTGCGCATCATTCGGCTTGGACGGAAGATAAAAGTCCCAGTAACTTCTGTTAAAGCCCAGGCCGTGTGACAGGATCTGCAGGGTTGATGTTTTGGGCCCCGGGTTGGCTGGAGTGCAGTACTCTGCGCTGATGTTGAATGTCTTCGTCAAAGTGGTCAGGTTGACCTTTGGAGTGGACGGCGTTCGAATTGTGATTTGATTTGCCAATGCCGTCGCAGCGTATTGATTGGGGAATTCTGGGAAGGGCGGGACAACGACAGTTACGTTTGACACTGGAACCTTGACCATGAAGCTTGTGCATGTGTAATTCTGCTTGGGGACAGCTTGAGCGGCTGCCCCCGTCGCCGCGAGCAGAAGTGTCGGGAGAACAGAGGTAGAAAAGTGCATGGTTGCTAGACACAGGGTATCTGTCCAGAAATTGTAGGAGATCTACCTGCTTCTGGGATGTACCTGTAGGGAACCAGCTGGTGTTCTTAAATATTCGTCAAGATCACCTGGTATGCGTCGCCTCGAAGCATAGCTGGCATAGCTGGGATAGCTCTATGCAGCAGCCTTCCTGCTCTCTGGCTTTGCCACTAATCAGCGGCCATAGTACCGGAGTACTTCCGAACAGGGCAGTCGACGATGCTCCGTTGAGCTATCATTGGCCACGTCCCAATTAGGATTGCCCATGTATTCTCACATCACCACTCAGCATCGACCTTGCGCTGCCTCTGTTAGTAAGGTAAAAGCCACAGCATCTGAATTGCTGTCTTTAGGTGGAAGATGGAAGCTGCTTTGTAACTTAGTCCCTTAGCTAGCTTGAATTGACTTTTAGCAAGGGAATGACAAATCACGCCGTGCTTTTTTGTGATGCCTGAAGGATTTTCAGCGATATAGTGCAGGTCCAGTGAGGATCGGTGTGGCTGCACTTGTGCGTCGGAAGACGTGCCTTGCGCATTGCCACCGTCGTCATAAACAAAAGCTGAAGGGCACTGTTGAGAGTCAATGATCGGAACTGTAAGGGATGTCAAATTATGTCTATGGTCATAGCTGGTCCATCGTGCAGTTGTCCTGACCGACGTTTCATTTCTTGTGGAGCATGCCCAGGACCGAGTGTGCCATTTCATGCTGCCGTCAAAGTTAGCAAGAGCCCGCCATGACAGTATTTGAGATGAACCCACATCTTCGTCCGTCTCTACAACCAACGTACGTATCGAAGACTCGCCTTTGCCGATCTCTGCCACGTCTTTGCCCTTTGTGCCTTCATTATTTTTCTCGTCATCAATCGTGAAACCGAGGCATGAGACCTTCTCAATCACCACTTGCCGCAAGTATGCACTTTTTTCGCCGATACCACCGGCGAAGACCAGAGCGTCAACGCTGCCACCTAATTTGACATAGTAGTTGCCGACGTAGCCGACGATGCGGTCGATAAAGATATTAAAGGCCAGCTTATGGGTATCCGGTGCATCAGGAACGGCAATCTTAGAGAAGTCCGTCGTCCCAGTCAATGCCTTCCAGCCAGACTGCTTGTTCAGGATTTCTTCTGCAGTGGAGATGTGCAGATCCTTCGTGCTGTTCGGGCTTAACGCGCTGGCTTCAGACGTATAATGGAAAACCAGGCTTGGATCAATATCACCGGACCGAGATCCGCCCGGCAGTCCTGATACGGGGGTCAATCCCATCGTTGTGTCGATAGAGTGTCCATTTTTTATCGCACAGGCAGAAGCTCCGCTCCCAAGATGTAGGGCAATGATGCTCGTAGCGGATTCCGGCTTGCCGAGGAAATCGGCCACTGTTCTCGTGATGTATTGATAGCTCAGCCCGTGGAACCCATACTTTCGCAGACCCTTCTCTTTTGCGATCTTCTGGTCGATTGCGTAGGCTTTGACATAGTCAGGCATAGTATGGTGGAATCCCGAGTCGAAGCAGGCGACATTGATGACATTAGGCAGGTGATCGTAGCATGCTTTCATAAGGCTGACTGCAGAAGCGTTGTGTCTAGCGGTCCGTCAGCGTCCACCATTTGCAGTAGTCGGGGTGCAGTGGTACCTACAACGGCGCCAGATCCGACAACTTGTTGATCTTATCAAAAGTCTTCTTGGTTATAAACTGACTGTTACGTGTTAGCAGACCCAAGATAGTCCTTGAACACCCGTCGCTATCGGGGGAACTGAGGCAGCACTGACTTTTCCTCAAAGTTTCCACCCTGGACTACTCTATGGGCCGTATAGTCGATGTCATCTTTGCTGGAGACCTCCGGTATCTCAGAATCCGAGATGAAGGCGTTGAGGACATGCTCAAAGGCGTGTTTGTGGTCGTTAACCTCACCGACCTCGCTGGTATCTTTGTAGGTGCCTCTGAGATATTTTAGGCGTGCAGGAGGGGAATTGATGGAAGATATTTCCGCGCTAGCGAGTCGCCGAAGATCTGGGCGGCCGCCCTCAGTTTCTTCCTCAACAAACAACGTCGTCTTCAATGAGGAGCTTCCTGCGTTGATCGAGAGGATGACGGCGGACATTGTGAGATTCGATTTTTATATCGCCCGGTCTCGAAGTCCGCCGTTTCCGAGTCAGGTTGGACGTTGAGAGAAGCAGAAGGTTTTGTAGAGGCTCACAATGAGGATCAGACCACAAAATGCACATGCGCCTGCCTTTTACTCGATAAGGGCACATTTAACTTCCTCGCATGGGACCTTAGACCTCCCACGTTTTCTACCAGGAACCAGCAGCACTCGGACAACGGCAGCTCCTGTATCCGTTTGTGTGACGTCTTATGAACAACAGTGCCACCAGTGCGTATGTGAAGGGCGAGTAAACCCAGTTTCAACGCCCGGTGAAAGATGATTGGAGATCAGGTCGTCAGATCCCGATGGCACACGCAAACAGTTGCATCATGGTGGAAGCCGCAAAGTTGTTTCCGCCAGATGAACCGATGATGAAGCATGAGGCCAGCGTCAACTGTCACTTGATCACTACTTCACCTCTCCAGCTTCCGTCGCTGTTTGTAGACGTCCTTGCTCGACTTTGCTGACTGTGCAGAAACTGCCATAATCAAATCCTTTACCGACCAGTTGCCCTTGCGAGCGAATCGCGAGTATAAGCACAGTCGCCAGCCCAGATCCTGTTGCACTATGCCTGGCGAAGTGATTGATCGTCCCAACCCGCAACCGTTGCCGTCGAACGTCCCCGATTACGTGTCTGATCTCCTGGTCAAGGTCGAGAAGCGACCTTTGCCCGACAATACGAACGATGTGATCGCTAAATTTCGGCGCGCAGCCAACTATATTGCCGCAGCCATGATCTTCTTGCAGGACAATGTCTACCTTGAACGAGATCTCACACACGGGGACATCAAGCCGAGACTGCTCGGTCACTGGGGAACATGTCCGGGTCTCACTCTGGTTTACTCTCACCTCAATCTCCTTATCAAGAAACATGACTTGGATATGCTCTATGTAGTCGGCCCAGGTCATGGAGCGCCTGCCATTCTGGCTGCCTTGTGGCTCGAAGGCTCGTTAGCCAAATATTACCCTCGTTGCTCGCAAGACGCCAAAGGTCTGCACCACCTCATCAGCAGTTTCAGTACCACTGGAGACTTTCCCAGTCACATCAGTGCCGAAACCCCTGGGTCTATCCATGAAGGAGGAGAACTTGGATATGCTCTCAGTGTCAGTTTTGGCGCTGTAATGGACAACCCAGAGCTGGTTGTGTGCTGTGTTGTTGGAGATGGCGAGTCAGAAACTGGGCCTACTGCGACCGCATGGCATAGCTACAAGTACATTGACCCCGCTGAATCTGGCGCCGTCCTACCCATCGTTCATGTGAATGGCTTTAAGATTTCCGAGCGTACCATCTATGGCTGCATGGACAACAAAGAGTTGGCTGCCCTCTTCACCGGCTATGGATATCAGCCAAGAGTTGTGGACGACCTGGACGACATCGATGCAGACCTCTCCAACTCCATGGAGTGGGCTCTTGGGGAAATCAGACGCATCCAGAAAGCTGCCAGAGAAGGTAAGCCCATCACAAAACCCCGTTGGCCAGTGTTGATTCTACGCACCCCAAAGGGCTGGTCTGGTCCCAAGAAAGTACACGGCACCATCGTCGAGGGCTCATACAAAGCGCATCAAGTCCCACTGCCTCAAGCGAAAACTGATGCGGAGGAATTGAAGAAACTTCAAGAATGGCTTGAATCCTACAAACCAAAAGAGCTTTTCAAGCAGAACGGTGATGTCATTGACGAGATCAAGGCGATTATACCGACGAACCCAGATCGCCGCCTTGGTCAAAAGAAAGAAGTCTCTGGAGCCTATAAAGGTCTCCAAGCTATTGACTGGAGGAAGTTCACAGTTGAAAAGGGCAGCGCCGAAAGCTCAATGAAAGTGGTGGGCAGACTTCTTGAGCAGATTGTCAAAGACAATCCTAGGACTTTTCGGATCTTCTCCCCAGACGAATTCGAATCCAACAAGCTCGATACTGTGCTCAACTCCACCAACCGCAACTTCCAGTGGGATCAATTCTCCCAGGCTCAAGGCGGTCGAGTAATCGAAGTTCTGTCCGAGCACCAGTGTCAAGGCTGGATGCAGGGCTATACCCTGACAGGCCGAACTGCTCTGTTCCCGAGCTACGAGGCCTTTCTCGGCATCATTGATACTATGATGATCCAGTATGCTAAATTCAGCAAAATGTCTCGTGAACAAGGTTGGCGAAGTGACATCTCCAGCATCAATTACCTAGAGACATCAACCTGGACCAGACAAGAGCACAACGGCTATTCCCACCAAAACCCCGGATTCATTGGTGCGGTCTTGAATCTCAAACCTAACGCCGCTCGAGTCTACCTTCCTCCAGATGCAAACACATTCCTCTCTACAATGGCACACTGTCTGCAATCGAAGAACTACGTTAACCTGATGGTCGGCTCTAAGCAGCCGTCTGCGGTCTTTCTGTCTGCTGACGAGGCTGAAAATCACTGCCGCGCCGGCGCCTCAGTGTGGAAGTTCGCGTCCACAGACGGCGGCCTGAATCCAGACATCGTTCTTGTCGGCATTGGTGCGGAATTGACCTTCGAGGTCATTGCCGCTGCGGATATACTCAGATCGGAGCTCCCAGACCTCCGGGTCCGTGTTGTCAATGTGACGGATTTGATGATTCTTGGGGCGTCTAGCAGCCATCCCCACGCTTTAACAGACGATGCCTTCGACGCGCTCTTTACTGAAGATGTGCCCATCCACTTCAACTACCACGTGAGTACATCTGATGCTTCCCACAACCTTCACTCAGACCCAAAATCGACTCGCTACTCTGCACTCCCCGTCCGATGCTGACTTAATCCAGGGCTATGCGACCGAACTCAAAGGACTCCTCTTTGGCCGCCCCAATATGCAACGTGTAACCATTGCGTCCTACAATGAAGAAGGCAGCACGACCACGCCTTTCAACATGATGCTCGTCAACGGCACGTCGCGGTATCACGTCGCAATCCAAGCGCTGAAGGGCGCTGCGAAGCGAAACGAGAAAGTCAGACTGAGGTTGCATGAGTTGACGAGCGAGTTGACTGGGCGTATGAGTGAGGTCACGAAGTTCATCCTCGCGGAGAAGACTGGTAAGCTCGACTCAACTATGCTGATTTCCCAAGAAGCTGTTATTACAAGTGGATCACGAAACCTTGGCTAATTGATCCATGCGGTCTAGATCCGGAGTATCTCAATGAGGTCAAGAACTTCAAGATTGATACGGCCTCTATGAGTGAGGGTTGATTGAACAGCAGTCTTGAGCAGGGAATGGTTCGCGGTTGAAGGTCTTGTTGAGGATCTTTCAAAGGAAACTTAAAATTCCGGCAGTGCCACCCGCCAGTTGCTATCAACAGAGCAGGGCAGTCCGTGGACAATATCTCATCGCAGCCACAACCACCAACAAAAGCCCGAGTGCAAGATTTCATACTACGCACATGGTCTGCAACTAATGGACGTAGACCTAGCAAACGATCAAAGTTGACGAAGTCGACTGTCGATTGCTTATGATGTTCGTCTTGATGTATTCCGTGTGGCCAAAAGCCACCCAGATCAACCGCTTGAATACCCAATACATACACATGTACAAGCATGGACGATCACTCCTCCATGGCAATAACCAGCCCATAAATCTCCTCCTTCAATGTCGACAAATCGACGCCATGTGCACTCAAACCCTCGCCAAACCCTCGACACTTCTCCTTATAGCTCGCGAACGGCGCATCAAACGGATCGCTAAATTCGACCAGCAGCATCCACCTCCGCCCTTGGTCATCCGCGCTGCCGCAATTATCAGCAGCCTGGAAGTTGACATTATCGTACGACTTGGTCGAACTTCCGCTTCGGGAGGCCTCCTCATCGTGTTCGAGGAGATGCATTGCGAGAACACTAGGGAAGAAGCCGACTATCATCTCCCAGGCCCCGGTCGCGAGGTATGTCCTTAATGCGTCTCGCGCTTCGGAGGACTCCGGGGCTTGAAAGACCACGTGTGCGAGCGTGCCGCCGACGCCGCCCCGCTGGCACTGCGAGAATTCGGCCCGCGAGACGGAGAGCAGGACATTACAAGCCGAGCGGTTCATGCTGGCGAGCACGGGCATGAATTTCTGGGTCCCAGCCGTGGGATTGTTGAGCGCGTGCATGTACGGAGGGGACGTGAGCGTTGAGAGGGACGAGACTTCGTAAATCACCATGTAGTGCGAGTGCGAGTGCGAGGGCGCTATCTCAGCTTGACCGTCGGAGCCGTCCTTCGAGGTGTAGTAGTAACGTCGGGTGCGGTGGAAGCCTGGGATTGCAAGCCGTTCGGGGAGGTGTTCATTTGTCCACCAGTCGTTAAGGGCGCGCTCGTCTGGGATGCTGAGGTTGGATTGGCGGCCCCAGATTATGAGGATCGCGGAGCCGCGGAGGAGAGAGCGGGATGGACCAGGTGATGACATTGCTGCGACTGAGCTTTCGTGCAATTAAACTTCCTGGTTGGGGACTGGACTCGGGCGACGGCGGCACCAAGGAATGTGTAAACCCACGGGCAGGCGACTTTCCGGGCATCTCGAAATGGAATTGAGACATATCAAGGAGATCTTATATACCTCGTACTTACCTACGCTTGCTTTAATCAGAGAGAATGCTTACCGTGGTCTCCGCACAGCAGGAGTGTCCTCTCCGATTGTTCTCCACAGAGACGCTGTTTGATCGGATAATCGACAGCTGAAGATAGAAGGCGTTACGCACATCGCGCGTGATATTGGACGCCGAATGTACATACGCCGAGGTCGCACCCGATGCAGGCATGAAGTGTCTGTTAGGGCTTTTGATTTCTGTTAGTGTTTTGTGCCCTACCAGGGAGGAATGAGAGGAATGTCAAGGAGTTGTCGGAGCTCGATGGGAAGTAATTGGGGGGAGGCACGGAGGGTATCCCGGCATTACATTGTTCCGTTCCGTGAAAGCTCCTTGACCTGCACCTTGCACTTGGCGTGAAGCTCCGCAGTCGAACTTAATGAGCGTCCGCAACTTCACGTTAACGTCAATTGTCGGTTCAGCATAGTGGTGCCGTCGTCATCGAAGAGTCGCAATCATGTCGAAACGCGAGGCAAGGTACCGTCTTCATCCCCCGTGCCCCAGGCTCCCTGGTTGACCCTCTCCCTACAGGTTCAGCACCGATGTGCTCATCGACACGACGCCTATGCCCGATCATATCCCCAAAGTCGACGAAATCGGGGCCAGTTCAGCACCTCTTCTCAGCGCAGCATTTTTCATTGGCGCAAGATGTAAACCCTACAATGACGACTATATGCAGTGTAAGACCGAGTCATATGGACGAGGAGAGTTGGATTGCATGAAGGAGGGGAGGAAGGTTACGAGGTGTGCGGCGAGCGTGTCAGTATACCCCTGCTGGGTCAGCCTGCGGAGGAGGGCAGGCTGCTTGAGGGGTGCTCGCTAACGGGTTGTCTGGGCGCTGTAGGCTGGCCGATATCAACAAGTCGTGCCTGGAGGAGTTTCGAGCACATTGGACCTGCCTGGAAAACAACAATCACCAGCTATGGCAGTGTCGACGGCCGGAAAGAGTGATGAACAAATGTGTTTTCCAGAAGATTGTAAGTGCTGCGTTTTACACCGAGTCCCGACTTGTCTACCGAACCCAAGGAAAATGAGGAGGGAGACCGGGGCTAACAGGGTGGTGATACAGGGCCTAGAGAAGACAATTCCCGACACACCGAAAGGACAGACGCCGATCCACCTTCGAGACAAGCAGCTATTTGCAGACTATCCCACAGTGGTCATGCCATGGGAGAAGGATGTGGGTATTCGAAAGAAGGACGCAAACCAGCCGCAATAAGTTGCGAGCATCCACGCCCGCTGCGCGGAGATGCTCCAACACCCGATACCGAGCGTCCATTCTTCAGCACAAGGGTCGGAGCATAAGCTGCTACAGGGAGAAAATCGGCGGCGAAAGTTTAAGAAATTGCTGAAGGTCCGTCCGCATCTGTACATATGTAGCATTCGCCTCAATGCTGAGGCAAAGGAGTCATGAATGCAAGGCTGAATCTGCTATGTCGCAAATCGTAGTCAGGTCGTGGTCATCGTCTGATGCCCCCAGTTCTCCGGGTGGACTGTCCGAATTGAGGCCTTTCCTGTGCTGGAGTGGGTGCAGGTGCTGTTTCCACCAGGAAAGTCACCGTGCTCAGTAGCTGTTTAATGCTCAAGGTATCTGGCGAGCATCGTCGTTGAGAGTGGAAAAGCCATGCCGAAGTCTCTCACCCCGAGGTTCCCGTTCCACCAATAGCCGCCTGCTCCATCAGCTTTCTGTCTGCGTTGTTGGTGAGGTGTCTCCCTCGTCCTCACCCTGCGGCGTCGGGCATGCATCTCCCTCATCCTCACTCTCCTCGTCATCATACCCAATCTCCTCGGCTGTCTTGCTCCCCTCAACCATACCCTTTAACCTGTCCATCCATTCGTTAACGTTGTCGTATGGACCCTTCTCTAGCTTCGAAAGCCACTCTGTGAATGGGACTCCCTCAAGATATCGCACGGGCTTTCCTCCCCTGGACTTAATGGCCTCGTTCAGCTGGACAGTAAGCGCACCCATGGCATGGAGCCGTTCTGGAGTCAGGGAGGCGAGGGTCTTAGAACGTCGTTCGGCTAGTCGGTCGTTTTCTTGCCGAACTGCACCTATTGCGCCCCTGTAGACTGCGCGAGGGTCGGACGGATCACTCAGAGCTGGGGCTACGAATTCAACATCATCCATGTTGATCCTTTCTTCTGGTGCTAGTCCGCTTGGCGCTTTCGGTCTCTTTAGAGCTGAGATTGTGGCGGGGATGCAGTGAGCATTGTGTTCTTCGATGTGCGCAGTGGTACACCCGGTGCCTTGACAGTTGATGAGCTTCTTGCCGTGCTTGCAGGTTTTGGGAACCGCGATGGCTTCGCCACATTTCGGGCAGGGGATTGTAGGTGGCGGGCGGGGGACTTCTTCCTGGTTCTTCTTTGCTTTGTTGTTGCGGAATTTCCTCCTAGGCGCCATAACTGCTGAATGGTTGAATAGAGAGGATAGTGGAGAGGAAATTCGCTGTGCTTGGAAAGAAAATTGTAAAATTACCGAAAAGGGCTCTTGATGGTAGGGGCTGGTTGTTTGCAGGTGTCGGCGGAGCCTCAGCCTTCAAGAGGACGATGGGACTAAGCGGAACGGAATGACAATGGTAAAGCTCGCTCAGCGCACGAAATGACCGTTCTTTGCGGAAACAACCATACTGGACCATGGTCGTGCTGAATGCGTCTTCACCCTTCACCCTTCACCACAGCCGTGGCCAGGAGATTCAGCCTCGCGACTGTTGCCAGAGCGAATGTCCCAACACACCAGGTATCTCAATGGCAATCTGATAGTGTTGCGTAAGTCAGAGAATCACTAGAGTCCCAACCAACGTGATGAATTTGTTGAAAGTTGATGTAAGCAGAAGTTGTGCTCGATCCGTGATATCAGGCTGACAGGACGTCGTAGGCCGGCGTCTGTGTCAATGTCTGGGAAGCAGTGAGCACATCCACCAAAACAAAAGAAACAGAGTATTCTGGCGCAGTCATGACGGGAAGAACAAGTCCTATACCACCATTGAAGACCACGGCAAAGACAGAGATCACGGGCAAGGCTGAACCGGAAATACATACAGGTTGAAGGGTGTCGGCGCCCCAGGCAGAAGTGGGACCTGCATGGAGACCGTCGGAGCCGGATAATCTTTTGGTTAGGGGCGTCCGGGGCCGTCCACCAAGATGTTCCGGGCGCTGTGGGCATCATTCGGCGCGATCGAAGCAGGTGAGGCGACCCGAGCCTCTCAAATTCACCGACACGGTTGCACCAGTCGCAGCTCACGACAACCGCATCATCTGCCAACGCCCGGAACGCAATCCTTACCGGTCGACTCAACACACCATCATTTCCTTGATCCCCTGGCCGGTGGCTGCTCAAGTGACGTCCAATTATTCTTCCCATGTCGAATTAACACATACCAAGCCTTCGTCTGCAGGGATACTATATCACCCGACTGCTGGCACCCCTTCATCATGGCGAACTCGACTCTCTCTCCGCCACAGTCGCCAGAGCGTTCCTTGACCTCCAACAACAGACCTATACCGGTCAACCGTGCCAACACTGCCCCGGAGAAGATGTCAATTAACGGCCACTTTGCTTCTGCGGGGCAAAATGGGCATGCCGATTTTGAAAATGGTGTCCAGGTTGTGGATGCGGACAAGCAATTCAAGTGCGCCATATCCCCCAACGTCTCGAAGCGGCCTTGCTGATCTCTATATAGCCCTGATCTAGCCAAGTATCTCCAGTACTCGGGCGTCTCTCACGCTGGGTTCAACTATCACCTCATTTCCGTTTTCGGGTCGCAGTCAACTGGCAAGTCCACACTCCTGAATGCCCTCTTCGAGACCGACTTCTCCGTCATGTCCGAAGCAGAACGGAGGCAGACCACAAAGGGAATATGGTTAGCGAAGAACAAATCCTCAGCGACAGAGATGGCAGATAATATCCTGGTCATGGATGTTGAAGGTACAGACGGCCGGGAACGAGGAGAAGATCAGGACTTTGAGCGAAAAAGTTCTCTTTTCGCTTTGGCGACCAGTGAAGTATTGATGGTCAACATTTGGGAGCATCAGGTTGGCCTGTACCAGGGCGCCAACATGGGATTGCTCAAGACCGTCTTCGAGGTCAACCTACAGTTATTCCTCAAGGACAAGAAGTCGACCTCGCGGAGCCTGTTGTACTTTGTCATTCGAGACTTCCTTGGGACCACTCCTCTCCAGAATCTACGGAATACATTGATGCAGGATATGGGCAGAATATGGACCAGCTTGTCTAAACCGCAGGGCCTGGAGAACAGCAGTATCGATGACTACTTCGACTTCGCCTTCACTGCCCTGCCCCACAAACTGTATCAACCAGAACAATTCAAGGCGGAAGTTGCAAAAATGTCAACCAGGTTCAGGGACGGCCAGCGCGATCGCAGGAGGGACGCATTGTTGGGGGAGTTGGAGGGTGGTATATTCCTTCCAGAATATCACCGCAGGATTCCGGCCGACGGCTTTTCGCATTACGCTGAAGGCATCTGGGATCAGATAGTGAACAACAAGGACCTCGATCTTCCGACCCAACAGGAACTTCTAGCACAGTTTCGATGTGACGAGATTATGAGGGAGGTGATGATCGCTTTCGACGAGGCAATTACCCCATTTGAAGCGCAACAAGGAGATGCGGCGCGGTCAGGGAGCCCCGAGGTCATCGCGGAATTGGGCGCCACCATGAAGGGGGCAAGAATGAGTACGATCAAGAATTTCGAGACTGAAGCCGGCAGATACCACAAGGGCGTGTACCAGAGAAAACGAACTGAGCTCGAGAGCAAGATCGATACGAGACTGCATGCCCTTTTCGCGGGACAACTGTCCGCCGCACACAAAGACGGCGTACAACAGTTTTCGGACGCTGTCAGTGGCGCCGTCAAGGCTGGACAAAAGAAGGGAGCATCCTACGATTTTGCCGAAATTGTCCAAGAGCAGAAGAAGATCGCCATGGCCAAATTTGAGTCGACCGCAAAGGAAACTACAATCGAAGGGCTGCCCTGGTCAAACTACAAGCAGGAACTAGCATTGTATCAAAAAGAACTGGACAAGGTTTCCGGTCAGCTACGGCGAGACGAGATGCGGCGGTTAGCCACTCGGGTTGAGCGGTGGGTCCGAAGTAAGCTCAATGACAGTGTCGGCCTTGAATTTAATGCACTCGGATCGGGCCGCGGTGGCTCAGGTGCTCCCGAGCATGGGGACAAGCCTACGGAAATGGGTATCTGGGATCGCATCTGGTCTCTTTTTGTCAACACCGTTCATGATGCTGAGAAGCGCTTCGCAGACCGAGCTGCTTCTTTCGACGCTAGCGCCGAAGAAATCGAAGTGGGCATCTGGCGGCTGAGGAGGAAATCGTGGGCGGTCCTGCGATCCAAAATTGACGAGGAAATGATGGAAGGTAATCTCTTACTGAAGCTTCGCGAAAATTTCGAGGACAAATTCAGATACGATGAGGCGGGCGTTCCTCGAATATGGCGCCCGACAGATGATATCGAGGGAATCTACACCAAAGCGCGGGAAAGCACACTTACCCTGATACCTCTTCTTGCTCGGTTCCGGAACTCTGAGACGGGAGCACCTCCACCGCTAGACCGATGGATCGGCCCTACTCCTGCAGCTGCCACCCCGGCCGACGAAGAAGACCTCATACCTATCGGAGGGGTCGATGAGGAGGAAGGGAAGAGCCTGGAAGAAGAGACTATGATCCTCAACGAGGCCAAGCGGCAGGACCTAACTGTTAGGTTCAAGAAGGCGGCCGATGGGGTGTATGTCGAAGCCAAGCGTAGTGCGATTGGAGGCATGACCCAAGTACCCTTATACTTCTACGGCCTGCTACTGGCGCTAGGGTGGAATGAGATCGTGGCTGGTAAGTTGCACTACCACCCCGTCGAAGAACCGCATACTGACAAGGCCGACAGTGCTTAGGAACCCTGTCTATTTCATTTTCCTCATCCTCCTCGCCGTTGGAGCCTACGTCACATATACACTCAATCTTTGGGGCCCCATGCTGAAAATGGCAAATGCGGCATCGCAACAAGCGCTGGAGGAGGGCAAGAAACGACTCAGGGAGTTCTTAGAGGAGAATCCACGCGCAGCACATGCGGTGGCTATGTCGACTGGTCACGAGGAATATGAGATGAAGAACTTGAAGTCTCAGAAATACAAGACGGACGGCGCTGATGACGAGGAGGAAGATGAGATATGAAGAGCATAGCACTTGTTGTGCCATCGACACGACTCTGACCTGCTGGCCCGTGTATGATGTCGACCGTTGTATATCAAAGACTGGCCAAGCTAGTTGGAGGGACAAGTTGGAATAGACGAACCTTGCATACTGATTATCCTTGCGTGTGGCCCCGGCAGAAATGATCTTCCAAGCTTGCCAGCTCATGCAGCTCCTGGAACTCGACCTATAGATTTGTAGGAATTCTCTGCTGACGAAGACACCGTTTAACGGGGCTGTTAGTGGCACGCGCGAGCAGAGGCCGTGGTCTTGTTTTGTGTTAAGCAGCATCGCGTGTCGGTTAGGTTCGCTCCAAAAAACTTCGCTTCGTAACAAGCATCAGATGGAGTTCTTCCTGAGATTAGCCATGGTCCAGCAGTACTAGATACGGAACATACAGTAGCACCATTTGACCGCATGCAGACATCAAAGTTTTCTCTGCATCCTGCTACAGGAAGGATGTCAAACAGAGAACAACTTGTGCGGAGTTGAGATCTCTCAATCTCGAATCAGACATTGACGTGTGGACATCGAGGCCCACAAGCCACACCAGCTGAAAGCTGCTCAGCTAGCCAAATGGTGGCCCGACTTGCCATAGGGCAACACTGACAGTAGATCGCTAGGACAAGCGGGAAGCTGGCATTCAGCCGTGCCACCATTCGATGCCGCTTCACGTAAAGACGTCCAGCAGCCGTTACACGAAAAGCGTCCATCCTCCCAAACGCATTCAGAACCTTGCCCGATGGCTGGATCACTCCCATCCGCCCAAGCGTATTTACGAAGCACATCCCCCGCTCCATCTTGCCAGCATTGTTCGCCTTCTGTCCGTCACGCTCCTGGCTGGCTCATCGTGAACAAGGCAAGAAGTAGAGGTATCTTGAGAGAACTCCGTCATTATGGAGCAATTGCACAAACTGCGGGCGACTATTCTTCAGAACGCTCCCACCGCTCCAGATGGACGGACCGATGCGGAAGCCGCGGCGACGCCCCCCGTCAATCAGACATCGCTACTCCATGATTTAACCCACCTAGGCCGAGAGAATGCTACGACAATGGTCCAAGCCTTCACCACACTGATCTCAGGAGAGCCTTTGAACGATAAGGAGCTGTTGCTCGAACATGGCGTGCACATGCTTCAATCTCTGCCTCCGAACAGCGGACTGGGAACAAAGGCCGCCGGCGGGTTCATCAAGATGCTATGGGACGACTTGCCCCACCCACCGGGGACCATTGCTGGCCCGACAACTAAGTACAGGAGGCACGATGGAGGCAACAACAATCTCTGGGACCCTGAGCTGGGCAAGGCCGGCTCTCCTTACAGCCGAAGCGTGCCGCCCATGAAACCTAAAGGCCCCAACTTGCCAGACGTAGAACTCGTCTTTGAATATCTGCTCAAGCGGAAGGAGGGAAAGTTTCGCAAACATCCATCCGGGCTCAACAGGTTGTTCTTCTCCTTCGCTACAGTCGTCATCCATGAGTGCTTCCAAACTTCGAGGGACAATCAGTGGGTAAATGAGACGTCGAGCTATGTTGACCTTAGCACGCTCTACGGAAACACGGCCAAAGAACAAGAGCGCGTGCGGACGAAAAAGAATGGTTTGATCTATCCAGATTCAGTTGCTTCGGAGAGGATCATGCTGATGCCGCCGGGCGTCATCGCTGTTTTGATGATGTTTTCGAGGAACCACAACCATATTGCCGAAACGCTCTTGTCTATCAACGAACACGGAGGGTATGGCGAATGGGATAAACTGGCCAAAGATAAACAGACAGAGTGAGTCCAGCCCATTGGGATCACAAGGTTAGTGGCTAGCACGTCTGACAAATTCAACCATAGGCAAGATGAAGACATCTTCCAGCTCGCCAGAAACATCAACGTCGGCTTCTTTGCATCGGTGGTGCTGAGAGACTACGTTGCCGCCATCTTGAATACTCCTCGAGCCAATTCTGAATGGTCGCTCAACTTGGGCGAGGAGATTCGGTCAGGCCAAGGACGGGTAGAGAGAGGTTCGGGCAACTCTGTGTCAGTCGAGTTTGCCGTTCTCTATCACTGGCATGCCGCCCTCAGTGCAGCCGACGCGAACTGGATGGAAGATGTGATCAGCCAGAATCTTCCACAGATCAAGTCCATTGAAGAAATGACGCCCCGGCACTTCTGGGAGATGGCGGCGAAAATAACTGGAGACATGATGTCTAAACCGGCCAGCGAATGGACATTTGGAGGTCTTAAGCGCGGTCCAGATGGACACTTTGACGATGCCGATCTTGGCCGCCTCATCAAAGATTGTATTGAAGAGCCGGCCCACGCATTTGGTGCCAACGGCACACCGGCGAGTCTCAAGGTCGTGGATCTTATGGGCCAGCTCCAGGCCAGAGAGATATTTAATGCCTGCACATTGAACGAGTAAGTCCTCATACATTACAGCCACAGTTTGGGCGACATGACCATCGTGGAGATGCTGATGCGGTGCTAGGTTCCGGAAATACCTCAATTTGACGGAGTACAAGAACTTCTCGGAATGGAACGATGACCCCGAAGTCTCTCGAGCAGCCGAGCTCTTGTACGGCCACATCGACAATCTAGAACTGTATCCGGGTCTGCAAGCAGAGTGCACCAAGCCACCAATGCCGGGTAGTGGTGTCTGTCCAGGTCAAACAACCGGACGTGGCATCCTGGACGACGCCGTAGCCCTAGTGCGAGGCGACCGTTTCCTCACCTACGACTTCAACAGCAACACCCTGACCAACTGGGGAGTATCCAAGCTTGCCGACCTCCCAGGAGGCACATATGGAGGCATACTCGCCAAGCTCATCTTCAACGGCCTTCCGGGTGAATTCACTGGGACATCTACATACGCTTTGATGCCGTTCTATACGCCTGAAGCCATCAAGGGCATACTCGAAGGCAACAAAGTGCTCGCGAAATATGATCTCAAGAGGCCTCCACCAAATGTCATGAAGCTGGTAGGCATTCATACTCAAGAAGGTGTCAAGAAAGCCTTTCAAGATCGAGATACCTTCCACGTCATGTATCAGGCTGCCATTCGCAACTGTACCGACGGCCACGAATTTATGATCGGCTGGGACGATCAAAAACGTCACGACCCACGGTCCGTCATTCTCCACAAGGCGTTCTTCGAGGACAACTTCGAAAAAAATCTCTCGCAATACTTCCGCGAAACCGTCAGAAGCCTGATTCAGAAGAGCACGTTGAAGTACCACGACAAACGCAGATCGATTGACATCGTGCGAGACGTCTGCAATGTCACTCCCATCATGTGGCTCGCCCGCCGCTTCGCCATTCCCATTAAGGACGTTGCTCATCCTCGCGGCTTGGTCACCATTCCAGAACTATTCGACATCTACCTGGTCCTATTCATGTACCAGAGCTTCAACATCTTGCCAATCAACGAGTGGAAGTTGAGGGAGACCGCTGAGACTGTGGCGCCAATCCTGAGGAAGATATTCGAGGCTCATCTCAAGACTCAGCAGGGTCTCACGGAGCACATCGTAGACTGGTTCGCAAAGGGCTCCGCGTACGAGGTCGGGCCCGATGCTGACCGTTTCTACCACGCCTTGCACAAATCGGGATTGAGCATTGGCGACATGGTGGGTGACTGTATCGGCATGGGGGCCCCTGTCGCGGGCAATATTACGCAGCAGGCTTCCCTCCTCATTGACCTCTACCTCAAAGACGAGTACAAGCAATACAAGGAGCGAATTGTGGAGCTTTCGCACAAGGAAGACGAAGCCTCCGACAAGGAACTGCTTGGGTTCGTGTTCGAAGGTATGCGCCACGCTGGTGTTGTGCCCGGTCTACCTCGTGTGGCTTCCAAGGACATTACATTCGAAGACGGCGCGCGCGGCCCAGTCCACATAAAGGCCGGTCAATACGTGCTCATCGCCACGTCCTCCGCAGCCATGGACCCTGCTGCGTTCCCCAACCCTGAGAAAATCGATCCACATCGTCCAATGTCGTCTTACACTCTCCTTGGGCATGGTATGCACTACTGCTTCGGCGCCCGACTGGTTGGGCCTGCGCTCGTCGCCACGCTGAAGGAAGTCTTCCGCCTGAAGAATGTGCGTCCCGCCAAGGGAAAATTGGGACGCTTTAGCGTCATTGAGCATGATATTGCAGGTGTCAAGGCGAAGATCTATCTCGATGCGAATGCGAAGGAGTCTCCTATCCCGACCACTCTGCACCTCTTGTATGATGAGTGATCAAGGTTGGAGGGTTGAGACGCTTTCGACAGGCTTGAAGTAGGCGTCGTTCAGTGATCTTCGGTGTGGGCCAGGGGCGTCTGGCACATGAGGACATGACTGACTGACTGAACGAAGCCCAGGATGTAACGACTACCTGTTAACGCATATCTCGTAACGACTACCTACTATCTCGTCACCCGTCCACTGTCATTAATTGAGCAAGTCAGGATACCATGAGTGTCTCTCATCCTCAGCCTTGTGGAGGCTGAGAGGCTGAGAGCCAACCAATAGGGGTAGCTGCTCTCTGTTATCGATAAGGTTGCCGTGCAGTTGGCGATTCTGATCCGTGACGAGCTTTGGTTCATGCTGATCGCAATGTCACCGACCCTTCATCAACCACTACTACTTCTTCATAGATCTTTGGTTTGATATTGCGTTGTTACTTAAGATTTGAAGCTTCCTTAGAGAATAGATCCTTACTCACCATGGTTCGCAAAACATCCTCTGGTTTCTTCACCTCAATCCACGAAGACATGCCTTTCCATGTGTCAAGGGGTTACGACCGCATGGTCCAGCACTCCGCCTACCCTCCAACGTCAATGCCACCGAGTCCGCAGAAGGAGAAATTCGCCCCAGAGAAATACACTCAGCCATACCTGGACTTTATGACCAACAATCCGACCGTGTTCCATGCGGTTGATCACTTTACCTCCAAGCTCGCAAAAGCTGGGTACGTCTACCTGTCCGAACGAGAACAATGGAAGATCAAGCCGGGGGGGAAGTACTACACTAAGCGCAATGGGAGTGCATTTATTGCATTCGCTGTTGGAAAGGACTATAAGCCTGGCAGTGGTGTTGCGATCGTGGCTGGACACATCGATGCTCTCACGGCAAAGGTCAAGCCCATACCCAAGCTGCAGACCAAAGCTGGTTATGTCCAGCTGGGAGTCGCCCCTTATGCGGGAGGCATGAATTCAACCTGGTGGGATCGTGACCTGGGCATTGGTGGCAGAGTTCTGGTCAAGGGAAGCGATGGCCGCATAGCCGAGAAGCTGGTCAAGCTGGACTGGCCCATTGCGAGGATACCGACCTTGGCTCCTCATTTCGGCGTCGCTGCGCAGGGACCCTTCAACAAGGAAACCAACATGACTCCGATCATCGGTCTTGACAATTCCGACCTCACAGGAAAGGAGCAGTCGTCCCTTAAACTCCCTGCTGGAACTTTTGTCGCAACCCAGCCAGAGCGACTGGTCCGAGCAATCGCCGGGCAACTAGGAGTGTCGGATTATACTGACATCGTCAACTGGGAGCTTGAGCTTTTCGACATTCAGCCCGCCCAGCTCGGCGGCTTAGATAAGGAATTCATCTTCGCTGGCCGCATCGATGACAAGCTTTGCTGCTTTGCCGCCATTGAGGGTCTTCTCGCCTCGTCAGATGATGATTCTCCTAGCGTCATCAAAATGGTTGGATGCTTTGACGATGAAGAAGTGGGGAGTTTCTTGCGACAAGGTGCGCTGTCCAATTTCATGCCGAGTGTCATTTCGCGCACGGTCGAGGCTCTGAACGATTACTCCGGCCCGAATCTCATCAACCAAACACTGGCCAATTCGTTCCTTGTCTCTTCGGATGTTATTCACGCAGTCAACCCCAACTTCCTCAATGCATATCTGGAGAATCATTCACCGCGACTGAACGTGGGAGTGGCCGTCTCTGCAGACCCCAACGGACACATGACGACCGATAGCGTGTCTGCTGCCCTGTTGTCCCGGGTTGCCGAGAAGTGTGGAAGCAAGTTGCAGGTGTTTCAGATCCGGAACGACTCTAGAAGCGGAGGCACAATCGGCCCCATGACCAGGTACGTGCTATCTCCTCCAATTTCGACATCTGAAGTGCGATCACTGACTGAGTGGAATCTGTAGCTCACGATTAGGTTGTCGCGCAATTGATTGCGGCATTCCTCAGTTGTCGATGCACTCGATCCGAGCAACCACTGGATCCTTGGACCCAGGCCTCGGAGTACAACTATACAAAGGCTTCTTTGACCACTACGAGGAGGTTGATGCCGAGTTTGTCAACTAAACCTACATCGGAATGCACCGCGATGCTATATATATATGTACCAACACTGTGGGGAAAGGTGGATAGACTACCTTTGGTTCAAGATGAGTCTACATAACGAGGCCAAATCTGCCCTCTACAGCAACGTAACAGTCAGCGTTCAAAGAGGAGTCCACACCACATCCGATGATGCTCTGTTTACTGTTTCAACTCGTACGACAGCGTCAACGAGCTTCATTGTACAGTTGTGGCGACCATTGCCATGGTTTGAACGATTTACGCAGATGATTATAAGAACCAAGGCACGGCTTTCAGGCCAGAATTTCTCCTCCGCTCAGATTGACTGACATGATGCGACAACACAGTGGAAATCCGCTGTCGTTCGTTTTCTGCGTCCAGATTCTGTTAATATAAGGAAGCTTTCCGGCGGCACAATCAACGCCCGTCACTCCAGCTCTTTTTGAGCTGCATTTTTTACTACCCTTCTCACTGCTACTGCCTCATGACCACTTTCCTCAATACTCCCATATTGAAATAGCCCTCTTCCTCGACATGTTTTCTTTCACGCTTTTCCTCATCAATCTCACCTACACCAACACGATCTCAACGAGACAAAACTCGACTCAAGAGAGCACAAAATCTACGACTGACAATCCACAACAAGATAGCTTCACTATCAAATTTATTTCAGGCTCTTGCTCTTGTTGTTTTGCGCTTTCTCTCCATTGCCGCTCGTTTGAGGGTATACCCGTTCACTGGTGGACGGGCTTCGAGCTCACCTACGGGATCGATATCTGAGATTGGGATGCTTGCGAATCAGTCGGCCATCGCCTCGACATTTGTCACGATGGTTTCTGTGTCCACATCCGCTTCTCTTCTGGCATTGTGTCCGGATTTTATTCCACCATTTCCCACCCTTATCAATGCCAAAGATGGGCTCGGATCCGACGAGTGCGAGTGCCCCTCTGCCTTGGTGCTCTGGTCCACCCTCCACCTACACCGTCGCTCATCAAGACACAGTAGGAAGGATTACAGCCAAGTTTAACATCACTATTGACGCTCTGGAAGTTGCAAACGCTGGCCGAGTCCGCTTTTGGGACCTCCTGGAGGATGCCGTAGAGTTGGTCATTCCTCCATCTACATGCTCTCGGTATCAACCACCAGGGCCTTCCGCAACTGTCACTTCGTCACCGGCATTGGCTTCGACCTCAATCACAACTCTGGATAAGTCATCTGACATATCCTCCCCCCGGCCGACTACGACTAGTACAGTCACAGCCTGGACCGTTGCTTCTGGTGCCAGCGGTTCGGTCATTGCTTCGAAAGTCAATGTTCCATTCTTTGCGATGTCCTCAGCAAGTCCCTCGGTGGCATGGGCAGCACTTTTAGTGGCCTTTTGCAGAGCTTCAACGGCAAAGGCACCTGTAATCACAACGGCACCTTCGACACACCGTGTCCCATTGCGGTGATCAATCGAATGGTTATTGACGGGGTTGCGGCGCCGATCGACGGAGTCACCATCGTTGGAGTCCTCAATCAAGCTGCCGAGATGCCGGGTGTCGAGCCCGCTTCAAGCGCATTACAGAGCTGCCCGAGTCTACAGTTCCGGGCCAGAAAGTCTTCCGATCTTGGCAGTAATATCACGGCCGCAACTTGTTGGTATGCTGGTGATATTGCGAATCGACTGTTTGGCTGGTCGAATGGTAGCACAGGGCGTAGTCCTTGCACACTTGACAAGAAGGACTAAGAGAAGGAGGATTGGGGAGGGAGAAAAACTAGAAGTGCCGCAGCGGAAAATGGACGATCCGAGAATGAGATATATCGAATGTTTAAACGCTGGTGCACTGCATAAGGAGCGTGATGAGGGTGCTGCTTTATCATTGACTTGCTTCGGTGACAGAGGCCGTCGAAATTGTTGCCGACTCCAGAAAGGCAGCCCATTCGGCACAAGTGTCAGATTCCCAACCCCTTCTGTCTGTACGAGTCATTCCTTATCGTTACTCACCTCTCCGGCATCAATCTTCATGCTGATCATCCACCAGACGTTCTGTTCGCTATCTTCAGCCTTTGGATCGCGCAGCATAGAGAAGTGTCAGTTATCCAGCAGACTGGCTGGCGGGCTTAGATGATCCCGCAGGCGCAACCAACTATGTGATGACGCGGCGTGGATCTTCATTGCCGACATTTGTCAACAATGCTTCGCAAATTTGTGATCATTCGGGTGTGGGGATGCGTTCGATGGTTTCAGATGTCAGATGTCAGCAGCCGTCGGACGGGATTGCGTTCATTCCCTGAGGCGCATAGGAAGAAATTGCATCCGAACAAGAGACGCACAGCCATATGCATTTGCTGTCGAGGCTGATCGGGTAATGGCGTTCGTCCCGGAGTCCTCGTACAGCACAGTTCTGCGAACATTTGTTCTTTGTCTGGAACGAGTGGAAAAGGAACAGACGAACAAACGAACAAACGGATACGCCCTCCATTGTATCATGTACGCTGTGCGGGCCTTTGTTCTCGAGTCGATTTCAAGGCGGGGTTTTGTCCCTTGAATCGAATGAACGGTAAATGACAGAGATATCGTTGTCGGTCTTTGTGCCTTCGAACAAGGATCCAGAACAAGGGACGGGGACCTCCTTCTTCTACTTCTTGTCGACGTGTCGGGCTTGTTGGATCCCCTGGACTTGTACTTTACACATTTCAGCCATTGACTAGGACGCTAGGACTCCAGGGCCTGGAAACGACAAGCTGATACAAGTATTTACGACCTTGCAGGCAAGCAAGAAGACGGTTCGCGACTGAATAACCAACCAATTAATCACCTGGTATCACTGAGTTAGTGCTCAATCACCAACCCACCTACCATGGATCCCGCTTCCTTACATGGAGAGTCTTGGGACCTCGAGATGTCCCGACTCTTGTTCACTATGTGTCAGAGTATTGACCATGTCGCGCTGTATGTGGCGCGAACCCGTGTTGGCGATATGGTCAGAGACCCCGACGCCTCCTCTGACTCTCAAGAGGAGGGGTCGCCTCACGAGATAACCATGCAGAACATCCTCGCTGACACACTGCAGTACCTCCAACTAATTGTCTTCGGGACCGTCATCTCTCTAAACGCCAATGGTTATACAGAGGGGGAACTCATCTTCAATCTGCGGGCAGTGCTCGATGTTGCTGACGAAGTAGGGGAAGCCGAAGGAGTGGTCGTCTCGGAGGAGATAGCGTATTTGCAGGACGCGGCGGAGCGCGTGCTCATGCTGCTTCTCTACGGCGTCACTCCCATTGAACCGATTGCGTGGTATGTATTATCGTCTTCCTTGTTTCTGATTTCGAGATGTTCTCGCACGTTCTGCGTGCGGAGTGCGTCCCCCACCCCATTACTTTGTGAGTATCGATGGCTAACCGTGTCGGTTTCATGTAGGTTACACGGCCAGCCATACGCTACGGCTTGGTTCACACCTACGGAGGCGCTCTACGAAGGCCAAGATCAACCTCTAGGTAATACCTATGTCGGTGAGTCTACCAGGTTCTTCCGCGTTCCGATCGAGGCGGGTGGTTTGGAACGCCGCCTCAGAGCACCTGTTACTACTTCCAATGATGGGAGTTGGTCTCCCCTTACTGCTTCCGTCTCAGGCTCGAGCAACAGGGAGTCAGCCTCGACGGTAAGTCCCAGCTCCTGCTCCATCACTCCGTCAGAGTCTGTGACCAACGTGCCAAGCGCTCGGGATCGGGCGCGGGCTCGCCATCGTCGTCGCAGCGGCGGCTCCATCTCCCCCGTGGAGAGCAATTGCTCGATTCTCCCAAATGAGAGTCTCTCCTTTACCATGCACATGGATCGTGCAAGAAATCATGAAACCTGGGCTGCTCATCCTTATCGAACTGATCGGTATCATGAGGATTTACCACCCATGAGAAATATGCCCGGTATTACTGACAGTGTTGATGCTGGTGACGAGGATATCACCAGTGCAGTCGGTAGTGCGACCATGTGGACTGACATTAGGAGCGACATTGTAAGGGCCGATGCTTTAGGAGGGTCGTACATGGTCGCTGGTACGCCCGAGAGGTCGCAGGAACGGGAGTCCTCGGAATCGGTCTACCACACGGCATTGCCTCAAATATCGTCCTCGACACCGGCACGCAGTGTTGCGGGTGGTGAACCGCGTCTGGCGATGGGCATGGGAAGTATTGAACACAGACTGCGGCACGATGCCTCTGAGGGTGAGAGGATCGAGTTTGCCTTTGACGAGATTGATCGCCTGATTGATCAGTGGATGGCCGAGAAGTAAAGTCGAAGCTCGAGGTTCTGGGAAAGGGACACACCACGAATCTGTTCCCCCCCGCCCACAAAAAGCGTCGCCCGACATGGAAACTGTGTGACCGGTAAGTTGAAGGTTCGTGTTAGTATGCAGTACTCTGTAGTCATAGATCATTTATGTTCTCGACAGACTTGATAGTAATATTGCATGATCAAAGTTCCTCACTCGGCTCCACCACGCCATTGCACTCGTAAGGGGATAGCGATATACTTTAAGCGGTGTATCTTGGAAAATCACTTCATGTCTGGGCAAGCGGCCGCTGACGTGGTGGATGTTCCTAGATCTGATTACTTATCATCAACATCAACGCTTGAGAGCATCTCTCGCTCCATAAGCAATCACATAGCATTGGCTAGCTGCGTATCGATTTGAATCGTTCTGTAACCTTCGGTGGAGATACATGAGACTCTGTAGACATGGCTTGATAGCTTAAGGTCCACAGGTCACAACAGAGCATTCCAATCCATGACCTTATATGCATCTTTCACGGTCGTCAGCTCTTCCGCCTTGATGCCAAGATCCTTCCCGGTGACCACGCCTTCTTCACCAGTCCACGAATAGTCCCGTAGCTCATTCCACATCGCCATCATGATCCCCATCTCCAGTCCGAAGCCAGGCCATACATTGGCAAAGTCGTCCAGATTCGTCACCACATACTTGGATGGCTTCCCCGTGACTTCGCTCCAATCACTCAGCAATTTGCCCGCGGTGGTGTCTTCGCTGTGCGCGAGGACGAACCGCCCCTCGGGCCGGAGAGTCAACTCCGGGTGAGTGAGGATGGCGTGGGCGAAGATGCCGATATTGACCAGCGGGTCGCCGATCGTTTTCATGGGTGTGCTCGGGTGAGCAGGCGATAGCTGGACATAGGCGTCCGCGGTCTTGACGTAGTTGGGCGTGAAGATCGGGTATTGGAAGTTGTTGCCGTAGAAGGTGATCCAGAAAAAGGTGGTCTTGGCGAGGAGGCGGGCGTCGGCGCGGATGGCGGCGTCGATACGGTTCTTGCCCTCGAAGTGCGGGACCAGGTATTTGCCGTTTGTCAACTTCATGCCGTTGGGCAGCGTGCTCCAGATGTAGTGTTCGAGTGTGCCGGTCTGCGAGGCCGCGTGAGCCATGTTGATGCCTTGCTGGACTTCGATCTCGATGGCCTTCTCCGGGCCGTGGGCGATGAAGGGTTCGAAGAAGTCCGTGATGGCGAAGATAGCATGTGAGCCGGCGAAGGCGCGGACTAGGGATCCTTCGTCGTTGATGTCGGCTTGGACAACTTCGACGCCCCGGGCGGCAAGAGCTTTGGCTTTGTCACTGTTCGGGTTGCGGGTTAGGCCACGGATCTTGTAGGTGCCATGTTTGAGGGCTGTGTTGATAAGCGAGGTGCCTTGGGTGCCTGTGGCGCCGACGACAGTCAAGAGCTTGGACATGGTGTGTTGTGTTGTCTTGAGTAGGCCTGTTAGACGGGGGATATTGCAATGTGGAACTGTACTGAGGTTATAGGATCCTGTATGTCCTAGGAGATGTGATGTGCTGTGCGTCACTGCGCTGTTCTGCTGTCCCTGTTGAATGATATACTCTGGGTAAACGGCCAGCAGAGGGAGTGTGATCTTTTTATACATCGTTCATAGACCCTAAACACAAGGACACCACCTACCTCCCTATCTGCCTACCCTTGTCGTTGCATAGCCAATACGAAATTCTCCACGGGCAAGCAACCGGTGTTGTCGACAAGCTATCGTCATTGTGAACACGGGTGAACACCAGGATGAATAATTCAAGTCTCCGTATCTGTTGTTTACGAGACTTGACCGGCCGGTGGTGAGGAGTAATCAGGGGGCTTTGTTGCTTGGTAGCATTAAGCAACGGATCATTATTAATGGACGAGCCATGCCATTGGGCGTTGTACCTGCATGGCAGTGAGAACGAGCGTCGATGTGAAAGGTCCGAGGAGACAAGCATGCTGAGTAAAGGAGAGGAAGATGCAAAGCTGGGTGAAAGGGGGAGGTGACAAGATCTGCTTCTGGCTATTGCTCCACTTTCAGGATCTCGTGAGCGTCACGTGCGCCCGGATGTCTTTGTCTCCGCGGGGTTCGCTCAACTTGTGACTCGTTCTCGCTCATCGACCTTGCGTCGCTTACCAAACGGCGCAACTCCCCTCGGAGTACCGACTTCGTGGGCTGTTTCTCTAACGCCAAACGGTAACGGTGTATCGCTTCTAGAAGCCACATTGCTAAGGCGGCCATAGCAGCATACCTGACCTAGCCAGCTCGTATCTAGCCTGGGTGACTGGGCGTGATTCTCGCCCACCATCATCTCCCACTACCTCGTGCTCTGGTAGCACCGCTGTCGGAATCCCGCCCTCTTCTCGATGGCTGCAAACGTAGCCTCAAAGCGGCTGTTCCAAGAGTACAAGTCTCTGTTGACAAATCCACCCGACGGCATCACCGCAGGACCGGTAAACGAAGATGACCTGTTCGTCTGGGAAGCTCTGATCCAGGGACCGGAAGGAACACCGTATGAAGGCGGCATCTTTCCTGCTGAACTCAAGTTCCCCAAGGACTACCCTCTGAACCCGCCTAAGATGAAATTCCTCGGCGAAATCTGGCATCCCAATGGTATGGACCGCGTTTTGCTGCTGCCGATAGAGAAGAGTGGACTAACAAATCGCAGTGTACGCCAATGGCGAGGTGTGTATCTCCATCCTGCATCCTCCCGGCGACGACCCAAATCACTACGAGAGCGCATCGGAGCGGTGGTCTCCTATCCAAAGCGTTGAAAAGATCCTGATATCCGTCATGTCGATGCTCGCTGAACCAAACGACGAAAGTCCCGCCAACGTGGAAGCGGCAAAGATGTGGCGGGAGCGGCGGCCGGAATTTGAGAAGAAAGTGAGACAGGGAGTGAGACGATCTTTGGGACTATGATTTTCGGACTGTGATATCTTGAGCGAAGAGTCTGGAGTTTGGAGACCCAATACATCATTTCTACAGGTCGAGCTGTACCCTCAGCTTGTCGGCCAACCGGTCCGCAAGGCCACCCTGCGCCTCATCCAAGATTTGGATCTCAGCCTTTCGTCCCAACACGAGCATTCGTCGAAGCTCAGCAAGCGGCTCCCACAGTCCTGGTAGGACGTCGCCCATATCATCATACCACTCCTCTTTCGACAACATGGAGATGGCCGCTATTCGATCGCGGTGGCTCATATGCCTCGACGGATCGTCTCCAGACAGACACACAGTCATGTCTTCCGCTTTGAGACCGATCCATCTCATCTCCGGGACATTGCAGTCGTGCTCTTGTGCCAGATTGTTCGACCCATACAGGTAACATTTGAGAATGCGGATGCCATCTGGATCCCAGTCGAAGAGACCGAACACAGGAATGGGGAACGGAGCCTGATCGAGAATTTGGCGCAAGAACTGCTTGGTGGCAACGTCAGGGTATCCCTTTGCCTAAAGGTGTTGGTTAGTATATAGGCATTAGGCACGCGAAGCCAACGCTTACGGTTACAATAACGCCTCGGCACATTGAGGGATGTTGATGGAATTCCCTTTCCACCAAAGCATTGAACGTCGCCTACTCCTCTTGTCAGGAAAGTGCTCTCACAAAGTGGGTCCCAGGCCAACCTGTTTTTCCACCACGAGTATCCAGCCGATATGTGCTGTCTCATCCATGGGAATGCCTTCACATATAGACTGAACGATGGGTGTTTGGTCGCTGGCCGAGGAAGTCGAGAGTCCGGCAACGAGACCTTTCGGGCTTGCAACCTGATGAGAAGCAATGAGCATCTTGGACTCAATGGCTCTGTTGACCACTCACTTACCACGTTCAGGTCTCGTCTCGTCACCCCACAAGTGTGGGCAATATCGTCAACATATCGATCAACCGTTCCTTGTCTTTTGAATAGAGCCGGGTCATGGTAATAGATGTCTCGTTTTGTAATTGTTACACCCTGCCTGAGTGCAGCATACACCTCACCCAAAATCCGCCCAACGCAGGCTCAAACCAAAGTCAGATCTGAAGACTGAAAGGTTCTCATATGCATTGCTCACCAAATCTCCATGCTTCATCCTTGTTCTTGCCTGGGAAGTGATACTTGACTTCACAAGCTTTAATGTGCCATTTCAGTTGGGCAAAGTCGTCGAAGTACGGCTTGACTGAGACAATGCGCTTTAGTGTGACGCTTGGCTCACCGTCTGCTAAGGGTCGTCTGATTTCGTGAAGAATAGCATTGAACGTTGCCTCGATGTAATCGATTACTTGCTGGTTGGCAGTTGTCACAGTGACATGGGACGAACATACTCGTGCCAGATCGTCCATCGTCGAGTCGGATGTTCACTGTGTAGCGCATCCGAGATGTGCATTCAACAGCCCGGGGGCCAAATCCACCCGACACCCCACGCCCACTTCCCCGCCCAGAAAGCATGACGCGCAGTGGTGCCGGCTCTGCCAATCCGCGCGCCGGCGTACCTTGCATCCGCTTGTCGAATCTCCGAGTGGCCTCACCAGTTTATCGTGGATAGCAACTTTTTTCTGAGCGGTGAACCGGTGTTGGAATGAAAGAGTAGCCACCTCTACCCCCTACGCTTATATGACATCAACGACCCCGGTTATGTTCGGCGCATCTTAAATTCGAAGTCCTCAAGATGGCGCAACCGCCAAAGCCTGCACAGAATGCTGTCAACAGCATCGCGAACGGCCACGCGAATGGATACGCTAATGGACACGCCAATGGACACGTCAAAGGCCACTCACTGAGCCCAAATGACCAGAAAACAGATCGTTCGAGATGGCGGCTTCTCGACGAGTCTGGCCGGCATACCTGGCATTACTTGAAGACAGACAAGGAGCTGGAAGAATGGCCACAGACAACGGCAGACAAATATCACATGGGTTTGCAAACTGTAGGTCCAAGTTGAGCAGAGGCTCAGGCCATCTTTACTAACAGCCCCAGGACCTGCCCGACCTGCCTCCTGCCTCGAAACCCTCTGAGTCAATAGACAATTGCCTATCCTTCTACTCAAAACTGCAGCTACCCCCTGGAAACTGGGCCTGCGAATATGGTGGGCCCCTCTTCCTCATGACGGGTATCGTATGTACCTGGTATATCACCGGCACGCCAATTCCACCTGAATACCAGATTGAGATGAGGAACTACCTATTCGCAATACAAAACGAGGACGGCGGATGGGGCTTGCATGTTGAAGGCCACAGTTCAGTCTTCGGGACGGCCATGAACTACACAGTCCTGCGCATCCTAGGAGCCAGTGAGGAGGACCCTCGAGTGATCAAAGCAAGAGGCAAACTCCACCAGATGGGCGGCGCCGTCAACGGCCCACACTGGGCCAAGTTCTGGCTCAGTGTTTTGGGCGTCACGCGGTGGGACATCGTCAATCCTGTGCCTCCTGAGCTGTGGCTTCTCCCCGACTGGGTGCCCTTCGCTCCCTGGCGCTGGTGGGTTCACATGCGTCAAGTCTTCCTGCCCATGTCGTACATCTGGTCCAAAAAATTCGTCATGCCCGAAAATGCCCTCATCCGGTCCCTACGACAAGAACTTTTCGTCCAGCCCTACGAATCGATCGACTTCGGATCTCATCGCAATTCAATCGCCCCCGAAGACAACTACCATCCAAAAAGCTGGCTTTTGAATCTCATCAACGTCATTCTCGTTTGGATATGGATCCCCTTCTTACGAACACGATCCATAATTGAAAAGGCCGAAGCCTGGACCTGGCGTCTCGTGCAGTATGAAGACCACAATACAGACTACGCGGACCTCGCACCTGTCAATGCCCCCATGAATACGCTAGCATGCTTCATCAAGGAAGGTCCGGACAGTTACAGCTTCAAACGCCACCTCTACCGCCTAGAGGAATATCTCTGGGTCAATAGTCAAGGCATGCTGGTCAACGGCACGAACGGAGTCCAGGTTTGGGACACTGCCTTCTCAATCCAAGCCTGTTGTGAAGCCGGTCTGGCCAATGCGCCGAAATGGAAACCAATGCTCCAATCCGCAGTGCAATACCTCGAATCGGAACAGATACGGGACGAAGTTCCCGACCGAGAGATCTGTTACCGTCAACCCCGGAAGGGTGCTTGGCCTTTTTCCACCAAGCTACAAGGCTACACAGTCAGTGACTGTACATCCGAAGCACTGCGAGCCGTCCTCCTTCTGCAAAATCAGCACAACTACAAGCGCATTATACCTGAAGAACGTATCTTCGATGCTGTCGACGTGTTATTGACCATGCAAAACAAACACACCGGCGGATTTGCGAGTTACGAACCTCAGCGTGGCTCCGAATACATGGAACTGCTTAACGCGGCGGAAGTCTTCGGCCGGATTATGGTCGAGTACGACTACCCCGAGTGTACCACTGCGGTGGTCACCGTGTTGAGCCTCTTCCAAAAGTTTTACCCCGATTATCGCGCGCAGGAGATCGTGGCGATCAAGCAGTCGGCGTTGGAGTACATTCGACGAGCACAGCGCGAAGACGGCTCATGGTACGGCAGCTGGGGCGTCTGCTTCACCTACGGGGCAATGTTCGCGCTCGAGTCGCTGGGCTCCGTCGGCGAAACATACAAGAATTCCTCCCGCGTCCGGAAGGCTTGCGACTTCCTGATCCAGAAGCAAATGCCCGACGGTGGTTGGGGTGAAAGCTACCGCGCGTCGGAACTCAAAGTCTGGGTCGATCATCCTGAGAAGTCGCAGGTCGTGCAGACCTCTTGGGCGTTGATTGCCCTCATGTACGCCGGGTATCCGGTCGAGGACCCGATCAAGCGAGCGATCCAGATGATCATGCGGCGGCAGCAGGCGAATGGCGAATGGCTGCAAGAAGCCATCGAGGGTGTCTTCAACTGCAGCTGTATGATTACGTACCCGAACTACAAGTTCTACTTCCCCATCAAGGCTATGGGGATGTATATCGCGAGATGGGGAGATAATAAGCTGGTATGAAGTGCGATGGCGCCGCATGATTGATTGATTGATAGATTATACATCCGATAGGGCCGCATCGGCATGGTCTTTGTACATACCATAGGGCATACAGACATACAGTCAGAACAGGGCCGTGTTTGTTCTTCCGATGTTTTTCGACGCTGTCCAGGGGATCTTCCTATGTGTACAAGGAGTTGTAATTGGTATGTAGCGCCGTTCCCCGTATGACATGACACTCTACTGTACATAGTTAAATGGCTAGGGTCTCGAGTCTGAGAGTCGAAGCATGAACCCCATCTGAACTCTGCACTCTGCACTCGCAGCTTCGCGAATGACGAGCTCGCAGCGTCCATAAGTCGGTGTGTGGTCGACCATACACTGTTCTGGCTGCGGTATCTCGTATCTCTCCCAGTGCCCATTGGAAGCTTCAGCACCCTTGAACAAGAGAATCGGCTTTGTTGGTCTTCTCAGCCAGTATCAGTCACTTACCGCGGCATCTGCGCCACGGGCTGGTTGGTCTAACCGCTCCGTTCCGTCCGGTTTGAATGCTCGCACTTTCTCGCTCTGGATGATATACGTGACCACACACACAGCATAATCGGAAGGCATCCAGTCTAATTAATTTCGATTCGTTCCAAGCCCATTCATTCCATTCCCATCCGTTTCCATTTTAATTCCTTATCCAGTCAGTCCAGTCAAGAATACTACCCCAGGTCTCCCTCAACCTTGTCCCACGGGACAGCATCCCAGCAGGAATCGCGCAGAAACTCAACATCCTGCTTGTGAAGAGCGGCCCCCCTGCGTACGAGGCCGTACAGGTCCTCAAGCTCGTCCTTGATGACAACCGTGCCTGATAGTTGTTTCTCGTAGTTGAGGAGCGGGAAGCCAAACAAGGAGAGGGACGCCAGATAGGCCATGGTGGCGAGATAGGTGGTCGGCACGTTAAAGTGCATGTTCACGTGTGGATGCAGTTGTAAGCGCAATGCAGGAGGCTTGCGGTATCGTCGTGTGAAGGGGGCCATCATGTTGAGGACGACGGCGTGCCATAGAGCTGCTCTGCGTGGTGGGTTGTGGGTTGTTAGTTTTTTGGATTTCCGTATCGGGGGGGAATTATGGTAACGATGCTAGGATATGGGACAGGACAGGAGGGCCCCCCCAACAGTTTGAATATGGCATCGGTATGGGCACGGGTATCGCTATAGTATTATGCCGTGATATGGTATGGTATGTCACGTATGGATGACGACGGGGCAGGCACGGAAACAACACCTACACAGGAACCTTGCGGGGGACTTACAATGTGCCGTTGACGAGCCATCGCACGAGACGATTTCGGCGCAATAAACACTCCAGGCGCGCGATCCTAGCGAGAAGGCGCTGAAGATCACTCATGAGCTTGCGTTGGACGATTTTCCGCTTGAACGCTAATTCTTCTTCGTCGAGGCCGTCGGATCGGTGTGTAACTTTAGTTGCCTAGAGTTAGCTGAAGTTTGGATCAGTGTCTCAGCGGGCGGATTGCTCCATTGGCCTTACCCGTTTCTGAAGGGCCTTTTGTCCGCAGTCGAGATTGATCAGATATACTCTGGTAGCTTTCGATGTGGTACAGCACTGATCGCTTTACCGCGTCGGCATTGAAGGGTGGTTGTCTTATTCCGCTGGATGGTGGGCCTTCATGTAGCGAGTCGCCCGTTATTAATTGCTGGGGAGTGGCATCCTCGTCCGTCCGTCTTGGAGCAAGAGCCATGCTATGGTCGGAGGACGACTGTTTGAGGGAAACATGCAATAAGCGGGCATCAAAAGAGGAGCTGAAGATGTGCGAAGTCGAGACAATTGTAAAGTCGTTGCTGGGAAATCCGCCTTCGGATTAGGCGGTCTTGCCGCTTTCGGTATGGTCTCTAGCTGGGCCGCTTTTGACGGCTATAAGGACACCGTCTCCCATCTCTCCCTCTCTTCCAACCTATTCTTCTGTTCGCTCTAATGCACCCTGTCGTGCTTCACTTCGACACCGCCTGAATTCTCCCCCCTACCGCATCATGCCCCCCCATCGTCGATTCTGTCCCCGGACTCCATCCCACCCTCGGGATAACTGCAGGCCCTTGTCTCTCATGATGTTTCATGGCATGACCCGCTCCACTTCGTTGCTGTGATGGCCCTCCCTCTCCCCCGCTTCACGCGGCCTGGAAACACCAAGAGAGAGAGACCTTTGGCGGGCCAGGGTTCGAACTCGGCAGTTGTGAAAGACTTGGGACTGCGCCCTGTGAGGCAAGGGAAAGCACCGAGAGCGTTGGGTAGTGCTGAACGTGTATTTGCAAGGCACCGGTTTCCTTGCTCTTCTCTACCGTCAAACCCATTCTTCTGCTTCACACTTTTCGGAACAGTACACATCTCACATGCCACGCGAAGATTTCCCTAGAGTTCTGTCTTCCTGACAGCATGGTCATCCGAATACCATGCCCATTTCTTACAATACTCGCTGATCGGGCACCACGAGTTAGGCATGCATGCATCATTACCCATACACAAGCGGACCCTGGCAAGCTGCGCCGCTCCCCTCGACGCGGCAAACAAGTGATCCTTCGACCCTCGCAAGTAGTCCTGGGCCACGATTTTCTCGTTGTCTTTGAACCTATCTCGGATGATTTGTTGGAAACTGCTAGCCTTGACATGAGCGCCAGAGAGGAGCAGGAGATCAAAGATGAGATCGTGGTCGTGCAAGAAGTCTTCAAGTGCATGCCCCACCCAGTCCCAATCCGTGGTGTTCGCTTTGGCATATTCATCCGCCCAGAGGAATTTGACGGAGCCCGGCATGTGAGGGAATATACCGTCATCGCGTATCATTGACCGCAAATTTAGAGAAGATCGATCGAGATGGACGGAGAGTACCGACTGTATGTGTCTGCCTTTATATTTTTCGCACTCTTTGTCAGGAACCTCGGTTATCGGATCCAGCCAGATTCCAAAACAGTTGTCCAGGTTATAGAGATGTAAAAGTGAGAGCTGGCTCTGTCTTTGGAAACTGAGGCGGTCGAGTCCAGCCAGTTGGAGAAGCTGTCGAATTGGCCGCGTGAAGGTATCACTGGTGCTATTTTCAAAGTCTGGGATCGCCAGGAATACCAAGTTGTTCGATAGTGGTACCGATTTATTCGCCTCGGAGAAAAGTGTGCTCATCATCTCGGCGATCGGGATGAGTTCCTCGTAGGTGGCCTGAGGCGAGGTGTCGGCGCGGTGCTGCAGCCGCGCCTGATACCACGACCGTAGCCGTTGTAGGAACGGAGGGGCAATGCTCGTCTCAGAACTTGGTACTTTAGCATTTAGGGCAGACACCTCGACCAGGTGCGGGTGCATGTACTTACTTGTTCTCGAGGTCCAGAAGAGGGGGGTCAACATCAAGATGGTCCCATAGCTTCATGGCTCGAATATATGCTTCGGTTCCGTGTATCAAAGCAACATCGGAGATCGTACCATTGGCAAATTGAATGCTTGCGGAGCTGAAACCGATCAGAAAGATTTTTCTTTGCACTTCCTTTGTTTGACGGTGCGTACCCATAACTAGGTGCCAAAGACAAGCCAACACCTGAGAAAAAGCACCTCAGTGTCCCCCCCTCCGTGACTTGGGGTGGATGAGGCCACGGCCCTCCGCAGTACATACCTGGGGCTTCTTGGAGACTAAGCGGACGGCAATCATCACAGACAACTGTGGCGTGAACGCAACTCATAAGAGTAACCAGGATAAAGATGATCTGTCCATGGCTCGGCGCTGATGGATGGCTCGACGAAACCATGTTGGGCAGCAGTAACATCACCGAAAGTCGGAAATATTACTTTTCCGAATTGGATTAGCATGAATGCTGAAGATATCCTGCTTGAAACTGAAACTCACATTGAGGTCAGGTCAGCGAAGAAGTGTTTCAATGTGTCCAAAAGGCACTATACTAAGCCACCATCGGGCTAAGAAGGCCCTGACGTTCCAGTACCCGCGCGGCTGGCCAGGTGGGCGGGAGGGTGCCACCTTCAAACAATTGAAATTGCCGCAAAGCATTTGTAGGGCTTTCCCGGGAGAGAAACGAAATTCGTGGAATTGATAATGGGTTGGACTTCAGCGGAATGGGACATGCTTAATGATGAAGGACCACGGGAAAGGTCGAAACGCCCAAAGAGATATCAGCCGCCGCAGATAAAAGTCTCCAGCTTTAGCCCGCTGCAACTGTCAAACCTGTACACTCCCCTGACTCTGTAGTATTGTCCCGTGATATCCGCTAGGGCGCCAGACAGATCGAGGCAGTTGCTCTTGTGGCTCGAAGTCGCGCGCGTCCATTGGCGTCAGTCGAGTGAGCCGGCAAGAAATCCATCAATCCAACCACGGCGCCGGTGTGTGGAAGTCTATTCTCTCGACAACCCCCTTGCGGATAAGAAGTTGCTAGCAAGCTGATGAGTTGAAAGAACAACCAATTGATGAGTGATACCGGAAGGCTACATCATGGAACTTATCTAATTGGAAGTTGAAGATATGTGTGGATGACAAGATTTGATGGAGGAGAGGTCGAGCAAGGTGAAGCGGGTTGAAGACACTGATTAATGGGCGAATTCCTTAGGGCGTCAACCCTGGATAACTGAAAAAATCGTATGGCACTTCTCTGAATATAGCATGGCTTAAAATACAGTTTGTTCTGCAACTAATAGTGTTGCATTTGATTAGAGTGTCCTCCATCAACGGACTTGTCGATTGATTGACAGGCGTTGGGGAGCGTGGTGTGGCGGATTGTGCTTGATGGGGGAGGATAAGTAGGGACATCCCCCTTCACAAGCATGTCAAGCAGTATGGCAATTATCGAACAGTGCCATACGGAAAGTTGCATTGTGTATGGCGGACTCCCGAGGATAGCCAGGGAGGCCTCACATTGTCCCTTCATTGTGTCCAGGGGTCTCCCCCTCCAGACTACTTCACTATTGGGTGCAGCGGATTTGTGAAAGCGCAATGGGAAAAGCCATTGTGTGATGCGATATCGCAGTCAATCGTGAATGTCCTAGATGCTGTGCCTTTGTCAAAATTGTGATATGGTCATGGACGTGGACAAAGCCATGTATGGCCAGGGCTCTCCTTGCTGCTGACCGACTGCTGCTTGGCTGGGGAACACATCCTCCGGAGTGCGTGACTGAGCTTAGTGTGTGGTTGGATCTTTTCTCCACAATTGACACAGTACCACCGTTTGTCTCATCGAGCAGGGGGGCAAAGCTTCTCCTCCTTGTTCGAACTTGGTGGTCGCCGTTTCCTTCCCGTACGATATCATGACATTGCTCCTGGGTCTGTAGTAGCAAGGCAGCCATGAATCCCATCGACCGAGTCTGCAAACTTGTGCCAAGGTACAGAAGCCATTTTCTCACCCTGGATCCTCCGTCGCGTCATCAAAACCTTTCGAAGGGTCCTCGTAGATAAATATTGTTGTGGCGGTGCTTGCCATACTCAGACTCGAATGAGTCGAGTTTCCGCTCTCTGATGACTCTGTGCTCGACTCTCTCTTCGTGAATGGTGCGGCATCGTCTTTGTCTCGAACGCTGGGAAGAAGTTGGGTGAACACATTGTCCACATGCAGTCCCCTGGCTTTGGCAGACTGGAACGCTCTGGTGAGCCATTGAGCGGCGGCGGTGTTCTGGACCCTTTCATAGTATGCAAACGCCAGATTTGCTGGAAAATTGATGATGTTGGCACCCAAAGCCCCCATTTCCGGTTGCAGGCAGTATGCGACACAGCGAGCAATCCTGGCTGCCTGTAGCTCCAAGTCGAAAAGGCCCCTCAGCGAAGCAGGATCTAGGGCTTCTGGCAGCTTTTGATCTCGAAGTGTGAGAGCTTGTAGGATCTCATTAGCTACCTCGCCCAAAGCCAGAGAGCAGGTATAGTAGACCAGACGCGCCTGGATAAATAAATGATTTTCGAACCACAAATCATTCTTAAAAGGATAAGCTGGATCAGCAGAATCATGCGGTACTTCGCGGGGTAAAGCCCCTTTCTTGGTGCCGTCTTTCCATCTGTCCATCTTAGTTTGCAGATCTCTGCATTCATCCAACAGCTGGATTAGGGTTTGAGTTGTATCGCCATCACTCTCTCGAAGGATGTCAAATTTCTGCAAGATGCCAGGGACAATGGTTCCTAGGTCGACCATTCTGTCGAAATAAGTCCGATGCTGGAATTCCCAAGGTATTGTTAGCCACTCCTGTGTAGCCAGATATGTGGCCTGTCTCTGTACAATGGCAGCATAGATGGTGGGGATCCTGCTGGCGAGAAACGGGTGATGTGCATCCCAGTGTTGGTGTAGCTTTGGACCGCGCAGTTCGACCAGGCGAGCAGCACCAGCAGCATGGGCCATCCAACTCCTCGAATTGAACGCAGGTCCTTCGAAGACTTCATAGAGGCCTAACAGCATACAAGCCATAAGCACATGGTCGGAGTGCATTCGGTTGGCATCGAATAGGGCGAGTTGCAACTCTTTCAGAGCCCTCCCATATAGTTTGGCGCTCTCGTGGACAAGACGAACATCCCTGTGGCCCTGACCAACTCTTGAGATGCTCAACGCCGAGAATGCATCTGTTAATGAGGCATCATGCTTTGACACGTTCTGGATCACCTCGACCCAGTTCATGGGATGTCCGCACCGCAGTATAAAATCATCTCGACACATTGCATCTCCCCGTGGCATGTACAAGTGCCAAAAGAGACTCTTGCATTGCGACTCGACAGCGCTTCGATTGACCGAGCCTGGAAGGGCAAGCGGCGTGGGTCGGGTGTGAGGGAGGAAGATGGCATGTGCAACAGCTTTGCTCGCAGGATGGTGGATAAAGGTCCGGTCGCGATTGTAACCTCCGCAGACATATCCGCTCGTGGCGCATTGGCCACAAATGGGTCGTTTCAGGTCGCACTGTAATGGAATCAAATGAGCAAACACGCGTGATGTATGTGTGGGTGATGCAATTGAGAGCGGAGGTGGCTATGCCCGGAATATCAAAGAGGTCTTCGAGACTTACGCCCTTTTTACGACGGCGGCATGTGCTGCAGCCCTTACTCTTGCCAGGAACACCAACCATATCGACCAGACTGTCAAATGAAGTATGGGCGCGGGAAGCTACCGAAAACGTCGTGTAGAACGGGTGACATCTTGCGCTGCGATGTGCAGGCTTGCAGGGAGTTTTAAGTATTGTGTGGAATAGGAACCTGGACTACAGGCTTACATGTCCGGGACAAATAGTGAGGGGGTCTATTCGATTGTAGTTCAGCTTAGCTTCAGACAACGATGACCCTGGTACAGGAGCAAAGAACCCCAGTAAGCCAGGACTGCTATCAGGGTGGATGAGCAATGGGCGGCCAGCATGCATGGGGAAGCTCAAACCTAGTGACTGTTGCAGGTTAGGAATCTTTCAAGCCCGAGTTGCGTCAAATGCACGAATACGCAAGATGCAGAAAATGCTTCTTTTCGAACCAATTGAGACACGTTTCAAGGGCCCGGAAGAGGGAAAGACGATGGCGTCTTCCCCTCAGAATAAGGGAAAGCGACGAGACACTTGTGAACGAATGTGCCTAGGCTCTCGGTCGACGGACTGATCTCTGCCAGCTACCGGAAAGAGACAATCCCATGATAGGGTGGTGGTGTGGATGGCCGAGGATGGTGGAATGGTTGGACAGCCGGGCGATCCTCCAGCTGAAGAACGGGGCCACGGAGGCGTCCGGGGTGTGTAGTCAGCAACTGCCAATCACTGCCCCTCCAATTTCGAGCTGCATGCATGCACGGCATCCTGCATGTAAACAAACCATACATTCTCTCGAGCTTCACTTTTACAATTTCCTCCTACTCTCTGTATACAGTTTATGAGGCTGTTATTGTATTCCGTTCGCCTTCTACACTTACACCCACATCTACTAATACTAATGGCATGATCCCTGTTGCCGTAATCATGAATCGTCAAGAGTTGGCCAGTCTCTTGTCTCAGACCCAGTCGATGATGGCTCCCTCCCGAGCTCCGACAGCCACGTACCACCAATCCTCTCCGCTGTCACCACGCCAGCGATTTCAATCACATGTCCGCACTTTAAACGACAACCCTCCGCCACCTCCCCGAAACGCGGCAACAACACCTCAGACGTCGCCCCAATTACAACACGTCTCGAGTCTAAGAGTTCAGCGTGGCGGCAGTCCGTCCCCGTCTTGGACATTTGGCGAGTCTGCCCTTAACGCACTCAACCACGGGCCACAGTTCCTCACGGAAGAGCGCGAAGTTTGGGGTAGGCCGTCGCCACTGAGGCCGACCAAGTCTTTCGCCGAGGATGCATCCCTGCTGAAACATCCAGAAGACGACAGTCCCGTCCACCACCCTCACAAGCTACGTCTATTTGCTCCGTCTTCACATTCGCTCGATGTCAATGAAAGACCGAAGACGAGGCGAGGCCTCAAGGCGGCCGACAGTTTCTCTATTGAGAACGCCGGCAGCCTACAAGAAGAGCAGGAGCAGTCTACACGGTCTTCAAAATTTGCTGAAGGATCTATGAACGATAGATCTGCCGGGGTTTCGTCGACTTGGAACGACCACGGCTCACTTGCCAGCGTTTCTGGTACGGATGAGTCTGACAACGACACGACACCTCGCCCCTCACCACAGCGCTCCTCGATCGATGTCGCCGAGTTCAATCCTCAGCCCGTAGCTGCCCCGACCTTTACTCAACGCCTCTTCAAGTTTGGCACTAAAGCCAAGTCGAAAGATGCCTCCAAGGCAGAGCTGGTTAAGACCGAGCAAGAGCCACAGACTGTGAGGAAGAAGAAAGGCCTTCGGAAAAGCATATCTCTGTGGAATCTCCACGGTGACAAGAGAAAGGCAGCTGCAAGTGAAGTTGACCTGAACAACACGAGCCCCCAGAAGAATGATATCGATGTACTTAATGAACGCAAGAGACGAGCCGAGGAGGCGTATTCTCAACAATTTGGCATGAAGCGGAGGAAGTCCAATGTTGGTGTGGCAACGACAGATGACCAGTCCCCCGAGAAGCCTCCAGCTGCAACTCGAGGCCGAACTCGTTCACGGGATAATCCGAACAGTGCCAGAAGACGTCTGAGTTGGTCCTCCTCCACCGTTGTCACAGCCGGGACTGCGACGTTTGACGGCGTGGGCGACATCGACCTCAAGAAACGGCCAAGTCGTCGAGAGTTGGAAAAGGAAAACCAGCAACTTCGAGCCATGTTGAAACAACAACAAGAAGGTACTCGGGTGGACTCTAGAACTATTCAGCCAATAACGCCGTCCTCAAGACTTCTATCCACAGGCCCAGTCAATGCTCACGGCGCGAGTAGAACACCTCCATGCAAGTCCTCCGCCAAGAAGTCCAGCCGAGAGAATCTGGGAGTATCGTCATCACCTGTCCCGCCATTACCCTCATCTGAACGAGCAGCCTTGCAGCCTCTGAGTAACACTAGAAATGTGCCTCGGAAGAAGACCAGCGAAGACGACCTCAAGTCCATTCCTGAAGACTCTTCCGAGCGTGGTCGGCCCGTAAACGCACAGCAGAGGAAAGCAATCGCGAAGCATAGCAGGCGCGCGTCACTCGCTAGAGGCGTGGAACTCCCACGTGCGGTGTCTATGATTCTGGAACAAGATGAAGGCTCAGAGGGAGAGAAGAAACCGGTCAGGGAGGATTTGCACCCCATGAAGCATATCCCCAAATTACATCCGACTCCGGTTGCGAGCCCAAAGAGAGTTGCTACCGCTAAGGAGGTCAAGGTCCACGAAGATGCTGCTGTGCAGGCGAAAGCTGTTGAGCGGGAGAACTGGCAATGGCCTGATGATGTGTTCTGAACGACACACGATGGCGGCAACACCATTGTTTGAAGATCGGACGGCAGAATGAAGGATTATAATCACCAAAAGTGGTTGAATGATAATGGACGAAGTGCCATGGAGTAGTGATGAAGGACGAAGGAAAGAGATTATGAGATCCACGATGCAAGCGAGGATGAAGTCTTTTGATCCTAGAGGCAACGGTTTTTGGCGTTCTTCCTCGTTGCATGTTTCATGTCTCTTTGTTTGCATGGCGGGAGAGGCGTTTCAAGGTCGGATTCTTGCATACGAGACGAGCAACAAGCAGCGAGGCCATCACACTGAGTGAAGAAGCTAGCGAATTTCTGGCTAGGATAAACAGCATAGCGACCAAGCCGACACGCTCGACTTGGTCTACAGCGAAGAGGCGTCGTTGAGCCCAGTTCAACATCATCAGAGCCTGAAACCCAGATTTAGGCAACCAACCGTCTATCGGATTGCACACCAGTTCTGCATTTCTCCATCTAAGCGTGCCAGCAGAGATAGCTTGCAGTTCAAGCTCATCAGAAGCATAGCATAGTGCGACAATGATACCTTTTCCCTCGAATCATTTCCGGGCTGTTCGATCGAGACGCCGGACAAGATGTTGGAGCACTCACTCGAAGCTCTACGTGTCGTTGGTCAGGACCGCCTTCTGTTTTGAGTCTGCCTGCCTGCCTGCCTGCCTTACGAGAACCTGTCCAACGAGCAGATCACCGCGGCAATTGCAACGCTCGCTCAGCTTCCATCATAAATGTCCTCCGTGCCTGGTGTTTGGATGACAAAAAGGCCATGCATGATAAGCGCGCGCGTCACGCCGTGATATTCAGAAAAAGATTCCTGTCGAGTTCTAGTCCTAGTCCTAGTCCTAGTCCTGGAGGGAGGATGAAATCATGATCATATATCTGGATTTTCAGATTTTCAGATTTTCAAACTCAGGTGACATTACACATTCGTAGAAGTGTTCGTGAAAGACATGATGGGTGAGAAGAGATCATCAGCGTGCTATCCTGGTTCTAATCCCATCCCATCCCGTCCCGTCCCGTCCCATACAGTGATGAGCTGCGTTGTGCTGCGCTTTGCTGTACTCCTCCAATTCCTGCATTGCCCACATATATATATCCGGGAAAAGCTGCAATGTCCAGTTATGACAGAGAAGAGAAGTCGTGGTCGTTGATTGTATACATGGCACAGATTAGTTCCAGAACCACCCGCTTCCTCTCCGTCTGGTAGTGATTGGCTGCTGGTGCTGTGTCTCGGCCTCAGCTCTGCCCTCTTGTTGCGCCTGTGGCTGTTGCACTTCAGGCTGCAGCGCATCCTCGTTGATGATGGGTATTCTCCTCGGATATTGTGTTTGCCATTGCCTTTGCCCGGCCAGACGCTCCTCTGGGCGTCGACGCTCGGCTTCGTCGTGTAGTTGCCATTGACGATCAGGGTGTTCGGCGTTCTGCTCGGCAACCTGACGATGCTCCTCGATCTGTCGCAGCGGTCGGCGACCGTCTTCTAACATTTCTCGTTGCCAGAGCTCTGGCTGAGGCGGCGTTTGGGTCTCTTTGTCCTTTGTCTCAGTCGCAACCGTCATCATCGGCACGGCTCTCGTCTCGGCGTTGACGTCGGTATTTGCGTTTCTGACCTCCACTCTCTCGTCTCTTTCTTCCGTGCCATCGGCGAAGTGACGTTTCAAGACGCGTTTAGTCTCTACCGAGCCGTCAGGGAGGATGCGCGTTGTGGTAGTCGTCAAGGTTGAGATTATGGAGTTCGCAGGAGACGGCACTGAGGAGTTGTATACGTAGGAAGTTGTTGAGGCCGAGTTGGTTGAAGAAGTGTCATGGCCTTCGTCCTGGGGAGCGGCCATAGACTGAGGGTGAGTTGCCGACTCATCAGACGAGGACCGCGCTTGTATCTGTGCTTGGGTCTCTTTTTGGGAGGCTTGATCAACAGCTGAAACGATTGCATCGGCGGCAGAGATGATGCTCCCGAAGAGTGGGAAGGGTGCTAGTGCTTCGGTAACTTTGTCGACAATGACATTTTCTTCGTCCGCTGGCAACTCGACGGGGGCAGCCGTAGGTTCGGAGGATTTATTGCGGCGACATTCGCGGGTTTTGCGCCACCTTGCACATCGATCGTCTTTGCTCGCGGATGAAGTTTCAAGCGTCGGTTTACTTGTGTCGGCCCGTTTGACCAACAGCCCTTGATCATTGAATCCCCAGCGGTCTCCGAGGCTCCCCCGATTGGCCATATCATGAATCCAAGTGCTTGGTGTACGCCAGGTGTTCCAGTTGTCCCTGTCAACCATCTTTCCCGTCTGCTGGAGACTCAGCAGGTCCTCAAAGGCATCAGCCCACGGTTTTTTGGTTGCCATCTTCTCGTCAACATCCGTATACCATCTCTCAAAGAACCTGGCGCTGGAGATTTGCAAAGGAGCACCTTCCGAATCTTGGACTTTGACTTTGAACAGCCGTGACTGTGCTGGGTTGCAAAGATAGACGGGCGAGTATGGACTCAGCATAAGCCAGGGGATGGTTTCATCGGCGTTGTCGAACGGTTGCATACGGCGGGCTGCCCACAGGGAATACGTTGTCGGCCGCCCTAGCGGTTTTTCGCCTTTGACTATTGCGTCTTCGTTCGAAACGACGTCGCTGTTCGAGGATTTCTCCTTTTGTTGTCCATCCCAGCCGAGCGCGGAGAACCACGACCTGGACGGCTTCTTGGGGCACTCTTGAGCAGATGCCCGGAAGACCTGGGCGTGCTTATAACTGTCTGCTTGCAGAGCATCGTAGGCATCAAGCTCGGTCCTTGGTTGACCCTTCTCATCGTACAATGCAGGACATTTTCCCGCATTCTTCTGCGGCTGTTGCCCATTCAATGCAGGACACTCTGCCGCCTTGCCTCTCGTCCACCATGGCGTTGTCGCATCCTCTTCACGTTTCTGGTCCTGTTTGGAATGCTGCTTCCACGCATCCTCCATACTCTTCCAAGCCTCCGTCTTCGAGTTCTCTAAGTGCTGCCTCATCTCCTCCATCTCCTGCTCGAATTGCTTTCGGAATCCCTCTTCCCATTCTTGTCTCTGTCGCATGATGTCTTCGACTTCCCTCTTCCAGTAGTCACCACCACCAGACGACAACCCGAAGAAATGTGGCAAACCTGAGAACAGTGACGAGACCTGTTCGTCGGCGAAACGGCGGAATTGAATGAATGGGTTCTGCTCGTCGTCCTTATTCGAGCGAGGGAACGGGGTCTGGTAGGTGGGGAAGGGATCCATGGGAGGAGGGGGAAACGTTCGGTCTTTGGGAGCTTTGTCGTCCGGCATATTGAAACGCGTGCAAATAATGCACCAGGAAAAGAAGCAACAGATGAAACACGACAACCCACAAGATAGGATGAAGAGCACGGTGATGGGGTGGAGGTCAACGTTGATGCCTGGAGTGACTCGACGATTATGCTCGAGACGCTTCGACGCGGGGTCGGCGTCGGTCTCGTCTGAGCGCCGAGGCCACCAAATGATTGGATGAGGGGGCATGTGCATAGAGCAGACCACAATACGCGAGCTGGAGAAGGCGATAGGATACCCTGTCCAACAATCAATTTAAGATATTACCTCGTACACCCTCGTTGTTGTGTATTTAGCAATAGTGTCACAATTTCGCCCGCGGCGGGACCTCCTCCCATGCTTCGTCGAAGCCCGCGGATCTCACCCACTTGGGGTCGCTGGCCTCTACCGAGTCAATGGCCATGTGCCCGAGCTTCAAGAACATATCCCCTTTGATTGCAAAAACGTCTTCTGGCTGCTTTTCATACTGCTTGCACGCTTGCTCGCAGTTTGCCAACGCCCTCACAAGCTTACTCGCATGTCCGTCATCAGGAAACTGATCCACCCGCCGAATGATCCCTGACCACCCGTCGTGGGGATTCTTTGGTTGGTAGTTCTTGATCTCGTCGATCAGCAGTTCCGGACATCTTCTCGACACGTACATCGCCAGGTCGATCCGGCCCTTCCATTCCAACAGCCTGATCTTATCTTCCGTCTTCAGCCAGGGTTCTTTGACGAACGCGGAGAAGAAGATTGAGCAGTTGACGCTGTGCATGTAGTAGAAGTCGAACTTGACTTGCTTGCCTGGTTTCTGTGCTGCACCTGTGAAATACACGGCGGCGTTGATCATCTCTGCAGTCTTTTGCTCGAGCTCCTCAGGTTTGACGCGCCATTGTGATGCCAAAGCGATCATCTCGTCTGGCGCGCGAACCAACACGCCGTCCCGAAGCTTGTTGCCATCTTCCCAGTGAGCTGATTCGCGGAGCCTGTCATTTGCACGAGCTGAGTTGATGAGTTGGACTAGGCTTTTCGAGGACTTTGTGCTTTTCGCGGCATCTTCAGCAGAATGGAGGAATGACCCCGTCCAACCGTCATGTGTGCATGCCTGGGCCAATGCTTCAACAATGATAGCCGGTTGTTTGAACTCAACCCCAAAGCCCAAATGGATCAAAGGGTGTAAGAAGCCTGGCGTAGGTCAGCATTGATTGACTATCGAGTCGATGAGATTTACCGGCGAACATCCTGTCCAATATGCGCTCAGCGTGCTCTGTTCTGGCAAAGACATGTTCGTTGAGCACCTGCTCCCAGCCTTTCTCCTCCATCTGTTTGCGGAAGAAGTCCTCAAAGTCATGAAAGTGTTGTTCCTTGCCTAAGAACTTCTTGAATTCTTCCGGGTCGTCCATGGCTACGACATTCCGTTCCTTGACGGGAAACTGTGGTCGCTGGTAGCTTTGATTGATATCGAATGCCTTCTGTATTTCTTCCGCACTGGCACCCAGAGCATAGATGGTCAACAGATGATGGGCGATGTGGTTGTGGAAGCCGCTAGTGTTGAAGTACATGTGATATTTGTCATGATTCTCCTGTAGCAGTTGGCTCCCAACCTTGACAGCCTGGGCGGATATATCGGGGGCATGGTAAACGCCTGCGGCGGCGGGATCAAGTTCGATGTGAGATGCGGTAGCCATACTGCGCGGGTGCTGGAACCGACCAAAAGTGAACTTTGTGTTGCGGGGACCTAACTTGGTCAAGGACGATATAGATGCTGTGAAGGCGCAAGTAGATCTGGCAAGCATTGGCCCCGATTGTCCTCGTCGCCAAATGCCAGACTTTTATACTTCTAGTGTCAGTTCCCCGTTGGGCCTGAACTCTTCACGTATCCCAAGAGTCGGATTTTGAAACCTTGAGGGAGCCGATGAGGTCAGCGGACGCGTCTGCTGGCCAATAGTGCGTCTCGGTCATCGACGAGAGGAGCAATGAACAACGAAAAGTCTGGGGAAAGGCGCCGTAAGCCGAGAGGAGATGAGAGTCTCGACCTTCGCCTGAGTAAGCCAGTCTTTTCTCTCGTGTTTCCCGTGCATCATCAGATGGAGCTAGAGGAACTCGGCTTCTTTTATTCCGAGTAGAAAATCGATCTAGAAGGCATCTGCTTTGTTTGCTGCTGCATGATCTATGGAACTATTGTGCTTGTTTGCTTACCAAGGTAGAAGATCTAGGCCTGCTTCGTTTCAATATCCGCCGCCAATCCACGTATGGGGACATCACGATCTGAGAGATCCCCATCCACGGCAGCCTGTCTTGGACTCCACTAAGCCTTTCCCTTGACCTTACTGACACCACCATCGACGACAAGATTCTGGCCAGTGACAAAGCCTGCGCCCATCAGATACTCACAAGCTTCAGTGATGTCCTCTGGCAACCCCGCTCGATTGGCAGGATGAGTTTCGATGTCGTCTTCTTCCGCTTCCCATTCCTCCCCGGTCTCGTCTGCGGATTGATTCTCGTGCTTGACTTTGATACGACCCGGCGAGACCATGTTGACACGGACGCCGAAGCTCTGGAGCGAAACTGCCATACTCTGAGTGAGACCTGTCAGGGCAGCTATTGACGTCGTCAGCCATGTGCTCTCTCGCACGTCCTTATTGTGCAAGACGATGAGCACCGAACATACCTTTGGTCGAAGCGTATCCCTCCTGGTTTGGATCCGAGATCATGGCACGGAAGCTGCTCATATGGATGATGCAGGGTCCAGCAGTGCCAATGTTAGAGTCGGGAAGCTTCTGCTTGTCCGCCTGCTTCTTGACTTTCATACAGGGAAGGCAAGCCTGCGACATGACGAACGGACCGGTGAGGTTGGTTTCAACGTAGGCATTCCACTTCTCTAAGACTGACGGGTCTTCCATCGTCTTGCCGTCAGGCCAATCTGCATACGCGTTAAAACTATCTTGGTACAACCAAAAGCCGAAGCAATGACAACGACAAAGAAGGCGCAGAGTGGGACAGCATCCAATATGGGCAGACACCTAGAGATAAGGATGCAAGTTTCGAGACGGAAGATAACATACACGGGTCCGAAATGCCTGCATTGTTGATGAGATAGTCGATGCGGTTGTCCAGGAACTTGACGGCTTTCTGAATAGTCGAGCGGATCTCCTCGACATCGCGCAAATTGCAGGCCGACCACCCGACGCGGCCGGCGTACTCCTTCAGGTGAACCTCAGCTGTGTGTCGGATATTATCCTCGTTGAGATCGAGGATAAAGATCTTATGGCCACCCGATACGAAGTGACGGGCGAGAGCTCGTCCGATACCTAAGAGAAAGGTTAGAGGTCCCGAACAAGGAGCCAAGTCAGCTTGGTTCACCTTGTCCAGCACCGCTTATGACTATCCTTGACTCGCCCTGCAACACCATGATGTCTCCAAGATGCTAGAGCAATAGAGAGGAAGACGGCACTGGAGAATCTTATCCTAGCTGAAGGTTAATTTTGGTGAGACTTGTCCTGCACTTCTTAGCCGCAGACTCAAGAAGTGAAATAAGAGAAATTGTCACGATCATAAGTTGGATCATTTCTCGCTGGCAGCAGGGCCGTCTTCACTGCAAGTCGATCCATTCTATTGGTCGCGGTCCGACACTCCGTTTTATCAGAGTGTGACGCAGTCTTGAGATATTCTGTGATCCGCGGAACGGAGATCTCTTCCGCTCGTGCTGCGAGCGCTGCTCCATTGCCTCTGCGGTCTTACGTAGCGACAAGGGCCCTAAAATCAGCTCAACATCATTATCGACAAACAAATAAAACTGCTGCATCATTAGATCCTGCTGCTGGTATCGCTCATTCTTTTTTTTTTCCCACCACGCCTCCGGGCTTGAGCTGGGACTTGGAGAAGAAAAACAAATTCCTGTCTACTGCATTGACATGTCTGTTTGCTCGGGTGCGAGAGAAGATCTCGCAGTTGTGGAATACGTTCTATCACGCTATGCTTAGCTATTTATGCGGTTCCGCAGAAACGCTCGACTCGTTCATAAGGGACGATAGCCTCGTCTGGAGCGCGATGGGCACACTACCCGGAGATGTTCCACCAAACAATCTCCCACGTATCAAGTCGTTGCTGGGAAATTCACCTCCGATTTAGGCGGTCTACCGCTTCGGCAAAGGCTACGGGCTGGGCTCTCAGAACCCTCGTGTCAATACTCGTACTAGTACCGTAAGATCACCATGCTTCGGGCCTGTAGAAACATGTCCTTGTCGCACCGTGATTTTGTATTCTGACCAACGACACACTTGAAGAGAAAAAGGAAGACTACTAGCTACACTTTGCCTCGGAAAAATGATGCTGGTACGGCTTGGTCCTTCTGCAAACAGACAGCTCCAAAGTTTCCCAACCCGCTTCTCCCACTCCTCGATTGTGGCTCATAAATCACTTGAGGACTCCAAGGCAGCATCTGTTTTCGCTCTTGCGGCCCTCATTTCTCTGTTTCGAAATCTCTTGATGGAGTGGTGGCCTGTCTCATTATCGCAGCGGAAGGAACTTCACAGACCGGATTTCCTCACATGCTGTCTTCTGGTGTGTGTGAATCAGAGGAAGACAGTAAGCCGGCCATGTTAGGCTGGCTACTTGCTCACTGGTCCCAGAAGACCCTTGGAAAAGCTAGCAAGCTTGGACAGTGTATCCGAAGCCCTGCGCTCCGTGAAGGCGTTGAACCGGACTGCCAATGCAACCCAGAAACCAGTTAGTCCCAGGAGAATGGCAAAAAGAGTGGCAAGAGTAGACTTTGGTGAGAACTGGCGACCGTTCCGGAGAACCTCAAAATCCGACCAGATTGGAAAACTGGTTCTGAGCCAATACTTGAACATGGGATCCGGGTAAATGAAGGTGTTCTTCTTCGTCTTGGGGTCCATCCACCAGCTCTGGCAGCCGCTGTTGAAGACAAGCCCGCCTAATTTCCCGTGGACCCATGCCAGGTCTCTACTTTGAGCAGCCGTCTTTACGTTGATCGTATCCGCATTCTGCAACAGCACGGGGCGCAGAAGACGGCAGGAATAGTTGACCTGGCACTCCGAGTGGAAGATCACTGAATGCTGACCAGTGGCGGCGTTGGGCCCGTATAGAATGAAGAAGTTCGGGAAATCGGACACGATGGTTCCTTTGTACGCCTCCGCTCCTCCGGCCTGCTTCCAAATCTCTTGGAGGTCTTTGCCCCCTTTACCGTAGACCTCGATAGGATACAGCCATCTCTGAGTCATGAATCCTGTCGCGTATATGAGGACATCGGCTGGGTAGACGTGGCCGTCCTCGGTTTCGATGCTGCGTTCACCAAAGCGGACAGCACGGTTCTTGACGAGCTTCATGTTTGGAAGATGCAGTGTCTTCAAATAGTCCAAGGTATTGACACGTCGTTTGCACCCGGGTTCGTAGTCCGGCTTGAGAATCTCTCGATACTCCCCGGGAGCCTCCTTGTCGATGTAGTCGTACGTGGCGTCTCGAATCTTCTGCCTCATTTTCGCACCATTCGGGGTCATGTAAAACGAGTAGAAGACAGATTCGAGTTCCCAAGCTAGCAAGATCCTGTATATCCTGGCTGCAAATGGTACATATTTCATGGCGAACTTGAAGCTCTCCGAGTATCTGGGATTGTCCTGGGAGAGGTCAGCCGCCTCAGTTCATGCCGGTGTGGACATGCAGGCGGATTCAGTAGGGAACCACGTACTCGTTTTGTCCACCAATGTGCGCTCTTCACAATCTGAGTGACTTGTCCCTTTGGGCCAACTTGATCGACGAGTCGGGGGATGAACTGGGTGGCAGAAGCTCCATTACCCAGGACAACGACTTGCTTTCCTGACATATCCACGGACATGTCCCATCGGGCGCTATGGAACGCCGTCCCCTGGAAGGATCTGGCATTTTGCAGTTGTGGCACCGAAGGACGGTCGAGTGTGCCTACAGCACTGACGACTGCAGACGCCTCGCGCATTGTCACTTTGCCGGTAATGGTGTTTTGGAACGTGCATCGCCATAGAGATCTGGCATCGTCCCATTCCAGCTTCAGGCACATTTCGTTGAATTTGCAACGCCGGAGAATGTCATATTTGTCTGCGACTTCAAGAAGATCTTGAGGCTCGTCAGCAATGAGATTTCTCCGTGTATGAATCTGGTCAACTCACAACCGTGGAGCTCATCACGCTCGGGATATCTCCTGGTCCAGTCGGCTTTGAGGGCAAAACTATACGAGTAAAAATGGCTCGGGATGTCGCAAGCGCAGGCAGGATAGCGGTTATGCCACCATGTACCTCCGATATTGTCTGATTTCTCAAAGATGGTGAAGTTCTGGTGGCCCAGGAGCCGCTGGAGTTGGATAGCCATTCCAAGGCCGGAAACACCTGCGCCGATAATGAATACCTCCTTTGATGAAGACATTCTGAAGAAACCTGCAGGTCTGATTGCCCCCCTGGATAGTAGAGACGAGACGATATCCAGCAGAAGAGGGACCCAGATTTAAGGTCTCGCGCCGCTCACAAAACTTCGTGTCGACAGTCCTGTCGCCTGCACCGCGACAGATCCGGGCAGTGGCGGTTGCGTTTGTCCATGGCTGCTCAACGCTAGCCCGATATCAGGTCCAAAGGCGAACAGGAACTGCAGCGTCAACACACACAAGGTGGCACCACTCGTCATGGAGTGGTGCGTCTTGTCTCTCTTCAAGAACGTGACAACAACGAGACCGCGAAGACATGCTCAGACACAGTCTTGGCTGATACGCGAGCTTCACTGGAGTGGTAGGATGGTGTCCCGGCAACTGTAAGCGCCGGTCTACTCGTGCACTGGCATTCGGCCGAAGACCACCTCCACCAACGGCTCATTTAGCCACCGAATTCTGCGCTTCTGGCTACTCGAACGGGTGAACTCAGCAGAGTCAACCTAGCGCACGGCTCTGCGATCAATCTTGTATGCTGGAAGATGAGATCTGGTTTTGACGCAACTGTCCGTCTAGGTGGGTCTGGCATGCTGGAAGAATAATCGACTCTGGAACGTGCTCACAATGCCAGCCGGTTTTTCATCAAGTTTCAATATAGAGCCATGCTTGATAATATAAACGCCAGCCATCCTCAGCACCGTGGTTCTGAAATGCGAGTCTGAGCACAGTCAAGATGCCGTTTCCTGAGATCACATATCCTGCAAATATCCAGCTCAACGTGCCAGTCCGGTTTCGGCCGACTGTAAATCCTCGACTTCTGGAGCAGACCAAGCAGAAGCTCGCTCTGGCCAGATTTCCCGAGGAACAGGAAGGATTTGGCCCCGAGAACTGGAGCCAAGGTTCCAAAGTCGAGAGAGTGAAGAAGCTCGTCAACTTCTGGCAGAACCAATACGACTGGAAAACCCAGGAGGTGCGTCATCTGTTCTTCCTCGGATGTGGATTTCGACACATGGAGCTGATATTGAATCAACGCCGAGTAGGCCGCTATAAATGCCGCCTTTGAGCACTATGTGGTGAAAATCAACGTCCCCGACTATGGGGACCTTGTCCTCCATTTTGTGCACAAGAAGAGCCTGTCAAAGAACCCTATTCCGTTGCTGTTCTGCCACGGGTGGCCTGGGTCGTTTCTTGAATCGAAATATATCGTGGACCCGCTATCTTCTCCATCGGCCAAATCGACAAATGTGGCATTCGATGTTGTCGTCCCTTCAATTCCAGGATTCGGCTTTTCTCCCGCTCCAACAAAGCCCGGCGTGGGCCCGGTCGTTGCTGCCAGGGCCTATAAAATACTAATGGTCGACGTCTTGGGGTATGTCAAAGGGTTTGTGACCCAAGGAGGAGATTTCGGCTCTTTCATCAGCAGGTCCATCGCTATCCAGTATCCTAAATTGGTCATCGCTCAGCATCTGAACATGTTTCCTGTGGCCCGGCCAACTCCCATATCCGCCCCATTGGCTTACCTACGCTGGTGCCTGTCATCCGTGTTCTACTCTGCCTTTGAGAGGGAAGCGGTGCGAGTTCGCCATAATTTTGAAACAGATCAGATTGCATATCTTGAACTGCAAAAGACAAGGCCGCAGACCCTCGGATTTGCGCTGGGAGACTCGCCGGTTGGACTACTTGCCTGGTTTGTGGAAAAGTTCCACGACTGGGTCGATGTGGACGGTAATGGTAACCTTTCGGACACTGATGTGATCGACCTTGTCATGATGCATTGGATTCAAGGTGCGACGCCTGGCTTGAGGTTCTACAGAGAATCATTCTGGGGAGGGTCACGGCAAGCAGATGAAAGCTTTGAAACTTATGTGCAAGTCCCAACCGGAGTGAGCGCGTACGCAAAAGAGCAATACCACGTAGGTCGTTTCCTCTGCCGCTCTTGCGACGTTGTTCAAATGACTGGTGAAGCTGACAGCTTGATAGTGTCCTCGAGACTGGGCTGCACAGGCTGCCAATATCGTGTTGTGGAAAGAGCATCCCGTCGGTGGACACTTTTCCAGCCTGGAACGAACTGATCAGTTCATCCAAGACATTCAGGACTTTATCGCCACAAAGCCGGTAAAAAAATCAATTGCTAGTCACCTCGGGCGTGATTTTGCAAAATTGTAAACAGAGAAATGGACAGGACGATGAGAAGCTACTTTTCTTCTGCCCACGAGTAGCCCATTCCCGGGAACATCAACGTATAGATCTTTGCGTACGTCAATACCAAGATATTGAAGAAACATCGTCGAATCGGCTGTTTATTTCCTGACAGATCTAGTCACAATGATTGATCATCGCTGCGTTCGTGTAAGGGAACAAGTCGTGTATCAGAAACACTGCTGCTTTCCATCACGAACCATCCTCTATATGTATTTTGATGGAACGTGAACTCCGATCTGCCGAAGATGTGAGTGCTTTCACTGCTTCTTCGAGTGGAAAATGATGCGTCACAAGAGGTTTGAGATCCACATATCCAGCCAACAAGAGTTTGATTGCCTTCGGCCACGTATGATGATAACGGTTAATGAATTTGAGATCAATCTAGTCCACCACGTCAGAGTTCATGCCAAAAGACAAGACATGAGAGTCGGCTGAATCGAAAAAGAGTGTTAGACATCACGTACCTCCGCAAGAGCAAGATGCATGAAGGGGAGTTCATTCAGGACCGGCCGTCCGACCCCGACAACCATCACTTCTCCTTTCGGTTGAGGCAGAAATGCGGCGGTGGTGACACTGGTCTGGACACCGGTGCATTCGTACACGACTCGCGGCTGCTCTGCGCCCAGAGATCGAACATTCTCTAGTATGCTTGCCGCGACTTGCTCCGGCTTGGAATCTAGCGGGACCAAGACGGTCTCGCAGGAAGGCACGAAGGTTTTGGCGAATTCCAGCCGATGAGCGTCGACGTCCGTGATGATTAGAGGAACCGCTCCCGATGCCTTTGCCACGGCCAAAGCGACCAACCCTATGGGGCCAGCACCACATATGACCGTCGTCTCCCCCAAAAGCAACGGACTTCGTTCAAAAGCGTGGAGGACTACGCTGAGGGGCTCAAGTAGCGCACCCTCTGCGAAGCTCAAAGCGGCCGGGAGCTTGTGGAGAAAGTTGGCGTTGTGAGTGTGATATCTTCGGATGGAGCCGTTATAGGGAGGCACGCCAGAGAATTTCACATGAGGGCAAAGATTGTAATTTCCTGTTGAGCACTGCTCGCACTCTCCACATGGCACGCCGGGTTCGATCGCGACTCTGTCGCCGATGTCGAGATTCTTGACGTTTTCTCCTCGCCATACAACAACGCCTGCTCCTTCGTGGCCGAGAACGTAGTCTGAATTGACCTTGATACTCCCGATGGCCCCCGCCTTCCAGAAATGCACATCGGATCTTGCCACCGTAGTTAGAAAATGACTCTTTACTTCAGCCGAAGCCGTGCATGTCGTGTAGAGGTGGCCAAAGATGCATACTTACCCGCAGATGCCATTACATCGAACGTGGACAATGCAATCGTCCGGATTTGGATGTAACTCAGGCGAATCACCCATGTATATCTCATGGTTTTCGTTGGTGAAGAGGGCGGGATTCTTGCTGAAAGTCGGATCGTTCATGTTGGAGACAAGAAATCTGGGAACGATTTCGTGGAATGTCGTGGATTTTTCGTTGCACTTGAGTATCATGCCGGATGAACTGCAGCACAGATACGGAGATGGAGATGAATATAAGTGGCACAGCATATACCAAAGTGACCCTTGTGGATGCTGCTTGGCTGCCTACCCACCGACCGCCTGGAGAGCGGGCGCTTAAGGTTCCCTGCTTTGAACGGTACGAGTGATCAACAAAACGGGATTGTGTCCGTCGTCGGCTGGCTTGGCCAGATTTCGACATACAGCTTGTCAAAAATTGAGGTGGCCGAAGACTCTCTGAGGACTCGGTAGCTCAAATTTCGTTCCGCAGTCTAGTTGTGTCACCAGTCGCGACTCTTCAAGATATATCAAAACGCACGCTTTCACAGCTCATATACAATTTTTTGACCCGAAATTTCACCCTCCCGGTGTCTTTGAAACCCCTGAGACACTGACTCCAATCCATGTAAGAGGCGAACATCATTAGGTTTGATTTTACCCGTGGCTATCAACTCTGATAACATATCGTAGAACTCCGCGCATAGTTGATGGTCTGCTTGGTTTGCCTGGGGTTTCGGAGCTGTCAAAATTTACTGAGATCTCGAGTACAAAGAGGAAAGAATACTAACAGGCCAGTGAAATCTTCCATAACGGTGATCTTTTAGAAAGGCAGTCCAAACCAATACTGCCGTGATCTTAACCGACTTGGGCACGTTTTCGGTATTCTCTTTGCCTGGGCGGACGGTGCATAGTGTAGCATCGGCATCAGCTGCCCGAGATGAAATTGTCGAAGTGCTGCCTCGACCAATAGTGTCAAAAACATACTTCAGGTCAGGGGCGACCTCGCGGATTCGGGCGGCGACATCGGGTGCATTGTAGTCAAAGACGTGTGTCGCCCCAAGCCTCCTCACCAAGTCGAAGTTTTTTGGACTACACGTCGTGATAACGGTGAAAGAGTACAGCAGCGCAATCTGGATTGCGTACTGCCCCACGCTTGCTGCAAGAAAATCCCCATCATAAATATTCATTTTGTGAAAGCACCGATGTCGTGCGGGATCGTAACTCACATGCTCCACCCCAGATCAAGATGCTGTTCTTCTGCTCGCGGCTCATATTCAAACAGTCCTTCGAGAATAGGGCCAACAATGATGTTGTGGCGGCAAGGGGAATCGTCGAGGCAGATGCTGGAGTCAGGCCGGGGGGTATCTTGAATGATACATCTTCGTCTGCCAACGTATATCGGGAATAGGCTCCTAGTTTCTTGATTTCTCCTTTGAAAGGCGTAAGCATGACTTATTCACGATCTTGGTCGAAACCTTACCTCCCCAAACGAGAGCCGCGACCACGTCGCCGACTGCGAGTTTGACGACTCTTTCACCCAGCTTCACGACCTTTCCGGCAAAGTCGCAGCCGAAGACTGAGTCATCACCAAAGGCGGCATCATCAAAAGACTGAACTGTCAAATTCTCAGACCTGGCAGCGCCTAATGACAAAAGGATGGACTCACTGTCGGTGGGATTCTGTGCAACATGAGTGACTTGCACCACGACCTGCTTTGGACCAGGTTCAGGCGCCTCAATGGTGCGAATCACCAGATGGCGCTGCGAGTCAGCGAGAAGGGCGACATTTTCGAGCTCGTGGGTCAACATTTTCAAGAGAGATTGATTTCAATCATGCAAAAGCTCGACGACCAGGCTGTGGCACAGGTCTGCAACCAAATCACCAACATCAGAGAAGCATCGTCGGTCTTGCTTTCGCCCATGCCTCTGGATAACCTCATCAGCGCGTATAACTCGCTCCCTCATCCAATGCACTGAGTAATAAAGCCCTCAGACACGTCTCTAGATTTCCTTCCATAACAGGCAACATTAAACGCAACCGGCGGTGGTGCGGCGCATCACGTGACACGATGAGGCCACTAAGCCTCATCGACTCTTGGCGGCTCTTCCCCACCCATCGCCCCGCTTCCGCCCCCGCGTTTTTCTTCGCTTGTCCCGAACTAAAAATCCAGACTTCTAAGCCTCAGCCCTGACCAAATGTCTTGATCGTTACGCGGGACAGGAGCAAGAGCTTACGCTTCGTCTGTGCAGCTTTCGGTCTTCCCCTTTTCTACATGTCTCCCGGAAGAGAGCTCTGCTGGCGCGTACCCACGAGATATGCAGCTTTCAGCTCTGGTTGAGACCAGCGACTTTTCCGATTATGCCAGGATCTCACAAGCGCACGCGGACCGGATGGTATCACTTCCCACCCATCTTCCCCTCTCCAAAATGTCTTCTCATGTCCAGCGGCTGACTAGGCTCATGGTGCAGTCTTTGCTGTAGAGCTCGGCGCAGGAAATGTAAGCTCTTCCATAACTGACTGGGATGTCGTGCCTGACATGTGCTGGCACTCGACGTTGAGCAAGCATTGACTCCAAGGCACCTCTCAGGTGACGGGACAAAACCTCAGTGCAGTAATTGCCGACGTCGACAAGTGGACTGCCAGTGGGGTCTTCGAGTTTCCTTCCATCCCTCCAGGCAGATCGGATTATCAATGCTGGAGGAAAGAGACCTTGATGCCATCGAAGCTCAGTTGCTAGTCAATAAAGTCCGGCAAGCCAGCGAAGCTTCTTGGAAGGTGCGTGCACACAGTGATACCGTGCCGGGAGCGTACTCTGATGCACACCGCTCAGTTCGTCGACAACACCCAAGATGTCATCAACTCACACGGACAAGAGGATGAGGCCGAAGCGGTTGACCGTCGCGATGATGATGACAAAGCGCAATACGACGAAGGCGGAGAATCTCTGTCTACTAATAGCGCTACGCTCAGCACAGATGCCGACGTGGCCCCAGACACGAACCCTGCAGAACACTCAGCTTCTCTTCCAATTGATCCAACCCTCAAGAGCCTATCACATAGCAAGGAGGGCCCCCACCCAACCTTCACGGCCGACACTCCGGCCTCTGATGGCTTCTCCCACGTGACCAGTATGCATGAAGGCACTGGAATCGACGTGGCTCACTCCCTCAATGCTTCCGGGACTCCTTCCCTGGAGAGCGTCGTGCAAGAGTCCGCATTCACTCCGCCATTTTCATTGGGACTTGCGCTCTCACGGCGGCCGTCTCCCTTGCATGAGATTCGATGTCCCATTCCTGAAAACCAGACAGTCGATCTAGTAATAGCCTACTTAGCGGAGACAGCGACGTGGTGTGATACCACTGACAGTTTCCGGCACTTTGCTGTGCTGAGTGCGCATGATATGCTGGAGACCGGAGTGTTCAAAGCGGCCGCCTTAGCGCTTGCTTCACGGCAACTTAGCATGGTTGGTCGAATGGACGGAGACATTCCCCTGCAGTGTTACCAATACACGATACGACTCTTGATCCAGCAGGATCCGAGCCATACGAACTCGTGTGTGCTTGCTGCTTGCATTCTTCTGTGTGTCTATGAAATGATGGCCTCGAATATCACCGACTGGCGTCGCCATCTCAAGGTAAGTACAATTTGGCATGCACGATGGCTGTAAACAGCGTTTGCTAACTCGTCGTCGATAGGGGTGCTCCAGTCTGTTTTCCTCCAACGGGCTGAACGGCTCTTCTGAGGGACTGGCCAAAACCTGTTTCTGGGCCTTTGCCCGCATTGGTAAGGAAGCCATCAATGCCGTGACGATGATTTTGTGTCATGTGCTGATGGGTTTTGACTCTCTTCAAGACCTTTGGGCGGCTTTCATTCTCCAAAAGAAAACCCTCATTCCCACACATTGCTGGGTCGATAACGAGAGCTTCCAAGCAGCTGCCAACCTCGCCTGCGCGGACGATTATTGCAATCTCAGTATTTTGACGTTTGCTCGGTTGGTCAATAGTCTAGCCGTTGAGGAAGGTGACACTTTGGACACTTCTTCGGAACTTATCCACGATGCACAGACATTGTGGAAGGCGTTTCAGACGTGGTGGGAACTTCGACCAACGAGGGTCAAGCCACTGTTCAAAGTTCCGTCAGGAACGGCGGACCCCTTCCCCAAGATCATTTTCATCGATCCATCATCTAGTATGCAGGACGAGTCTCTTTCTGTTCTTGCATGTGTAATGATCTTTGGTTTCAAAAATCAGTGGGCTGACTGCTGGGCAGACTGCGGACACACCTTTTTCCACGCCGGCTGTATACTGCTGTTGACGGAGAGGAAATATCGGCCGGACGAACGCAATGAAATGGTACCTACTGCTGGCACACTCCACGCATTTCAACATTCCAGAACCCTGACGTGACCGTATAGTGTGACCCTTTGTGGCATGCCGCCCAGCTCTGCGGGATTTCGGTCTCGAACACAGACCAGTAAGCATCCCACGTATTGGACATTGTCTCTCATCTGGCTAAGAGGGAATCCTAACCCGACAGTGCGAACTGGGTGAATCATTTACAGCCTCTTTTTATTGCTGGTCGACAGTTCGGGACGTGTAGAGGACAATCAGATCCAGTGCATGGGCGCGGTGACATGGCGGCTACGCTTACCACACGATTCATATCGACTTCCCCTTCGACCACGAGTAGTTCCCGCTATAGAACGATGCCTCGCAGCGCGTCAAGGCACTACCGCCATGAAGAGGATCACGTGGACAGTGTTCGCTTTGCCGTTGAGAGAATCACCCTCCTACAGCACCTGGTCCGCATCCAGCGCGAAACCGGCTGGCGCACAGAAGCACGAGCCAAAGAACTCCGCCAGCTCTGGGGCTTGGAATAAGTTCCGGGAACGGGAATCATCATGTCATCATTATGCTTCGACCAAGGGATTTTCCAGCAAGCCCAAAGTTGCGGTCTAGATTTCCAGCTGCGATGTCTCGCTCAGGGTTTACGGCCGCGAGGTGTGCGTATTCCCAACATCCCATGGCAAATACTTATTAATCTCCAAATGTTCAGCGTCGATATTAGGAAGCTCGAACCGCCGCATTGCGGATTTCGTGGATCGTTCAGTAATACTTGTTTTCCCCAAATCTCTAACAATATGGACTTTACTTTGGGAACCAGTCCGCGCCCCTACCGAGAGGAGGCGTCACGCGGCGTGCCAGAATTGGGTAATAATGCTTTCCCTCCAGAGCCCGCTGACGGACGTAGCTCGAGCAAGGATAAGACGGTGCTTGCGCTAATCTGCACCTGATGAAGTCTACCACGGCCGACCGACGGCCGTTTGGATTTGCCATCATAGGCATAATACAGTCTCTGGCCCTGAATCTTCCCGTCCCCATCTTCGTATAAAACTTCGAGCTGAAATTGGGAAATATGAAGGTCGTGTGCGCCCCGGGGGGGGGGGTTGTTCTGTCAGTCCTTACCCTGATGTCCATGTCCCCGCAATTGGTGGCAGACAGCCCAAAGACGAAATCAGCCATCAGCCCCGATTCCTGGCTTTGGCGGTATTGAATGTCTTGAGCGGCGAGTCGTTGCCAACAGGAGAAAAAGCTCAATAGTTCATTCAGCTTCATGCACATCAGATCCGTGGTTTTGCGAGACGAGACGATTGCTACAATGTTCAAAGTCGTGCTCGTTCTCCTTCTCTTGAGGAAGACTGCTAGACTCCGAAATTGTCAAGCTGGGCTACGGTGTTATTGCCCACTCTTTTTGCTGTACGGGATAAAGGATGATCTTTCAAGTAATAGACCTGACAACGCCTGGCCGACCGGATGTCTCTATTTGCTGTTCAATGGCCATTGGCCTCTAGAAGGCCGACGTGTGTCATTTCGACAAACTCCGACCTCAACACCGGGTCGGCTTTCAGAAACTCCAGATACGCATGAATCCTTTTCGAGACGAAGGAAACCTCAAATCCAAAGAACTCGTACGCGGTTGGCCCGGGAAGAGACTGACCGAACCTGTCCTTGCTCATACACACGGCGGCATTGGCGTACCGTTCCCAGCCATTCGCCGTGTAGGGTTCGATCACGATGACGGGAGCCTGCGTGTGGCGTCCAAGAATAGATCTCTTGTACTCGAGAGGTTGCTTTTCAAACAGCCTCTGGCAGGGGAAGGAGACGATCCGGACATGGTGCTGGTACTCCTCCTCCAGGAGCTTGGCAACGTTGACGGCCAGGCCAAGCTCGGCACCGACGCCTAGCAATGTAAGATCGGCTTCGCCCGCCGACGATTCTCTCAGAACGTAAGCTCCCTTGGAAACCTCTGGTCGCTTGGTCAACGGTGCCAGTTGTGGAAGCGCATGCCGAGATGTCGAAATGATGGATGGTGTATGCCTCGCTTTGATGGCGACTTCCCACGCTCCCGCGGTTTCCTCACTGTCGCCGGGTCGAATATACAGCAGATTTGGCATGGCTCTGTAAAGGGCCGCAAGTTCGATCGGCTGATGCGTAGGGCCATCTTCGCCCATCCCAATCGAGTCGTGCGTGGCCGCGTGGATCACCTGCAGGTGCTGTAGAGACCCCATCCGAACCGCGGGTGCGGCGTATAAATAGAAAATAAAGAAGGACGAGGTGACGGGGATGAACATTCCAGGATGGTAGGCCGCAATGCCATTCGAGATGGCGGCCATGGCGTGCTCCCGGACTCCGTAGTGAACATACCGCCCTGCGTAGCTCCCTGTCCCGAGCTGGGGAGGCTCGAAATCCTCTCGTCCTTTCCAGGTCATGTAAACTGACGGTGAGAGGTCCGCGGTTCCAACCAAGAACTGTTTGCACGCCTGCGCGATGGGGTTGAAAACCAAGCCTGATGACGCTCTTGTCGACGTGTTCTTGGTTGGGAACTCTTTCGGTATCAGGCTTTCCCAGTTGGCAGGAAGCTCTCCTTTCATTCTCGAGCGGAACTCCCTAGCGAGCTCGGGATGGGATTGTGCATAACGGCCAAAGAGATCTTCCCATTGTTTGACAAGTCCCTGTCCACGGGGAACGATATCTGCGAAGAAGTCCTTTACCACGTCCGGAATCACAAAGCTGTCTTCACGATCAAAACCGTACGCTGCCTTCATGTTTGCAACGTCCTGCATCCCGAAAGCGGCTCCATGGGCTGCGGCGTCCCCGGCGACAGCGCTTCCGAGTCCGATGACTGTCTTGACATTGACGAATGTGGGTTTATCGGATTTCTTCGCCTGATTTAAAGCGTGGACGATGCCGTGAATGTCAAAGCATCCATCTGCGATGTTGAGGACATTCCATCCACAGGCTCGCATTTTGACGTCCACGTTCTCGGTATTTGTCAAACTGACCGGTCCGTCGCAGGTAATCTGATTGTTGTCGTAAATGATGGTCAGATTGTTCAGGCGCATGTGGCCGGCGAGGGAGATGGCTTCCAGTGCCACACCCTCTTGCAGACAAGCATCGCCGACCATGCACCAAACGTGGCCGTCGATTATCTCGAAGCTGGGTCTGTTGAAATGCGCCTGTATGTTCTTGATGGCCATTGCCATGCCGACGGCATTGGCAACACCTTGGCCGAGCGGTCCTGCACATGTCAAAAGTCAGACGACTGTTGATATCCCTCCGCTTTGTACAGAGGTGGACATACCAGTTGTCACTTCGATTCCTTCGTTTTCAATCTCCGGATGTCCAGGGCACAGGGTGTCGGCTCTTTTCGAATGATATGATTTCAGTTGGTCCAAGGTCATGGACTTGTATCCCGTCAAATGCAGGAAGCAGTATTGAAACAAGCACGTGTGGCCATTCGACAGGACAAATCGATCCCGGTTGATGAACTCTGGAGTATGTGGCGCGTATTTCATGACATACTTCCACAAAGCCACCCCAATGGCCGCCATACCTATGGCTCCTCTGTGACGGCACTCTTCAGAGATCGTCTCACGCCGCGCACAAACATCAGCGACTTACCCAGGATGTCCCCCATTGAATTGCTGGCACAGGTCAGCGACCAGCAGCCGAAAACTCCTCAGTACCAGGTCTTCCAGCTCCGAAATCCCTTTCGCAGGAGTATATCCGACCTTTTTCTCCCTGATCAGCCTCTGCAACACCGGCTCATCATGAACTGTGTGGCTGTCGACCACAGCAGCACTGGCTCCCTCTGCGGCGACCATTGTTTACAGGATCATAAAGACAATGATTAATGGTTTCATACAATTTAGAAGGCTACTCCTGGGATGTTTTACTCTGCCTTTTCAGCGGAGTCTACGACACCTTCCCCTGCAAAAAGACACCAAGATCAGGAGGATCCGGAGGTTCTAGAATGTGGCTCCCTCCTCTGTAGAGGCACTCATAAAGACGGCAGAATAGGACACAAGAGTCAGATATTGCCCGAATGGGCACCAAAGTGTTTGATGATTATGATTCTCTTGGGGTGATTTTCCTCCGTATTCGTTTGCTCTTCGCTTCCACTTACTCTTCTCATGGAGGAGCAATCAGGAAGTTCGTCCGAGCCGGGCAGGCATGTCGAAACGCTCTGTCGAAAGCTCACGTAACCCTCTACTGGTGTATTGTTGTCCTCGAGCGGCCTGGCAAATTCGGCCCGCTTTCCGGGTCGGAGGCAGCCCCTGAAGCCCAAAACGGACGCGGTCGGACGTCTTCACTCCCGCCCTTCGCTTAAGAAAAGAGTTCGAGTGGGTTTGAATTAAGTTTCACACCCCCGACTGTCTGTTTTGCTCGAAGAGGCACCTGTAAGCGCTTCGTCGTCGAAAGTTTCCGTGATTCCGTATCTCCGGATTGCGGACGTCCTGAACACCCAAGTCTCGACCTTTTTGTCAATCTCCAAAAAGGATCTGAGAACTCCTGCGTTGTTTCTGACGGATCTGACCTGCCACCGCACTTATGGTCTCGGAAACGGTCTGAACGGAGGAGATGGACGGGTTGAAAGCACCGAAGTCGGCCTGAGAGCCAGGGGTCTCTTTCTTGATGCGGAGATATGGCGTCTTCTTTGACCTAGAAGGGACCTTTGCCGGATTCGCGTATCGAGTTGCGTTTCCCCGGACGTCAACCCGCACACCCTTCGTAGGGCACGACCAGTCCAGCCGTGCGGATCCGTTTCTCATCGGCTAGTCGTTCGCATCCCAGGGCTGGAATTCCCCAAAAAGTGAAACGGGGCCCCATGGGGCTTCAACGTCGTCGCCTCGCCGTTCGTTCAAAGGTTTTTTTTTATAAAGCAGAGACCGGGCACCCGACTAATCCGCGTGATTATCTTCCTCTCGATATATTTCGCCTTCTGCTTGTCTTGCACACAAGGCTTGTGGGCTTATACGATCCCACTGCAATCCTCTCTGGAAACTACTCCACGTCCAGTAATCTGCTATTCGTTGTGAAAAGGAATCCTCGCCAGAAAGCTGGGACTTGCCTGTCGGTAGCGATGGGTGCAGGCAACAGCTACAATTTCGCCATCACCCTGTTCGCCGCTCTGGGCGGCTTGACATATGGCTTCAGCAACTCGGTCATCGGCTCAGTGCTCGGCCTTCCAGGATTCTTTTCTTACTTCGATCTGCACACGACGGGCCCCGGAGCAACCTACGAGACTCGGATCGTGGGCGCAACCTCTGGCCTGTTTGCGGCCGGTGGAGCCATAGGGTCGTTCTTTCTCAAGTTTGTGGCCGACTCGCTGGGCCGGAAGAGAGCGATCCAGATCATATGTGTCGTGTGCATGATCTCAGGCGCTCTACAGGCAGGGTCCGTCCACATTGCCATGTTTCTGGTGGGCAGGTTCCTGTCCGGCCTTGCGATCGGCCTCATTGTTTCCATCGTCCCGGTTTACCAGTCGGAGGTCTCCCCGCCTAGCCAGCGCGGCATGATGGTCGGCTTCCACGGAGGAGCTATCGGATGCGGTTATTGCAGCGCTGCCTGGATCGGATATGCCTGCTACTTCTCCAAGAACTTGTCCTTCCAATGGCGGTTCATGCTGGCGGCACAATGCGTTCCGCCGTTGATCCTGTTCATTGGGTCTTTCAAGCTCCCAGAATCGCCCCGGTGGCTGATCACCCAAGGCCGCCACCAGGAGGCTTTAGATATTCTCGAGAGATTGCACACCGGGAAAGTGTCCAGCTCTACCGGAGACGCCGAGGACGAGCCCAGTCTGGCGCAGCGCGAGTTCCAACAGATCTCCCTGCAGATCGAGCTGGAACGTGAGCTCAGGACCGGCCCGTGGGTGATGGTCACCAAAAAGTCATACCGCAAGCGGCTGTTTTGTGGCGTCTTTACTCAAGCGATCGCCCAGAGCACCGGAGTGCTGGTGATCAACAACTTTCAAGTCTCTCTGTACAATGGCCTCGGTCTCTACGGCGCGATGCCCCTTCTGCTGTACGCGCTCTATTTGACCAACAGCACCACGTGGAACTGGATCGGCGCCTTCTTGATGGATCGGACGGGTCGCATTCCCATGATGACTTTTGGCCTCTGCGGGTGCATTGTCGCGGTCAGCCTGGAGACAGCAATGGTCGCCGAATTTGGTGGAACCACCAGTCGAGTCGGCAACGGCTTCGGCGTCTTTTTCCTGTTCATGTTCGGCACCATCTACGGCTCGTGTCTAGACGCGTCGACATACGTTTACTCATGTGAGGTCTTCCCGACCCATCTGCGGGCCGCCGGCATGGGTGTTTCGATCTGCGGTCAATTTCTCTTCACTTTGATCTTTACCCAGGTGGCTCCGACCGCATTCGCGTCCATCGGCTGGAAGTAAGTTTTAGCCACTCCGCCTGTTCGGCTTTGTCTAATTTTTGTCCCAGGTACTACTTGGTCTTCATTATCATCCCCATCTTTGGAGTCATGGTTGTGTGGAAGTACTTCCCCGAGACTGCTCGCATGTCCCTCGAGGAGATTGGAGAGAAGTTCGGCGAACCGGTTGCCATTCATCTAAACGCAGTCGAAGGCGAGAAGGCTGTGGTCATACAATCAGAGAACCTAAAGAACGAGAAACAAATGGTGCCGCAGACAACGGCCGAGGAATTAAATGAGACAGCTTGATCGGCTTGCTGGCATGACACACGGGTCACCAATTTTTGAGCCTTCCTTGTGAGTCGCAGACCTCGGTTCGCAGAGGTGGGATTGTGATTGAAGAAGAGAGAGACACCAAGAGCGAAGGGGACATCTGGGCCAAACGGACATACTTGGTGTTGGATAATTGATATTAGCAAACAATGTCAGCCATGTTCATATCCTTCCAGAGCATCATTTCCGTGATCATTTTCCTCCAACGCTCTCTTGATAGCCACATCTCGCAGCTGCAATTGCGATCCTTTTCTTGTTCAGGGATTCTCCGTAAAAGACTTGCTCTTTCAGCCTGGCGGTCATGGTTCTGCGATTAAACAAGGTCAGATGTAGTGGATTTATTCGATTTCATCTTTGCTTCTCACTTGCAGAAGTTAAAGGACATTAACTTTATAGGTCCGACGACGTGTTCAACTTATATCTATCAAATCACTATTTAGGACGGGCGAGACCCCTCTCAGTTGTACATGTAGAATGCCATGTCACCGCCGGTAGTTTCTCTGATTGTAAGTCCATTGCCCATGAAGCTGAACCGGTTCTTGGAGTTGTATTCAATGTCAAAGTGCTCCGCCCGGAGATCTTTCAGCATTTCGCCATAGTGGAGAATGCTGCCGGCATACAGTGCCGTGATCTTACCCTCGATCTGGCCGTTCTTGTACCAAGATCGACACCCCGTAGTCCACACGGTCCGTTTGAGGAACTCCTGCGTGTAGACATTGTAATCACTGACAGCCTCCCGCTTGACGCTAACACACCTGGCGCGCAGTACAGCGTTAGGAGCTATTGACTCAAACGAGCATTGCTGGCTGACTTACTTGATATCTTCGGTCGAAATCTTGTGGATCCAATTCAGCATGTAATCGGCGGCAAACTCCAGCTCCGCCAGGACCGATCCGTGTCCGATAGGACAGTTAGGTCCGTTGAAGATGAAGTAGTTGGGAATGTCCGGGGCGCAAATGCCCATGTAAGCCTCCGGGCTGTCGCGCCACAGCTCACTGAGATCGGTGCCTCTGCGACCTTTGACCTCCCAGCGAGGAGCGAACGAGACGTCGAAGCCTGTCGCGCAAACGATGGCATCCACTTCAAGGATGGTCCCGTCTTGTAAGACAAGCCCGGTCTCGGTGATGTGGTCGATCGGGGTGAACGTCGTCGCCACGTTGGATTCCTGGAGGCTTTCCAGATAATCTTCTCCAGGCGTGAGGCGACGGCACCCGACTTTCCATTCTGGCACGAATCGAGCGATCAACTCAGGGTCGTTCTGCAGCGCCTTCTCCATCAACTTCCTAGACGCCGACTGTAACTCTTCCTGTTCTTTGCTGTCGAGAATCAAAGACCAGAAAAAGTGGTTGAACGACGACTCTATGGTCTTGCGGTATTGCTTTAGAGCCTCGGGATCCTCGCGGAACTTCTTCTTTTCTTCATCGGTGTCTGCTCAAGCACGGACAAGGCAGTCAATAAAAGCACAGCAATACATCAAACAGCGCGCAATAGCCCGCACACAAGTACTTACAAAAGAAATTCTTCCCATTGCCGCCTCTGGTAAACTTCGTGTTCATGTTGGGGCTGACCCATGTCGGCGACCGGATGAGATTCGTTAGATGTGACACCAGCTTCTGCAGCCTGGGCACCAATTGGATCGCCGAGGAGCCGTTTCCGATGACTGCCACCCTCTTGCCCGTGTAGTCGTAGTCTCCTTTCCTGGGGATTCTCAGCAGCGTACGCCTTGAACGAACAGAAGTTTGCCTCACCATGCCGCGGTATGTACCAGATGTCCTTCGAAGGCCCCCAAGCCGGGAATATCAGGCCACTGCCAATGGCTGCCCGGCTGTCAGCATGATCGTATCCCCGTAGCGCTCGGTGATCTTGAGGGAGCCAACCGACTTCAAGATGCCAGAGCCATTGACCAGGACATCGCAAGAATCGGTGATGATGCCGTCCTTGGTCTCGATCTTCAGATCCCATTTCGCCGTTGCCTCGTTCCAGACGGACGAGATGATCCTCGAGTTGAGCTTTACATTCTTGTCGAGGTTCCATTTTGTTGTCGCTTTCCGGATATACCCCCAGATCTCGGGGCCGCTGGCATAGAACTGGGTCCATTCGGGATTGGGTTCAAACGGAAACGTATAGACATGAGCTGGAACCTGCGCCATTATCGTCAACGGCAGCAAGACTGCTTGCTGACGGGTTCAACGTACGTCACACGCCACTCCCGGATACCGATTTTCGAGCCACGTTCCTCCAACGTCGTGCTGTTTCTGTCAGAATTGTTCGTCGTCCCGTTGTTGGCGTGCAGCTACCCTGGCGCCTCGTACTCACATTTTTCTCGTAGATTGTGTGGTCAATCCAATCCTCCGCCTTCAACTCATAAATTATTTTGTACGCAAAGATCAGGTTGGCGAACCCGGCCCCTATCGACACCACCCGCAGCTTTCGCCGAGTGAAAAGCGGCTGTTCCACCGCCGGCACCCAATTGTGAGGGTGAGAACCGGTACCATTCTCCATTTCGTCGCGTTCGATACCCGTTAGCAACTAAATTGAGAGCTTCGAGGGAGCTCTTTGGACAGGAGCTCGCGAAGTCCAAGCAAGTCCTCTGGTTTTATATTGACTCGCACGACGCGTTCGCTTTCGGAACATGTTCCCAATTCCTAAGCACGCCCGAAGTAACCCTTGTGGTCAGATTGACAATGAATCTCAACGACATAGGCGTGGCAGTGCTAAGCGCAACCCTTTCCATGAAGCTGGGGGCTTGCAGCTTCCTGTTTCAACGCAGCCGATACAAGAAAGTCTAGAGAACTCGATCCAGCGCAGATTTGGTGGCCCCTACGGCGGATCCGCCCAAACCTTGCAGTCCCCAGACAAACCCCACAGTGCTTGCAAGAGGACCGCCAGACGCCGTTGAATGTCATCTCAGATACAGTCGTCTATTCGGATTCCGCAGACCCCGAGTCTCGACGGCTCATGCTGCGTGACTCAGTCAGGCGTGCGCGTATAATACAGCGCGGATGCAGATGTGATTACTCTACAGCGTGGATGCAAATTTGGATGAGTAATCACCATCTGCATCCACGCTGTATTATACGCGCACGCCTCACTGTCCAGATGGGGACAATGGGGTGGGGTGATATGGACAAGGTAATTCGGATGAGATTGCACGGTGGCGAAGGATATTTTGAGAAAGTAAATCACAGTTCCGATGCTTCGATTGTGAGACGCGCGATCCTCTAAGCCAAACTACAACGGCGTATTATCAAACCCCCATCTTGGGAATTGCAGACGACACGATTTGTAAGACCGCAGACAACGGGCCTTGAGCAGGGAGACTCTCCGGACGCAAGGATCCCACAAGAACGGAGCCAAGGACGCCCACAACAGACAGACTCAAGCAGATGTTGGGCCAATGCACGGTTTGGCCTCCGATGAAGTTGTGCTTCTTGTGATACCTCACATCCATGTCGCGCCACCGGATTCGAATCGTGCGGAGCCAGTATCTGAACATCACTCAATCAGCCCAAGAAGCCTTGCTTGGTCTCAACACGCGAGAAACTCACTTGTAGGCAAAATCAGGCCAGACAAACGTATTGTGGCCATTCTTGTCCAAGTACCAGCTGGCGCATCCGGAGCTGAAGGTCAAGCTGGGCAATCGGTGGTGAATCCACTTGTTCAACCTGCGCTGAGCCTCAGGTGTTGGGGCAATGCTCCTCGCTTTGCCCTTCAACACTGGCTTGAGCAGCCGGCAAAGGAAATTGACTTGACATTCGGTCTGGTAGATGACGGAATTGTGGCCCGAGGCCGTGTTTGGTCCATACAGAGTGAACCAGTTCGGGAAATGGTCGCACATGGTTCCATAGTATGCCTGCACACCGCGACGGTTCTCCCACAGATCATGCAGCTCGATCGAGTCTTGACCCACGATCTTCATGGGCCACAGCCAGTCCTGTGTCCGGAACCCCGTCGCGTAGATGATGATATCAGCAGGGAATTCCCGACCTGAGCGTGTCACGACGGAGTGCGGTTTGATCTCGATAACGTCGTCCTTGAGCAACTCGACCTTCGCATCATGGAGGCAGTCCAGATACGTGTGGGAATGAACGCGCCGACGACAACCCACCACGTAGTCGGGCCGGAGGATGTCCTTGTACCTAGACAAGTGGCACACAGTTTGGTACGTTGTTTCTGATAAGGCAGGACAACAAGACTTACTTCTCGGGTGCCGCTTTTTCAATATAGTCCCACGTCTCCTGTGCGACAGCCTTTCTCTTTTCTGCACCATCTGGGGTCATGAAGAAAGCTCCGAATCCGAGGTCATACTCAATCGCCCAAGCCCACCGATACAACCGGCAAGCGAGGGGAATGTGTTGCATACACCATTTGAAAGAAGATGAGAAGTTCAGGTTATGACGGTCTTGGATATAGTGAGCTGACTTGACAAACTGCGTCAACGTCTTCACTTCTGGGGCTATCACAGGGACGAATTGGGTAGCACTAGCACCATTTCCGAGGACGATAACATCCCGCCCACGAACGTCGACGGAGTGGTCCCAGCGTGCCGAATGCATTTGGTGTCCTGCAAAAGAGTCTTGGCCTGATATCTTCGGAATGGACGGTAAGTCCAGTTTACCCACCGCGCACACCACAGCGGTGGCCTCTCTGTGGAAAGTCTTTGTCGGGTTGTTGGTCTCACGGAAACTGACTGTCCAGATGCAGCGGTCTTCGTCCCAAGCCATCCCGACGCACTCGACATTGAAAGTCATGCGTCGCAGAATGTCGTACTCTTCACAAACACCATGGAAATCTGCAGGGACTTCTTTAGCAGGGCTCTTTGTGCCTCGGCAAGATCCTTCACTCACAATCGTAGAGGTGCTTGCGATCCGGGTAGAGTTTTGGCCAGTCTGGCTTCAATGCAAAACTGTACGAATAATAGTGCGCTGGAATGTCCACGGCGCACCCCGGGTAAGTATTGTTGAACCAAACTCCGCCTAGTCCGGCCGAGCGCTCGTAGATGTGGAAGTTCTGATGTCCCAAGAGACGCTGCAATTGCACCGCAGTGCAGATACCCGATGGCCCGGCACCTGGTACAGCATGAGTTAGCATTTGCGTGCAGGTGTCGCTGTCACGGGCCGAATCTCCGCACCGATGATGATGACTTCTTTGTTCGACATTGTGAGCCTGATGCCTGAAGACTTTACTTCCGTGATACTCTCGAGTCTTTTTCCTCGTCCAGCGATAGATCAAGTACGCCGCCCTCGCAGTATGCGGACTAGGATAGACAGTCGTGGAGAAGTCAGACAGGGGCCGGACAGATGATGAAAGACAATCCTGGAGCTCTCATGAGGGCCCGGTGCGTTCATCTTCTTCCAATGTGACGGTCCTGCCAATTTGGGAAAGAATACGGTCCTGAAGGAGGACCGCCACGGGCTTCACGGTTAGGGCGTGAGATCTTTCCAGAAAGGTGTTCACAAGACGACCGCACTCAACTGGAGGCTCCATGAACCAGAACTTCAACATTGCGTTCCAAGCAAACCATGCAGATTGGGGCTGCTGTAACTCCTTTTTTGGAACGCTTCTGCAGCAAAGCGCATCTCCTGCAATGGGTTGAAGGCGAGGAATTGATGCCTCTTCGGTTGTGTCGCCGTGACAGATGCCGGGTTCAAAGCCAAGCATTGACTCGTATGGCAAATTCAAGGGACCAAAGTCGAGCTCCGCGCATCACCCAATTGCTTGTTTCATCATGCTCAAGGCGAATGACAGTCTCAACTCGCAAACAGCATATTATACAAATCGGGCTGATGGAGAAAGCATGGTCATCACGTGACTTCAATGGTGAGGCAAGTGCAAGCGCCGTTCGCATCTGCGAGTGAAGGCGATCAGAACAACTGAGATCAGAACAACTGAGATATGACCATCTCAAGGCTCGTGGCGGGCTGCGGATGTCGCTTCACAGTCGGCATATCTCATTTGGTACCTGACAGTCTTTCGGCTGGTTTACTACAAGTCACCGACCCTTTCAACGCTCCCAAGAACGCAAACAAGCCCATATCTGCTGCCTTCAGGCTTAGTCTAACGCGTGCGAACAGACGAAACGTCTGTGTCAGGAGACGACCATGGCAGCACGGGTTGCGGCCATCACTGGAGGAGGTATGAGAATTTCAGCGCATATGACCACATATCAACTTGGGAACGCGCGCTATGATCGAAATCCCGCTGATATTGGGCAGGATCCGGCGTCGGCCTGGCGGTGGCACGATCACTGGCTGCAAAGGGATGGCGACTCGCCCTCCTCGACTTGAAGCCAGGCTCGGCCCATGAGCTCACCAAAAAGTTCCCGGGCACGACGTTTCACAAGACAGACGTTTCGTCCTTCGATTCTCTGTCAAGTTCGTTCAAAGGTGTTTGGGCCGACCACGGTCGCGTGGACTTCGTCTTTGCAAACGCCGGAATAGTCCCAACCGAAAGCTTCTACGCTCCTTTGTCAACGACAAACGCAGACACCAACCGAGATGATGATGTGCCTTCGCCAGCCGACGCCATTCTAAATGTGCAAGTCAATCTCACAGGGGTGATACTGACAACCTATCTGGGTTTGTGGTACCTTCGCAAAACACGGTCAGCTGCAGCCGGCAGCCACTCGGTCCCTCCCTATCGCGGAGGAAGCATTGTCGCCACTTCGTCCGGAGCCGGACTGTATCCGGTCGTCGCCCTGCCAGAGTACGCGGCAGCGAAACATGGAGTTGTTGGCTTCATAAGGAGCATAGCTCATCGGGTGTTTGATCAACATCAGGGTGTACGCGTCGCGGTTGTCTGCCCAGGGTCCATTTCGACGCCACTTACGAGAGAATACATCGCCAAAGGATTTCCGGAAGAATTCTTGACCGATATTGAGAAGGTCACCAACGCGGTCGAAGCCTTAGTTGAGGGAAATGTGTCTTTGTTGAACAGCCGGCTCTCAAGCGGCGGCCCTTTGCTTCCAGCGGACTTGATCGGTGCCTCTGTAGAAGTCTCCGGTAAAGATGTACTCGTACACATTCCCCCAGTTCCACAAAACGAGAGCATGAAGAGGGCGCTGCCGCTGGTTTCACCATAGACAAAAGCGAGGACCAAAAGAGAATAGCAGATCCTATAGAAAATGTCCCTCCAATAATCACACTCGGCACAAACACCGTGTCTATGTATGCCAGTCCATGTCTCTGTCCCGTTGCCCAGGAACATACGTCCATACCTGTCGTAGATATTGGTTTACTTGGAACTTCTAGATATCCTACCACAGTTCGCCTTTGCAAAGTCTCGGATATCAGTCAAGAGAATCTGTGGCCGTTCCAAGGCAGCGAAATGGCCTCCTTCCGAATACTCTATTTCAATCAGCTTTCGACGATCCCCGCAGCCTCTATTATCTTGGTGGCTCAACTTACCGCGATATGATTGTAGATCTCCTGTTCTTGCGACCGCGGTGTCGGAAGACCCGCACAGCTCATACTTGAAGATGGACACGCCCATGGGCACCGAAATCCTGTATTCCTTCTTCATGACGATCGTCAAGTTCAAGACGCGGTAGTCGTCGAATCGCCTGTCTCGGTTTTCCAGGTACGGAACGAAGCTGGAGAGGATGGATCGAGTGAACCAGTAGACAGAGACGTTGGCCAGGATGTCGTCAGAGAGCAGCTCCTTTGGATCCTGGTAAAGGTAAGGAGACGGATGTTCGGTATCAGACCATTGCACCCATTTCTCACCCAGCCAACAGAGATGTCCGACCGGAGAATCTAGCAAAGAGAATCCAAGAGTAGCCGGTCGGGTGCCCTGGATTTGGGCATAACCCAATCCGCTCTTCTCAAACTCAAGACCTTTCTTGCACAAGAAGTATTGGACCGGGCTCATCAGGCGCAGGCGGAGAAAGTCTTTGAACGAGTCTGGGATCCATCGACTCTCCAGAAGCGGAAAAAATTTGGGTGGCGGAGCAGGACACATATTTAGATAGACCACTATTAACGTTAGTGTAGCTCGAGTGACATCCAACGCGGGGTATGTGTGTTTCGGCCTACATTTGCAGTTTTCGGTGAACAAGGACCCCAGGTAGCGGCACACTTGATGCCCCCAGTCTCCGCCCTGGCACATGTATTGAGCATATCCCAATCCAAGCATGAGGCGATTAAACACACGGGCATTGTCCTGCATTGTCCATCCACGCTGTCGGGGCGTCTCTGAGTAGGCGTGACCGGGCAGTGAAGGTAAGACAACGTGGAAGGCTTGCACTCCAGCAGCAGTCGGCTTTACCAAGTGATCCAACATATATCTGAACTCTAGAAACGAACCAGGCCATCCATGGACGAGCAACAACGGAATGGCTTCAGGAGACTCGGATCGCATGTGAATGAAGTGCAAATTGAGGTCTTCAATCTCAGCCTGAAAGTGCGGCCACCTGCCAATGGTAAGCCTCTCGAAAGCTGGGGTGCTTGAACCATAACAAGCTCACTTGTTAATTGCCTCCTCGAGCTGATGGAAGTCGAAATCATGCCGCCATCTGTGCACCATGGCTCTGAGCCAGTCAAGGTTTGTACCGTAATCCCAGCCATCGAGCAGTGGAGAGAGCGTTGACTCGGGGAGGAGCGTGGTTGCCAGTCTTTGTCTGAGGTCAGCGATGTCTTCATCCGAAAATTTAACACTGAAAGTTCGAGTCTGAAGAGGTGTGGCGCTGGGTCCCATGACGGCTGTGACTGCTGCAGTCAATCGCACGGCGAGATAGAAGAAGTAGAAGAGGTCCAGATGGCAGCCAATTTCAATTCTGAGCAGACGTGGAATGGCGAGGCTGACGACAGAGAGCCTTCATCTGGAAGAAGGAGAATACCATTGCAACGTCCCTTCTACTCGCCTTCGACATGGCAAGCACTGTATCTGCTGCTCTTTTACCAGCACACTCGATGCGAAGACGCCTTTCCAGATTGGCTTTTCTGCGGTGTGGACCTTCAGCACAAGGCATCCAGCTGCCATGTTCGAAATATGCACTGGGGAAATTCCTCGAGGGCTCCGAGAATGGAAAGATTTGCCTGCGCACCACTTTTCAACTGACCGTCACATCCCTCTCTTGCTTTCCAATCCCCACCCCATGTACCGTAGGGGGACGGTGAGGATTTACCCTGTCAATATGCCGCTTTGCTAGAGCTGATACTGTTCCAGGACAAAGGTGATCACACAGCACCGTTCGCCGAGCGCTGGTGCTTTGGACGAAGTCGGCCGATTCCTGTATTGATCGAAGCTCGAGAGACCACTCTTTGCTCTAATAGCAAATGTGGGAAACCGAGGCATCCCCATCAGCACCGTCACCCTATGCTTCTCGCCAAAATGCCGCATGATCTGGAGGCCAGTGCAGCAAGTCCACAAGGCAAAGTCCTGCATCTCACTGTGATTCTCGCGTCATCAACAAAAAAGTTGTGGCTGTCACCAACGGCCTCCTCCATAATTGACTCTCGTCCCTCTCTACGACTGCCTCTGTGAGCGCCATATTGCGTTGAGAATACCACTTTTGAAGCCGGCAGGAATGAGGATCACTAATTTTGGGAGCCCGGACTCCAGCTCGGATGCCTCACTGGCCCCATCACTGTTCTCGCTCAACAGGAAAACCATTCTGGGTTTGTATATCGCAAGGCGATGGCTGTACCGCTTTCTCTTTCCGACAGAGTACTGATCACACAGCACAGTCACCGGAGGAGGCGGCGGCTTAGGACTGGTTCTGGCGGTGGCGATTTTAGAGTCGGGCGCCGATGTCATTTGTGTTGACCTTCGACCAACACCTGAGAGCAAAGAATGGGGTAAGCATTGGAAAAAACCAAACACCAACGAACAAGAGCGAGACTCACATGAGCATGCTCTTTCCAGAAACCATCAACTCCAAGGCCACCCAACGTGGTCTCCGCGCCTCTTATCACAAGTGTGACGTTGCGGACGATGGCCAGGTCACCGAGCTGTTTGCGACCGTGGCGGAAGACCTGCGCTTCCCCCTTACTGGCATCGTAACATGTGCCGGCATCCAGCAAATGCTTCCCGTTCTTGAGTATCCCGCAGCGCAGTTCCGCCGTGTTCTCGACGTCAACGTCACAGGCACGTTCCTTATCGCTCAAGAGGCTGCAAAGCTGCTTCGTTCGCAAAAGGTCTCGGGCAGCATTGTCATGGTATCCAGCATGAGCGGGAACATTGCGAACAAGGTAAAAACGTTCTGTGCATTCCACAGCCACGGGTAGATCTTCTGATACCTCATTTTTCCAGGGGTTGACATGCACGGCATACAACACTTCCAAGGCGGCCGTCCAGCAGATGTGCCGCTCGATGGCTGCAGAACTCGGTCCTCAGGACGATTCCGGCTGCTCCATTCGAGTCAACACGCTCAGTCCTGGATATATTCGGACTGCCATGACCGACCAATTGCTGGCAGAAAAGCCAGATCTCACGACTCTCTGGCTGGAAGGAAGCATGCTGGGAAGGTTGGCCACCCCGGACGAGTTTCGTGGACCCGTCCTCTTTCTTCTCAGTCATGCCAGCAGTTTCATGACGGGGGCTGACTTGAGAGTGGACGGCGGCCACTGTGCTTGGTAATGTGAGTTAAAGAGAGTTGTAACGCTTGTTGATTACAAACGACCTTGAATGACTTGTCTTCTCTCTTGTGGCGTTTCATGTGTCCCATTTCAACTATATCATCTTTTGTATATACACCAGCACTCCAGATTCAGGGGAACAGAGAATGAGGGCCTCGACTCTCAACAATCAGAGGCTGACCCCGGCAGTCCTCCCAAAGCCCTTTCGACATTGGACATAACTCTCTCGCACAGGCTCCTCAGGCCTGGAGAAAGCTTGTCATGACCGTGCTTTTGTTCGCGCGGCAAATTTCCGCTCTAACACTGGAGCCTCTACTATTGGGTGTTGTCCTCATATTCGGTCAACACTACTGCTTCTCTCCACCCGTGATTACGGTTTCGGTCCGCATATCTGCAATCTCGACCAGGTCGACATCGTTTTCGACAATCTTCTTGTCCAATACCACCTTCTCTTCAGCCGTGATGTGGGTAAGATTGATGACAACACGTTCACCAAATTTTTCAGCAATTTCTTCGAGAGAGAGACGGCTAGTCTCGGGGAAGAAAAAGTACATGACGATGGAACCAAAGATTGGTGTGATGATAAAGACAAGCCAGTATCTGGACGCACACAGTTAGCAGCCTTTGGGGGACTAGGGAACAAGAAGCCCAAGAGCAGGGTGAGGACGCTTACTTCCAGCCAACGGCGGCAAATGCAGTAGGAGCCACCTCTGTAAACAAGAGGGCAAACAAGAATTGCCCGCACATCGAGAAGCCCATGCCTTTGGCGCGCAGATATGTTGGGAAGACCTCGCATGAGTAGACGTAGCTGACAGGGTCCAAAGTAACGGAGTAGATGGTGGAAAAGAGGAAAATGAAAAAGACTCCGAATCCGTTTGCGACTCGATTAGGTCCACCGGCATACACTGCGACAATGCCAGCCTCGGCTCCATAGCAGACAGAAGCGCCTAAGAGACCGATGATCATCAAACGGACTCTGCCAGCTCTGTCCATGATGAAGGAACCGACCCAGTTCCAGATCGTGGCGTTGATTTCGAAGACCCCGTACATCAATAGGGGCATCGGGCCGGTCAACCCTAGACCACTGAAGAGAATGGTGATGTAATTGGTCACGACCAGAGGGCCGGCTGACTGGGCGACGGCCTGGGTGAAAAACCCACAGAACAAGCGCTTCCTGTTGGACTTGCGGTTGAATAGATCCCAGTTACTAACGGCCATGCGTTCGTCCTCGACGACTTGAGCCCGGATCTGTAGAAACTCCTCCTTAGCCACCAGAAACTGGGGATCCTCCGGGTCAGCCGTCAACCTCTTGAGGATATCCAGCGCCTCATCGTTTCGGTCCCGCGCGATCAGCCAGCGCGGAGACTCTGGAAGCCAAAAGGATCCCACAAAGAGAATCAGCGGAGAGACGCACTGCGAGGCCAGCTCGAAACGCCACTGGAACGACGAATTCCTGGAGAAGTAGCATCCGTAGCCGACCCACGCGGCGAGCGCGTACCCAGTGCCGATGAAAGCGCCGTGCGAACCTCCCATACGGCCTCGGATCTGCGGCGGAGCCACCTCAGCTTGATAGACAGGTACCAGAGCAACCAGCATACCGCAGCTGAATCCTGTGAGCAACCGGCCGACCAGGAACATTTCGATATGCACCGAGCCACCGGATACGGCCCCTCCCGCAATACAGATCGTACAAGCGATCTGAATTGCGCGGAGACGGCCCAGCCTATCGGCTACCCACAAAGTGAGAGCACCAAGGGCACCGCCTGCGTACAGAACCCCAGTTGTCGCCCCCGTTATCCGGTTGGCATAGGCCACATCAGCACTAGGCCCCTTGGTTTCCAGGTGGAAATATGATATGAATCCTGGCAGACCCAGGACTGAGCCGATGACGGAATTGCAGTATGCGTATGTCAGGGACCCCAGGGCCACAAAGAAGACCACGACAAAATTGTAGGTGCTGGCCTTTGCCATTTTGAATCGTCGAGGCTCAAAGATTCCAAGATGTTTATAAACACGGAAATCAAGCGGTAGCGAAAGGGAGTGATTCTGAGTATAAGGCCATGTCAGGAATCCCCAGCACCTATGTATATAGCTTGCGGGCTGCTTACGTCTCCTTTTTGACTCTTGTTAGCTCTGGGTTCATATTGCGCACGTCAGCCATGTTTTCCAGACAATCACTCTCTTAGGCCCCTTGCAATTCTTCGTGTGTAGCCCCGGTGAATGTGTACAGAGACCCACTCACCTTTCCCCCGCTATACCCCCGGAATTTCGTGGTGTCCTCAAGTCACCAGGTCGGCAGGAATAAGCGCATTCACCATCTGTTACTAGATTCAGCCATCTGGGGTTTAGTTGGAGACCCCGGCCTAGTGGATTGCGTAAGTTTCCAATCCCCAGTCTGGAGAATGAGGGTCAGGCTCTGGCTAATGCTCGCTTAGCGGGCAGAGGGAGCTTCCAGACGCTCAATCTGGTCTCTCGGTCGTCTCCTACCGGTTTCGGACACAAGGTTATTTTCCAGATCTAGAATTCTAAGCGTGTGCATAGTGCCGAATATGCGAACAAGTGGCACTCTTATTCGGTCTTTCCATGCACAGGTCCCGGTTGGCCAAGGTTGGACCTAACAGTCATTTCGGGTATTTGTTTGAGGATATAATAATGATGTGTCCCACCTGCTCGAGTGGCACTAAGCGAGCCTGGCTTCCTCTTTCTCCCGTCAAGCATGCCGTAGAGGGCCTCACATCTCGATGATGTCTCACCTCGAATAGCAAGCGGCATCAACCCCCATGTCTGTTGATGTAGTGCAAAGTCGCGACGAGACATCTCATGTGTTGGAGGCATGATTCTGATACACAGACGCACTCGGACTGGATGGTGCTGTTGCCTATTTCATCCTTTGCCGTCCATTTTGCCGGTTCGGCAGATACTGGTTGTTGTGCCAACGCTGACCATACTTGTGGATTACAGTCTTAGTTGTCGTGCACGCCGAAGAAAATGTAAGTCGTTTGCGCGAGTCTGCTAGTGCGTGCTGAAGGAAACCGGAAGCTGGAATCTAGTCCCTGAGTCTGATTGTGGTGCTCGTCAGGTGACGGTCGTCGTCCAATCTGCAATAATTGCCAGCAGAAGTGCCTGGATTGCCGGTGGGGGTCCAAGGTCTCTTTCCACCCTTCAAGGAACTTGACCTTGTCGGACAACGAGCAGAGGGAGTTGGATGTGATTGAGCACAGTCGTCGAGCCGATCCTTGCAAAGGCCCTAACCCAAGCGTGTGGAAGGTGAGCAATCGCCTGCCGGCTGAAGATCCGAACAGCGTTTGTGTCTCAGTGCCAATTCTAACAACCGGTGAAGATAGTCGATAAGACTGAAGACGTCATTCGAACATACCGATCGCAGTCGATATTTTCAGATCAGTCACTGTCCACAACGGAGCTCACCGACCATGAAGGCGAATCAAATCAGCCAGAGGACTCGGCCACCATCAGCACACCTGATCTGTATCAATTGGACTCGAACGGGTCTCGCCTGGTACAATCATCTCCGAGGAACGGCACATTGCAATCGCTCAATGAAGCATCACTGAGATCGCATACCCCAATCACCACCAAAACATCGATCATTGAAACCGATGGCTCGAGTTTCCCCTCGTTGGATCATGAACTTGACCCTGAGCAAACGGACGGGATACAAGCGCCACCGGACCAGTCTCCCGTTTTGGCTCACCTCGCTGACATTCCTTTAGAATTCTGGTCGGACAGTTTGTTCCCTCAACCATCCTCCCTCGGACTCCCGGCGTCCAGGCAGAGCTCGATTCTGCACGAACCCGAGTTTCCTGTAACTGAGGGTCAAGCTCTTGACCTGATTCAAGCTTACATAGCCGAAACCGCGACATGGTGCGAGACGACGGACGAGAAGCAACACTTTTCCAAGGCGTGCGCCCATGATATGCTGGAGAACAAGCTGTTCAAGGCCGCCGGACTGGCTTTGGCGTCCCGACAGCTTAACATGACTGGAAGCTTGGGAGAAGATGTTGCGCTCCGTTGTTACCAATATGCCATCCAATTATTGATACAACGACACCCAGACGTGGCTGATGCGTATTATCTCGCATCCTGTATCTTGCTCTGTGTCTATGAGATGATGGCTTCGGATGTGATCGACTGGCGCCGTCATCTGAAGGTACATTCAGTTGGAGAATCGAAGTTTGAGGAGGCTGACGAGACTTATCGTAGGGCTGTGCAGGCTTATTCATCTCCACTGGTTGGAATGGGTCGAGTCTGGGACTAGTGAAAGCTTGCTTTTGGGCATTCGCTCGTGTTGGTACGTCCTTTCCTCTGCCCAGATCCTCCGAGCTCACATTCACCGACAACATCCCAGATCTCTGGGCGGCCTTTCTTCTTCGGAAAAGCACCTTGATTCCGACCAACACCTGGGTCCATGATGAATCTCTTGAGCGAGCTGCTGCCCTAGACTCATCGGACGATTATTGCAACTTGAGCACGCTCATCTTTGCGCGAGTGGTGAATTGTTTGTCCAGGGATGCCCAGCCAGACTCTGGTGCGGAGCCCGTGCATGAGTGTCAAGAGCTTTGGCTCCAGCTTCAACAGTGGTGGAAACATCGTCCGAAGAGAATTCGACACCTGTGTCATTCAAAGCCCACAGCTCTGAATCCATTCCCACTGATCATCTTCTCTCAAACCTCCTCAAGTAAGTTATCATCCACACCTCCTGGCATTGTCATTGAGCTAAACTATCAGTCTGTGCCAATGTGTTTTTTCATGCTGGAGCGTTGTTGCTCTTGCTGCATGGTGACATCATACCCGCAGACGACGAAGGTGAGGAGATGGTAAGATTCCGATTTTCTTGTTTGTCAGTTGCGATGGTGAAACTCACCATTGGCAGAGTTGTTTGCTCTGGCACGCCCGTCAAGTCTGTGGCATTTCCACCAGCAACCACGACCAGTAAGTAGATCGTCTGTGCGCGTGTATCACGTTCGCATCTTCCGCTTGTTTTGGCTTACCATGAACCCGGTTTTCACGACAGTGCCAATTGGGTCAATAATCTCCAACCGCTCTTTATCGCGGGGCAGGTATTCGGAGGCATAGAGGACAGTTCTCAACGAGAAACACGGACACATGGCCGCATGCCAGTGAGTCACGAGACCTTCGCTGAGCCCGTCCAATCTTCTGCCTACTCCAATGGCCTGAAAATCGTTCAATCTGGCCGAGAAATGCTCGGCAGAATATCAGAGAGGCCGAGGCAGGCTTTTGCCGCGGAGCAAGTGACTCTGCTCCAGCATCTCGTGACAATCCAGCGTGAGACAGGCTGGAAGACAACGGATCAGGCAGAGACGTTGCGGAGACTTTGGGGTCTTCAGTGTTAGCGTAGTCGAAGATGCTGAGAAAGAAGACCATGGAATTGGCAATGGCCCCGTGTGAAGTCCCTTTGGCTCGAGTCTGCCGCGCTCCAAGCATCGAAACCTGTTCCGCATCGGCTGTGTCCATGTACAGGTGACAGTTCACAAGGAGTGCGTCAGTCCGCACCCTGTTCTTCTAGGAGACGTAGATAAAGATTTCTTGTACGCTATCAGATTTGAACGGGAGGCAGAATTGAACGGCGACGGGCCCACGACAATCAAACAAAATCCTCGGCGCGGAGGAAAACATCCTGTGAGGCGCAGTTTTTGCCCCGCCAAGGCTTGGGAAATCTGCTCGCGACTTACCGTCTTCGGGCGGGAGGGTGACGCCGCCCTGTGCTCACCCCGGGCTCGTACTACATAACGGTTGACGTAGTGTTGTTCACGACTCTGGCTGCGACTCTCTTACATTATAGTCTCATTGATTTCAACAATTCCCAGCGTGATATCAGCATAAGTCGCTTATATTAATTCCCTATAGCAAAGCGGCGCGGTCTGGGTAAGCCGCACGAGACCAACGAGCAGTTTTTCCCATCGCTTTTGTCGCCAAGGAATGCAACGAAGTCGCGACTCACACCCTTGTACGGAGGATTAGATTGGCGCCAAAAGGTATCGTCAACGTCATCCATCTCTTTGTACCTCGTCAGGTAAACCATTTTACGTGTAGACAACTTCCTTCGTCGACAACAAATGTAGGGAGGCTAGGTACACCTGTCCCAGGGTCTGTCATTTAGCAAACATCCAATGTCTCGTGTCCTGACAGGTGCATCCTTCAGATCGATTTCCTTCCTATCCGGAGTCTTCGCAGGCACGAGGAAGATGGATTCAAAGCCACTGGCCCCAAGGACTTATATTCCCCACAACCCAGACGGGCCGTTCCCATACACACAGACGGATCTTACGCCCACGGACCCTGGCAATGACACGGCTTTCTATGCGGCCCCACGCTTCGTGACGCACATTGACGACAACGCCCTCAACAGTGTCCGAAGGTATTATGACCAGGCCCTACCCCGAAAGGGCCGCATATTGGACTTCTGCTCCAGCTGGATATCCCATTACCCGACCGGGGTGGCAGAGGCGGCCGCATCGGGGCAACTGGAGGTGATCGGGACGGGGATGAACGCTCTCGAATTGAGCAGGAACAAGGCGCTCCAGCATTGGTCCGTGCAAGATCTCAACGACGATCCGGACGTGCGGTTGCCGGGGGCGTCGACAGGAGAGGGGCAGCCGGAACAGGAGCGGAAGCTCGACGCGTCAACGTGTGTGGTCTCGATTGACTATTTGACCAGGCCGGTGGATGTGTTGAAGAGCCTGCGACGGCAGACCAAGGAAGGCGGGAAGGTGCATCTCGTCGTGTCGAACCGCTGTTTTCCTACAAAGGTAGTCGGCAGGTGGCTGCAGGTCGATGAGGAGGACAGACTCACCATGGTGGGCGACTATTTGTGGTGGTCGGGCTGGCGAAACATTGAGATCCAGACTTTGGCCCAAGGTTCGTTCATGACGGACCCCTTGTGGGTGGTCAGAGGGGAGAACCCTGGCGAAGCCCCGTAGTTGGTCCCGGATTGAATCTCTGCGCAAGATGTAGGATGCAAAACTGGGCGCCCGGTTGCGGTAGGAAATCACGGCCGCGTCGAGGGAGAGTAATTGCATGATGATGCGGGTTTCCACAGGCCCAAAGATCAGTGAGACGCTCCCCTAGAATCCGCATTTACAGACAGGCACACAGTCCCTTTTTACAGTCCCTTTGTATTGTTTTCGGTGAAGCTTAGGGGCGCAATACGCGGCTAATGACTTCCCAGACGCCTGTTCACCATGCACGACTACTCCGGCTCTTGCTCTCAACTCCTCACAGGCAGCTATTACCTCCGCCCGGTCGGTTTTCTGCTCCAATGATACTGCGCTCCCTGGTGTTTTCCTTTCCGCTGATGTCTAACCTCCATGTCCTCCTGCAGCCCTCCCGATCCCGCCGCTCCTCTCGTCCCGATATCACCAGGCTTACAAACTCTCCTTTCTTTCGGTCTTTGCCTACTTTTTTCTATCCTTAACAACCAGCTCTTCCTGACCTGTAACCGTCTCGAAAGAAAAAGGACACTATCATGGCGACATTACCTGGCTGGCCCTGGATCGTTGGAAGCTTTCCTGCTCCATGAATCCTTCCACGGCATCAGCGAACCCCTACGAACTAGGATGGAGCAAGGCGTACAGAGCCACATCAATAGTTGGCATCTTCCTGTCCGGAAGGCTTACAGGGAGATGGCATGTTGTAGGAGACTTGAAATGCTCTTCTGTACAGAGTTCGACTGGGGGTGATATATGCAAAACTCGAGGATCGGTTCGCAGGTTGCATACGTCAGGAAGACATGAGAAAAGTTGTCGCTATCCGTAGTGCCTTTCCTCGTGCTTCTTCTCTGTCGGTGTCGGGATTCTGACGAATTTCTTTCTCGTGAATAGGAGATTATCTTGGGATTAGGTACTACTACTGCTGACTGACTGCTTAACCGTTGTTGACAACACGACAGGCATGTCTGGCCATGAAAGCTTTGATACATAATAGCTGATCTAACGAACATACAATGAAGTTAATCAAGCCGGATTTCCTTGTGAAAACGTTTCGTAGAGGACAAGTGAAGCACTTTCCTCCACTCCTGTGAACCGCACGTTTCGTCTCGGCTAGATAACAACAGCGACATGATCATCCATATACTTTTCAATGTTGCCCAAGAACGCAGAGCAGATGATCGATATTCCACCGAAAGCGATTGAAACCAAGTACACCCAACGGTAGCTCTCGGCGTAAGCCATTTGGCCGGCTGTGAGAACCATCTGGTACGCTGTTTCATTCCCAGCAATGCCAGGGATCAGTTTGAGCTGGTCCACGAGGGAGAGCCCAGTGATTGTAATTGCGTCCACGATGTACGTTTCGTTGGTGATTCCGAGCTGGCCAACCATGACCCCTCCGACATAGCTGACGACCTTGACCTTGAATTTGTTCACGAAGACGTTGTAATATGTCGTATACCCGATGCAACCGCCGATGACACGGATCGAGAGTGTCAGAGCCGTAACAGTGGCGATGATGTCGTCTGGGCAAATGATGGTAGTGATGATGGAGGCAGGGACAACGATCCCTCCGATTCCAAGGCCCGCGACGACAAGAATACCGTAGACTGCATGGATGTTGTGGAGATCTGCAGCTGCAAGTGCGCCACAGCCTGCCGTCATCAGGACGGAAGACGCCATGAGGAGTTCGCGAATGTGCCCTCGGAACAGTGATAGGAGGACTAGGATAATACAGCAGCCACCGAGAATAGCGAATCCGATAGGGAGAGTTCTAATCCCGACACCTACTAGGAGTTAGCGATGTAGCTTGTCGAAAGGGAACATGCAGAGCTCTCATACCGACAGGGTCGTGGCCATACACATTGAAGGCCTGGGTCGGCCAAAACATCAAGATTGAGAAAAAGTTGGCCCCCGAGATCGCGGTAATCACCAGCGTCAAAGAAAGAACCTTTGCGTCTTTCTTCATTCGGGATGGAAACATCGGAAATTTGGCGTATTTGATCTCCCAGACCGGGAAGGCTACAAAGAGCAAAAAGAATCCAAGGATTAGCGGAACGAGAACATGGGCAGACTCCCATGTATATTGATAGCCTCCCCATTGGAGACCGGCTAGGAAGATGATCATCCCAGTGATACTGAGGAAGCCGCCAAAGAAGTCGATTTCGTCGATAATCTGTTTCCTGCTTAAGCCTCTGGAATTCGGCCTTGGAGGAGGGAAGTAGAATAGAAGGACGCCGACGGCTCCGATCAAGGCCCACACTCCCGAGATGAATGCACACCATCTCCAAGTCGAGTACCCGGCGATGAGCCAGGCATATAGAGCCGATGGACAGAATGGTATAATTGTAAGGACCAAGGCTGCAACATAGAGGCCACGCTTGCGCGTTGGTGCAAGTTCGGAAGTGCCTGCAAGGCACGTCAGTTCGCAAATGCCTGCTCCAACACCAGATATCCCCATTCCAGCTGTCACTACGTCAGTTATGAAACCAGGATAGGGATAGTATCGTACCGATAAACTGGTTCATATTGTGTGCCGTGCCAGCAACAATCATCGCAACGATGAGGAGTCCTGATCCTAAGAGCGCGACGTACCTCCGACCGATCAGGTCGGATAAGGAGCCCACAAACGGGCAGATGGAGGCGAGGGACAGGAGGTATGCCAACACGAACCAGACCCATCGGTCGTAGCCCCCAATCTCAGAATAAACCAGGGGGGCTATGCCACCAAGTAGGTATGCTGGTATCTGAGAGCCGGTCCAAAGGAAAGCCATGGCGACCAGGCTCATGACTCTCTTCGTTGTCCACTGCGACAGATATCAGCACATGTCCCCAGACGAAGAAGTCGCCCAATTACTGGAGGCTCGTGGTCATGATCTTGATCATCACCATATGTACGCAAGCCATCTTTTTCGTAGTAGTTAGGGTGGCCTTCAACCCTTTCGAAGCTTCTGACATGTTCGACATGGGCGCCAGATTCTTTTTCCGATGAAGTGGACGACTCTTTGGCTTCGCTCTCTAGAGGAAGAGGGATCTTATTGTCCTCCATCCTGGATTTGGGTGACAGAAGGCCCAACGCAGTAGACTCGGGTGGAAAGATTTGGTGGAAGACACTGGGCTGAAAACGAAGTGACGATCTGAGAATGACCTGAGGTCAACTTTATGGATCAGCGCCATCAGGCTTGGGCTGTGTAACCTTGGATGTTTTTGGAGATAGTTCGAAGGAGTTTACCATGTTGGCCACGTTCTGGCCCTCCCAGAATTGCGGAGGGAGAGACGCTGCCATTGCGCTGAGCAGGAATCCACGATCTTTAATTGGATCCATAATGTGACTAAATCCTGGGGAAGAGCGCCCATTCCCAAGAAGGAACCAACTCTCCAGCAGTTTGCAACAAGCTTCATGCTTGCCACCCACTTGTCTGCGGGGTCCTTGTTTCCATTGGCGGAAGTACGATGCCAATAAAAATCTCCTTGCCATGCTTGAAGCCTCTCAACACCACGGGACAGATGTCTGGACGTGAGCGCCAGCCTCCAGTTGCCACGAGATTGAGACTGAGCCTCGGTATGTTTCCTGCAGGTGTTGTACACTTCTTTCGGCTTTTCGGTTTGATTTCCTAGTGAAGGTAACCGATCACAAAGCCCCGATTTCGATCTCAGCCAGCAGAACGCACGTTCAAAGAGCATCTATCCAGAAGTGGTGAAAGCGCAATGATAATCCAGCGGGTAGGGTTAACAAGGATCTTTCTCGATACCCTACGTCAGACGATTCATGGCCTATCGAAAGTCTTGTGATCGATGCTATAGGAAAAAGGATAGATGTACCTTCGAGCCCCACAATCATCATTGTACCCAGTGTGAACGTGCCAACCTTCCATGTACCAACTTACGATCTCGAAAGCGACCAGGAAGAAGGCCAAAAATCACGGCATTTGGACGACATGGATCCGTTCACGTGTGGGACTCGGACAGCGGAGTGGCCGCGGAAAGCCACAGCTTGAGTGCTTTAGGAACGCCTCCATCTGCGTCCTTGCACGAGGCTCACAAGAAGGGCGAGTCCGGCCGTTGCGGTGCGACAGAAGAAGTCGTGAGATATGCCAGGCACTGCCCAAGGGAGAAAAGTTTCCCAGCCCTCTACAGTAGAGAGATGGGTGTCTCCATGGAGGACTTGTACGATCTTCAAAGCTCGAGCCTCGAATTCTTCTATGCGACGAATGACATCTTCATGTTGGGACCCGGCTTCGCGAATGACTTTCTCACCGCGCTTCGGCAATGTTACGAGTTCTCGCCTCGCTTCCTTCGAGACACCTATCAAGCGATGTTCACTGCACTCATCTGGTCCCGCCATCAAGCAACTTCGTTCGATCAAGTTGATATCAGCAGGGGCGCGTTATCGCTACGACGACTGAGGACTTTCGACGTTTGCAATCTCCAAGATGCCGTTGCAGTTATTAGCCTTGGACCAACTTTGGCGGCGTTCGATGTGCTTACCAGATGTGTTGGTTCGATCACGATACTGCGCCATTCTTTGTCAATGGTCCAGACATGGTATCCAACACTTTCGTGCACCCCAGGGCTTGATCCGATCATCATAGCGCCCATATTCTGGGATACGGCACATTGTCTGATACGACGCGAGGTCCCTGTCTTTCGACATCTAGTCAAAGATCCTTGCACGGTAGACCGAGTGGCGGGAATGTGCACGACCCTTCTGCCCACCCTGTATGACTTGTGCGTCGCGAGCAACAGATGGAGGCACTCCGGAGAAGCTCAGTATGCCGAAACCATTAGGGATGCCGAAAGGAATATAATTTCTTGGTATCCGGTTTACAGCACCGAACTCCGAAAGTCTTTTTCAAAGCAAGAACTACTTGCCATGACTGCGCAGGCATCCATGTACCGATCGGCGGCAGTGTTGGTCATTCACCGTCTCTTCAATCCAATTGGGACAGCAGACGATGTTGCGAAAACCTACGCCGACGATATTTTGGCGACGTTGCAGGATTATCTCCTCCCGCCGGGCCAGGGAGAGAAACTCCAGCACACAGCGTTCCCGATCTTCCTCGCTGCCCTTGAGATCCCAAACCTTGCAAAAGAGACCTGGGCGTGCCTGTCTCTCCTCAAGGCCCCATCATTCTGCCTCAAGAAGCTTTCGGTAGTCGTTGAATTTGTCTGGGAGCAAAGATCAAGAGGCTACTCGGGGTCCATGTTTGATCTGCTTGAAACTGGACCGGAATTTGTTGTAATCCCTTGAATGCAGGCCCCTTTGTCTTCCTCCAGCAAGGTCTTGCTTGGCGAGCGAATCTCCAAACTTGGGTATGACGAGGAAGAGAAGATGACTTTCGAGAGCCGGTTTAAGTTGATTTTAGAGAGCAAGGGAACATAGGAGTGTTTGGCCCGTCTCGACAGACAGATGTTCGGGCTCAACCTCATCACCACGGCGTACAACGCACAAGGGCAATTAATGGCACCAGGAGTGTGGCGGTGGTACTGTAGATCTGTATATCGGAAACAATGCGAGACGCAAGAGGGAGTACCTGACGCTTCTGGTGCAGAGGTAAGCCACATAGGCTGCTTGCCATTGAAACCGTCGTTTCTGTTCAAGATTCCGAACAGCCTCCGTCGAGCTCCCTGGGAAAGAGTTTTCAATGAGCGCCCTTATCATACATAACAATATCATAATAGGTCATGCGGCCAATTCATTCCGCGTCACTTCTGTTGTTCCTTGAGCGGGTCCCATGGCTGTGAATTTGCAGGTCAAACCCTGTCAGAGCTCGCTCTGCAGCAACCCAGAAGTCATCCCTATAGCACCTTCCGGATCTCTTCTGCCTCTAACCTCTCTGACGAGGCCTTTCGCCTCTTCAACCTCGTACCCGTCCATACATAACTCCTCCGCCAACCGCTCTGCCCGTTCAAGATCACCAATCTTGACAGAATATCTCGCAAGCCACAATCTCGCCTTTGAAGTCGTAGCCGTTGTACCTGTTCCGAACCCGTCTTCCGCCCTCGTATCTTCATCTCCGTCGTCAGAAGCTTGCGAAGCAGAATCATCCTGCGAGGGAGATGACGACAGCACGTCGGTATCATCATCCCCTTCAGCACCACCTTCGCCATCGTCAACATCCATGTTCGCGCCGTCCCCGGCGCGAATTTCTGAAAGTTTCGCCTTTCGTTCTTCCGCCGCGGCATTCCGCCTTGCTTCCTTCCTCTGACGCTTCTTGAGCGCTTTCTCTGCCTTCAAGACCGATTTGTGACTCCCTCCGGTCTCTTGCGCAACACATAGCTCCATGTATCGGACGGCTTCGTTCTCGCCCTCAGGACCAAGTCGCTCATACAGACTGGCGATCTGATACAGTGTCTCGGGGTCGAGAAGTTTCCTGCCAGCCTGCTGCTGCTGCTGCGATTTCGGATTTGCCTTGGACTTCCCGTTTGAGCGGCTCGGAGCGACACTGCTGCTCATACTGGCATTTGCGTTGAAACTTGACTGTGCAGAATTTGACTCCTCGAAATATGTGCCTGCTACAAGGGCTCGCTTCAACGCTTTGATCGCCTGATCTAGCCTCTCCATCTTTGCATAGCAAGACCCTACGGCCTGCCACATCTTCGGATCATAGGGTCTCAACCCTGCAGCACGCTGGTAGTAATACAGTGCATAGAAGCCCATGTCGAGCACTTCATACGCTTGCCCTAGGCCGTACCAAGCGCGATAATCCTTCCGATTGACGTCCACAGCGCGGCGATAACTTTCAATCGCCGCGTGCGTGTTTTTCAACTCGATGTACTCATGACCCATTAGCGTCCAGGCGGAGAGGAAACTTCTGTCCAATGTGAGAGCGCGGCGGAAGTACATGACTGCCTTCTCGTGCTGCGAGCACAAGGAGTAATAGTTTCCTACCACGCAGCATGTTTCTGGGCGGAACTTGTCGACAGAGGTGGCGAGATGAGCGAGAAAAGCGAGGCGAGGGCGGTCAGCCATGACGTAGAGAATGTTGGAGTAGTGATCTAGGCCGTCGAGGCGGTGGGGATGGGAGACCAGCAGGTCCTGGAATATTGCGGCGGAGGATTCGTACTCTTTGGCATGGTAATGGCTCAGGGCGAGCTGGGTGAGCAGGAATGTCGACCGGGGAAAATAGTTGAGTAGAGTGCGGAGGTAGTTCAAAGTGGTGAGTTGATCGCTTGTGGAAAAGAGGTCGACGCTGGCGTACGCTTGGTACATTATACTCATGAGATTTTGAGGGAGGACGGACGGGGATAGATGGGCGTTTAGGTCGTCGATGGAGGAGAGCAGGGAGGTCAGTTCTTCCCATGCACCCCAGTGGTAGGGATTGACTCGGACGGAGCGAAGCAGCCATTGCTGGGCTAGTTGTTCTTGTCTCGACTTGGCCAGGATGACGCCGTAGAGGTACTCGAGCCAGCCTTGAGAGCGCTTGAGTTGTGGATCGGCCGTGTCGCGGGCGGCGAAGTACGCTTTCAGTCCTCTTGCCAGGGCGGCTAGTTCTCGATTGACTGTTTGTCCGTTGTCCGCAGGTCCCAAGACCATCTCGCTCTCTTCATCCTTCCGCTTTTCTCCAGCTAGATATCGAGCATACAGAGCAAGGAAGAGCGACTTCTGGCTGATCTGGGGGAACGGGTTGACCCCGGCTGCGTCGGTTTGTCTCGACTTCCCTTTTGCTTTTGAAGGCGTAGACGTCGGTGTCCGGCCTTTTGCTTTGTCGAAGATGGCCAGTCCTCCAGCTGGTATCGCTGGCGGCAGAAACACGGCAGCACATCTGTCAAACTCCTTGGTGTCAAAGAATGCTTTGGCAAGCAGGTATTTGGGTGCTTCTTTAGCCTCCAGCGCCGCCTCTTCGGGGTCGTCGTAACTGGTTGACAAGATCTGGTATGAGGATTGTGCATTGGTCACATCGCGCATCTGGGAGTCGTCATCTGCCGGGTCGTCTTCGGGGAGGGAATCCAGCAGTTCGGCTGCCCTGGCATATCAGTCAATGTCTGTCCCACCCGCGGTGAGACTACGCACCATTTCGACGACTGGTAGAGGCATCTTTCTGAGCATTTGATGGCCGCCTCGGTCAACCTGTCTCTCAGTTCAGACACAACCTCGGCGTCGAGCTCGCCTACAGAGCCAAAACTCTCCTGCTGTCGAGGGGCCATAGTAGCAACCTGGGAAGGTTGCCTGTGGGAGATGGCATGAATGGAGTTGTGTTTTCCGCCCTTTTTCTAACAACCAAATCCCACGTCAAACAGCGCGTCTGCGGGGAAGTTCGCGCGACTCCGCGTTGTGCAAGGCTGCAGATGAGCCTTGTGCCCTTGTCAGAGGGCGCTTCGAGTTCAATCTCCCGATACAGAGTATTAAATCCGGCTTTCCTGATTTCTCTACGCGCAAATGCCCTTATTCTCTGTTTCTCTTTGGAAATACAATCATGGACATCGCACGGAAACTTCAGCGGCCGGAATATAAGCCTATCTCTTTTGTCGAGATGCATACCTGCGGAGAGCCCACCAGAATCATTATTGAAGGATATCCCAACGTCAATGGCACCCTGCTGGGGCAAAGAACCCAAGCCCGCCAGGAGTACGATCATATTCGGAAAAGAGTCATGCTCGAACCTCGTGGCCACTACGATATGTACGGGGCAGTCCTCCGCCCCAACACCGAGCTGACACAATCGGGCCAAGCCCATATGGGCGTCTTCTTCTTGACAAACAACGGCTATTCGACCATGTGTGGCCACGCCACTATTGCTCTCGGGAGGTTCCTGCTAGATACCCATGACCTCGACATATTCCCTCGAAGGAATGATATCATCTGGGACCGCAAGTCGCTGATTGCAGATCTCAATATCCACGCACCGTGTGGCTTGCTCCGACTAAGAGTCCCAGTCACTCCCGACGGGAAAGCTTCTGACCCCAGTAAACCGGTGTCTTTCGTGTCGGTGCCCTCCTTTGCCACCGGCTTCGACGTCCCTATTAGCATCGGGCACCCTTGGCCGCAGTTAGGACGGGAAGAGGTCGCGCAAGCGCCGATATCAGTAAACTTTGCCTACGGCGGAGCTTTCTACGCCATCGTTGATGCCCGGAGCCTTGGATTCAAGGAGCACCTGCAAGACATCGACATGCGCGAGCTGAGCAAGGCCACAGAATCTCTCCTCCTGAGTATACGGGACCAACCCGAACTTACACGGTACTATCGACATCCCGAGGAGCCCGAATTGTCCTTTCTCTATGGCGTCATCGTTACTGACAGCGTCCTGCGGGATGGTAAGCCCATCTCGAACGCGGAGCTGGGCGTTTGTTTCTTTGCAGATCAGCAAATCGATCGATCACCCACAGGTAGCGGGGTAGCTGCTCGAGAAGCACTCGCGTACTGCAAGGGAGAGCGAGGCACCGGAACAGCATGGTCTTATCATTCATTAGTGTCAAACCGCGATCTGGGACCTCCTTTCGTGGGCACAATTGAGATCGCGGACAGTAATACAAAGGAGATAAAGATGGCACAAGTACAAGTCAGGGTGAATGGACAGGCATTTTATACCGGGTTCAGCACCTTCTCTGTGGAGCAAGAAGACCCGCTGGGCGACTCAGGCTTTGTCTTTACGAAGCTAGCGACGGGGTAGATAGAGGTGTGGTTGAAGAGAGTGTTTTTCTGAGATTCTGATTACCATTCCATGGGTTATTGTGGACGCTCAATGCCCATGCAAAGGTGCAATGAATGATACCGCGCAGATACGGCGAAGCCTAAAGAGATCGCACGCAACCCCTTCGGACGGGCGTTTGCGCCACTGACGCCATGCTCGTTTTCCACGTCCGACACCATTTTGTTCTAACCGATGAGACATAATTTGAACCGCCCGACGCTCAAGGCAAACATTCAGCAGGCCACAGTGGCCACAGTTTCACAGGCTCGCAACTACTACGCCGCATACCGTTGAGCTGTCTTTGAACATCTAGTCTACACCCCACATCCAGCATGCGACAAAGACATCCCTTCTCACCCTCATGAACACGTCTCCGCAATAATTCACCATGTCAAAGTACGTCGCCTCAGCCTAGGAGTTTCGCCAGCAAGAAATACCAACGCAGAAAACTAAAGACTAACGACCTAAAACAGTAACCGATATTCCTCTCTCAACCGCCGCGCGGCCCCTGCCTCGTCCCTTTTCCAAGACTACCCCGGCTCGCGACCCTCATCATCCTCCTCCACCCAGCGACCCTCCAGCTACGCATACTCCCAACCCGCCGCGTCCTCCTCGTCTCCCTACCTGAACCCACACCCGAACTCCAGCCCGTACAGCCACTCGAACGGCTCAACGACCCCCTCTGGCAGCGGCTTCCGGCCCGCAACACCGAACTCAAAGGGCCAGTACTCCGCCTCTGTGCTGGAAGAACTCGAATCTCAGAATGAAATCACCCAGACCACCCTCCTCAGCCAGAAGGTCTCGCAGCTGAAGTCCCTCACCGTGGCCATAGGCGATGAAATCAGAGACTCCAGCACACTGGCCAGCCAGATTAACGACTCGTTCGAGAACACGGGTGTGAGGTTGCGCGGCACGATGCGACGGATGCTGAGGATGGCGGAACGGACGGGCGTAGGCTGGAAGGTGTGGGTGCTGTTCTTCGTGGCCGTCTGGGCGCTCTTTGCATGGGTTTGGCTGTTTTGATGACCGAACAGACCAGGGGATCAGTGCTGAGAAGGGTAGAGAATCAGAGAGCAGAGCTCGAATCAGATTCAGAAGTCCATGAACGAAAGATTCGAATATGGGAGTGGATGTCGTGAGGGTTCTAGGGCATGTCACGGTCCCGAAGGATGCGAGAGTTGGCGAAATCAGACGGAAGGACGGGTGCGAATAATCACTACGAATACCTCGACTCCGTACCCGCAGAACGGATCATTTCGCACTTCGAAAGCGAGAATAAAGTCGACCACCCCCGCGGCATCGGACCGTCTGTCGGAACCAGTGAGATGCCCCCCACCTTCTCCCTCGCTCTTCGACGCATTTGTCGACGATCGCAATACAGACCTCGACTGTACATAAAGTATTGGTCGGCATGTTTAGCATCATGTTTCGGAGCAACAGCGGGAAAAGGATTGCACATAATAATTAATTGGCTCGGAGCATCAGCGCGGCGTTATTGGAGTGTGTGTGTGTGTGAACATGGTCTGCATGTGGCGAGCGAGTTGATGGACTTCAGCCGGGTTCTCGGCTACTAAGCAAGAGAAACGAATGAATTGTTGCGCCGATTTCTGGGGTCAAGGGCGAGAGCAAGGACGAGTTCGAGGACTAGGAACTACGACTCGACCAAGTAAAGCCGACTTCGAAAACAGGCACATCTCTGACGAGAATGAGAATCTCTTCATTTGATCATCGACTTCATCCCACATCCCTCCTCGTGTGCTCCCCGCTACGTGTGCGTATGCGTGAATTTGTACTTGTTCCTGTCCCTGTACCGTCCGTGCGAGCATCGAGCGATGCCCTCTTGTTAATACACTTCGCATTTCCGAAAGGAATACGCTCTCTCAACCTTGTCAACCCAGATCCTCAAGTCCCATCGTGGCAGTCTACTCTAGCTTACTCGGCTGCTCTTCTCCTGCCGCCTAGGAATCGCCCACTCCGTCGCCTGCCAGCTCTTCTTCCTTGATCTTGAGCCTGTCCCGGAGCTGCACTGGTGCTCGCGCTTTCCGGCGTATCCCATTCCCCTCCGCCTGCTGCACCTCCGCTCCCTCCCTCGCCATTGGCGGTTACGTTCGGCGAGGAGAACAAGCCACCGCTGGACGTCCCTGTTCCTGCGGTCTGGGCCTCGACCGCAACATCGGCATCCGTACCGGTACCGGCACCGGCATTGCGTCGACGGGTAGCGCGCTGAAACAACGTCCTTCTCGCACCCGCAGTCGCAGTCGCAGTCGCGCTCCCATCCCTAGAGCCGCCGACGCCGAAAGTAGCAGCAGCGCCGTCGAGCCAATTCCGCGCCGCAGCAGTGCGGCTTGGACTGGTATTGCCGACACCGGTCGCACCGCCTCTTCCTCCCTGTCCTCCCGGCGCACGAGCTGCCCCCATAGCCGGTGCGCGGACCTGTCCTTGATCTCTCGTTCCCGCTTGCGCAACCGCGCGGCCATGTCCGGGCGCGACAAAGGGGTCCGGTGTGGCGGTATCAATGCCGGCATCTTCGCCTTCAATGTCAGTGTCAACTTCCTCATCATCCACATCCACGTCGAGATCGACTTCAATCTCTGTCTCAGCGGCGAGGGGGGGAGTGTCCAACAGGTCTGGGGTATGAGTCTGCTGTAAGTGATGGCGCGTGTTCGGACGAGTAAGATCAGGACGATAAGGTCGTTGTCTGTTCCCGGAGACGATTCGAGCGGCGCGCGTGGATGCGGAACGGTATCCTGGGCCGGAGTGCGCATTGCTTGTCATGTTCACTTCTGGAGTTGCTGGATGTGCTCTTTGTCGAGGCATTATCTGAGGCTGTACCTGGTGAGGATGATGGTCTGGTGATATGATAGGCGAGGGACCTGTAATCCACGGTCCGGAGGAGCGCGGTGCTGCTGTACGAGCCGAGCTCCGACGCTGTAAATGAGGTTGAAGTTGAGGGACTCCTCCCCCACTAAGGCGAGCGTGCCCTGGCAAGCCTGGTGCAGGCAGAATGGAGATGTCCATCTCGCTCTCCTCAAGTTCCGTGTCGGTGTGTTCCCATGCTTGGTCGTCTGCTGCATCGGGTACATCGTCGTCGAGATCACGGTCTCCAGACGGCATACGACGCTCGGATCCATGGATATCGGCCTCGTACATTTCGTCTCCATCGAGCATTGCGTTGGCGACATCTTCCGCTTCGCGCTCGTCGTAGTCGTATTCGCTTCCTGACAGGGGAACTCGTACTCCGGCAACGGTCGTATGTCTTGCATGTCCTCGGCCAGTGTGTCTAGGCGGCTGCAACGGATGTGGAAGTTGATCTTCATCATCCGTGTCCGGCTCTCTCCGTGTATCATACACCCAACCTCCATCCGCGCCCACGGGAGAAAGAGGCTCGTCGTCATCTTCAGTCTCCTGATCATCCGCGTCGGGAATCTCGTCGTCGAGATCTGCAGCCATGCCCATCTCCATGCCCTCTTCATCTTCTCCCTCATCTCCCGCCCCATCGTCTTCCTCACTCTCGTACTCAGCATCATGATCAGGGTCATCCGCGTCTGGGATATCCTCATCCAGGTCCCTGCCTTCGTCCACTTCGCCCAGTTCCTGTGCCCTCGCTATCCTTTCCTGCTCCTCCGTCTCCAGCGCCAGCCGTTCCTGCAACTCCACCTCCCGTAACTGCCGCTCAACCTCTTCACGCTCAACCTCCTCCTCGCGGCGACCGAGCATCGTCTTCGCACATCCAGCGGGCTTCAGCCAGCTGTAGCCGTACATGGCGATAGCCATTTTTCGCTGCGAGACGGTGCGTTCGTCTGTCGATAGCGCGAGGAGCGTGTTGTTACGGGCGTTGTGGGCGGCATTGTGTTTTTGGCGGCGATGGTGGTGGTGATGCGCAGTAGGGTTGTGTGTCGGTGCCTCGGGCGGCGGGGCTGTCAGTGGCGGGAAAAGGGATGATGGAGGGGGTGGCAGGAGTGGAAGGGATGTTGACAGGAGCATCGTGGCAATTGAGGCGAATTGTAACTCCAACGTTCAGGCCTGGATTGTTGTCGCAAATATCAAGGTCCTGGGCCTCAAACCTTCTCCGGCTGGCTCGTTTCCTGGATGCAGCCGGCAATTGACACGTCGGATACGCGGTCGCAAAATTGCCGTCCCCCCAGATATTGATATCGTTGTGGAGGGAATTCGAAAACAAGCCAACACTTCTTGGTGGCGAGAAGCGGCTTCCAGTCATGCAATGCCCCAGCCAGTGAATGTGTAGATTTCTAATCCGTGACTGATTGTAGATTTGGCCTTATTCTTCACTTCCGATCCATACGGCACAGCGATTCGCGTTCCTATCCAGGCTTCGCGGTATTGTGAAGCGGACTTGGGGTTGCAGCTGGCGAGTATAAACCAGCCAGCTCACACTGATCGAAATTACCGCTATTAAATCATGACACCACCTCAATATGACAGACTTTGAATGCGGAGAATGAGCCGTTTCCCTTGCGTTAGGCTGATAAGATGTCTACACGTGTTTTGAGGAGGGCGTGAAGGGCGATGTTGGGTTGGGCCGAGACGCGGTAATTCGACGCCCTCTGGGCCAAGGGTGACGCCGCCCTATGTGGCATCGACCAAGCCGACCTCTCCACCATGGTGGAGACAAGCGGCAACGTATATGATTGGCCTTATCGATACCCGTCACAGAGCCCTTTTTCAAAAGCAGCGCCACTGAATCTGCACTTGAGGGGCCCCCTTGCTCGACCACTTAACTCACAACCTGACACTACTCAGCAGATATATTGAGGACGGAAGCTTCCTTGCTACCTTCGCCGGCTTCAAATCCTCCTCGACGATGTCTGACCCTCCCTCTCTTAGCTTTTGCAGCTTCCACTTGACTGTTCAACAAATCCTCACTCTGGTACTGGCTCCCAATGCAGAGCGACCTGCTGGAAAGGTTCTGCAAAACCGTCCCACCGACCGAGACTTTCGAATCGCTAGAAGCTAATCGCCGACGAGTCACTGACCTCACTCCTCTACCTTTCGTCCTTCCATTCTCTTGGTCCTCTACCTTTTGAGATAAGCGATGACCTCTGTTGGTGCCAGAGAAGCCTTGCTCACGACTCTCATCCACCTCTCCTTTTTACTGTTCGCCTTGGGCGGTGGATAGTGACAACATCTACCCACCCAAGCGGAGATGTCCAGGCCGTTAGGCTTCATGAATTCTCTCTGGAGACTGTATTACGATGACATGGCCCTGGACTATTGTCTGCGACAGGCGGGGTGTGCCTCTCCCCTAATCAGTCCTCGGTCCCTCTGGGGGCCACAGTCGATGTCGAGTACAACCAAGACGGCTACCACGTCACCGTGCTATTGCATGACCTTGGGCGAAGTGGTCTGTCGCCTTATTTTTGATCTAATGGTAGAAAAGCCTCAAGGTATGGTCTGCAGACAGGTGAAAAACTGAAATGGCGCAGACATATAGGTGATCCTGAATGGGCTGCTAGAATCCACCCCTGTGCACACCCTTTTGTTTTTGTTGTGACCAGGGAGAGGGGTGTAAGCCCGTGCAGGTTACCCTCTTGTAAGGCCTCCAAATCCCCGCGCCTTGTTCGCGGCCTGAGATTTGAGGAACGGATGGGCATAATTCGCTTGATTTGCTGTGGAGTGGTTGCCGAGCTCGAAATCTGCCTCGCCGCCAGTCACGGTGTGTAAGCGAATTGCAAGTTGACGACAGAGTAGCCAGGCTGGAGGGTGGGCCCAGAATGGAGAGAACCTGCACTTCTTCACGACGGATTCTCTCGGCGGATGCGGTTATCACACATCAGTGGAAAAGAGAAGCAGCAGACCCAAAGGGACATATTGACACGGTCACGGCAAGGAGGTATAGGCACTCAGCTCGTCGATGGTGGCTCCAAGGGTCCGTACCAGAAGTTGCTCAACTCGTTAGAAAAGGGGGGGGGGAAAGGGAGGAGCAGCCACCGAGTAGCAGGGCTCTCTACATACTTGTCAGCCAGCTTTGGAGCGCAACCGAAGTGAAGTTTGTGGAGGGGGCTTTGGCATGGCATGGTCTGCCACAAGGATTAGCTCTAGTAGTGGTAGCCTACATATGCCAATCAGGAGAGGACAGGACAAATGATATCTCTCCCTCACTCGCTCACTGTAATCGGACCAAACATGGCCGACCCTCCAGGTCCACTTCGGGCCCTCAACAGTGCCGCTTGATCTGGGTCGGCTCGATCTGCGTGCGAGTCTCATAAGAAGCCTCCAGAAATCAAGAAAGGAGCTGGAGCAGTCGGGGAGCTGAAAAGACGTCACTGCGGCGCCCTAGGTTTGCAATATCCAACGCCCCCATTAAGTACCAGGATAACCAATCTCGAATATATCCCTCAAGGCGCAGTCGTCGTCTGCTCGACATCGGCTGAACAAGTAATATCCGAGAAAAAGAAGCCAGAATCAGCAGAGACTGCATAGTCTGAGACTTGTTCATTGTAACAGGCACATGCATAAGTTGTCCCAAAGTCAAATCCGTAGCCAACAGAAAGTGCGCCAACGTTTTGGTCTATGCAGTATTGTCGACATGTCGCGTAATCGATCTCCGTGTTAGATGAATAGTAGCCGAGAATCGCAGCACTTTGGTTAAAGCCTTCAAAAGCACATGTTGACGGCGTGGGTGGAGTTGTGGTTGTAGTAGTTGTAGCACTTGTCGTAGTAGAGGTTGTGGTTGTAGTGGTTGTGGTACTTGTCGTGGTGGAGGTTGTAGAGGTTGTGGTTGTGGTAGGAGTGGCACTTGAGGTTGTGGTTGTAGTGGTTGTGTCACTTGTTGTAGTAGAGGTTGTGGTTGTAGTGGTTGTGTCACTTGTTGTAGTAGAGGTTGTGGTTGTAGTGGTTGTGTCACTTGTTGTAGTAGAGGTTGTGGTTGTAGTGGTTGTGTCACTTGTCGTAGAAGTTGTGGTTGTAGTAGGAGTGGGAGTCGTCGCCGTGGTGTCTGAAGTGGTTGTGGCACTTGTCGTGATGGAGGCTGTAGTAGTAGTTGTTGTAGTAGATGTAGTTGTAGTAGGAGTGGAATATGTCACTGTTGAAGTTGTCGCTGCTGAGGTTGTCGCCGTGGTGTCCGAGGTGGTAGTGATGATTGTCGACGACGACGAGGCGGAGGAGTAAATGGAGATGGTGGTGGTGGTGGTGGTGGTGGTACTGGAAGGCGTGCTACTTTCACCCCATTGCTTGGTAGTACTAACACGTGTCGTCCAGCTTCTCACGGAACTCGATGTCGTGGCGGCGGTTGTGCTTTTGCCAGCGCCGCTAGTTGAAGAGATGGCGCTAGTGTCGAACCATGAATGGGAAGAAGTTGGACGAGAATGCGCAAATGAAGAATGTGAGGAGCTGTCGGTGTGCCACGGACCTTGAGTCCTGCTCGGACGCCCGGGAGTGCTCCAGCTCTGTGTCTGCGACTGCCATTCTCCTCCTGTTGGCAAGGGACTAGCTGTAACATCGCCGGTCTTTGTGCCATATTCCCAGTCCAACCATGGCTGCTGATGAGTTGCAATTGATGAGATTGAAGTGGTCGAAGTCTCCCGGTTCCCGCTGGACCAAGCCTCATCATCAGAATCTATTCGGCTTGGGACAAACCCGGAGTTTCCTCTCCGACCACCCCAGGTAGAAGCTGATGTGGTTGGCAAAGAAGGTATATGAGTAGGCCATTCCGACCAGGGTACCGGATCGTCAAGTAATGCAGCAGTAGGAACCCAGATAGGAGCCCCATAGCTCAATGTCACGACAACTTTGCAAACATCGTCATCTCGACGTTCGAGCTGGCTGGCAACGACTACAGAAAGGGCGGTCAATGCACATGTCCAAGGATGGATGTGCATATCTTCGAACAAACGGGTGGAACGAGCTTGAGAGCTCTAAAAGGAGTGACAAAGGTCGGTGATGGTAAGAGCGCAGCAAGAAAGAGACAAGGATGAAGATGGAATGGAAGAAGGATTGAATCCATCTCCTCGAAGCAATGGACCCGCTAGGGTTGAAGTTGTTTCTCGTTCATTGCTGGAGACACGCTCCCCACTTCGATGCGAGATGAGCAGCGAGCACATCGCCGAATCGGGAAGCCTTAGTGTGTGCTCGCTGCTCATTTCGCTTCGCAGTGGGGAGCATGGTTCTTTTTCGGGATTTTCAGAAGTTTCAGCCAGCGGTTGAGCCCGTTACACGGCTAAGACCCAATAGTTCTTGGAAGCGGCGCATCTCTCAGAAATGAACTGCACGAGGCATGATGCTTGCTCGCAGTGAATCTTATGCTGAGAAAGATATTTAAGAGGGCAAAGGTACAAAAGATGAAAAAAATTGCAAGCGAGGACGGGGTAACGGGGTATTCTGTGCCTCCCCTGTGAACTTTCCGCCTGGGCTGGGGCACCACTCCGGCAGACCGTTCAGCCAGCCAACACCACCCTGTCAAAAGTCATGGGCGCTAAGTTTCTTGGCGGCCCCCTCGATGCTAGTCTTCGCACTCAGCACACATAGCAATCATAGTCATTTCATATAGAAAAAGACCCAAAGTCGGAGATGTGGTTGAGGAATGGTTGGAACCTGCAGATATGACGAATACGCCAGCTGGGGAAACGAGTGTCTACCTCTGTCTATGCCCGGCGATATTCAGCTATACACGACAGGAGAATTCGCAGCAGAAAACTGTCGTCCCTGCATTTGTAACGGTCGAGTGATCCACGAGGAGAATCTGTCGAAGACCCTATTGTATGCTGGCGGTACAAGTATTCAGGACTGTGGCTCGATGTCCCTTACACTATCGGGTACAGAGTACGGAGTATGATTTGCTAAGAAGAATAAAGCGGAGGGTGAGCGGAAGTCATCCATTTCAGTTGTTTTGGGGGACTAAGAGATAGGAATTGCACTAGACGTAGCCAATGAGAGAGAAGATGCTGATGGTTAGGCAGACCCCCTTACTGTTCACTCAGTTCCCCAAGTCTTTCGCCTTTTCACAATCGCTATTTGGCCTCGAGTGCTTCCTGGACAGCTTTGTGCAACGGCGTAGGGTCCTACGAAATTGCGGTAAGAACAGGTGAAGACCTAAGTAGAGAGGGTCCGCTTACTGCCCACAGTAAGTACGACCTGATCTTAGGACCCGAGTTTCCCTCGTCTACCAGTACGATTCGAGTGGTAAACTCAGCGGTAACTGTTTTGTTATTTGGAAGCCCCGCTGTTACTTGGCCGATTGCCAGAAGATCGAGGGCTGCGGAGTCGTGGGCGTACACGCGCAGGAGTTCGTGACGGCGAGATCTGACGACCTTCCAGGCATTGTCTCTAGACCTGCGGATCGCTGTTGCCTGTATTAGTAATTGTAATTTTTTGATCTTGTCGACTTTGATAGTTGGGATGGTGATTTTGTACCCTCCTTTCCCTCTACTTTGCCTGTGGATGACTCCATCACTCCATCGTCGGTGAACACGTCTTCGGCAAGTTTGTCGCCCGCTGTCTTACTTGTATCGTCCAAGAGACTGAAGAGGTTATCGATGATTGTTTTCGCCTTATCTGGGACGCTAACTACCCTGGGCCACTCGGTTGAGGATGTACTATACCCCATCATGTACACAAAACAATGAATGAATTGGTTGAAGAAAATACAAACGTTAAAGGCTTCGTGAAGACTCGGAGTTTACAAAAGGTTGCAGCCTGTATGGACGAGCGTAGAGGGATGGCGTACAATGACAGACTTGAGTGTGAAATGAATGTCCACGAAGCAAACTGAGAGAATACTCCGTCGTGGATGTCTGTCTCTGTGGACCGACAGCCAACCCCTGGAGCAGCGTGTAATGTCCGTTGGATTTAGTTCCCTTTGGTCAACACATATCCTGCCGTCTAGAACATAAACGATAGAAACTACATATTATGCACACCCTCTTTGTCAGGGCTTCTTTTCGTAGCATAGTCCTCACCCATGATTGACTCGCCCGGCTGTGGGGAGAATCCCGGTAGTAACCATCTGTGGCCCCTTCGGAATTACTCCTCCATGCTCGAGTGTGCAAATTCCGCAACCACGAGCTCAGACATGGTGAACGCCAACGTCGGGTGACTTTTGCTGAGAATTTGATAACGGTCACGACCTCCTATCGCCAGGAACCGACGATGGGACATCCCTTCAATGATCCTTATAAAATCGACCTTACATTCGCAGAAACATCTTGCGCTCTTGGATAGAACACGGCGGCGTGTTTTTCGAGTTCATCCTTGAATTTTGGAATAAGAAACTTGCCTTTCATACTATTCCCGCACAACAGACAGATCCTGGACAACAAAACAAGAATGGCACCGCAAATACCACTTGGAGAGTACATCTTTCGCCGAGTGCACAGCCTTGGTATTGACCACATTTTTGGAGTTCCGGGCGATTTCAACCTCAATCTTTTGGACCACTTGGACAGTGTCGATGGCCTTCATTGGGTGGGGACCCGCAACGAGTTGAACGGCGCCTATGCCGCGGATGGCTATGCGCGGTCGAGAGGTCTTCCCGGAGTGGTCATTACAACATACGGCGTGGGAGAGCTGAGCGCCATCAACGGTATCGCCGGAGCCGTGAGCGAACATGTCCCAGTCATTCACATCGTGGGAACCACATCGCGGGCTGCGCAGAAAGCGCGTTTAATGATTCATCACACGCTCGGAGAGAATATTGACCATGCCATCTTCCGGGACATCTCAAGGCCGATTTCGGCGGCAACAGCGTTCCTTGACGATGATGCGACCTTCACAGCCGAAGTCGATCGAGTTATAGAGGCTTGTTTCCGGGCGAAGCTCCCGGTATACCTGTATGTCCCGATTGATACGCCTGATATCCTGGTCGATGGCTCAAGACTGCAAAAGCAGTTGGACCTGGAGATTACTAATGCTGGACAAGAAGCAGTGGAGGAATCAATCATTAACACCATATTCGAGGCGATCCAGAATGCCCAAAGGCCTAGTATTCTAGTCGACCTTTTAACACAACGGTTTGGTCTCACCGCTGTAGTGAATGAGCTGATAGAGTTGACAGGCATGATTGCAAGTTCCGTCCACTATATCAAATATCATGGAGTGGACCGACTGATTTTGATTCCCAGGGTTTCGTAACTCCGTTGGCGAAATCATTACTGGACGACACCAGCGATAACTTTGGTGGTCTCTACATGGGATCTGTGGGCACGTCCAAGAGCGCCAAAGAGGCCATCGAGAGCTCTGATCTGGTCATTCACGTCGGCCGCTTCCCCTCAGACACTAATACAGGTGGCTTCGCTCACAATTTGGCAAGTGAGGGAACATTAATTGCCTTGCATCCGAAGTATGTGTCCATTGGCGACAAGAGATGGGATCTCATTTCATTCGTCCCGATCGTAAACAAGCTGGCTGAGCGAGTAAGGTCACAAAAGCTTGTACTACAGAAGAATAAGTGGTGGAAACGAGTATCAGTATGTCAGAAAATTACCCCTTACTCTCTTCATCTCTTCGTCTCTTTGGGGGAATTCTGACCTGGTTCCAAGGACGCATCCCCCCATCAATTCCCAGAGGATCTTCAAGGACCCCTCAAGCAGAGCCATATCTGGAAGATGTTCAATGCTTACCTTCAGCCAAATGACTGCCTCGTAGCCGAAGTTGGCTCTTCTCAATTTGGAACATTAGACATGAAGTTACCGGCCAATTCCGAATACTATACCCAGATATTCTACTCCTCCATTGGGTTCACCGTCGGGGCAGTTTTGGGTACATTGGTTGCACGAAGAGAAAAAGGGGTTGGAGGCAGAGTTATCTTGTTCGTTGGAGATGGTAGCTTGCAAATGAGTGTCCAGGTCAGTGGTCGATCGTTGCCTCGATGCTGCTCCGAAGATCCAACAAGCCATGAAGACTAAAGAGAGACTCCCGCAGGAGATCAGCACCATTATCCACAACAACTTCACGCCCACTATTGTGGTCATCAATAACGCCGGATACACTGTCGAGCGAGTGATTCACGGTCCTCAGAGGAGATACAACGACATTGATCCATGGAACTATAAGCTAATGCTTCAGTTCTTCGGGGCATCAAGCGACGCGGTATCGTACACTGCTCGAACCTATGAAGAATTGGAGGAAATTCTCGCGGACAAGGATTTTCAGGCCAGCAAGAGGATACAAGTTCTGGAGTGTGTGCTGGATCGTTATGATTCTCCAAAACTCCTTTCAGATCTTGTCGACGGAAATATCTCAAGAGGAGCTGCTGCATTACACGTGGATGATGCCAGAAACAATCGGGTGAGGACGACACTAGACGGGACTCTTACAGAGAGTGGACTTTCTGTAGACTCGTAGACCCTAGTTTGGACCTGGACATCTCATGCCTTCAAGGAAATAGATATACACACGATTTGCAAGGATGCCGTGGATGATATTTACCGAAAAGTCTTTGTTGCGTCTCTGGTATCTTCAGCATCTTTGATTCAACTTGACGTCTTTTTCTTGATATACAGCTTCTGGGAGAGGACCGTGGGTCATCGGCTGGCCTGAGTCAGAAATAGCCGCAATTTGCACTAAAGAGATTTACACTTGGACGTTGTACACCTTTATTGTGCGCAAAGGATTCCTCATAGATGAGTCTTCGGCGCGCTCTGATGAGCTATGCCTCTGCATCATGGGGTGGAGATCAGATCTCTATAAAAAAGTATAGGGATGGCATGTTCTTTGTCACCGAGCTGGCCAAGCCCTTGTAACTCTCCATAGCAGATCTCTGCTCACAGCCTCTTTTATATATTTGACAGTTTGGAGCTCTTCAAGTGCCTCAAAGGCCTCAGGTTAGCGGGAGCATTGATCTCGCCATGTAGTCGATATCGTATCGTCCTCGTAGAGATGTCTGACCTTGGTGGCCAAAGCAGACGAGGGGCCTCGATTTCGGAGCGTCGCAACGCCTCGTTTGCCCGATTGCTATGGTTCTCCTATGGAGTTGCGACAAACCGATTCCTAATAAGGCCGATCTTCTCGATCTCAATCTCGACGACATCTCCACTTGTTAGCCAAGCCGGTGGTTTCATGAATGCAGCCACGCCACCAGGCGTACCGGTCATGATCACCGTGCCCTTTCTAATGGTCCTGCCTCGGCCGAGGAATCTAAGTATTGCCGGCACATCGAAGACGAGGTTGTCCGTTCGGCCCTGCTGCCTGACCTCGCCGTTGACCTTTGTAGTCAACGTTAGAGCCCCGGGATCCGGTACGACGGTAGTTGAACAGATGTACGGCCCAATGGGAGCGAATTTGTCGAAGGATTTTGCGTAGCCGGCCTGCTGACTTGATCTTCCGGGCGCTTGCCAGTAGCGCGAGGACACGTCGTTGCCTGCCGTATAGCCGAGGACATAGTCTAAAGGATCTTCATCGGGTTTGATATCTTTAAAGTCTTTGCCGATGACAATGCATAATTCCCCCTGCTTTAATCAGCTGGACTGGTTCTGATCAAACAGGGGCCATCGGAGGCTTCTGTTTTCTTTTCACAACCTGCTACGTACTTCGTAGTCTAACAGTAGACTGTCTTTATGGATCTCGATATCATCGAGCGGTCCCGCAAGAGCATCTAGACTACCCTTTTAGGTGCCATACAGACGAAGTGACATAGGCAATATGTACAAACCTGATGGTTTGTTGAATATGGCGGGAAAAGTTGGAACCTCCGCCTAGACAGAACAATGACTCGTCAGTACAGGTAGGATTCTGACAAGGACAAATCTTCGAAAGAGAGTTTACTGACCTTGACCTCTTCAATATGAAGGCGATAATTCATTCCCACACAGTGGAAAATGGGCGTATCAGGCAGTGGACCGAGCACCTGGTGTTTCGGACGCTCAAGTCAGGCTCTACTGCCTCCGTGTGGACCGCCGACGGAGATTCCGCACCTTATGGACCTCTTCTTCCTGTTCAGTTCTGCGAAATGCATCGGACCAAGGAGCGTCTCCTTGGTAGACCGGCACCTTTTGCCCCAGCAATGCGGCGGGGTCAGGCTCTGCAGGGGCTTCGCCGTAAAACACCTTCCCCGCCGGGTTTTCGAAACGAAGAAGACGTCGAAAAGTAGCACCGCCCATCTTTCGGTCTCAAGTCTTGTGGTTTCGGTTCTCAGGGGAGTCAAAAACAAAAAAAGACGTCTGATACAAGCCACTTCCTGCCGACGTGGGAATGCGGCTCTTCCGTTTTCCTCCATTTCCCAAATTGGCTAAATTGTGTGGTATCCACCAAACTGTGGAGAAAATCCGCTCAGCGGGGTATACTCCGTGTATCTGGGCACAATGGCCGCTTCATGTCAGCGGCCGGTACGACGGTAAGACGGGACATTGTTGACCTGCATAGGATTCCACCTGGATACACAGCATCTCGTGATGGAGATCTCCAACATCTCTCAGAAAAGCCCGAGAAGCCTGATTCTGAGGTTTGGGAATTTTGTTTTCTTCTTTGATGCAAACAACATCTCTGTCCTTTTATCCGTCGTCCTCTGTGTAGCATTGCAAAGTCCATTCAAGCCTCTGCCAACATGTCCTCGACTCCTTCCATCAAGGTCAAGAGCCCGGCCAAACTCGCCCATGTGGTCATCCGGACTCCCAATCTCGAAGCCATGAAGGACTTCTACATCAAATGCCTGGGTGCCAAAGTTTGCCACGAAAACCCGATGATATCCTTCCTCCGATACGATGATGAGCACCACCGCATCGCGCTCTTCCAAGCACCTGGGACTGGGCCCAAGAATCCCCGGACTGCAGGCTTGGAGCATATCGCATTTTCCTACGACACCCTCGACGATCTCGCACTAGCATACCGTCAGCGCAAAGCGGCGGGCATCTTGCCAACCTGGTGCGTCAACCACGGGCCGACCACCAGCATCTACTATACGGATCCTGATGGAAACCAAATCGAGACCCAGACTGACAACTTCGACACGATTGAGGAGGCGGATGTCTTCATCACGTCAGAGTTGTTTGCGATGAACCCAATCGGGACGGATTTTAATCCGGAGGATCTGGTTAGGCGTCTGGAGAGCGGAGAGTCTCACAAAAGTATCAAGAAACGGATTGAGATTGGTCCGAGATTGCCACCTGGGGTTAATTAATTAGCCAAATTCTCAAGTCATCATAACCACGCATATAGCCTAGCATCACAGATACTGGAAAGGGGCTGGCTTTGCTTGGCTAGTTGGGAGAAACGCATTTAGTCGCGATGATGTTCGAGCACAGTTGATGTGGAAGAGTGTTGTTAGACGAAATTTTAACACGTTCCGCGAATTTGGTAGCTTTGTGTCGTCATTCTAATAAGGCTGGGAGCCGTTTAAATGGCGACTCGTTCTCGCAGGAACACGGATAATTAACATCGGACATCAAGTGTATTAGGGGGAAAGGTAGAAAGTTGAAGGTCTCGATTCCCAGACGAGTGGTGGCGGTGTCGACATTCATCTCCGCGACGTTTCTATGATTGAATTTCTACTCTTCTTTTTCCCGGGTCTTTTGACCATTTACCATCGATTGGACTATGGAGCACGCTTGATTTCCTCCAGCCACAGCGGGTCGATGTCCTCTTCATGCACATAATAACTCAAATCTTGCCCATGCTTCTTTTGCTGCGGCACCATCCCGATGCCCATGAATCTCCACATATTGCCCTTCTCGTTGTACTCGATATCGTAATCTTCCCACCTTGGGTTGTTGATCATCTCAATATAATGCAGAGTACTGCCAGGGTACACGGCATTTACTTTTCCAGTCTCGTTGTTCTTATACCAGCTCCGGCAGTCGTCCGAGAAGACGGTCAGCTTCAAGAGATCCTGGACGTACCGGCCAAACGCATCCGTGGAATCTTGCTTGGGTGCGAGTGATTTGACGTCCTCTCTTTGGAGTTTCTCAATCATCTTGATTCCATAGTCTGCGACTGCATGCAAGTATCCGAATGATGTTCCGTTCTGGACCGGCGCCGGCGGCCCTCCGTGCATCATGAAGTTTGGCATGTCTGGTACGGTAAGACCGAAGTACGCCAGCGGCTCGGTTCGCCATTTCTCTGCGAGGTTGATCCCGTTTTTGCCGATGACCGGGAACCGTGGTCTGAAGGATACATCGAATCCGGTGGCACATACGATTGTGTCCACTTCCTTTGCGACACCATCACCACCTACAATTCCTTGTGGCGTGATCTTGACCACAGGGGTAAAATGGACGTCAACATTGTCCTCCTGTATGGCTTGCAGGTAAGGGTCACCGGGCGCAATTCGTCTGCAACCCAAAGCGAAGTTGGGGGTAAAGCCTGAAAGATGTGAGACTCATGAGACCCGATGCGTTGGGAAACTAATGTCTTACCTTTGAGAAGACGCTCATCCTTGATTAGTTGCGCCATTCGTTGCTGAAATTTTCCGGTTATCATTTTCTGTGCGTCGCTGCCCAGGTAGAACGCAGGCCAAGAGCCGTTCAATAGATTTTCAAGGAATTTTCGGTGCTCGATGATTTTGCGAGGATCGTTTCGAAAGGCCCCCTTCTCCTCCTCTGTGTATATGTAGTTCTGAGGATATTTGTCGGTCATGGAAATGAACCAGACGGCCTAGTGGAAGAGCGTAACAGTTAGATATGAACCCATGGATGGACACGCCATTTCTGAGGAATGGTAGTGTCTTGGAAGGATGACTGCTCAATGGGATGGGGGCTCACTGTTCTGGCGTAGACGTCCATGTGCTTCACATATGGCTGCATTCCTGGGACTGTCTGAATGGAAGAGGCGCCTGAGCCGATCACGGCAACTCTTTCATTCGCCCACTGCTTTTCCTGGTAGTCCTCTGGCCAGTTGGCGGTGTGTATCACCCTTCCCTTGAAGGTCTTCAGACCTTCAATATCCGGCCATTTCCAATTGTTCAGCCAGCCAGTTGCATACAGGACTAGGTCACACTCTGTTTCTTGCTCCTTTGCTCCCTCTGCAGAGGTCTGCCGCGTTTTGACGAGCCACTTTCCAGATTCTTCTTGCCAATAGCAACCGATCACCTCGGTGTTGAAATTCATGTATTTTCGCAGGCCGAAAACTTTGCACACCTTGACCAAGTATTGCCAAATGTCTTGAGATTTTGACATAAATCTCGGCCAATCTGGCTATATCATTGGTTAAGATCAGCTCCCTTTCTGGGTCTCAAAGCATGCAACTCACATTTGGAGCAAATCTATATGCATAAGCATGGCTGGGAACATCGCAGCCACATTCAGGGTACCTGTTCTCATACCAAGTGCCTCCCACGTCGGGGTTCTTCTCAAAAAGTACGTGCTCCACATTCTCGCAGCGTGTCTGGATGTTGTAGGCATTCAGGATTCCACTCACGCCAGCCCCGATAGTGACCACCTTGATTTTCCTATTCGCAGGATCGTTGAGAAAGACATTAGGGACATTCGGATGCCCAGCTGGATGGCTTGCGAAAAGCGAAGAATCAACACTCATAACGAGTCTCTCCGGGAGTCTACAAGGAAGAGTGTGCAATGTGACTCCTGCAAAGCAACTTCAGTGTTCTCAGATATGTACTTGATGTGTCTCATTAGGCTGAGGGGGCATCATGCCACAGCACACAACGGAGATTGCCTCTCAGTGGGGTAAACTCCATGATGGGTTGATGGGTTGATGTTCTTTCTCAAAAATGACAGAACAGGATACCTGTGCTCCGTACTCCGTACTCCGCACATATCTCTATAAGGAGAGACTGTCCTGCGATATTCGTCCGAGCGACGGAAGAGAGCCGCAATGTGGTGAAGCCGTCCCGTGTGAGATATGTTCTCACAGTTTGCCACCAGCAGCTGTGCAAATTCACATGTCCTCCGAGGAGCAAATAAGGCACGCATCACTGATATTTAATATGGCGGTTCAGTATGACCTGCTCCGTCCAGGTACCCGAATCCATCATGCACACAGCACTGATTCTTTCACAGATCTCAAGAGGAACCAAGAGTTGGTTTGGGGTTGAGCGGCTTTCCATACTGACCTAGAGAACGCCGAGATACAATTACCTTGTGCGCGCGGGTCTTTGATGCGTTGCTGTGTGAACACACTCCCCATTGCTCTTGATTAGGTCGAGAGGCGTCATCCAAGCTGGCAGCTCGTAAGCTTCTTTGCTCCAGCGTAGGAGACCTTGTATTTTTGTGGAATGCCTACGCGGGCCGCCACGTGAATCAGGCCGACGTCGATTATACAGACTGTCTGAGCAATGTATGAAGCCCTACAACACCAAGAAATGTATACAGCGACGAGGAACGTGACGAAGAAAGCAAACACTGAAAGCTTATCGATGTAAGCATTGTTGCGGACGCATGATGGATTGGCTTAGAAATGATTCAATGCAATTGGCATGGGAAGGTGTTTGTGCACCTCATCGCGTATCCCGTTCAGAGCCAATACCGAGATCGCGCCGGTCCCGGTGCCAAAAGGTCCCCCGAGTTGCGCTCCCCGGGCCCCGAGACATTCCCGTTGTACCGTGCATACTGGGTGATGCCTCCGTCTTTGACTTGAAACGTCCTCCACGTCCTCCACGATTTACCCCGCGATATTCCGTTCGTGGGCTGTCACTCTTTGACTGTCCCTCCTACTCCACACATCCCAATGCTCTTCCAATTCTGCTTCCTGCACGACCGCATCTGCTGTGTGGTATGGCGAGTGATACCAATGAGACTGCATCTTCGAAACTGGCATACGTCTGCTTCATCTGTGGGACTGGCTTTCGACGAACTGAGCATCTCCAACGCCATGTAGACTCTCGTATGTCTTGTGTCACCATCATGGGCTTTACAGGTCATTGTTCTCGCTAATGTTTTCTGGTAAAGATAGCACCAAGCGTCCGTTTTCTTGCAACTTCTGCTACCAGGCTTTCGGAAGGAGGTATGGAAGTCTTACAATTATTCCCAGCAAGACCCTATTCTCGATCCTGAGATATCTGGGTAGGACATCTGGATTGACCGGAGTGATTTTAGAGACACCCTCATTCGGCACTGGCGAACCTGTGGAGTTCGCTTGAGGTCAGGCGATGAGATCCCCAAGATCAGTAGTCGTCGAAGAGGCCGAACCAGGAAATCCTGCGACCGCTGTGTTAGACTGAAGCGATCATGCGACTCTGGGAATCCATGCCAGGGATGTCTGAGAAAGGGCGAGACTTGCGCTTACTCTGGAGCAATTACAGAGCGAGAGAATCAGAGTCTGGAGCTGGAGCTTACCTCGTATCCCTCGGCATCAAACATCGGTGACGACGGCTACGGAACAGGAGATTCGACAAGACTAACCGCAGAAATTCCGCCGAATGCTTGCACCGATAGTATTGCTACCACGGACCTAACAGGTTTCCAATTCAATATCGACGAGTTATTGTATGCACCGTCACCCCCGGATGAATTAAACGCCAACATTGCCTCAGACATTGGCTCGCTGGACCATTTCCACGAATATATGATGATGCAAAGCACGTCGACGCTCCTCCCGGACCCGACGACAGACAAGCTCTCTACTCTCCACGCAGAGAGGAGTATCTCGTGTCAGTTCCACGTTTTGGCTAGTTATGCGAGATGCACTGGGTTCGTCTCTTGTTTTGACTGTGGCAGTGTGACACAAAGAAAGGCCATCAGTGCTGCTAATGGCACCTCGCAAAGCCAAGTTGGAACGCCAACGAACGGGCCTGACTGGCAGGACATGTTTGACCTCAATAGCATATTCTCACTTGACAACACGGAATCGGACGAGTCGACAAATGATGGAGGATCATATGACAGGGAAGAGTTTATGTCGTCGCACACTTACAATATACCCAAACAAAATTACTCCTTTGCGAAACCAGGTCGTCCCTTGGGAAACGTGCGCCCCTCTTCTCTGGACCATCTTTCCACAGCCATCTATCCGGAGCTGGAGGTGAGGCAAGCAGCCCCGGATCCCTTGATTGAATGGATGCGCGATCCTTTATTCCCGAAGACGAACGAAATCGTGGCGGGCATAAAAGAAGCCACTTGCCAAAAGCGCAAGACCTCGGCCATCACCATCAAATGGTCGCATCTGCTCGAGAAGGTGTGCTTCTACACGTTCTCTCCGCCGCAGATGCGACGGTATATGACACTTTACTGGTCATCCTGGCACCCAAACTGTCCAATGCTTCATAAGCCTACCTTTTCCCCAACCAATGCTTCCGCTGGATTGGTCGCGTCGATGGTCCTTGTCGGTGCATCCTTGTCCCTGGAAGCTTCGGACAAAAACGTTGCAAAGCTCTGGTTCAACAGCGTGGAAGAAATGGTCTTTGACGAAAAACGGCTCTATCACTCTCCACCTCGCGAGCGCGAAGGCGAACTGCAGAATTCGAAGAGACTTGAAGCACTTCAAGCCGCATATTTCATTTGCATATTACAGAACTGGGAGGGCGCTGAAGAGAATTGGCAGAGGATTCGAAACGAGCGTCACAGTACACTGGTCACGGTATGTTTACACTTCAACAAGACTCCTGATTGAACCGTTAAAGATCACCGGCTTATCATCCGACAGGTCACCAGAGATCTCATTCGATCTAGCCCTAACCTCACACCTGTCAACACCAAAGACCCTTTTCTGTTTGACTGGAAAGCCTTCATCTACAGAGAAGTATTTAGTCGGTGTGTGCCGTCCTTGTTGCTCCCATTTCTGACGTTCTTGGGCGCTAATACTTTGTGTCTCCTCCTCGAAAGAACTCTGACGCAGGTGTTTCTCCTCGATGTCGCCTTTTTCCTGTTCAGAGATTGCCCGCCCAAGATCTTGGCCCAGGAAATGGAGGTAGACTTGGGCTACCCTGAAGAGTCTTTCCAGGCCCTCTCGTCGAAAGAGTGCTTCGCCATGCTGAGCGTGCACTGTGGAGATACCAAAGAGGAACGTCTGACACTACGGTCCGCTATCAGCTCGATCTGTAAGGAGAACCTTACTTCGCAATTCCAGGGCCGTTTGGCACGCATGAGCATCTACAACATGTTCACAATCATTAGCGGTAACCACCACCAAGCCCACCTTTTGAACTCGATTGTCCCTTTACCCAAAGCTCTCGCTAACATAGTTCGTTCTCTTCAAGGTCTTCACTCGCTGCTCGCACAAATTCAGGCATTGCTATCTTACGGCTCCCAAACCTCCGCGGTAGAACATGGCCTGCGACACTGGAAAGAGACATGGATGCGCTCTTCCATCTTGCTCGAGTCAGATTCGGGCATCTGCGATGTCGCGGACATGTGGAAACGGGTAGGATTCATGAGACACGCGATGGACTCGTGGCAGCTTGCCCAGATTTTCCTCAAATGGGCCAAGTTAGCGGAGAAAGAACGAATTGCCAATGAAGTTACGTTTCCGATCACGACCAAGTTGGTCAAGCTTGTAATTGAGAATTGTGACGAGTCCGGGACGTTTACGTTTCAGGACTCTTAGGCTGTCGGGGATTGGTAAGGGGTAAAAGATGGACTCGAGTCGAAGTCCATGTACCATCGTTTACGACGTGGAATCAAAGTTGGGATGGGAACGAGTGGTGATAGGGAACATCCCGGAAAATTATTGTCAAAACTATTCACCACTAAACCATATCCTCAGCAAAAGATCCTCCCGGTTCCGGCTCCGGCGAAATTGATGATTGTGAAGCTGGGAATAGCGAGTCGCGAATACCATTGAAAACGTCACCAGACCAGGACTGGTTTCACAGTCTCCCCACTGAGCATGCTTTCGATCGCCTCCTGGAAGGATTCCGCCTTGAAGTACCGAACCAGCTTTTCCAAAGGGAATCTCCCTTCTTTCCACCACTGAATCATCATGGGCACGTACTGGGTAGGAATTGTATCCCCTCCCGCTACGCCAATAAACGATTTCCCAAAAGATATGAAGTCGAGTATAGGGATCTTCGCCTCGCCTTCAGGAGGAGGAATGCCAACCTGGAGAAATTTGCCGTAATTTGCGACGACTTTGAGGCCTTGTTCAATCAGGGGCAAAACCCCCGTGGTGTCCATGACAATCGTTGCGCCTAAGCCGCCCGTGATCTGCTTGACCTTTGCTTCGATCTCAGAGAGCGACCCTAAAGATCCCGTGTTTATCTCATGGGTTGCCCCGAGCTCTTTGGCCAGGTCCAACCGAGCTTGAACCTTGTCCACACCGATGATGATACGGCATTTCCGAATGTTGGCTCCCTGGTACGAACGGCATCCATCAGTGTTCTATCGCACGCACACTTACCAAGGTATGCAGACGGTGGAATTCTCACCATTACTCCACTTAGGCCCACGCCTCCCAAACCCATGATAACCACGGCATCAGATTCACTTGCTTGTCCAGCATTCAGGATTGTCCCGCTTCCTGTCTGAACACCACACCCTAAAGGTGCCAGCAACTGAAGATCCTCCTTTTTGCTCAGCAGTCCTTTGACATTGACAATGCACCGCTCCTGGACAATGGAAAGACTGGCAAAGGACGACTGACCAAAGAAACGGCCGTAGATCTGCTCGGGTGAGCCGGACTCTGAAGTTGTAGAGGAGGATAAAAACCCTTCTCTCGGTGCAAAGTTCAGTGGGAAGGTATGGACGCACGTGTTGGGATGGCCAGAGGTGCAAACCCCACAAGTCCCACAGGAATTGAAGGAAAGCAAGACAGGATCCCCAACACTGGCGGCCGTGACGGCCTGTCCGATTCGGACGACGATACCTGAGCCTGTGGTGATATATTAGCCTGACTGGAATTGGTGCAGTTTGTGAAGGGCGAGCCTTCGCCCAGTGCCCTTGCCCTCATGTCCAAGGACGCGTGGATACGCGACCCCCATGCCTTCCCTCGCATTGCCAACATGGAGATCCGTGTGGCAGATACCACTCGCTACCATTTGAACCAGCAGTTCGTTGTCTCCAATTTCTCCTGGACGAACATCTTCCATAACCCACTTGCCCTCCTCCTGCGGGCCACGGGCCACGATTGCCCTGCCCAAGGAGTGCTCACTCGGCATATCAGACAATGAGATGCTCGCCATAATAAGTGAAGGAACGAAAGGAGCACGATCAGTGATCTAAGTGACAAGGCCGAGGAAGCTTCGTGACCACACAATCTGCACGCGCCTACGAGGATGGCTTGTCTTGTGGGCGTTTGCCATCTCTTAAACAAAGCGGACTTTACGATCTACATTACCGGGAAGCAAGTCTGGAACGGGACGGACACTTAATGTGGCCTCTCTCTTGGATATCGCGGTCGGAGATGACCCCGCGGGTAATTGCACACAGTCGATCCTAAACGGGGAATTGTACACACTCTCACCCCCCACAGTTGTGGTGTGGAATCCCGCAAATGCAACCAGCAAGAATTAAACAATGAATCCGCCTGCATGCTAAAGACGGGTTCGATATAATTAATTTGGCAACACAGAGCCGTGTGGAAATTGATTGAATCCGGGTTCTGGCGCCTATTGATAGCGGTAGAGTCGGCAGGTTTATATCAAGAACCATGTACATGGAATTGCCCAGCAAGGGAGGTGGTAACAATTGCGGGTGGCCCGTCATCTTTCACTCCCTTTAGAGTTGTATTCGTCTCCACTAGACACTTATTAAAATGGAGTGGGCAACGATTGTCAAGTAAGGCCATCTTTAATGCATAATTCGCCGGTAGTCGAAGATTAAGAATCATACCCACGATGTTGTCCATAGATTCCGTGGATGTAGATCTGTTCATCGTCAACAGAGTTCTACCTCCGTGTAGATCAAACGGAAATACAGTCCATTTACACCTAGCTCGAGTTCAGTTAGAAGTCCTGTCAACCCCGAGGAGAAATTAGGCTGATATCTCTACAAGGACCACTGGCCAGATATCCCATGAATCCACAAGTTTGGTCGCTCAGATTGCTTCCTCACCATGCCTAAGAGGCCCTTCCTCCACAACCACGCCGTCTTCTGCCTTTCTTAGCCGTTCAAATGAGAGCTTCCTAATGGCCTCCCCTTTCCAGACGAGGAGAAACGGGGCCGTGAACGAAAGAAGAGAGAGAAACGCCATCATGCCAAAGACCCAGCCCACCCCAACTGCTGCGGTCCACGCTTCGATGAAGAAAGGAATCGTAAGTGCCAGAACATTGCGGTAGCAGAATAAGACCGTGATCACTTCCGGACCGTGCGATGTGAAGGCTTCGACGATGTAGTTAACAATCAGGGGCACGAGGGCAATCTCGCAGAAGTTGATCAGGAAAATGGCCAGCGCGAGGACCATATAGTGAAGATGGTACTGGAGACTGGCACCGAAAAGCCCCAAGGCCACCGGGAGGAAGACACATGGTAGTGTGATTAGTGGCCAGATGCGGTATTCGGGTTTCCAGACACCGCCGTTTCGCCGACACATCCAAAGCGGGACGCGGTCGTTGACGTTGGCACTGTAGATAAAGGCCGCGCCCAGACCAACCCACGCCGCGAATGTGAAGAGAGCATTCTGCAGTGGTGTAAAGCCGTAGCCACCCAATTCGACAGGAGTTTGCAGGTAGATCGACGAAAGGGTTGCAATGGCGATCGCAAAGCCGAAAGAAGTCAGTAGGAACGTTCCGGCGAGCATTGTGACGGGACAGACTGCGATGAGAAATGCCGCAAACTTGGAGTTGCGCTTTCTGAGATCTTTCGGTGCCACCCGAGTCCCAGGGAAGAATGTCGTGATTCTTCGGTTGATCCACGATCGAGGACGATACTGGGAACCGGGGTCTTCGGCATTATAATGCGTTTCACCGAGGAACAGAAAGGCGCAGATTATAAGGACGACCTGGACACCTATCGTCCACCAGTATTGAACAGGCCAATCGTTGTTCTCGACAATAAAGCCACTGATTGTCGGCGCCATCACGTTTCCCAAGAGGGTGGCGATGGTGTAGGAAACAAAAGCTCTCCCTCGCTGGTGGAGAAAGAACACTTCGAGGATGGTACCAGCTCCAACTACGACTGTCGCAGAGCCGAAAGTGCCTCCGATCCATCGAGAAATGACAAAGGGTATGTAGTCATTTGGACCTTGCATCTCTGCAGCCCAAACAGCACACAAGGCCGACCCGATCAAGCTCCAGAAGATGCAGGAACTCCGACCGATACGGTGAGACAGTGGTACCCATAAGAATGGACCGGTGGTGAATCCAGTGATGGAGGCACTGATCTGTCCATGAAGTCAGCCGCCACGATATGGTTGAATTGTCATCATATAGCTCTTTCGAGCTGGCCTGCGGGACCTTACCGAATAGGAGATTTGCACAGGTGTTTTGTGATATAAGAGTGCCTGTGGAAAGAACCCTGACTGATTGGCAAGCGCTTGAGCCGAACAGATCAAGGAAGCGAGCGCGACAATAGCCAGAGTCATCAATTTCCTCCAAAGTGGCCAATTCAACGGATCTTCAGGGTCAGCACTAGGCTGAGGAACGAGGATTACACCACGCAGAGTCCGCTTTTGTGGAGGTGAGTGGACGGGAGCATCACTACTGTATTCCACGGCGACGACCTCGGACTCTTTCTCGTCGATCGACATTCTCAACGGAGACACCTAGTTGGCACTGGTTGTTAGTGGGCGATTGGAGTATTGACTGGCTGGAAAGAGAGATGAGCAGGTTGGGCACCAGGTCTCCAGACGAGGCAAGATCTGGTGTTTATGTATAAGATGAGAAATCGGCCTGTTCCCCTTCAGATTGTATCACTCTTCTTGCAAGGCTCGTCCCACACTGGGCGCCATAATCGGAACAGTATTTGCCACATCTCCACCTTGCCAGAGGACAATTAATCCGCATAGCAAGCGGGGCAATCCCCTGTTGTATACGAGGCCAAGTAATGGATTTAATTCTGCGTTGTGGTTCCCCATGGGGAGTACCAGGGCCTGGAATCATACGGTTCAGGGATGGATTTGTCCGTAGTATTGCCCTGGAGGTGATGCAGTAAACACGGTCTGACAGAAGTGATCAATTTCCGTCCTGCGAATATATTCATCGGTCCAAAGTGTACTACTGGCTTCACAGACCAGCCAAATCTTCACCGTCAATTGCGGCGATTACCCCACATATCCCCGGCATGCAGAGGCTCTATTCGGCCCAACAAGGAGGTTCGCTAGTTTGAGAATATCCCCGTGGGGATGACCCAGCGATGTAGCCCACCCGATCCGACATTAAGACCAGAGTCAGAATCAAACGACAATCATAAACGGACAGGAAATGGCGAACCCGCTTCAAGAGCCCAAAAATAGGTAACCTACTCGCTTACTGAGGCGGCATCTTGGGCTGGCGTAGGAGCAGGAGTCATCGTTAAGCAGGGGAGAGGCTGCTCTCCTGTTTATCTATATAGATTGCTACACTATCTCAAGGTCTTGTCGCTGCACTAATCATGCCTTAAACAAAGTCCATCACCGAAAGTTGTTCCCTCCTTTGCATCGCTTACTCGAGTAGCTTGCACACCACACATCACGTCCTCGAACCCCAACACCAGGGCACCGGTGACAGAGAAGACTGTCGTGCAACAGCTGGATATCCCATTCCTGCCGGTTATTTTCAGGTTCACGTATGAAGCCCCTTTCTACTTTCTCAAGGCGACTGCTTGGCAGAGCCCCGACTGCTCCGAGATTAAGCCACGCAGTTACACCTGCAATCTTCCAAGACCGCAACTAAACAGACTGAATAATATCATTTAATCTGCTATCTACCGCTGATGTGTATTGATACATTTCCATTGGCAGTGTGCAGTGCTCCCCAGTTTGATTCTTTTCAGTTACAATGATCCCCATCGCAGTTTCTCACCAAAAACCAAACCCACAAATCATAGACTGTGACCGTTTTGAGCAAACCATGCTGAAACAAATATCATCGCTCATAAAACGATCGTAAGTATTGGAAATCGTCGTTCGCGGCAAGTTCCAAGTACATCCATCTCGCTTGTCGACATTCATAATGCGCTCATCAGGGTATCGTTGAGACAGACTGATTGCGCTCATCGTGCCAAACCGTGAAACAAAAGATTGATGGAATGCCACCCCGCGTGATTTTTTTGGGTGCGTCCTGTTTTTCCATGCAAGCGTTAATCTTCGATAAATTCCAGACACTCATGCATTGACCTTGATCTCAGTGCCACGCTTGAAGTCCTCAGCTGCGTGTGCCATGTCACCGCCCTTGTGCGCCTTCGATTCCTTGGGCACAGGCACAGCATCATGCTGAGCGCGCTGAATGATCCCTCCTGCCCCTGGGAGGATAGAGCCTTCGCCCATGAGGAAGCTGTCCACCTGTCGAGCGCATTGGCGACCTTCGTTGATACCCCAGACGATCAGTGACTGGCCACGTCGGCAATCACCAGCAGCAAAAACGCCCGGAAGGTTGGTGTTGTACATGTTCTTTGGTGTCTTGATGTTCTTTCGCGGGTCGAGCTCAACTTGGCCTTCGAAGAGACGGTCATCAGGACCTAGGAACCCCATGGAGAGAAGAACGAGATCCGCCGGGAAATATTCGTCGCTTCCCTCTCGGGGCTTCATGTCCCAACCACCCGTGGCGCTCTTCGTCCAGTCGACCCGATTTGTGTTGATGCCGACAATGCGTCCGTCCTTGACTTCAAAGTCCTTCGTCATGACACAATACTCGCGAGGATCCTTGCCATAGTGTTGCTTGACCTCGGTGTGGCCGTAGTCGACACGGTAGATTCTCGGCCACTGAGGCCATGGATTGTCGCGAGCACGCTCTGGCGGTGGCTGAGGCAGGAGCTCGAAGTTGGTGATGGACTTGGCTCCATGTCGCAGAGAAGTACCAATACAGTCATTGCCGGTGTCACCACCTCCGATAACAATGACATGCTTGTCCTTGGCGGAAATGTAATGGCCGTCGCCCAGCTGAGAGTCGAGCAGCGATTTGGTATTTGCATGCAAAAACTCCATGGCAAAGTGAATACCCTCGGCTTCCCGATTCTTGATCTTCAAGTCCCGGGGCACTTGAGCCCCAGTTGAAATGACTACTGCATCGTGCTTCTGGCGCAGCGACTCGAGGCTGACCTCCTCACCTGGACCAACCATGACACCTGTCTTGAACTGGACACCTTCCGCTGCCATGAAATCAACTCTTCGTTGGACAATTCTCTTGTCGAGCTTCATGTTGGGAATGCCGTACATGAGCAAACCACCGGCACGATCGGACTTCTCGTAGACCGTCACGGTATGTCCGACACGATTGAGCTGATCGGCAGCCGCAAGGCCTGCTGGACCCGAGCCAATAACGGCGACCGTCTTACCAGTACGCTCTTGCGGTGGATCGGGCACCATCCAGCCCATCTCAAATCCTTTGTCAATGATGGCGCATTCAATGGACTTGATGCCAACTGGATCTTCGTTGATGCCTAGGACACATGCACCTTCGCAGGGAGCGGGGCAGACACGACCGGTGAATTCAGGGAAATTGTTGGTCATCAACAGACGGTTGAGAGCATCCTTCCATTGATCCTGGAGGTCTGTCAGCTAGTCATGTTCGCAGCAAATTGAAGAGGTCACCAAAGAGACGGTCACTTACCTGGAATACCAACTCATTCCACTTGGGAATGATGTTCGAGATGGGGCAACCGGTATCAGACTGGCAGAAAGGGACACCACAATCCATACATCTGGCCGACTGGTACTTCAACTCGTCTTCGTTGAGGCGCTGAGAAAGCTCCGCCCAGTCCTTGACCCGGGTCTTCGGATTGCGATACTTCTCGGCACGGCGAGCATACTTCATGAAACCTCGAGTCTTGTCGAGCACAAGTGCCCCCTTGTGCTTGGCCTGATCAGCATCTCCATTAATGCCTTCCTCGATGTCCAACATGTTCGCCTTTTGCTGCTTGGTCTCTTTCTCGTGACGGATTTCGCGCTGCTCCTGGTGAAGATTGCGCACAGGATTCCCTGGCAGGATCGGGAGAGGATATTCTGCTTTCCTAGCCTCCTCAGCCTGCTTCGCTTGCTCCGCCAAGACCCTCTTGTAGTCTGTAGGTAAGACCTTCACGAAGCGCGGAAGGGCTCTGTTGAATTCTAGCAGAATTCGAGCCGCCAATTCCGATCCGGTATAATGGTGATGATCTTCGATCATTCCCCGCAGGAAGGCAATCTCCTCGGGTGTGTCAACATCGGAGACTTCTACCATTTCCATGTTGATCTTTGAATGGAAATCTTGGTTCATGTCCAGCACGTAGGCAATACCACCTGACATACCAGCGGCGAAGTTCCGACCAGTGCTTCCCAGTACAACAACCCTACCACCAGTCATGTATTCGCAGCCGTGGTCACCAACGCCTTCAACGACAGCGTTGGCACCTGAATTGCGGACAGCGAATCGTTCGGCAGCAACACCTCTGAAGTAGCAGGTGCCGCTTGTCGCACCGTAAAGACAGACGTTGCCGATAAGGATATTCTCCTCAGCCTTGAAGACAGCACTGCGGGGAGGGTAGATAATCAAGCGACCACCTGACAGGCCTTTGCCGACGTAGTCGTTGGAATCGCCTTCTAGTTCCAAGGTGACCCCGGGCGCAAGATAGGCACCGAAGGATTGGCCAGCGGAGCCTCTAATATTGACGTGAATAGTATCCTGTGGGAGACCCGCCTCGCCATATCGCTTACTTATCTGGTAGGATAGGGTTGCACCCAGTGCGCGGTCGGTGTTGACGATATCGGTCTCAATCCGACATGGCAACCCTTTCTCCAGGGCAAGCTCAGATTCGGAGATGAGCTTGTTGTCCAGTCGAGTGTGCAGCTTGTGGTCTTGCTTGCGAACATTGTAGGTCGCCACACCAGGACGGATAGAGTGGGCGGGGGTCAAGATTAGGGACAGGTCGATGTTCTGAGTCTTGGCGGTACGGAGGTCTTCGCGGACTTTCAAGAGTTCGGCGCGACCCACCATTTCATTTACTGTTCTCAAGCCAAGCTGGGCCATGATGGCGCGGAGTTCATTGGCCACATAGTAGAAGAAATTGATGACGTGCTCGGGAGTGCCTCCAAATTTTTCTCTGAGAACAGGATCTTGAGTAGCGATGCCGACCGGGCAAGTGTTCAGGCTGCGCATGTTTGTTAGCATGTACAATTGAAAACGGAAGAAGGTGAGGGGACCATGCGTACTGGCACTTGCGCATCATAATGCAGCCCATGGCAATCAAAGGCGTCGTAGCGAAGCCCCATTCTTCAGCACCGAGTAAGCAAGCGATTGCAACGTCGCGACCGGTTCGAATCTGGCCATCAGTTTGCACGATGACACGACCTCGGAGATCGTTCAGCACAAGAGTCTGGTGGGTCTCGGCAAGACCGAGCTCCCATGGAAGGCCGGCGTATTTGATACCAGTCCACCTCGAAGCACCGGTGCCGCCGTCGTGGCCAGATATCAAAATGTGGTCAGATTTAGCCTTTGCCACACCGGCAGCAACGATACCGACACCTACCTCAGACACCAGTTTGACGGACACTCTTGCTCTTGGGTTGGAGCACTTGAGATCATAAATCAATTGTTTAAGATCTTCGATAGAGTAAATGTCGTGATGTGGGGGAGGGGAGATGAGACCGACACCAGGGGTGGAATGTCGAGTTCGCGCAATTGACTGAGACACTTTGTGGCCTGGAAGCTCACCGCCCTCGCCAGGCTTGGCTCCCTGGGCCATCTTGATTTGAAGTTCATCTGAGTCGGCAAGGTAGTTGGATGTTACACCGAAACGACCAGAAGCGATCTGCTTGATAGCGGAACGCATAGAGTCGCCGTTCTCCATCTTCAAGCTACGCTCCGGGTCCTCACCACCTTCACCGGTGTTGGACTTTCCGCCGAGCCGATTCATAGCCACAGCAAGAGTCGAGTGTGCTTCCATGGAGATCGAACCGTAGGACATGGCACCTGTGACGAAACGTCTAACAATTTCTGTCCATGGCTCCACTTGGTCGATAGGAATAGGTGCACGCTGATCGAAGTCGAAGTCGAGCATACCACGCAGTGTACAGTTCTTGATTTGCTCATATTCTGATAGAGAGTAAGCCTCGTACGACTTGTCATTCTTGGTCCTGACTGCATCCTGAATGTTTGCAATGCTGACAGGGTCGTTGATATGCGGCTCGCCACCGTCGCGCCAGTGGTATTCTCCAGACTCGGCCAACCCAGGGATGACCCTGACGTGTCGAGATGGATAGCCCTTTTCGTGCAATGCAAAGGCATCTTGGGCGATGAGTTCGAACGTCATACCGCGGACTCGAGTGGCAGTGCCAGCGAAACAACGATCCACAACGGTGTCATCGATACCGAGAGCTTCGAAGATCTGCGCGCCCTTGTAGGACTGTAGAGTCGAGATGCCCATCTTGCTCATTACTTTCAAGATGCCACCATCGCAGGAAGCTTTGTAGTTGGCAATAATTTGTTGATCAGTCAGCTTCTTTTTGATGAGACCCTGGCGGTTCATCTTGAGGATACATTCCATAGCGAGGTATGGGTTGATACCATCAGCGCCGTAGCCGACGAGAACACACATATGGTGAACTTCTCTCGCCTCTGCGGTTTCGACAAGTAGAGCCACTCTGGACCTCCACTTGTTTCGGATCAGATGATGGTGCACCAGACCTGTGGCAAGCAGTGAAGATACAGGCACTCTATCCGCCGACACTGCTCGATCAGATAATATAATGATTTTGTCGCCTTGATCGATTGCAGCTGTGGCTTCGTCGCAGATGTCGTCAAGAGCCTTCATGTACCCGTCGATGCCGTCCTCCTTTTCAAATGTAATATCAATCGTCCGTACAGACCAATCCTTGTTGTATGTCTGAATATTTTTAATTGCGTTCAGGGTCTCGATCTCGAGGATTGGCGATGGAAGCAAGAGTCGGCCACACTGGGATTCATCCATCTCCAGCAAATTACCTTGGGGTCCGACGTAACATTCGAGAGACATGACAATTGCTTCTCGGATTGGATCAATGGGAGGGTTGGTGACCTGGGCGAAGAGCTGTCGGAAATACTCATAAAGAAGTCTAGGTTGCTGGGCAAGGGCAGCGAGAGGTGCGTCGTTGCCCATAGACCCGAGCGCTTCCTTGGAGTCTGCAGCCATGGGTCCGAGTAGTAGACTGACCTGCTCGAAAGAGTACGCGAAGGCCTTTAGTCTTGCATCCTCTTGAATGCTATCGTCTGAGAGTTTGTAGCCTAGGTCGACCTCTTTCGAGACAGCGTCAACGACCTCGGGCATTTTCATCAAGAGCTTGTTCAGCCACTGTTGGAAAGGCTGCCTATTGGCGACTGTGGCTTTGAGTTCGGAATCGTCGATGATACGGCCCGCCTGTGTGTCGACCAAAAGCATCTTTCCTGGCTGCAACCGACCTTTGATGATGACTCTTTCAGGTTCGATAGCGATTGTACCAACTTCAGAAGCACAGATGATTCTATCGTCATCAGTCACGTAGTAACGGCACGGTCTGAGACCGTTTCGGTCGAGGTTGGCACCGCAATAACGCCCGTCCGCAAACGTAAAGAGTGCAGGACCATCCCATGGCTCCATCAAGCAAGCAGCCCATTCATAGAAAGCTGCTTTGGCTGGATCTATGGCTGAGTTACCCTGCCAAGCTTCAGGAACCATCATCATCACGGCCTCAGGCAGAGAAAGGACCCTATTCATCATCAAGAGTTCCAATACATTGTCAAAAGCAGCAGAGTCAGAACCTCCATCTTCGACGATGGGGAAGAGCTTCTCGATCTCCTCACCAAACAAGTCGGACTTCAAGACACCTTCGCGAGCTCTCATCCAGTTCTTGTTGCCTCTCAATGTGTTGATTTCACCGTTGTGGGCGAGCCAGCGGAGAGGCTGTGACCGATCCCAGGACGGGAATGTGTTGGTTGAAAATCGAGAGTGAACCAGGGCAAAATGGCCTTCAAAGTCTACTGAAACCAGATCGTGGAAGTACTGGTACACCTGAACGGGTGCCAGCTGTCCTTTGTAGACGATGTTCCTGTTGCTGAGAGAGCAGACATAGAACCATGGCTTCCATCGTGCATCATGTGAAACCGTCTTCCTTAGGATGTACAGCTTTCGCTCAAACTCGGCATCGTCAAACTGCTCGGGGTCGATGTTTTCGGGCGCATTGCCAGTGCCATATGCGGATGCGAGAACAACAAAGGGTTGTAGGATGATAGGTTCGCGGGATAGGGCAGCAGGGCCAAGCAACGTAGAGTCTCGAGGGACCTCTCGCCACCCCAGGGTGCGCAGGCCCAGTGATTGAGCGGCCTCCTCGAAACTGAGGGTGGCGTGCTTCAGCATCTCAGTGTCGGGCTTGAAAAAGAGGTTTCCGGCGGCATATTGACCCAGCGGAGGCAGCTCTACGCCAACCTCGCGGGCAAAGTTCTTGACGAAGAATTTATGGGGGATGGATGTCATGACACCCGCGCCGTCGCCATCTCGAGCATCTGAACCCACCGCACCCCTGTGGGTCATGTTGCAGAGGAGATTGCGTGCTGAAGGCTGTCAGAGACGGACCAGGAGCCGGGTCTTAAGAGCCGAACTTACCATCGCTGATGATTTTGTGGCTCGCTTTGCCTTTGATATTGGCAGCGAACCCTACACCACAGGCATCTTTTTCGAGGCTAGGGTCGTACAGACCTTGCTTCTGCGGCAAAGCCTCACCCCAGCCATAGCCCTTCTCGGGCTGATACGGAGTGTACTCTTCCTGGACCTCTTCAGTTGCGATCTCTTGTTGTCTTCTTTCCTCGGCGACTGAGCCCATCCTAGGGTCGAACGTAGTGAGAAAGCCGTTGAGCTGACAGTCGAGGACGTGAAGGCTGGTGACAAGGGGTTCCTGCGGATAGCTGCTTTGACTCTAGACCGACAAAGTCGACCAGTCGCTGTACACTGCTCGATAGCAGCGACGAGGTTGTCTTTTTTCCTGGCAGCAAGGAGGCTGTCTCTCTGTGAATCGAGCTCCAGCAGCTGAAGGAGTGCTCGAGGGAGGGTTGGCGGGTGCAAGAGACTGCGTGCAGGACAATGAGAAACAAGAAGGAAGAAGGGCTGAGGGTGGGCAGGTGAAAGAAAAGAAAGATTGCTTGGGCTGGCGAAGGCAAAACCAGCAGCAAGGTGTGGGGTTAGATTTTCAAGCAAAGCGCAGAACTTTGCGCTCGTCACTGTCACTGTCTGGTCGGGCCACTGGAATTCCACACAATGGCAGTTTTCGCGGGAGCCGATCCAGCGCCGGTAATTGGACCTTCCCTTTCTACAGGCAGTTAGGCCAAGATTCACTTGATGCTTGACTTGTTCCCAGTGCGATCAAAATTTCGCCCATCAAGCAAACACACACGGAAGAGTGCTTCGGGCACGACAAGGTGGGTAGGCTGTAATGGTGGGGGGGCCTCGGATGCAGCTGCACGTTCTCCACGGGCAGCTTCTTTCTAGGGCTCGTTATTGGTGCCTTGGTCTTATCCTGAACAATAACCTCCAACTCTCCATCATTGTGCATAGAGTCTGCATATGCGAGAGCTGCTGATAACAGACAGCTTCACCCAATCACAACGCCGCCTTTACTACCACATTACCTTTAAAATTCTCAGCAGTCATTTTGGAGCCCGCTACCGGCGTGCGACTTGGACTCTCCAGGGCGTGTTTATACCCTCTTTCGGCCAGTTCCTGTGTGTCATAGCTGCACTCCACTTGTAGAGTCTAGACGCGCAAATTACCGAGATCCTTCTGCTTAGGCTTATGCTACTTTGCGCCAACAGCCAAGTGAAGGAGTGAACTGCGTGAGGCTCCCATCGGCCTTGACCGCGAATACGTTGCTTCATGACTCCATGTCAGCTCTTGATGAACCACCCCTCATACACCTGACCAGCAAAACCATCTTCCGGTATCGCCCGGCTTCTGGGTTCTGGTAGAAAAAATTTTCTGTTACCCAAAAGCACGATATGGTAAGTGTCCTTGCTGACACCAGGATGGCCGGCAACGGAGGATGTACATATCATTCAAATGCACATGCCCTAGTACGAGTACCACGGAGACCTTTCAGCTACACCTTGGATCCTCTGAGTTGTCACCAGATTCATCTCCTTGTCGAAAGGATTGAGTACTGGTCTAGTGCTATGCGGTGGTGCGACCACAAATTCACAACCGACCGAACTGTTCGAAACATGGATGTACCCCACGCCGGGGTTGCTGCCAGATGGTAACGAGCACGAGAGATGGGTTCGGCCTGTTCCGCATAGGGTCACGTCGCATCGTACAGGTTCATCTAAGCGATGCAGTGCCATGTGAAATTTTCGTGATGTTTCGGTAGAAAGAATAGTCAGCAGTTTTTAGTTCAAATGCCAGTCACCTCGCAGTCCATTTGTTTGCCCCGTTCATCACGGGCGGCATCGAACCATTACTTTAATCGGCCGTGAACCAATGATCAGAAACCAGGCCGCAGGTCGAACATCATGATTCGCGACAAGCACTAAAGTGGCCCTTCCGACGTCGGACAAGGTGCACTCAATCTTGGTGTCATCAGTGTCCCCTGCTCCTACCAAGCCCTGCATGCTAATGAATGCCTAAGACGCAACACTTCGAGCCGCATTCAAATCCAGGCCAATTCATTGGCAGTTCTCCAAAAGCGCCATTGGACCCTGGAAACTGCTTCCTTTGTGGAACAAAACCCCCCCACTACCACGATGAATGCCGAGCACAGTCGCCGCTAGAACTACTCTTCGGAGAAGCTACATATATCGCGTGGGATATCCTCGGTCGAGGTTGCTAGCTTGATTTTGCCGTCTTCGATAAAAATCGGCCGCCATCTATCGGAATATATGTCGCGGTTTGTCGCCTTTTCACCGGTATGCTGCACACGAATCCCATCACTCGAGGGTGGGTTCTGTCGTTGGTCCAAGGACCGATGCCATGTCGCTTCAGGCGGTGAAATCGAGAGCATTCTATGTGTCGATGAAATTGGCATCCTCGTCCGGACAGGCCGCTTTGTCCTCCCTCCGGGTTCCCCTCAATCTCGCACAGCGTTCGCTCATCAAATCGGGGAGCTTTGTTACTCCACTCCGATATTACGATAATACGGACCGTACCCCCTTGCTTCATATTGTTGTTGATTAAGGCCACCTGAAAGAGATGGCCATGAACAAAAACTCTAGCGGCATCCTTGAGTGAGCGGCAACGATCCCAGGGTGTCGACACGGTTGGCTAGGAACAAGAGTTGAACATAGCTCACATCAGAAATCCTAATTTGCGGCTCGCCAACTCGATGAGAATGCACGTTTTGAGAAGACATTGAGAGAACATTAAGCGGAAACAGTCGGAGAGACACCGTTGCGATTCGCGACAAACTCGTGCTCGCGACAAAGAGATGGAACGGATGCGATTACGGATAGCTTCTGAAAACCAGCCTCAGTAGACAAGCTCTCTCATAGATATAGCCATTATGCCATTCAACGCTGGAGAATGAACGCGGTCGCCAAGCAACATTCCATTGACCAGATGCTGCCAATTTGGAAAACACAAACTCCTCCAGTGAATAGTCACAAAGTCGTGTGTGAAAGCAGCTTTGTGCCAAGATGAGTTCGACCACGGAACGGAATAATATATCGCCGATAGATTTTCGCGTTTCCTGCGCGTCAATTCGACCTTCCCCAGATTGAAAACACCACAGCGGACTTCCCTTGCGACACTGGCTGCCATTAAATTATTGTAACAATGTCGGGAATGTTTGGCTTCTCTTTATGGACTACAATCTAAAGGCTCATTCCCAGTGGCTACCTCCCTTCCTCTTCCTTCTGCCAGACAACCTCCCCTGGCGATAGGGCTCCTTTCACCATGAGTCTGTTCGGATCTTCGCAGCCAGCACAAACCGGCGGCCTCTTCTCCTTCAATAAACCCACTGCCACCCAGACAACAGCCACACCATCCCTGTTTGGCGCGCCTCAGCAGGCGCAGCAGACGCAGCAGCAGAGTAGTCTCCCGAGCTTTAGCTTTAGCGCACCCAAAACCCAGGCACAACAGACTGGAGGACTCTTTGGTACCTGGAACCAGCCACAGGCTGGAGGTGCTACGCTTGGACAAGGTCAACAGCAAACGCAGGGCCTCTTCGGCACCTCGCAGAACCCTCAACAGTCCGGGGGACTCTTCAGCGCTTCACAAAATCAGCAGCAGCCCGGCGGCTTATTCGGCGCTTCGACCCAACCTCAACCAGGAAGCAACACATTCGGGCAAGGGACACAGCCAGCGCAACAGCCGGCCCAGCCCTCCTTTGATCAAACGTTGCAATTCAGCCAGTCACGGCAGGGGCAACCTGGTGGGCAATCACTATGGGAGGAGGGCCGTGGCATGAACACTTTCAGGTCAATACCCGTACAAATGAATATCGTTAAGAATAAATGGGATCCTACAAGTTTGTCATCTCCATTGCGGACATACCTGTACCAACACGTCGAAAGCGAGACGGACGCGTTGAAGTACCGACCAGGCCCCGGAGAGGACGAGGACAAGTGGGAAGAAGCAGTCTCAAACCGACCAGGGCCAGACTGGGTTCCCTTGCTTGTGCAGGGCTTCTTCCAGCTCGGCCGCAAGGCTCAAATCCAAATGGAAGGTATTCAAAGATGCAATATGATGCTGCAAGAAATCAACACCTCCCTCGAAGTACAACTAGATAGGCACCGTCAAAACGTTGCCACCCGGCTGGAAGAATGCAAGAGGAGACAAGCAGCAGCAGCTCAACGAACGCTGGCATTGGCAGTAAAAGTCCAGATTCTGCGTAATCGAGGCTATGTTATGGACAATGCTGAAGAAGAGCTCAAGGCTAAGTTGGAGACTTTGCAACGAGAGGTCTTCGATCCGAGCCTGAATGCCAGAGAGCAGGAAATCTGGGCGAGGATGCTCGGGATCAGAGAGCGCGCAAAGAGATTGAAGATGGAGATGGACAAGATTGCGCCCACGGCTAATGCCAGTGGAGAAGACTCGGGCTTGGACGAGGAGACAATCAGAGCCGCGAAGAAGGTGAGTACCACTTGAGCACGGACTTCTCAGCAAATTCAGTTGTCTACACGAAATTTCGTTCCATGCGTTTTCAGGACTCACTGATCCTCTTTTCAGACACTAGAAGCATACGAGATCCAACTACGCCACCTGCAGAAGGAACTAGACCTGGTGCAGCAGGAGTTCGAAGAATGGGAGAAGATCTCCAACGATAGAGAAAATGACCTCCCTCGTCGCAGATGAAACGCGCCCTCGGAAAGCTGGGCCAATGCAGGACTGGAGGGAAGCGGATGAAGAGGGAAGGCCCGGGTTAGTATCGGTTCCGCGGGTAGGACTGCATTTGTGTGGGAACAAGACAGGAAGACCACAAAATTCTGCATAGCGACCCGACGATAACGATTTTGGCGTCATGGACTAAGGAGGATCTACTGGTCTATGAACTCGCAGACGCCGCATACCCGACAGGCATGGTCGGCCTTCAGAATCGCAGTATGTAGTGTACAAGATAATGTACAATGGAGAGTTGTATTCTCTTCAAATCATCCCGGTTGCCTCCTCATCGAAGGGTGAACGCTCCTGTTTAGTGTCTGAGATGTCGTTGCTCCCATTCGCCAGCGGCAATTCCGGGTTGGCGTTCGTCCTCACCCATCACCATGGAAAGTAGATGCGTAGCGATGTCCCAGAAGTACTCAGAAAAGTTTGCTCGCCCACTCAACAACATGCGGTGCTAAACGTCGACAAGAATGTATCAGCCAATCTTCTCCTCAGCGTTCCTTGTATATGTTGCCTTCCGCTCGATCTGTCCGGACACAACCAATCCATCGCAAACTTAAGGAAGGATAAGACATACAGAACCATAACGCGACGCAGGCCGCCGTAAAGATCTGCACCTCCACCGTGGCTCGTGCTTCGCCCTCGCGGATTTCCTTTTCGGAGAGTTGTTCACCTGCTATGCGAGCGCACAGATATTAGCCATCGTCCAGCAGAACTTAGACGTCCTGCAGGACAGGTAGGAAGTAGACGTACGTCCGCCGAACATTGTAGTGATGTGACAGGGTGGTGGCTTCGAAGCAAGTCTACCGTCGTGCACCGAGCGTCAAAAATCTGTAAAATGATGTGACTGCGAAGGTTGGAGATGGTGCGACTGGTACAAAGAGAATCAAGAGCTCAAGTGCTGGTGGTGCAAGGTCGAAGGTGTACCTCGAATTTCCAAACTCAAGTTCCTCCGCATGCTCGCTTGATCTTCGGAAGAGGGAAAGATGTGAAGCAAGGCCAGGCGGTGCCGATCCGTGACTACTCTTCTCATTCTATTTTCTTCTTCTTCCTTTCCTCAATAGCACGGTCCTTTCGTCTTTCTTGTCCGGATTCATTAAAGAAGCCCATTTGTCGCATTGCCAACGAGACGTGCCTTCGTCTCGTCGAGGTCCATTGAAATCACTGTTAAAGTATCTATTTGTGAATAAACCAGTACCTCCTCTCATGCATAGTATCAGGCATCGTGCTCTACTGAAGACTCCTGCTTAACATGACTTGATTTACAGTTTCCGAGAAGTCTCATCTGATCGGTTTCTTCCTTCCCCGCCGATCTCGTACTAGAGGTCTCTCTAAACCCAACCTGCAAGCATTGAGAAATGCTACTTTCACTCCTGTCGAATCCGGGAATTATTTGACATGTACGATATCATACATGGCTCTCGACCGCTTAGAGGCCGGAGGTGGGTATTTGTCGACACGACCATGCAAAGAGAGGCTCTGCACGGACCGCACTTTCCGCAGATCAAGATATGATTGTCGAAGCCTAGTACCCTGATCTCAAAGGTACATCGACAGTGAATCTTTGGATGTCCAATGATGGCCGTTCATACGGAGTCGAGCTAAGTGCTTCGTGGCTCTAACGCGGAGGTTCAATCCAAAATGACTCTTCCTGAGATCACGAAAAGAAAAATTTATGCCAGGCGTCTCCTACAGCGTGGCTGGGAGCCATGGCTATATTGGATCAGGGATTTTCGAGTTTTGAACACCATCTCCAGGAGACGTACCTTCGTCGTGACACCCATCATCCGGTTCTCCCATCCTTGTTTACGCCCTTTCGCCCTCGACGCTCTGCCCACACTCAATATGCTCCAGGAGATATGCTCTGTCATCATGGCGGCGCCCAGAAAAGCCATTCGCGGAGGGCGGATGGTAAGGGGGCCCGTTGAGAAGCCTGCCTCTCCTGAAGGACTATTGGCGGTTCTCAACGACCCAGACAGAGTCAGTGACGAGCTCCGAAGCCAGCTGGCGGGCTTTGACAGCGATGCGCTCGATGATGGCATCAGGGCCATCAAGAGGCTCTTGGATTGTTGTCTCATCGCCATGGCTTGGGCCATGTTCGCTTGCAACTATTTCGACCGGGTATGTCACCTCGAGGCTCATGCCCAATGCTGATGGAGCCGGACACTGACACAATACCAGAGCTGTCTCGCCTCAGCGGAACTCATGGGCTTACGTACTGACCTAAGCATGAACTCGAATGAGTATGGCCTTGCAATGATGCTGCTGTTCATTGCATACGTTTTTGCCCAAGTGCCCTCAAATCTCTACCTGGCCAAAGGCCGCCCTTCAATATACCTGCCAACTGCAATGACTCTGTGGGGCTGCGTCTGTACTTCCGCTGCCTTCGTCCAAACACCGGGCGCACTATACGCCGTGCGATTCCTCCTGGGTCTCTTGGAAGCACCCTTCTGCGTTGGTTGCCTTTTTCTAATCTCGTCCTGGTACACCCGGACTGAGTTGGGTTTGCGGAGTGCGATCCTCTTGTCAGCACCCATGATGGCCAACGCATTCACTGGAGTCATCGCGTTCGGCATTCATGATTCCATCGATGGGGCATATGGTCTCCAGGGATGGAGGTGGCTGTTCATTGTTGGCGGCTCCATCACGATCTTCATGGCCTGTATCGCATTCTTCACCCTCCCAGACTATCCGCACAACACGCGATGGCTTTACGAGGAAGAACGCGCCCTTGCTCAGCTGCGATTGGTCGCTGACCGCGGCGCTTCCGAATATCATGTGAGCAGACTTGTTGGCCTCAAGATGGCGCTCAATAGCTGGCAAGTTTGGACATTTGCAGGCATGTACTTCTTACTGGCAATCGGCACATCGCTGCACAACTTCTTCCCTTCAGTTGTGCAGACCCTGGGCTTTTCGAGGAACACGACCTTGTGGATGACGGCCCCCCCATACCTGCTTGCTGTGGTTGTTGCCATTTCCACGGCCTTGTCCGCCGACCGACTTAGGAATGCCTCCTTCCATATTATCGGAACCGCAGCGTTGGCAATCGTCGGATTCCTACTGTTCTTGCTCGAGCAGTCAACGGACAGTAGAGACGTCTGGGCTCGTTACGCATCGACATTCCTGATGATAGCTGGGGCACACGCTGCCAATCCGATCGTTCTCGGTTGGGCACAGAAGACAGTTCGACAGCCACGAGAGATGCGAGCTACCGCGATCGCCATCGTCAATACTTCTGGGACTATAGCGCAGGTCAGTCAGGAGTGCTCGTCCTTACTATTCAGACGCCCGGTGTCGCGTGGCCTTGGCAGTAATCATTGCTGACGTGCGTGCTCAATAGATTGCCACCTCTGAACTTTACCCCAAGCGCTGGGCGCCGAAGTACATTCAATCGATGTCCCTGAACACAGCATGTGCGCTGGCAGCAATACTCTTGACAATCTTCATGCGGGAGGCCTTGCGACGCGCAAACAAGAAGCTCGATGTGGTGGGTGAAGCTATTGACGCAGAGGCGCAAGTGCCAGGGCGAGTGGATAACGAAGAGAGACCGCCCTTGGTGAGAACATACAGATATGTCACTTGAACTCTGTGAGTTCTGCGAGCAGGGGTGAGTTCCTTGACATCGTGGAGGATATGTCAGGGATAATAGCAGCCCGGTGATGACTATATGATATACTCCCTACTAGTTGTGGAAGACTCACTAGGTAATAGCCCCAGGGCAAGAATAGCTTCATCGACCAATTGATGTCCAGCGCATCCGAACACACGGTACGCTCAGGTGGCAGATGTCCCGAGTCCGCCCCTGTGCCCCATGCCCTGACCTGCAAACAATTCGCGTCTCACGTCCATGACGCTGCGGTATTTTATGCGCCTAGGTCCCTTGATGAACTTGCAAAGAAGAGTGTGTGTGAGAGCATTGCAAGTACAATCCGGCAGCCGTTCAAGCGGCCGAACTACTGCCCGAGAGGAGTGCGCCTGGACGCCTTGTCCGTTTTGCGATACACTAGCATAGGGACTCGAGCAACTCTAACATGCAATTTCGGGCCCCAGAATACACACAGCCGAGTCCGATCAAGCCAATCGCTATACACATTCGACTGATGCCCAGACGCTACTCAGGGGCTCATTTCGTTGATCGGCCCCCATTTTCTGCAGCCGCTTAACGTTTGCAATTCCGGCTGCCCTTGACACAGCCAATTCTTGGGCTCTGTCCCACATATGCCAGGGTCAAGACGCGTTTGTGCAACAGCTAGTCGACTGGCCTGAAAGCTTGACCATCTCCGCAACAATGGGCCGTGATTCATTGCAGCCTATCGACCCGGGTCTATGGGAAAGCCACGGGCTCTAGCCACTTTCCTCGACGGTTGCGAGTCCTGCATTTTGGCCCTGCAACAGTGAGTGCAAGAAACATGCCACACATGGAGAACTCAAATCGAACGTTGGAGGGCACGTCAACCACCTTCCTTTCTGTTCATGTCCGATGTTCTTTTCGACGTAGGGGAATCGAGTGTACACTTGTCCATCACCACCTTTCAACCTCGATCTGCTCAACGACCTTCGTGACTAACAGACATTAAACACACGTCTGGTGTGTACCTCAGGATAGATCGCCCCGACTACAGCGCTCCATGTCCAACAGGAGCCCAACGTCGGCCACGCCTTCTCCCGACGCAGCCCGTGAGTCGATGGCAACCTCGAGCGCAACCACAGAGAAGTACCCGGCGTCGTCTACGGCGACGGGATACCAGAGCTATCCCGAGGTGGCGCCTATCATGACGCAGCCTCCACTCCAGCCATATCAGCAGCAGAACAACGGCTACACTCACCCACAACAGTATCAGTACCAGAACGGATATCCGACGGAAGCAGACCGATCAATACCTTCGACACAGAAACGCAACCCCTGGGGTCTATCACCACTTGCATTCGGACTGCTCGTAGCGGCTGTCACCGCCGTGATAGTAGGCGCGGCTGTGGGCGGAGGCGTCGCAGGCGCCATGTCAGGCAACGACTCGAAGTCCTCAGGGAGGTAAGTGGGAATGAAGCCTTACGTGATCCGCCACCATCAAGTCTTGACATCACGCTGACGAAGTATATCCCGTGAAGCAACGCGACCGCCACAGTAACCATGACAACGACCTCAATCTCGACTCCCACAGCGACCGACGTCTCGTCCCCCACCACCGGCACGGCCCTCCCTCTACCTTCCTCGCTAGAGAATTACGTCGTCGACGAACCGTACTACATCTCCACGCTCCTCAACCCCGGGTGCGCAGACTCCAACTCCCGCATCGAAGTGCAGTACGACACGTCGTTCGACCTCTTCTGCGGCGTCGACATGCAGAACCACATCGACGATGAGACGAACCCGGACTTGCAGGTGGCGGACATTGTCGGCCTGTTTGCCTACAGCCTTACAGACTGTCTGTATGCCTGTGCGAACGCCATACACTTCGACGAGCAGTGGGATGGTGGATTCGCCAGCTGTAAAGGCGTGACGTGGCAGTATCAGATGGCACAGAGCAATGAGACCTCGAATGCTAATTGTTGGCTCAAGAACGGAACATCGAATGGTTTTCAGTGCAATACCTGTATATCGGCCAAGCTGGTGACCTGAACGGCATACAGCGTTCAGCGTATAGCGTTAAGTGAACAATGAACAATGAAATGGGTAAGACGTACAGGCCTGGACGCATGCTGGAGCGAGTCGTGGGATTATTTGGTCTTTATTCGGTATGTTGAACATCGGTAGGACAGGACGGGACGGGGTCAACGGTTGGAATTGGCGTCAAGAAGTGAGGTATAGAGACCGGAGCTGCGAGTTCGATTCTGCTGGCACCTTCGCACGCTTGATGAAAACGGTCAGATCTCCTCCATAATCGCATGGCTGCAGCGTCCTTTGTGGACAATGAATGCTCGAAGCGGGGGGCGGTCGTCCAGAAATGCGAGGCTCGGACTCCGTCCCATCTCTAGCGATCTCGCCAGAGATCATTTGACTTCCAGGTCACGAAAGAACACGCTGGATGCATCTATGCTGCATATGGAAAACGCCGCCGATGATCGGGCCAGTGAACTCCAGTCCCTCCAAGTCTATCGTGGCGAAAAGATCAAACGTGGTGGTTTCCTCGTTAGTTCTGAAGGAGAATGTATACGACTTCTTCCCTGTAGTTCCGTTGACGCTCGATGTCTTCGCCGGCGGGACATTCCTTCCCAGCAAGAGCCGATTCTAAGAGCGCATCCAGAATGCAGGGTGTGGTTAGCCTGAGTTCCGAGCCCTAGGGAGGGAGAATACATATGCTAATAAGAGTAGAAGTAGCCTTTTCGTAACAAACAATGGCTGACACGGCGTTCAGTATAATGGACACATGATTCAATAAATAACCACGTGACTGCGATTCTTGACTCGTGCTCGGCGTGAACTTCACGACGGTCCAGTTCACGAATGTTGTCATTTTGGCGACTGCGACTTCCTCTTATTTCGCATTCTTACATGCCCCGTTGCTCTAGTTCTCTTCTCTTCTTGACTTAACTTCTTCCCCTACTACCTGCGATTCCAGAAATCATGGCAGACGAAGAGTCCTTGCAAGCTGCTGCGCCAAACCTGGATGCTGATGGATATCCCGAGGATGGCCCACCGCCCGACGCTGAAGGTCTCGACCGACCCGACGAACACGAAGATCAGCTCGACGACTTGAATGAGCAATTCGATGACCCTGATAGAGAGCGCGAGCCTGATGCACTTGCCGACGGCGCTGCAAATGACCTCGCAGCCGACTCCGACGATGAATCACTTCTTTCAGAAGTCGATGAAGCCCAGTTCGCAGACTTTGACCCTGGAGCCGTGGAAGTGGCACCTGACTTCGACACGCTCAAATCAATCAAAGTTAATAAGCGGAAGCGAGCTGAAGGTGAAGAACCAGCAGCGAAGAAGAAGAGAAAGGACAAGGAACGTAAACGACCCAGTCGAAGAGCGGATAGTGAAGCCTTGTCTGGTGCTGATGGCGCTGACGGCAAGAAACCGAGAAAGTCGAGGGCAACTGGAGAACCTCGCCAGCGGGTCGAGATCAACGAGGACGACCTGTCTCCTGAAGAGAGGAGAAGACGAGCCCTCGACAGAGCAATGGATGCAGCGGTTAAGAGAACACAGGGGAAGAGAATGAGGAAGGGCGATGGGATTGTGAGTCCGCACACACAAACTGCCAGAGGAAGAAGCTAACATGATGTAGGATTTGGAGCAGGCAGCAGATGCAGAGATCGAGGACTTGCGGAATCGAATGATCACAGCAGCCGAAACTGATGGAGAACTCGTCCGACAGGGCCAACCTGCAGCGCAGAAGCTGAAGATGCTTCCTGAAGTGGTCAGCCTGCTCAACCGAAATACTTATGTTCAATCGATCCTCGACCCCGAAATGAACCTTTTGGAGGCAGTGCGGTTCTTCTTGGAGCCTCTTACCGACGGTAGTCTTCCAGCATACAACATCCAACGCGAACTCTTTGCAGCTCTGGCCAAACTACCCATGAATAAAGACGCCCTGATCTCGTCTGGTATCGGCAAAGTCATCCTCTTCTACCGAAAATCCAAGAAAGCCGAACCAGCCATCAAACGACAAGCCACGAAACTCATGGAAGACTGGTCGAGGCCCATTCTGGGCAAAACTGACGATCATACGAAGAAATATGTCGCTACAGCACAATACGACCCTAACAGGGTACGTGACATTGCGTCTCAGCGACCTCTGGCTGTCCCGAAGGCCAAGATCACCAGAGCACCTGGAGAGAGGGAGAGCAATAGGGCCAGAATCAATCACACCCCGACAACGTACACTATTGCCCCGAAGTCGCATGTTGTTGCCCATCGCTCGGGCCCAGCTTAGGGAGTTGGGAAAAGGCTGTCAAAGCTGAGCAAGCGTGCAGCACGGGCGCCATGATACGCTGTACTCTGCGATCGGAAGGCCGTTTACTGGCAGATGTTGAGCTTTGGCTAGTCATCTGGATTAATGGGCATGGCCAAAGACCAAATCTCGTCTTGTATTAGGTTCCCCATGCCTCAGACTTGCAGGGCACAGAGGTGACAGTGCTCACGGGCATAGCTGGCTTCACACGGCTCGCAATAAATTCTTAGGACCTCACTCCTTTCTATCTTCGCATGTTTTTGCCTTTTTATCATCAGCTCCAGTTGCAGACATCTTCCTTGCATCGAAAGCATTGGCCTGATGGGTACTGAAACTTGTGTGAACTACACAGTATGGAACCTTGATGTTCTCGCATTGACTCACCTCATACTCACAAGATCCCAACAACTTTGAATTCCGCTTCTGTAATTTACCTGGCGCTTCACCGCCGTATGCGCTTAGTGGTATACAAGATCGTGAGCAACGAGCTACAAAGGAATGCAAACTGTCCTCGGTCCTCAAGGACCTCCACTGCCTTTCATCGCGATATGGCTCTCCAGGGCCAGCCTCTTTCTTGCCTCGCACCTTTTGCTTGTACCTCACCACACCCGGAATAATACTTCAGTCTCACCTGGCCAGGGGAAGGGAGGGATATTCCGTTACCTCCAGCGAACCGGTATGCGGAGCAGGCTGCTTCAGCTGGAACAAAGAATGCAACGTGATCAAAGAAACACCGCGAGTGCCGATGGCTTTGTCGCTGCCAGTTTCCCTTTCAGATGTACCGAGTACCGTGCATTCAATATGTGGTAATATGGCGCCGACATTCCCCGAACTATGAGATGGAGGTTCCAGAACTCGCTCAGTCGCATCGTGGTTTTCGATTGTCAGGCCACGGTAAGAGAGGTCGCAAAGGCAGCGAGCGTCGTGGACATATTTTAAGCCTCCGAACGTTTTCCGGGCGACACCGTGGAGAAAGCTAAAAGGCGCAGGTGCCAGCAATTTAACTATTTCCCTGTTCTTCGGCGGTGTCCGGGGCTCCCGGGCACTCGCCTGCCGCCTACAGCTGGCTCGCTGCGAATGCCCGGTTTAGGCAGTTTGCATGATTATTCACACGAAACACGAGAGGCTTATTAGGTAAGGAATTCTTTGCGTGGTGATTCGCGCCCAGCAAAGCCCGAAGGGGACTGTCCCTGGCTCTTTACCAGCCTGATGTCATAGTGTGGTGTAGCCCGTCACAGCTCCCTCGAGACGTCCGAGGACGAGTGGTTTAATTTCACTGTCCTGTCCTGGCACCCTCCTCCTTCCAGCACATCTTCAGCGAGAAATTGCCCCATCGAAAGCTTCTTGTCTGAGTGCAAGGAAAGACCCGGAGATCAGGTCTCACCGTCCGTGGCCCGTCAGTTGAAGCATCAGTCGCTTTCCTTCCAGAAAGAAAATTGACGCAACGCAGGCTGACTGAAAAATTTCCCCACCAGCAGGCGGCTTATTCATTTACCAGCAGTCAATAGCAGCAACAACAAATCGGCATTTCGCTTCCGATTCGCTGCCATACCTACTGCACGCTGTTGCAGGCCGTCTCTAGCTCCATTCAGCCATTGAGCACACGGGGTGTATATATCATCCTTGACATCGCCTCAAGAGTTCAGATTTCCTCTCCAACAGGCTCACTAGAGCATACAACATACCCATCTGCCAAAGCTCACCACCAGCTACCTCAATCCACATCCCAATCTCGAGAGTTAGACAACCGCAACCATGAAGCTTCTCACCAAGGAACAAGAAGCAGAACACTACCGCCAAACCCTCATCGGTGGCACCGTATATGGCTTGACTGGGCTGGGAGTAGGCCTGGTTGGCGTCATCGCCGCACACCGTCGCTACCACTTCATCCGCAGCCTGACTCCTGCCCTTAAAGCTTTCCTGGTCACTTCGAGCGGAACATTCGCCGGCATCATCGGCGCAGACCACTACTCACGCGCCTACGAAGCCTCGCAGAACCCTAAAGAAGTCGAGTTTCGAAGACGGCAATCCGAGCAGGCAGTTAAAGATGCAGCAGGCAAGACGTTTACCGAGCGGGCTATGGAGTTCGGTCGAAGAGAACGATACAAGATTGTTGGAGGCAGTTGGGTGGCCTCGATAGCCGCCGCTTGGGTTCTCGTCAATCGCAACAAATACCTTACCGGCGCACAGAAGATCGTGCAAGCAAGAGTGTACGCCCAGTTTCTGACAGTGGGTGTCTTGATCGCTACTGCAGCATTTGAAATTGCGGACCAAAGGAAAGGAGAGGGAAGATACGAGACCGTGAGATACGTCGACCCTACAGATCCGGAGCACAAGCGCATGATTGAGAAGCAGATTGAGAGAGATGCTCCCAGCCAAGGTTCAGGAAGCGGATCCGATGATCTCTGGAAACAGATGGTGGAAGAGGAAGAAGCCCGATTGAAGGCCAGAGAGGAGCGCCACAAGCAATACGAGCAGGAACATCACAAGAAGCCTAAGAACGGCAAGAATGGCAAGAAGCAAGAGGCGGAGCAGCAGTGAAGCGAAAGCTTGCATCCGAAACTCTACCACCACAACTTTCATGACCCACAAGCTTCAGTTGGACCCTCAACTTCCCTCGTATCCTTGTGATACTTACAGCGGCAGAAGCAATTGATGTCGGCACAATCGTCGCCTCTTTGTACATTACCTCGAATTCACCCGACCTCGAATCTCGGAGGAAATCAACACATGCCCACCCATACCCCCACGCCCTAGCCACCCAAAACTTCCCCTTTCTAGCGGATCACGCAAGCCTCTCGACGGAGTACTGGAGTCGATATAATTGTGTATCGAAGCACAAGACGGCGTTGGATATGGCCAATGGAAGGAGCCGCGCTGATGCTCTTTATGATATCGAACTGCAGATCGCGGCAAGCAATCGCATAGCTGTGCATATAATAAATGTGAAGTCTTTCCATAGACAATGAAGAAACAAACTGCCTAACGAACATAGGTTCGAGACTGTGACATCCATGCTTGCAAAGTGCGAAGGTAATCGGACTATGGGTCAGCCTGTAGCTGTGTACATGCTTCCTGGCCGAAAGGAAGGTCATCTCAAGTGGGCTTGAACCAAGGTCAGTTACTTCCGCTTTCAGCCACCAGGAAACAACTGCCAACTTCTCCTTTACCTACGCAAAAGGCAGAAGTGACATGTCAGTCGACATAGGATCGTTTGTTCTCGAGCTTTGCCCTGTTCCGACAGTATCGTGTGTTGAGATAGTAATCTAATATCTTGGCTTCCATAGGAGAATTCAAGTGGGCGACAGTTGCATTCTACGATACTCGTGCCCCGTAGCTGCACAGTGATTTCCTGGATTATATTTAATCCGACTCCGCCGGCAGCCTCGGCTTTGGCTCTTCTTTCCAGCTTCGCCTTCAGCCTCGTGCTTGACCACGTACCAGGGACATTAATCAAAGGATACGTGATGGTGTTGTTTCTTGAAGGTTCATAGATCGATTTGCTCTCTTCCCAAATGTCGCACTACCTCGAGATTTAATCCATGACCATTCTGGCACTCCTCTGATCTATCACATCCTTTCCCCAGATGAAGCATTTCAATATGTCCCCGATGTCCTCGATAAGACCTGCCCTCTCCGCAGCCATTTCTTTCCTACCCAGCCTATCCTCACTCGCCTCATGGCGCACCCTCGCCCTCGTGTTCGCGCTTCTAAATCTTAAAGCGCTACCGCTCGCATGGCACGTCCGGCTCTTCTACCGCATGTTTGAAAACTGGTACTCTCGCGACCGCGTTCGGCGCACTCTTCAGTCTCCACCTCCCTCGACAGCCATATATCCCCTCTTCGAACCCGTGTCGATAAACTCACGTTCGCCGCTACTCGAAATCGACTATAACCTGCACAAGTCCAACAGCACGTATTTTGCCGACTTGGATGAATCGCGTACCTCATTGGTTACGAAACTCCTCATCCCCGGTTTGAAACAGGGGAACATCAACCTTGAAAGAGAAGGACATAAGGGTCCGTTGAATGTGATCTTGGGGAGTGTACACACCAGCTTTCACCGCGAGATTAAGCCGTACGAAGTCTACGAAGTGAGAAGTAGGATTTTGGGCTGGGATAAGAAATGGATTATAATTGGGAGTTGGTTCGTGAGGCCCGGTAGGAGAGGGAGGGGAGAAACATTGTTGGCGAGTGCACTGAGTAAATACGTGGTCAAGAAGGGCAAATTTACTGTGCCGCCGGAGAGGTGTTTTACAACGGCGGGATGGTTGCCAGCACGGCCGGAATCAGCAGGCGTGTCTTCGGAGGAGCCGTCGATAGCTCCTACACCCCAGGAAGGTCTGATATCAATGATCCCAACTTCTCTGGCTCCGGAGACGGATGGCCTCGTGGAGAAGCTGGAGTTCGCAGCAGGAGATGCGTCCACCTCCGGACCAGCCCCCCCTGGTCCGATGGATGGTGGTTGGGATTGGCATCGTATTGAGAAAGAACGCCTCCGAGGCCTGCAGATAGCAGAGAGCTGGCTGGGGTTGGACAAGCAACTCATGGAGGAATTTGTGAAAGCATAGTTTTCTTTTCAGCAGCGGAACGCGACCACCCCACTTCGGGTCGACCAAGCTCGGAGCACTCAACAGATCTCAATCCTGGTTCGCTCCACTTGCAGTGGTGTCGTGTGGAATCCTTCGTCTTCCTCAGATACGAGTATTGAAGCCGCAGGAGCATGACGATGCCCGCATGAGGAGCCGTCCTTGACCAGCTGGGGGCGACTGTCAGTCATACGATAACAGAAGCTCGGACTATCAGCCCATGCTCGAATTCACAGGTGGCAAGACCCCCCTATGGCCTCGATCGTTCAAAGTTCGAGACATGTAAATAGCAACTATCAGCAACTCCCGGCATTCGCGTTTCTTCACCATCCGAGACATGGACCTTCGAGCACGCGGTTATGTGTACATAGAGCACACCACCTGTTTGATGGCGCGTGAGGAATGCAGCCGCAATGAAGTCGCGTCCAAAGAAAGTTTGTTTGCCCTTGGCCTTTGCAGCGACTGCGCCTCATCATCTGGTGATCCAGACATCACGCACGCCTCCCAGCCACCGGGTCTTCAAGCTGACTCTGGGCCATTCCATCTGCGGTTCCCCAAAATACCTCGGGAATGGCAATGTGTACAGAGCTTCCTTTGATCGTGCCAGAAGAGAACAAGGCACTGACGATCGAACGGCTGCTAGTGAGTTCTGCACAAGAACGACCGACGGTGGTGTTTCAAGATGCTTGCACAGGATGCATTCCTGGCCATTCAAAGCCACGCGTCGGATGTGTACCGTGAAGGCTAAACCACATATGGAAATAGCGCGTCGCCTGGTACGCGGCTAGCAATTGGCTGCAATTGACCGCACATCGCCCCCTGAGAATATGTCTTCCCCTTGGCCTCTCTGGCCTTCCCAGCCATGGCGTTCAGCTCCGCGTTGCACGGCTTCAGCCTCCTTTGACCATCAGGAGACCCGTCCAGAATGCGATCTTCACTGCCCCCCTGCGTCATCCCCCATGACGAGCACGGTCAAGCTTTCGCTCGTATCCGCCATCAGGCACGACCGATCTACATTGGACCAATCCCCTTTTCTGCAGCTTGTGCTTCCCAGCTTCGCCTCGGGGTCCCATGTCCATCAAGAATCTAGCTTCCCAGGTCCGCGCTCAGCTCTTCGTCGAATCGTAGCTGGATTAGGAGCTCTGTCTCGGAGAGCTCCTCAGCAGCTCCTGGGACCATGTCTGTGAGCGGAAGCGAGTTCTTGAATTGACGTGAGTTCTGTGTAGCCAGATCCGAATCCGGACATATCACCTTTGACCAGGCTGCCACGCGCAGACAAGGGAATGTATCTCTGCCAATAGAATACCAGTGTTTCAAATGCCCCTTGCTCGCCACTGGCCCAACGGGCATACCCGGGGTGCAGCTTGACCGCCAGGGAGGTCGGCCCACCTCCACGGTCCAACATCTATATAGACGCTTTCCCGGCTTGCACCTCCCATCATGTCCACCTCGGAGTGCATCTCATCTCATTCATTCTCTATCTCCAACTGTGGCAGGCTAGTCCTAACATTCCTTTGTTATCCTTACGCTCTTTCTTCTGCCTGGTGCAGCTCATACAATCTTTTTCCAAGTGCGACCGTGTCGGCGATCATTCCTTTGTTAGTGACAACAGGTACGGAAATTATCCCCCCCGAGTCATTCATCATGTGCCTCTCTTTGATTTTGTCTATGTCCATTGTGGTTCATACAAGGCATGTGGCCGTGGGAAAGTCACAATGAGTTGATTGTTTGGTGCTCAAAGCCCATTGTTCGGATTGTTCGCTTTCACAACATTGTTTCTTGTCACTGCCTTTCGCGTCTCGGTGGTCAAAGATCATGGGCCTGCCTCATTCGCCGGTAGTCGCGGCTGTTTCACTGCCTTGTGCAGTGATTTCTCTGCTACTTATCCCTCTCAATTTTTCGTTGAACCATCAATCTCTGTCGACTGCTCATACACAACCTGTGGCTCTTGCAAAATTCAAATTTTGCCAAACTCATCCGCAAGCTCTGCTGACAAGTGTTCCAGTGCGATCCGGCTATTGCTCTGCCCAACACACACTCATTTAACACCCCACAACCTCACCCAGCTTCTCACTCCCGAGAAAAATCACCCGTCAGGCAACATGGCAATGTTTTCGAAAACTGCTGCTCTTGCCGTCACTGCATTTCTGGCAGTGGCGGCGGATGCACACATGATGATGCATTCTCCTGTGCCATATGGCAAATCTACCCTCAACAATTCTCCGCTGGATGCTGGCGGCGCCGACTTTCCCTGCAAGCAGCGTCCTGGTGTCTACGACGCCGAGGGTGCTAGCAACGTTGCAGCCATCGGCGAACCTCAGACTCTCAGCTTCGTTGGTGGTGCCACTCATGGTGGTGGATCTTGTCAAGTGGCCCTCAGTACCGATCTGCAACCTACCAAGCAATCCAAGTGGATGGTCATCAAGAGCATTGAAGGTGGATGCCCTGATTCTTTTCCTGGCAATCTGAACGATGATGCCAGCAGCACCGCGTCAGCAACATTCCAGTACACCATTCCCGAAGGCATCGCCCCTGGCGAATACACTATCGCTTGGACTTGGTTCAACCACATAGGCAATCGCGAGATGTACATGAATTGCGGCCCGATGACCGTCACTGGCGCGAAGAAGAAGCGATATGCGCCTGCACCAAAAGTCTCCAAACGACAAACGAGCTTCCCTGACATCTATGTGGCGAACATCGACAACAAACAGTGCCAAACACCTGACAACGTGGACTTGATTTTCCCAAATCCGGGCGCGGACGTCCAAACTGCTGGAAACGGCCCTTATGCTACCCCAACCTGTGACATCGGCAACAATGGCAACAATGCTGCGCAACAACCAACTGGTTCCGCAGCTGCTACCGATGGCTACGGCGGCGGTTCTGGAGGTCCTCCTGCGCCTACCGACGGCCCCGGTTCTGCACCTGGCTTTGCCGGTGGCAATTCTGGTCAAAATTCGCAAGCCCCTGGAGGTGGTAATAATGGACAGTACACCGCTGGTAGCCCCTCAGCTGGTAGCTTCGCAAGTGGCGCAGACTCGGTACCTACTTCTACCCCTGCTCCATCTTCCTCTGCTGACGGCCTTCAGATCATTCCTACCTCGGCTGCCGCAGGTCAAACCTTCACCCCTGCTACTCCGGTTAGTCCCTCGCAGACCTTGACCGCTCCGCGATACACTAACTCTTCTGTACCACAGATTGCTCCTGGCAACACCGCCGCAGCAACTGGTAGCCCTTCAAGTGATACCAACGGGCCTGCAGGCCAGCTCACTGGTCCCTGCTCAAATGAAGGCGATTGGAACTGCATTGACGGCTCAAGCTTCCAGCGATGCGCCTCTGGCTCGTGGAGCGCCACCATCCCTTTGCGCGGCATGAAATGCACACCTGGCGAGACTAGCACCAACAACTTCGCCATGACTCCTGCCAAGGCCAAGCGCTTCGAGGCTTGAGCTTTTTATCACCTTCGTCTCTGGATTCCAGTTGGCCCAAGTCCACACACATGGCATCACCAGTTAATCAGCTGACACACGACGATATGGCCGATTGACAAAACCTGTGGCACGGGGCGAGTGATAGCTCGCATGAGAGCGAGGAGACATCCAACTTGCCCTGCTCCCTTACGAGCATCACCCCCTCTGCCTCCATGATCTCACGAAATCTACTTCAATTCTACGAACCGAACGATCTAATGACCGAAAACCTTGCATCCGCAACCGGCGGCTCCTGCTTCCAGACTGCGAAAAAATGATTTTGCGGCGTCTTGAACCTGCACCAAGCTGGAAATATCTGGCATTTGGAGAGGCTGTCTCAACACATAAAAGCCGCAAACAGAGAGCTGACGCAGATTAGCTCGGCTCGGCTTGGCTTAAAAACTACCCGGAGACTGGGGAAGGGGAGAGAAAGAAGAGCAAGCTGAGGCAGGGTCAAATGTACCTGTACGAGACTGCTCGAATTGCGATGGTGCGTTACGGGGTATGATAGTGATAAAACTGAATGAGAAACGGTTGCAAAACCAAACCTGTTCTTTGTACTTGAAGTGCCTGTAAAATTTTGTTACTTTTGAATCGTAAGTCCCCCAAGCTGATGAGGATCTCTCAACTAGAATGCCGACGTTCAGAACCGTGAGCTCGATGGGCAAGCAACAGGAGCTAGCTGGCGTGGCCATAATATCCCTTTCCTCACCCCTCGCCTGCACGCTCCCGGGGTGATACATCGGGGCGCGGATGAGGGTCAGCAATGAGATAGTGACTTGCCATTGGAAACTACTTCCCCGACAAATACGACGGTAAAGGTTGCTTGGTTAGCAAGCACCCAGCATTTTCTACGGCTATGGTGCAAGCGAAGCGCCGCAGACGGTAAACCCTGAGCTTTCTGGTTTTCGAGGTTGCACGTCCAACCGCCATACATATTAGTCCAGGACCTGGTCCTTCAACTAGCTCGTTGGAGACCCTTTCAACCCTCAAAAAATTTTGCATAGACATGTGGCCATGAACTGATATACAGGTTGTCCAGCGAGATCCTGCATCATCTAGCTGTCAAGAAGACTTGTCATTGCAAGGATCACATTCAAAGCATAATATTCCGTCAACAACTTCTTCTGAGTGACCTGTTTCAAGAAGGCATGCCTTCTTTCCACAAGAGCGACTGAAACTCACTTTTCAGCTTCATCACCCTCGAGGGGAACACAACGCAGTCCGGATGTTACTTGCAGACAGGACCGTTTACCACTACCACGTGTATTCGACCCCCATTTGCTCCAGCGCCACATTCCACTCAAACTAGGCTGCTTCAACACCGATCGCGTGAATGACAGGATGGTCGACGTTGGTCAGATCTGTGCTCGCAAACCTTCTGGCCGGAACCTTGCGCTCGAAAAGAATGTCCAGTTCTTGAAAAGTCCGACCTTTACTCTCTGGAAGGCAGAAGAACGCCCAGATTACCGTCAGAGTACCCAGGCCGCCAAACAGAAAGCCGGTCTTCGCTCCCCAATTGGCTTCGGTAGGGCTCATGGCATACGGTAGACCGGCCGTTATGGAGATGGAGAAGACATGCGGGACGAAACAAGCCACCCCGAGTGTCTTGCCCCGAATCTTAGTGCTTGGTAGTTCGGCAATAAGCACGTAGACCAAGGGCCCGAGACCCAGGTTGTAGATGAAATTGAACAGCAGCAAGATGACCGACTTGGCGTACATGGCCCCTGTGTTTGAATCCGGGGCGATTCCAAGGAAGCCGATGAGATACATAAACAGCGTAGCCAGCGACGCGGTCAGAAGGTAGCCACTTCGTCGACCCCAGCGGGTCATCAGAGGCCATGAGAGGATGTTTCCCACGACACCCAGACCGAACAGCCCGCATGAGAGGTCGAATGCCTGGTCGGTGGTGACGCCGGCCAACTCGAAGAAATACGTGCAGTATCCGGAAGCGATGTTGATGCCACAGAGGAATTGACCGCTGTAGGCTATCGCACAGATAAGGGTTCTGCGGAGATTGGTTCCTCGAAAGCAATCCAGATAGCTCGTGCTGCTGGACAGCTCCTCTTCCAACGCAATGGTTTCTTGCATATGTCCCAGCATGTTTGTGGTGTCGTTGCCGTATCCAGTCCTTCTCAAAGACTTTGTGGCTTCCTCATATCGGCCCTTTTTGACCAGAAACCAGGGAGTCTCTGGCGCGAAGAAAGCCCCCACCACGAACATGATAGGAAAGGCGTATTCCGTAATGAATGGCACTTTATACGCCCATCTGTCCATCCGGTTCTCGGTGCCCCTGAGAACGCCAATCCCGATAAGGGATCCAAGGACTTGGCACAGGTTGTTACACGACAGCCCGATGCCTCGAAGGCAGACGGGGAGGATCTCGGAGACGTAGGCCGGCCCAAGCACCGGGAAGCTGCCACACACCAGACCGGTGAGCAGGTCGCCGACAAAGATAACCGCAGCGGTCTCGCCCAGCACTTCAATCAGCAAAGTGCCTAGGGATACGATCGTCGCGCCGATAAGCGTCTTCCTGGGCCCGAAGCGATCGACGCACCATCCACCCCAAATTGACGCCAACATGAAACCAACCACAGGCGCGTAGGTGAAGGCCGACGTCCACGACGCCTGGAGAACATAGTCGCCCGACCCTGTGGGAAACTCGTATCCAAAATTCTTCCGGAACTCTGGAATCCCCACCAACGTGCCGACGATAGTGGGGTCGTAGCCGATGATGAGGTTGGGAACACAGAAGAAAGATGCCCAGAAGACGGCGGCTTTGTGCTGGGAAAGAGCTTGACGGATCGTAAGCTCATGTTCTCGGTTCGTTGCCTGCTTGGAGCTCTCGATGAGTTCCTCTCTCATTATGTGACTCTTGACAAGTTCAGGTTCTTTTTCAGAGCGAACGGCATCAGCCGTCATTGCTCCGCTCCGAGTCTCCTCCATCTTGAGATACAGTCCCTGCTTGCTCAATGTCGAGACTGCGCTGTCTCAGATTCCAGGACTAGACGAAAAACCGGACAGACCTGGAAGATAGACTGGTCCGGGTACACTGCACTTTAAATAGAAGAAGAGGAAGTGGTTATCTAGGTGGTTTAGCACTAGCACCAGCCGCGGAGTGGACCTGGATCGACCCTTAGGCGATATAGCTTCGTTGCCACCCCCAGGTTTTCTCCTATCTAGATACGTATCGCTTTCAGTGGGGCGATAGGAGATACAAGTCGACGAGCCGTGGCCAACTTGCCTAATAAGGACATGGGTTTCGGTCCGGTTTTGGCAGTTACCAAGTTCGGCCATTGGCCATCCCGTCTTCTCAGTTGACTTGCGAGCCGGATAAAGATGTCTGGTAGTGATCCAGGCTATCCGATGGCACCTTATATTCTAAGCCCGCTCTCTCCGAAAGCAACAGTCTCCCTCCGCACAAGCTAGGAGACTCCGTATCATGGATATCGAGAACACTCATTCTTCCCGAGACGCTACGGTCCAGGGCCTGTCTTTGACGGCCAAAGCTGACGAGGTCGCGGGAAAATTACACAAGGACGGAGCAGAGATCACTCAGTATGTGGTTGGAACGGTCGAGGTATGGGAGCAACCAAACAGAGCTCTATCAACTGCCCCAAAGCATTGACTAAAATAATTCATCAGCTGCCCCGCCGATACCGGGTTCTGGGTTTCAGCGTTCTCCCCTACAGCCATCCCAGAATTCAAGCATGCTTACTGGGCTTCATCCTGTTCATGACGGTTGGAATGTACAATGTCTTGACATTCCTGGGCGGTGCGGGACAGCAGACGGCCTACTTGTCCGATATCTCCAACATCGCATTGTACACTGTTTTCAGTGTTTTCTGTCTGATTGCGCCGGCGTGCATCAACTACTTCGGATTGCGTCCCACTCTCTGCTTTGGCGGCCTTGGGTATGCCGCATATGCAGCCAGCTTGTGGTGTTACAACTATACCGGCAATGTGCCATTTGTGGTCTTCGGTGGTTGCTGGTGTGGGTTGTCTGCAGCTTTCCTCTGGACCGCTGAAGGCGCGGGTCTCACCTCGTTCGCATCAGAGGATAAAAAGGGCCTATACATCTCGATTGTCTGGTCGATCTATCAAGTGGGCCTTGTTATCGGCGCAGCTATCCCCGTTGGCCAGAATTGGGACACCGGCGACAACAACGATAGTCGAGTCAACAACGGCACGTACATTGGTCTCATGGTCCTGATGCTTCTTGGTGCATGTCTCGGAGCAGCAATGTACCCTTGGCATAAGATCGTCCGCGAGGATGGATCCCGCGTCACGCTGGAACGCCAGAAATCGTTCATGGAAGAGGTACGCCTTTCCGGTCAGGTCATCTCACGAAACTGGTGGATTATCTTCTTCTTCCCAATGTGTTGGGCCGTCAACTTCTTCGGTGTGTACCAGAACAACGACTTCAACGGCGTTGTGTTCACCGTCCGAGGTCGTGCGCTCAATGCTTTTCTGTCAGGCGTTGCTCAGGTCTTTGCACCCTGGATCACCTACCTCTTTACGGACAGGTTGCCGGTCAACCGTCGTAAGAGGGCCTTTTGGGCACTTGTCTACGTCTTTACGATCATCAACGCTATCTGGATTGGTGGCTATTTCGGCATGAAGAATACAAGGTTGGGGTTGGACGAGTCGGAGCGCCTGGATGTCTTCGGCCATAACTATGGGTGGTGGTGCCTCCTGTTCGTGATGTATGGATTCACGGATGCAACATACAATTGTTACGCCTACTGGTTTATAGGCGCTCTCAGCAATGATCCCGCCGAGGTATGTAGTGCCCCGAGCTTTGACTCTTGTTGCAATTGCTAACCACCTGTGTAGCTCTCCGTGTATGCTGCGCTATATCGCCTTCTCAATGCGCTCTGTATGGTCGTGGGATATTCTCTGGACTATACCGGATACTCCAAAGAATTCATGTTTGGATGCTCGTGGGCGGTAAGATCTCCTTCAAGCACGGGCTATTCCCTGATGCTGGACTTGACTCAATTAGCCTTATCTCATCCGGCTCAATGGCCGCGTATCTTGTGTTCCCAGTGTCTCGTTGCTGACAAATGGCATGCAGTTCCTCGCTTTCGGCATGCTGAGCGTTCTCCCGATCATTAAATATTGGCTGAAGGACACAAACATGATCACCCTATCGGATGAACTCACAATGACCGAGGTGGAAAACGAAGTGGACGTGAAGCGTGAATGAAAATAACAACGGCGACTGAGTTATGTTTGACACTGTTCAAATTCTTCCCCCAATATGTGCCGAAAGCTGGAGAGCTGTCGAAGCCGGAGCAGCGTTGCGAGGCCGCTCGTGCCAGGTCGACTCCTGGGGTGGGCTTCAGTACAGGCTGTTATTAAGCGAGAGACACTTTTATCGGTACTAACCTTGACAAGGCAGTTGATTGAAGGACGCGGTGGTGGAATACATGGAATAATGGGTCGAGTCAGTTAGCTTTCTGATAAGGCCTTAGCCGTATTCATATATTCATACTCCTCCCCATCCCGATGACATTCTTGATGAGATCAACCCCAAATAGTCAACTACAAACATGTGTAAATTCAATACCTATTTCTGTGGTAGGACAAGTACACGTACTCCAGTACATCTCGTCCACATAGTTGATCTTACAACGAGAACAGCCTTCGATTCTTTGGATTTCGGTCGGTCCTGGCTATCGAGCAGCTCGATCCAAGATCTGGCTGATCGCTCTTATCGCTCTTACCATATACGGTATATCTCAACGGTCTCTCAATGTGGGTCCGATATCTTTCGAGAGAGTTTTGTCTCTCCACAACGCGATACGCGGTAGCTGCCTAGACCGGCAGCTAAGGAAAATGGCCTCGAGGTTCCCCTTCGACCTGGGACACTGAATTCGTCTACTCATCATTGACTGGGTTGACTAGCTGACCTACTAGAAGGTCTCTTTTCCCCGTGACGAATCCAATACTACGGCAGTATTCGATCCCTATGCCAATATGGCCTCACCGTCTCTTCCAGAAGGGGTCGTCAAATCCCTTGAAAACTCCAAGGCCGAGTACAGACGTCTGGGACATTCTGGTCTCTATGTGTCAGTTCCGATAGTGGGATGTATGTCGATCGGCAACCCGGAATGGGCGGACTGGGTGATAGGTGGCGCTGAAGCCTTGCCCTTGTTGAAGGCAGCGTACGACAGGGGCATCAACACTGTGAGCCTTCCACTGATTCTGCCATCCCGGTGTCTAGTCAAATCCATCTTGACAAGACAGGGAAAGCTGATTCAATATGAATATTTGACAGTGGGACACGGCGAACGTCTATTCCAATGGCGACAGCGAGCGAGTCATAGGACGCGCCATCACGGAGTTCAACATCCCGCGTGACAAGTTGGTCCTGATGACCAAGGCATGGGGTGTCACAGGCGAAGAACAATTCATGGCATACCCCATCATGGACAAGCTACGGACCAGCAAAGACTACATCAATCAGTTCGGTGAGAGTCCACAGCAATATCTTGTGTTTATCGTATGCTTTCATATCTGCCTTTCTGCGATTGAGACTATACATAATAATGGGAAGACCGCTGATGGTCTTTGTACTAGGTCTTTCGCGCAAAGCGCTTGTTACTGCCGTGGATGGCGCTCTAGAACGGCTGGGCACAACGTACATTGATCTCTTCTGGATTCATCGCTTTGACCCGTACACGCCAATCGAAGAGACTATGGAGACGTTGCACCACCTCGTTCTGTCCGGCAAGATCCGCTACATCGGCGCGTCCAGCATGTGGACACATCAGTTTGCCATGATGCAATTCTGCGCCGAGAAACATGGCTGGACCAAGTTCATTGCCATGCAAAATCACTACAGTCTCCTGTACCGGGAAGAGGAGAGAGAAATGAACAAGTACTGCGCCTTGACCGGAGTGGGCATCTGTCCTTGGGGACCTCTGGCTCAGGGACAACTCGCGCGTCCGCTCAAGTTTCGAGGTAGCACCAAGCGGTCCGCGGGGGGAGGAGGGGATCCGTCGAACACGCGTGAGGAAGCGCTCGAGATCATTCGGCGCGTGGAGCAGTTGGCTGAGAAGAAGAATTGGACCATGAGTCAGGTCACACTGGCCTGGACGTTGAAAAGAGTCACGAGCCCCATCATCGGCTTCAGCACGGTCCAGCGTATCGACGACGCACTGAGTGCGCGAGGCAAAACCCTGACCTCTGAGGAAGAAGTGTTTTTGGAGGAGCCGTACACGCCGTTGAACGTCGAAGGCCACTTTTAGGCCCGTCTAGTTACGCTTCACGGCACATCCTGACCCGATGTCCAAAGGCATTGAGCCAACCCCCCATTGTGGTTGCATGCCTCTTCCTGAAATCCTCGCTGCTTCATTGGCATTTTCGCTCGTCCGCACAGTGTAGTCGCTTCCATTTACGTTACTAGCGTCTCGGTCTCACCTCACACGTCCAAAGAAGAGGTCGAGCAGATCCGGTTCGAAAACTGCGGTCACATGAAGATCTCCCCACCTGCTAATACAACGGCGTTGGAGGCCACCAGATGGCCCGCCACATTTCCCGATTTGGCAACTACTCGAATCGTATGAAGTATTGCGGCGAGCGTTCTTCCGCACACTCCCATGTTACACAGCGGCAGAGAAGTAAGCCAAGGGCAAGCAGATGTTCAAAAAAAGCATCAAGACTTTTCTATCTGTCTTGTCTGTCTTTTAATCACAGCATTTGGCTATACAGCAACCCCGGGCCTTCCCACCCCGTTCCGTACTACTGCAACAACCCATCGCTCCGACATGGCGACCATGGACAAATTCTTCTCTGGCTACAACAGCCGACAAGCCATCTTGGAGAAGAGCACGAACCCGTTTGCAAAAGGAATTGCCTGGGTCGAAGGACAATTGGTTCCGCTTTCAGAAGCTCGCATTCCGTTGCTTGACCAGGGTTTCATGCACAGCGACCTCACCTACGATGTTCCCTCGGTCTGGGATGGCCGCTTCTTTCGGCTTGACGACCACATGGACCGCCTGGAAGCGAGCTGTGCCGTTGTGCGACTTAAGCTGCCCCTTCCTCGAGAGCAGGTCAAGACTATCCTAGTGGAGATGGTGGCCAAGTCCGAAATCAAGGATGCTTTCGTGGAACTTATCGTCACGCGCGGTCTCAAGGGTGTGCGCGGCCACACTCCAGGCGAAACGTTTCAAAATAACCTCTATATGTTTGTTCAGCCGTATGTTTGGGTGATGGACCCGGAAGTTCAACGAGTTGGCGGCGCCGCCATCATCGCACGGACTGTCCGACGTATTCCTCCTGGATCCATCAATCCCACAGTTAAGAACCTGCAGTGGGGTGACTTCACCCGCGGGCTCTTCGAAGCTGCAGACCGTGGGGCGACCTATCCGTTCCTTACCGATGGGGACACCAACTTGACCGAAGGCTCGGGTTTCAACATCATCTTGGTCAAGGACGGCGTCATCTATACCCCACAGAACGGCGTGCTCCACGGCGTGACGCGAAAGTCGGTTCTGGACGCAGCTCGAGCCCTGGGCATCGAAGCCCGGGTCGAAATCGTCCCCGTCGCGTTGGCCTACGAAGCTGACGAAATATTCATGTGCACCACCGCCGGGGGCATTATGCCCATTACGGAGCTTGATGGCAAACCTATCAGGGACGGGAAGCTGGGCCCAATCACCAAAAAGATCTGGGACCAATATTGGGCCATGCATTATGATCCGACTTACAGCTTCCAGATTCAGTATGACGGTCCTCCGCAGCAGAATGGAGCGGCCAAGGTCGGCAAAACCAACGGTGTCAACGGTGTCAACGGTGTCAACGGTGTCAACGGCCACCAGTGAAAGAAATGGCACTATCAACGATCGCACGTGTTTAACGTATGGGATTTCGACATTAGAATTTGATGTGAAGCTGAAGATTGGCGTGAGAAGCAGTCAGCCTTGGACCTCCGTAGTCGACAGACCATCAACCAGAGAGAAGAATATACCAGCTTCAAGTTTCGGTCGATTGGCACAAAAGGGCATAGATGGATGGTGCGGTATGCCGGCTGTTGTGTTCACAGTGCACACATCTCGCAGATGTTGTATATGGGACATTCAAAGACGTGGAGCTAATGGTACACCTATTATTACTAGCCGAAGAGAAACTGCATGGCGGCGAGATCCTCGACCTTTCCAGAACTCGACTTTGCATTCAAGAATGAGCCCCACCAGCATGGGCGACCATCTTTGGATGGCTCTAGAGCCCAGTACTCTTCGAGCAGACAAGAGACGCTGTAGAACATACCGTAGCGGCTTCTTGCACCCCACCAAAGACAGTAAGCCCGGACCGTATCCTGCAGATCCTTGTCTCGTGCTTCGGCGCCGGCCAGGAAGACGGGCAGGAGGAGTTGCTTCTGCACTTGTGACGTCTTGCGGCAGTTGCGAGAATGCTCGAAGATCTTGCATACGAGCGGCAGGATGGCCGTTGGTCGTTGGTGGGAACCACGATCCCAGCGAAAAACCCGTTGAATGTAGAGTAGCAAGGCGTATCTCCAAGCCTCTGAGCAATGGTAATCGTCTTGCTGACGACGATAATTCTCCTGCTCGTCGATCTCGTCTTCGGACGTGCGCGTCTTGTCGCTATCATCGTTGGCGGGTCCGTATTCCTCTTCTTGACAGATGATTCGCTCGAGAAAATGTCTCTGGCCTTCCCCATGCTTGCTGTTCCACTTCAAGAGTTGTCTCTCGATGTCGAGCACTGATTTCACGTCGAATGTCAGAAAATCCATCGACTCTGCCATTTCCTTGGCGTGAGCCATCTCGGCAAGACGCACGAGGAGTATCAGAAGCTCGGTCGGACAACCAGTGAGTTCGTAGAATGACCACCGGTCCGTTTTCTCATGCTGGACCAAATGACGGAAATAGGCCGAGCTTAGTTTTGTACCTTGTCGAGAAATCATTGCCAATGTCGCATCCCACCTGCTTATCCGTCAGTCTCGGTTCATGGTGAGGCTGAGAGAGAGCACGTACCAAACAAGCATGCTAGCCTGAGAGCGGAGCCGAGGAGTGTTCAGCGCCGAAGGCCCGCCCCACGCTTCGAAGACGGTCACGGCTCGGCGGATATGCTCCGACCAGTTTCCGAGAGCTGATATCGTGCACTGCCGTCGAGTCACTCAGTATATACGGAGACATGTCACGATCGTAACTTACGTCCAAGGTCATCAATATCAGGATTGCCGCAAGAAGACTGGAGTCTTGGGTGCCCAATTGTCCCGATTGCAAAGCATCACTGAGCATGGAATACGCTTGAGAACGCTTGTGCGACGCCTCGGAAGATTGTGTGTTGCCGAGATTGACTTGGTGCTGCGAGGAAAGCGCGGAGATGGAATGAAGCAAAAGCTGAGAGTCTTCAGGACCAAACCCTCTTATTCGGAATGGATTCAACCGCATGTCAGAAGTCAAGGGCAGAACACATAGGTCCGTGTCATCTGTTGTGGAATCTGCGTCAGCGACCGATTCGGGTTGGAAAAGTATCGTGACGAGAACTTGACTTACAGTACTTGAGAAGAATTTCTTGCTGCTGACATGCACTCATACATGTCGAGAATGAAAAGGTGTCAGATGAATCTCGACGGTCGTTACAACCCAAGTCCGGCCACTCGAAAGTAAGAAAGCCACCCGGGCCAAACGTCATACTGCAAGGTGACAGTCCCGGCGATGCAGGTTGTACTGATGTTATCCCGAGGCTGACCGCTTCTGGATTGATCATATCATCTGAGACTGGACAGGATTCATTCTCCAAAGCTGGCCAGGTCTGTCCTGTCTCGGATGTCGAGACAATTGGATCAGACACCTCGCCACGCTCGTCTCCCAGGTGTATCTCTGGTTCGAGGTTGTCAAGAAATGCATCGATGTCCATCGTGGCGGAAAATCCAGTGTCTTGATCGATACTGAGACTCGCTGTCTCCAAAGATCCAAGTTCTGGTGCATTGAGGGGGGTTCTTTGTTGGGCAGAACTATCTTTGCGTGGCTGCCTCGCCCGGCGGTTGCGGGCTTCGACGAAACGAAAAGTACGTGCGGCCACTGGCGGCGACCGGGTCTGACGCCTGTGGAGGTCTTCCGCTGGACGTGGCGATGCTGAGTGTTCACCGCGCCGTCGAGATTGTTTTCCCGAGTAATCCCTGCACTGATGCCACAACAGAGAGGTGGCATACCCTCCGCACTTCAAACCTTCATCTAGGCAGGTCGAACAGTAGGGGCGCTGCTTGTCACATTGGCGTTGCCTCGACAAGCAGGTATGACAGTCGGTTGGAGCAGAAGCCGCAAATCGTGGCCGAGTCGCGCCCGTTTTCGTCATTCTGCTGGAACGCGAGAAGTCGGGCGTAAATATAAGATGTGGTGCTGGCTCCGGACGCCAATGATAAGGACGACAGTCCAAAGGCGTACGAGGGCAAGCCACCTCGCCGCTTCACGTGCCAAGCATTCTGAAAGTTCCATCCGGGTTTAGCCTGGCCCGTTGCAGGGCCTTGGCAATGCCGCTCTATTCTCAGTTCTGGCTCGGGCTGAGCGCGATTCACTTTGCCTCTAGGCCTGGCCCCGTCCTGCTAGATCGTTCTCATCCGCCGAAATTCAGCAACTCTGACCAGCTGCGCAGAACTGCTACATAGTATGTAATACTCCGATGATCGCGGCGCTGCCCACTGACCGAGGCTTATTCAGGGCTGCCACAACATATTGGAACAGGAAATTTTCAGTTTCCTATTCACGTAATGTCGTGTTGATACGGATCAGCCTCTGGCCACAAGGTAGAGCTCGAAGCAGGGAAACGGTGGCTAACGACTCGTACTTTGACAACGTACCTATCTTCCATTCTGCCGAAGTACGAGGTAGATAATGTTGTATCATGACCCTGGCCAGTATCCGAGCTTAATCACCGGCGCCAGCGAAATCTTCCCCAATTGACAGCTGCCTATTAAGGAAAGACCGAATTGGGTAACTCGCGGGGCACACCGAAGTCGCCGTCGAAGTCTCCATCGGGAGGCCTCGATGGAGTGAAAATTCGGTACGTCCCAAAAGTACGAGGTAGACTGGGATAGCTGTCCGTCTCCTAATCCTACTGAGGCTCTAGGCCTGCCCTGCCACGTGGTCTAAACAGACCTATTCCGTGCTGTCGAATACCTGATGACTTCTGGCTACTAGTGTTTGAGGTTGAATTCTCCTCCTCGTACTACCTCTACCACAGGTTTTGGCACCTGTGGAGCATTGCAGCTGCGCTGTTCACGAAAAATGGCAGCCCCCAAACTGGTTCACGAAGCCCAGGCTCCCGAGGTCATCGGCTATGCGGAACCCTGGATTGTCGCGCCAGGTGACTCGACAGCGATCAAAGTACGAGGTGCTAGTCATTGCCACAGCCTGCTGAGCTGACCGTGCTTTCAGATATCCTGCACGGAGCCCGAATACAAATATCGGACGGTTCGCCTGATACAGGGCATCGACCTCGAACACTCGCCCAAAAGGATCGAAGAGGAAGTGCTGGAAATTCCGCGTGGCCGCCAGAAGGGACGATTTCAAGCCGCCAGACCAGGATCCTACGGCTATGTCTCCACATGGGGCGCGCATCCCGGAGCGCAAGGTCTTCGGGTGTCTTTTTATATGCAACCATGGCTCGTGAATTGGTCACATCCACAGACCCTGATCTCTACCCTGGACAGCACGACACATACCGGGTTCGCTGTAGTTTTGAACAGTCAGGGATCCATTGAGATCAAGGTGGGACTCAAGCACGACAAAATCGAAATTATTGACACTGGCCTCCGTCCCCGACGAAAGACCTGGGCCAAATTCAAGTTTTCAATCTGTGGTCCGTTGGTCAAAGTCTCGCTCACGCCAAAAGCATTCAGGGTTGAGCCGACACCTGCCCGCACAACATTCGAGACACGGTTGAATTTCGCACCATCGGTACTTGAGCCAAACCCGCTCTTTATTGCGGCAAACCAGGCCAATGATTCTCAAAGTAATGGAAAACAACGGGCGGTCGACTTTTACAATGGTCGAATTGACAGCCTGACGCTGAAGACGTGTGACCAAGCACCAGTCACTCTCGCCAAATATGACTTTGCCCGGGAAATGGCAAGCGACAGCATTGTTGACGTTTCGGGTCATGGCCGCCATGGTCTTCTGATCAATGCGCCCACTCGCGCCGTGAGAGGTCACGATTGGGATGGAAGCGAGTGCGACTGGACCAAAGCCAAGTCTGGGTACGGAGCCATTCACTTCCACGACGACGATTTAGACGATGCCGGCTGGGAGACCGACTTCACCATTACGATCCCTCACACTGCCCGATCTGGCGCTTACGCCGTGGAGGTGCAGTCAACGAATGGCAGGGATAGTGACTGGGTGACGTTTTTCGTGCGACCCACGACGCGGCCATCGGATGCTGCCAATAAAGTCTGCTTCGTATTCTCCACGCTCACCTACCTGGCCTATGCTAATGAACGTCTCTACGACACCACACGTGAGAATACGGCCGACCTGGGCCCTGGTTTCGACATTAACAAGGTCAAGAAGAGTAGCGAGTTCTATAAGATGCAGCGGCGTCTGGACCTGGGACTGTCGTGCTACGATCGCCACACCGACGGTTCTGGGGTTGTCTTCTCGACATCCAAAAGGCCCATCCTCAACGTCCGACCTGCCTACGTAATGTGGGCCTTTTCGCGCCCGCGCGAACTTTCGGCCGATTTGATGATGATCGGCTACCTTGAGCGCGAAGGCATTCCGTATGAGGTTCGAACTGATCACGACTTGCACATATCGGGCGTCGCAGCTATCGAGGGCTTCAACACTGTTCTAACGGGTTGTCATCCCGAGTATCACACGCGAGAGTCGTTTGGCGCCTATACAGCTTATGCAAAGGGAGGGGGCAACCTCATGTATTTGGGCGGCAACGGCTTCTACTGGGTAACCGGTCTTGATTCTGCTCGTCCCCACCGCCTAGAACTCCGCCGAGGAGATCGTGGTGTCGCGCCTTTTGCGCTTCCCGGCGGCGAACACGTGCAGAGTCTGGACGGCCAACAGGGGGGGCTCTGGAGATCTCGCGGAATGAGTTGCAATACTTTGTTCGGTGTCGGCTTCTGTGCTCAAGGCACGACAGAAGGTGTGCCCTATCGGCGGACCGAGGCGTCCAGAGATCCGCGATTCTCATGGATGTTTGCCGGCGTCCAGGGTGACCTAATTGGAGAGTACGGGTTTGGAGGTGGTGCTTCAGGGGACGAAATAGATCGCTATGATGTCGGGAACGGGAGTCCCGAGCAAGCTGTGATTCTGGCCACGAGTATCGGCCACAGCGACTCTTTTGGCATTGCGACCGAGGACCTCACTTTTCCAGCGGTCAAAACACTTGGAACACAGACGGACTTGATCCGTAGTGACGTGGTATACTATGTCGGTTCCGGGGGCGGCGCAGTGTTCAGTGTGGGAAGCATCAATTGGTTCTGCTCGCTGGGCTGGGATGACTACGACAACGACGTGGCGAGGTTCACTGGGAATGTCGTGAAAGGATTCCTAGCAGGAAAACGATAAGAAGACAGCAAGACACGCCCCGAGATCCTGGAGACTAACAATCTCAGAGACATTGAGCATTGCTTATAATGATGGTGAGGCGCCCTCGGAAAGCCGAGAGGAACCTCGTCACAGCAGTGTTGAAAAACATAGTTGCCACCTAACTCCAGGGCCTAAGATGGACAGGCATGCATTGCATAGACTCTTAATCCTGGCCTGGCCATTCTTACCTATCTAGGTAAGCCGGATTGATCGAGATTGACAGACGTCAGTCGACCGGGATCACACAGAGAGCCTTTTTTTCCCCTGCCTAAAACGGTAATTTTGAGATTGCAGACTGGCCAGCCTCCAGTACTGTGGTACTACGGGTCAGCCCACAGTTCTTTGGTCCACAGTCATCCCAGGTGCGTAGAGAAAAGCTCTGTAGGCTCTGACGTGGTCTGAGTTCTCAGTGGACACGAGATCAGACCCGCTCGAACTCAGGTGTCACGTTTTGGGATCCGTGACTGGTCGTGAGTATAAAACTAGATCTCTGGTCCTTATTACCAAATGAACCTGACTGAGCGTATGTCGAAATCTCTAATTAGTCCAGACAACCTTTCAAGAAGTGCCAGTCTTGCCATCAAAGCTCCGCAACTGGACTTGGTCGGGGAAGTGCTTATAGGCGCCATCAAACACCCGCCATGTCTCGAAAGAATATCGTCGTTGTCGGGTATGTCCTGTCTGAACACACGAGACTAACTATAATGCAACCACAGCGCTAACATGACGCTTCAGAGCCGGAGTTGCCGGGTTGACAACAGCGTTGTTGGTGTCCAAGAACCCGGAATACAAAGTCTCTGTCGCGGCCAAGCACATGCCTGGCGATTACGATGTCGAATATGCGTCGCCGTGGGCCGGCGCCAATTACATGCCGTGCGTCACATCGATCGATCATTCTATAGTAGTACACGCTCTTCTGACACAGATCCCTTTTAGTACTGGCGCACGCGGCTCGAAGGCGGCCGAATACGAGAAGGACACATGGGCTCCTCTGGAAGACCTGGCCCGGAATCACCCTGAGGCCGGAGTTCATTTTCAAGGTATTACATCACTGTCCAACCGTCACACGATCAAGCTGGAGTGCCTCTTGCTTACTCAAACAAAGAGTGCCAGGTCTACTGTCGGACGAAAGATGTGGGCTCTGCAACAGCAGACTGGTTTAATGAACTACTGTCACCTGATGCATGGTTCAAGGATGTGGTTCCAAATGCAAGTTCGCGCTCCATGGCCCATGACACGTCCAAAGTCATGGAAACCGTGGCCGTCCTGTCGCTGACAACAGTGGAAACAGTTTCGTCAACTTCCCAGAAGCTCTCTCGCTCCTGGAATCAATGCTGCCACATCATTCACATCCGTCTGCATCAACACAGCCGTCTATCTGCCGTGGCTGGTCTCGCAGTGTCTGAAACAAGGCGTTCATTTCGAACGAAGGGTGTTTCAGCACATTTCTGAAGCTGCTTCACCAAGCCTGTGTGGAGGAAAGGAAGTTGATCTCGTGATCAACTGCACGGGACTCAACGCGTCGAAGCTCGGCGGCGTCGAGGACAAAACTGTCGTCCCTGCTCGGGCTCAGATCATCATTGTCCGCAACGACGCTGGCAAAATGATTGCCACCTCCGGTACAGATGATGGGGATGACGAGGCGTGCTATGTCATGACACGAGCTGCGGGCGGAGGCACCATCCTAGGTGGCTGTTACCAAAAAGGGAACTGGGATTCTCAGGTCGACCCTAACCTGGCCATGAGAATCATGAAGAGAGCAGTTGCGATGTGTCCCTCTTTAACTGGAGGGAAAGGGATCGAGGCTCTAGACATAGTCAGGCACGGGGTTGGACTGCGACCCGTACGCGAGGGTGGTACTCGGGTCGAAAAGGAGCGTATCTCGGGCGTCTGGGTGGTGCACAACTATGGCGCCGGCGGCGCAGGTAAGGACGGCAGACACACATCATCCTATGGGATCAGTGCTAACACACTCCAAGGCTATCAAAACTCGTACGGGTGTGCGTTGGCTGCTGTCAAACTTGTCGACGGGGTGCTGGGCGCTTCTGCGAAACTGTGAAGGCGGCGTACCAACCTTGAATCCAAGGCAAGCCGATACTATTATTCATTGGCGAATCTTGACCTCTCTGAAATCCCGATTCCGTTTCCACACTTGAACATCTCGTCGATTGACCTGATTCATGACTTAAGCCATTCTGAGTCGTGGCTGTGTCAACCTGAGGTCGGTGTGGGTGCCACACGGGACTAACCGACCCATCTGGCATCATTCTCGTCCAAGACATTCAGTGTCGAGTGACTCAATATGGCCTTGAAAGTCGGTCCCTTTAACCGAGTCAGTATGATCGATAACTTCATAGAAGCAGGAATATTGGAGCACGAACATGCGCGCAAGGTTGTCACCCCTTGAAAACCCGCTAAAGGGGCCTGACCGACCCTGATCATGAGTCCTCGAGTGCTCCCCGGACCGCGGCGATTCCATTTCTCCTGCACCACCGTTGGAACATCGGAAACTTTGACGACAACTTCTCTCTCCACACACCCGACTCTTGAGCTACAGACGAGACTGCTAGCGCAAAGATGGCGCGATTAAAGAGGCTGCGAGTTGGGAGTCACCCTCGCTGAGCTCTTGTGGGCGTCAACTGACTATACAGACCAGGATACTCGACCTATCACGAAGCGAAGTCTCCTCCGATGTCGGTGAATTCACTCATATTCAACAGGTCTGGGTCGAAGATAAAGTCGTTCATGACCGCTTCATATGACCCCCAAGCGCCTTGATCGGGGTCCTTGGCCTCGTTGGCGGCCACATGAGGATCTACAGCTGAACGGTCGGGCGTGGAGGTGGAGAAGAGGTGTGAAATGCGCGGGTGATCTTCGACCAGACACGCCAGCGTCCTTCGCATGCGTGCGGTGATATGGAAATGGATCTGGAGGGCTTCGAGCATCTCATCGGCCAGCTTCAGCCAGTGGACGCCAGTCTCGTCTATGTGTTGATGTTGCATTTTGCGGAGGTACGCGATCAGCGCGGTTGCCGCGACGAACAGATTGTCCAGCACAATGGATGGCGTTGTTTCCACGCCAAAGGTCTCGCGATACGTCACGGCGAGCTGAATGATGGTAATGGCATTGTGGTGGAGGACTTCTTGCGATGCCTCGGGCGACCACCCGCGCAGCACGGGGCTTGGCGATGATACATAGCCATTGTCACTGTGCTGCTTACGCTTCCTCGAGTTGACGCTGGGAAGCGAATGTAACAGGATTTGGACCCGCAGGTACTGCATGTGCAGCCCGTAAGCGGCCGAATCAAGGGAACTGATGTTTTTCTTGTCCAGAGCAATCGAGGCTGGCAGATTCTTGTGCCAGCGGCGGAGTCCTTGCTCCAGCTCGGAAAGTCGGTCAATGGTTTTGTTATCGATGCTCGCCTGGTCGTTGATGAGTGCCGTGATCTCGGCCAAAGAGACGCAGAGGTCGAGCCAGGGCCGTAGTGTCACATTCTCCGAGGCGCTGGCTATCGAGAAGGCGAGTGGCATTCCAGACACGGAAAGAGTGCTCTGACGGCCCAAATAGAAGCACCACAAAGTCTCGTAGACGAGGCAGCCGGCTGTGGCGGCGACGCAGATCTGGGCGTGGTTCGGGTCCAAATCTAAATCTCGGGTCGTATCCACGGGTTCCTTGTGTAGACCGAGATCGATGAGGATGCGACAGGCGATTCCTACACCTCCATATTAGCGGTGGCCGTGCCCAAAAAAAAGGGTCAAGTTGGAGGGAGTATTATACCACAGTAAATCCATCCCACTCGATCATGGCCCTCACTCATTTCGTAGTCGCTGAGGAGGAGCATACCTTGGACGGTGGCAAGATTAGGGTCCTCGAGCTCTGTCGATAGGTCCGCCTTTGCGCGTTTAGCATAGGCGCTGCTCAAGGCGCGCACCGCCGCGGACGTACTGAGGCGGGCACTACAGGCTAGGGCGGAGTTTTCGTAGAAAGACGAGTAGTACTGAGACCTCACGCCCTCTTCGCGGTGTGCCAGAAAGCTTTCTCGATGCACCAGGTCGACTGTGCATCGCTGAAAGCGGCAATAGCTGTCAATGAGCACCGACTTGAGCCTGGCCGAGTCCATGTCCACGTGGACTCGCGGTATTGGCGGCCCAGACTCGTCCTGTCCGCGGATGTCGGATGGCGAGGAGACGTGCAGAGGGCAAGACGGGCCAAAATAGGCATCTGCTCTCCTGCTAGGGCAAGATTGGCGAATCTGCTGTTGATCGCGTCTTGTTGGGATCGTGACCATGTCACTGCCCGCATCGATCGCGTCTTGCGCAAAGCTGTTTGGGACGACGGAACCGGCCACTGAGGGTGCTCCCGGCGACTCGACGGCAAAGTCGCGCATGACCGGCAGTGCGTCGGCGCAGATTTCAGCCGATCTGATGACGGTAAGCATTCCGACCGCTTGAAAGAGGGAAAGAAATGGCGGTCGAGTGCTGGATGAGTGCGTGGATATACTTACTGGCTCAGTAGTGCTCTGTCAAAATCCTCGTCTGGTTGGGATGTCATCATTGACCGTCCCATGGGCGGGACTTTGTGATTGAGCGAGGCTGACGGCGACTCTGCGACCACAGCGGGCCCATTTCGAGGCGGAACGTGATAGAGCGAGCCGTCGGGGTGGGAGGATGAAGAGGAGCCATTCCCGCGAACTAGGGCTTCCAATTCCGTGATCCGATGCTGGAGAGTGGCAATGTGCTGACGAGAGCCGTGTCTGAGCATCTCTTGTGAGCAACTGGATCAGTATGGACCCGGGAGGCTTACTTTCTGCGGTCTGAGAAGATGTTGACCTTGCACTGACTTGTTGATTGTGCACAAGCTGTGCAGCTGGAACCAGACGGCCGGCTCTCGACATCACACTGCAATATGGTCAATAATGCAATACGTCTCGTGTATCATCAAACAGGCCAACCTACTTTGATCTTGCGAAGGCGGCAATTGTGGCAGGCCAGCGAGGAGCGGGTTCGGGTGGTGGGCTTGTGACGAGCGTCAGAGGTGACGGTGCGCGGGACGTCGGTGGTGGTTTGCGGAGGTGAAGCAATGGATGGCGATTGAGGACTCATTGTGTTGCTTGCTGTCATACCTCCAGCAGTATGGGGCACGAGATGAAGTCGTCAAGTCCCTGAAATTGAAGCTCCCCTTGTCGATGGGACGCGGGGTCTGTCTACAAAGAGAATGGCCGTCGCTCTCCACCCGCATGGAGAATAGAACGATGGAGCAGATCTGACCTGACATGCGGGGCCCCAGAACGCTGCGTTAACGACCAACAAGGGACATCAATTATTACTCTCCTCTCCTCGCATCTGATCGGCTCGTCGAGGTGGAGTTGGAGCATGTTCCTGCGCTGGGCGAAGTCTCAGGAACGGCATCGCAGAATTAGGGTTACCATTCTCCGAAGACCCCAGCTTCGCAAATGCACCCGACTCGCCGACGCGGCTCTCCAAATCCCGCCCAGGAGCATCGCGATTGGGGCGTGTGGGGCTTCCAAGCATGGCTCGAGGCGTGATGATGGCTTCCTTCTCAGGTTCTGAAGATCGCTTTGAGGAAGCATCGCACCAGACGACATGATGCTATTTGACCCCAAAGCCAAAAAGCTGCCCCTTCGCTGCGAGCTGCCTGTGATACCTGGTGCGCCTGTAGGGGCTGCATGGTTCTGGGGCAAAGATGATGAAGTATCCAAGATCCTAGGCCGAGTCAAGACGCTTTGCTGACGCCCATGGCAGCTAGGGCGGTTGAATCTCCTGACGCAAGAACGCACAGCCGAAGCAGCAAGGCTGGTTGTAACAGGCGAAGTGGTCAATCTGGAGTATTCTAACTGTCTCACCACGTTGATATACGGCTCTAATGGTCTGCAGTTGGAGAGCAGATCTGCCCAATCCTCCTGTCTTTGGCAGAGAACCATTCAAACATACCATCAAGCAACTCTCTGATCAAGTCTATGATGACCTCTATGACATGAATACACAGAGCGGTTCTCAGGTGCGTCGCCCACACGAAGCACTGTGCGGACTCTGCTAAGAGAACCAGTGGGATGGGTTTCGACATGTAGGCTTCTGTGCCCGATGCAACCAAAGACTACATGCTGAAGATCCGGAATCTGCTAGGTCGGACATGCCCACGACGGGAATTTTATCTTTTACAATAATGTCGGTGTTTGACACCAAATTTTCCATGTCTCTGGCACTAAGACCTGAACAGTTGACTCATAAAGATATCCAGAATACCTCCCGCTGTGGCACGCACGCATGGGCTGAGCACGGAATTGGTAGCATATCCGATTTGAGTACAGACTTTTGCATACTGACCTGGCACAGTTGGGAGAGGCGTTCTCGTCGACTACTGGGAATACGCACAGAAGCAATACGACCCAAACACCACGTACCGAATCACTCTGCAAGGGATCCACGACTGTGCGGCGGCACAAGGGGTCGAGTTCCAGTACGGCGACATCCTGTTGATCCGCTCCGGCTTTGTCGACACGTACAATCAAATGGACAGAGAACAGAGGACCGAACTCGGCAACATCCATCCCACCAAATGTACCTTTGCTGGCGTCGAGCAGACCGAGGACATGATTGACTTCCTGCATGACAATTACTTCAGCGTCGTAGGAGGCGACGCGCCGGCCTTTGAGGCCTGGCCGACCGACAAGGACTGGTTCCATCATCAATACTTGCTGTCGCTGTGGGGGGTGCCTATCGGCGAGATGCTGGACCTGGAGAAACTATCAGAAGTGTGTAGGAAAGAAGGGCGGTACTCGTTCTTCTTTTCGAGCAGTCCGGCCAATGTTCTAGGTGAGTCTTTCCAATCTGGCCGCCCAGGAGCCAGAATCCCAAGTCTCACCGCTCACGATTCGCGTCAGGTGGAGTAGGCAGTACGCCAAATGCGATGGCAATATTCTAGCTGAGGGATGCCGAAGTCAACAGAATTTCCTGCTGCGAATTATGTATACAAGACGCATTTGAGAATTGTCACTTTATGGGAACAATATAGTTGATACCTCATACGTATATCATTCTCAATTGATTGCCCTCTTATCCACCCGTCTTCTCTTCTGAGTCCTGGCTCGTCCTCAATCAGCTCGACAGCCTCCTATTACAATTTCTCACGCTCCTCGAGATCAACGTGCACCGCCTCCGTCTTTCCCTCTTCATGCTGGGCAATCTTGGTTACTGGCTCCGCGGGCATCCCCCGCAGCTCAGGTGCCTGATGGTCCTCATCGCCAAATAAGTGCGCGATCTGCTCGAGTGGCAGATTTCGCGTGTCCGGAAACGTGAACCACGCCCACGCCGCGCCGGCCGCCGTGATGATGATGAAGAACAGATAATACTTCCATCCGATGTTCTGGAACGCCGTCGGCGCTGCCTGTAGCCAGATGATGTCCGCGAGGCAGAAGCTGGCCATGCCGAGCGTGAGGCCCTGGGAGCGTGCGTGAGTCGGGAAGATTTCGCCCAGATAGAAAAACGTCGGCCCATCCAGGAACATGGCGTAGAAGAAGACATAGACGTAGAGCATGGCGACGCCGGCGGCGAGGGCGGAGCGATTCTCTGTCCCCAGGTAGTGTGCCTGGATTGCACACTCGACGATCAGGGCCGCCGCGGCGCCGACCAGTCCGATCGTAATGAGCACCGGTCGCGGCATGCGATCGACTATCAGCACGGCGAGACAGTTCAGAACGAACGAGACAGCAAGCCAGCCGGCCTGGAGATGGAGTTGCTGCTCCGGACCAAACCCGAGACCGCTATACAACAAGGTGCCGTAATCTGCAAAGTCGTTCATTAGCCATCCACCCTGGACAAAGGGGGGCATTGGGATTACTCACTGTTGATGACCAAGACGCCCGAGCTCTGTAAAAGGAACGGCAACCCACAGCCAATGAGCAGACGCTTGCGGTACGCCGGGCTCTTCAGCATCTGCCAGGTCGTCATCTTGTGGGTGCGCTCGTACTCGGTCTGCTGACGCATCAGGTAGAACTCCTGCTCGGCGAACGAGGTGTTGTCCGTGTGAGGCGAGTGGTGCAGACTCTCGACGATCTGCCACGCCTCTTCTCTGCGGCCCTTCAAGAGAAGCCAGCGAGGGCTCTCTGGAACAAAGGGCATGCTGACCAGACACAGAAGGCAGGGCAGACATCCAATCGCGAGCGGGGCGCGCCACTCGTTGCCAGCGGCGGTCTTGTAGTAGAAGAACCCGACTCCGACGTACGATGCCATCACGTAGCCGATATTGGCGAAGATCGGGTGCAGATCGATCAGCATGCCCCGGTCTTTGGGTGGCACCACCTCTGTGATCCAGAGAGGCACGGTGGCCAGTTCGATGAACGCACTGGAGCCCATCATCAGTCGGTGTTCACGAGAGAAGCAGAACGGGCCAACTCACCCAACGCCTTGGAAAAAGCGAAATACAATAAACATGGCCGTGTTCACCGAGCCCGCGAGCAGCGCATTGGAGACCAGGATGATGACAATCCCGATATAGATGGACATCTTCCGTCCCCAGCGGTCGGCGATCTTGCCAATTGCGACACAGCCGATGAATCCCCCGGTGTAGTACAGACCGTTCATAGTGCCAATCAGGGCCGCGGTGTTGGGGTTGGTGTCGAGGCCCATGTATGCGTAGAAAGATGGCTGGCCGAGGGTGGTGGCGATGATACTGCTGGCATAGCCGTACGCCGCCGACGCCCAGCAGACGTTGACGATGTACAGCACCATCTTCCAGGTGTACGGGCGGTGGACTTTGGTCTCCATGATGGAACGACGATGACAAAAATGACCATAGGTTGATTGACCGAGTTTCGAGAGACTCGAGCGTGGTTATGAATCCTCGACGATGCACTGTTGGAGCGCCCAGCCTGGTTCTGGCCGCGTGCTACCAGCAGCAACCGCAAAAGAGACCGGTCGAGAATTCGGGGCGAGAGAGCCGCCATCACCAGTGGCGGAGGTCATCTCGGATATGATCAACCTTGTTTTGAAGCACCCCGGGGTCTCCACAATTCCCCAGAGCGGAGTAAGGATTCGGATCCTTATTGCATGGGCGGCCTCCAAGATGGGTCAGAGTCTTGCGGCGAAGAGACCATACACTTGTCGGATTGGAAATACATATTTGGGCAGTGGAGGATTTCGCCATTGATCTCCATTTGACTCCCTTGTGAAGTGCTTACAGCTTTGCGACCTGGTTGCCGGACTTGAGGTACGACCTACATACTTTGAGACTGCGTTGGTTCAGGACAGTGGACATTCCAAGATTTCAACATATATTTCCTTGGTAGTTGTTTACCATTCAACTCCATAGATATGACTCAATCTGGAGGCCACTGCCACGTCCACCAGAATTGAGTAGCAGACCATCGCCGTGTGAAAGGGTGTGCTTTTTAGAATGCATGCGCTTCCATCGCGCCAGATACATTGTCCAGGTGCAATTCCTGAGAGATCGAGTCCAGAGAAGGCATATACACTGGGAGGGAGTCTGGGGTAGACGAAGTGTGAGCCAAAGAGACACAAGCGGCTGGCGAGTGATGCGCTGGGACGCATCTCCGACGAGAATGCAAAGGCTTTGAGATGACATTGTACTTCGTAACTATTCTCAGATCAATCTCATCTATTCCAAAACCTATCTTGCAATCTCCACCGAACGAGCATCATGGTAGACCCTGCTGCCAGTACGTCGATGCATCATTCTCACCATACGCCGTCGGACCCATGTCAAAGACGGAAATTCTCCTCATATCTCTCCGGTATTTGCCTTCATACTCACCGTGGGTCGCTCGGTGCAAGACCGCCGTATTATCCCAGATAGCCACGTCGCCGTTATTCTTCCAGTCGTGCCTGAAAAGGTATTTCTCCTGCTGCACGTGCTCGAAAAGCTCTTTGAGCAACTTCTGGCCTTCGTCGATTTCCATTCCGTCAATCGAGTGCGTGTATGACGTGATATAGAGATTCTTTCGGCCAGTCTCGGGCTGAAGCTGGACGATCTTGTGTTTGGCCATGGGCATCTTCATCGGGTCGATGTTGAGGAAGAGCGGAGAGTCTGGGTTGGCGGTCTTGCGGTTATGGAAAAGCGAATTGCGCCCCACGAGGCCTTCGATCGCTTGCTTCTTCTCCTCGGGCAGGTCTTCGTACGCGGTCCTCGTGTCGAGATATTCGGTGTGTCCACCGGTGTTGGGCGGTGGGAGCTCGACCGCTCTCAGAATCGAAACGCCCGTGCGGCGCGGGTTGAATGCCCCGTCGGCGTGCCATAGAGCGTTGCCATTAGCCGAGGCGGTCCGATTGGGGTCCTTTTCGGTGACGACCTGGTCGTTCTCGTCGAGGTTGGCCACGTCGAAGATCTCGTCGTTGTCAATGCGGAACTTGCGGCCGGCCGCTCGGTGAGCCTTGACGTTGTCGAGGTCGCCGAAGCGTCGGCCTAACGCCAGCGCGCCTTCGTCGTCGAGCGCCGTCTTTCTCAGAATGATGACTCCGTACTTGTGCAGCGTAGCGCGGAGTTCTTCGAACAGACCATCGTCGACGGGTTTTGAGAAGTCGATGCCCTCCACCTCGGCCGCGAAGGTTGGGGTGAGGGGGGTGACAAGCAGTCTTGTTGCGCTGGGCATTGTGATTCGGGCCAAAAGGGGATCAATCTGTGCGTTACGCACGCAATGCAGACTCCCTTCCACGCCATCTCGGCCTGAAGTATATCATCGGGGTTGAACGATAAGCACTTTCAGCAGACCGGATTTTGCTTGCCGAGAGGAACGTCGCATTTTCCGACCGGCGACTGTCGGGTATATTGTTGAAATCCGTTAACCAATGCTTCAGCCCCGGGCTGGAATTCGACCCTCGGTAGCAGATCACGCCAGGTCATTACAGGGCACAATGAGACCTTTCACCTGGAAGCGCAAACTTGGCGAGAACAATTTGTTGGCTCAGTCCTCGTCGCCATGCTGACCGAGAAAGATGTCGAGGAGCACAACTCCCGGTCCTCATGCTGGGCCATCATTGAAGGCCAGGCATATGACCTGACGGATTTCCTAGACCAGCATCCTGGAGGGGCCGCAGTCATCCTTCGCTACGCTGGAAAGGTATGGGTGGCCTCTCGTTGAGAGGATGACAGCGACTGAAGTCGTGGTTATTAGGATGCAACCGCGAGTTACGTCCCCATCCATCCACCTGGAACGTTGGAGAAACACTTAGCACCAGGTCAGTCACTCTCTCCTCGACGCAGCAACTCATTGACTAGAGGTATCAGAATATCATCTGGGGCCCGTTGATCTTCCAGCACGCCAGCCATCTGCATTGTCCTCTGGTCCCGCGCAACAGGCCAAAAAGGACCTCCTTCCGCTTGCACTGTGCCAAAATGTCCTCGATATGGAAGCCGAGGCACCCAAAGTCCTCACGGAGCGGGCATTGGTTTACTTTCGCTCCGCGGCAGAGTCGCTGCATGCCCTCGAGGCCAATTTGCGCGACTGGACCAACATCACCTTTCGGCCGCGGGTGCTCAAAGACGTGGCCCGGGTCGACATGAGCACTCGCATCATGGGTCAAATTTGCCATCTCCCGTTCTTCATCTCGCCCATGGCCATGATCAAATTGGCCGATGAAGAGGGCGAGCTGGCTCTTGCGCGAGCAGCAGGTATCAAGCGCATTCCTTACGCCGTGAGCACATACACATCGTGTTCTCTCGAGGAGATCTCGCATTGTGTTAGCGACGAAAAGCTCGATGCCGCGCTAATCTTCCAACTATATGTGCCCAAAAGGCGACAAGACTGTGTCAATCTAGTCTCCAGAGCACGTAAGTTGGGCTTCAAAGCGCTCCTCATTACCGTAGACACGCCTGTCGTGGGCAAACGGGAAGAAGACGATTTGTATAAAGCGCGGATCGACTACGATGCTGGCGTCGTCGCTGCACCACCTGCGGAGGTCACAGAGGATGGGGAGAGGCCCATACTACGCGGATACCACTCTTCGACCCTGGATTGGGACGACTTGGACTGGATTCGGGAAGCGTGGGGCAAAGTCGGCCCGGTCTATCTCAAAGGGATACAGTGTGCCGAAGACGCGTTGCTCGCGTACCGTGCTGGCGTGGATGGGATCTATCTCAGCAATCACGGCGGGAGACAACTTGATTATGCCCCCAGCGCAGCACAGACGCTGCTCGAGATTCGTCGCTTCTGTCCTCAGATCCTTGGGAAGCTGGAAATCTATCTCGACGGCGGCATCAGAAGAGGAAGCGATATCCTCAAGGCTCTTTGTCTGGGTGCTACGGCTGTGGGTCTCGGAAGACCATTTGTCTACGCATTGGGAGCTTACGGGCGGCAAGGTGTCTTGCGTGCCATTGAATGTGAGTCTAAGACGTAATCTTCCATAAGAAAAGAGCCTCGCTGACCACGGCTTGACAGTGTTGAGCGATGAAGTGGAGACCACCATGAGGTTGCTGGGTGTGAATAGCCTATCTGAGCTGAATGCGAATTATGTCAATACTAAAGCGCTCGAGGCGAGCGTTGTAGACAGTGTACAGATGCAGTCCAGACTGGCTGCAAGACTCTAAACGACTAAAATACTTACTCAAGACTTGTTCCATTCCATATACCTGTAGTATTTTCGGGAAACGTTATCCGCCCCTCGGCGGCACTCTCACCTTTAGGTATGGAGTACATCAAACAGGCATACGCTTCTTAGGTTTGTTGATTGAAAGATTATCTATCAATTCCAACCATGTACGGGCTTCCAAATTCTCAATCTCAATCGCGTAGCACTCAAGATGCCTCCGCCGTTCACCGCCGCGGTGCTCAACGCTTCCAGGACCGCCCGCGTGAGCTGGGCCGGCCTCTCCTTGGGGCCGTTCTGGCCGTTGGCTCGCCCATGGTGGCCATGCTGGCCTCGCAGCATTTCGACTGGGTCATGATCGACATGGAACACAGCCCTCTGAGCCCTGAGAAGATGACACACATGGTCCACTCGGTGGTCGCCGCGTCCGAGGGCCAATGTCTCCCCGTGGTCCGTGTGCCCTCGCACGACGTCGAATGGATCAAATGGGCCCTGGACAGTGGCGCAGCGGGCATCATCATTCCCATGGTCAGCAATGCCGGCGAGATGAAGAGGATCCTCGACCACGCAATATATCCGCCCCGTGGGAGGCGGAGTTTCGGACCGTTCAACGCACCGTTTGGGCAACGCCTCCATGCGGCGACAGGGTTCGGCGAGTACTACGACCATGCGAGGGCTGGGGGCGTGGCGGTCCTCCCCATCATCGAATCCGCAGAGGGCGTGAAAAATGCGGAAGAGATCCTCGGACTCGAAGGCGTGTCGGGGGCGTTTATCGGCCCACATGATCTGCGTCTGTCGATGGGGCTCCCTGGAGGCCTCGATGGGAGCGAGACAGAGTTTGGGGATGCTCTGCAAAGAGTCTGTGAGGCTGGAAAGAAATACGGGAAGATGATCGGGTCGATGGGTGTCGGAGCTGATGTGGCGAAGAAACGGGGGGACATGGGCATGACGTTCCTGTTGACGACGGTTGACTACAGCGTGCTGGTGGCAGGCTTTGCGGCGGCGAAGAAGGAGGTAGAGCAGGCCTTCAGAGCGCCACAGGCAATGCTTGCTTAATAGAGTCTATATTCTCTTCTCTATTGACCATAGTGTTAGATGATCCACGGTACGTCCTCGTTCCGCATGTACGGAGTCAAGTTGGGCAGATCGTGCTTGACCTCGGCCTCGATCTGTCCATTCCCTAGATACGCCCACATGTTGGTGTGATAACGGAAGCTGTAGTGTTCATACTTGACCTCCTTCAGCGTCTTCATGAAGTGCAGACACGAGCCGCCCCAAATCCACAGCTTACCGCCTATGATGTTGTTCTTGTACCAACTTTTACAGTCGGCTCCCCACACCCCCCGTGCGTGCCATAGGTCGATGTGTTGATAGAGCTGATCCACCGGCTCCTCGCGAATCTCGATGGCTTTGATGCCCTCTTCCTGCATCCTCTTTGCAAATTTGAGCACGTATTCGACGCACACTTCATGCGACGGCAGCGTTGTGCCGGACGCCCAGCTGCCTCGAACCCCGTTGATCACAAAGTAGTTGGGGAATTTGGGCACAGTCGTGGCTAGATACACTCGAGGCTCCGGTTGGAATGCTTCTGCCATGCTGAGGCCGTCGACGCCACGGACATCACTACAAAGACGTTAGGACAACCCCATCTTACGGAGCAAGAGACTCACAATGGAGGAACAAAGGCCAGATTGAAGCCGGTGGCGCAGATGAGAATATCAATCTCGTGCAGATGGCCGTCTTCGTCAACAACACCTTCTGGAACAATCTTTGCAATCTCTTTGTGGCATGTGGTGACATCTATACTCGTCAGTTTAAGGTAGAGTGGAACAAAGATCTCTAAACTCACTTGGCTGCACAAGCGCTTCGAGATAGCCATCGCCAGGGGTGATGCGCCGACATCCGGGGGGCCAGCGAGGAATGAGCTTCTCCTTCAACTCTCTGTGGCCGGGGCCAATTCTCCGGAGCATTTCCGCCTTCATTAGTTGCTCTGCGGAACGATTGGCCTCGGAATCCTTCAAGAACATCTCAAAAAGGTTGTTGACCGATGACTCCAGCTTCTTGCGGTACTCGAGGTGAAACTCGGGGTCGTCACGGAAAGCTTTCTTCTCTTCGTCAGAGAAGAAGTATTGAGCATTCGACGGAACCTCGCCCTTGGCTTTTGACCTCTCTTCGTCGAGTGTATCTTGTCCTATCATGGGCGATATCCAGGTCACCGACCGCATGAACGCCACGAGATGCTTTGCCGCTGTTCTTGTCAGCCAGTCTGTCTGCAGTTATAATTCACACGAACCCACACTTTTGGATTTGTGGCACGATCTGGATTGCACTGGATCCTGTGCCGATGACTGCCACTCGCTTGCCAGTCCAGTCGCAAGCTTGGTCGCGTCAGTCATGTAGCATTCAGAGAGGTAAAAGACGTACATGAGTCCCAGGATGCACTATGCATGAGCTCGCCTTTAAAATCGTGGAGTCCTGGAATTGAGGGCCCTGGTCACCAGTGAGAATGAACTTTGAGGTAGCCTTAGTACTTGCATTTCCAGCTGTTCAGAAAACCGGTCCCGTTCACCAGTATTTGGCACCAGTCACGAATTATCTCGCCATTGACATCAATTTCGACCTCATCTGCCAATTTGGTTAAATGTGTTTTATATGGCATGAACTAGACTTACATATTCCTTTTGCTTCCTGCCACACTGCCTTGAGAACGCGGGAATTGAGCTTGACGAACGGCATCAAGTCGTATTTTTTTGCAAAGTTCTGGAAGTACTCCTTGATCTCGGGTCCATAGGCGTAGAAACTTGACCAGTTGGGATTTGGTTCGAAAGAGTACGTGTAAGCATGAGCCGGGCTAGACAGTCAGTGACAATTTGCATTTGGCAACGCATTGATTGGTCTCGTTACACGTCACAAGCACATCCTGGGTAGCGATTTTCGAACCAGGTCCCGCCGACTTGGGAGTTTCTATCTTTGTTAGAATTGTTGGCCCATGTAACAATGGCTGACTTACTTTTCGTAGCAGACAAGGCTGTAGTCTTGGAAGCTCTTCTTCATCTTGTACGCCATCAAAAGGCCAGCAGCTCCTGCGCCCACGTGTATCACACGAAGATGCTGAGGTTGCGAATGCCATTGATCCTTGATCTTGTAGGCGTGATCCGCTTTCTCGAGAGATGCATTCTCCACCTGCGATGCGACCTTCTGGCTCAGGTATTTGGCGTCAGGAAAGGGTTCCTCTTCAGGAACGGGGGGATTGGCGACTTCTGTCATTGTCAACGGGCAAGACGAATTGTCGAACTGGAATACAACTCGTAACGCGATCTTGACAAATTGTCGATCGTTGTTGAAGATCCAATTCACAATATGTCACGTTGTTTCCAGCAGAACCCACCACAAGCCTTGCCCAATATCCAGAGCCGGCAAATGCGCAGTGCTCCCCACCACAGTTGCTCCGGTGTAATGGTGATTTTCCCGCGCCATGATCGAGTTCTACGTGCGGATGGTCCACGCTTGGCTCCCTCCTTAGACACGGACCAGCTCGTCCACACTCGTTCCTGGACTTGAGAATGCCGACGCCTAGCGAGGACTAGTGCTTCTACAAGGATGCTCGGAAATACTCGCGATTGGCCTGGCTCAAGGTTGACCAACCTAATTCTCCTCGACCCAGGATGATGTGTGGGGATGGCGAACGTGCGTCGGACTCCCCGCAAAGCTGCGACCAAACCCCGGTTATCGAAGCCGGAGAGGAGCTCCTCTGAATATCCGAGAGTGAGCATGGTGGACGCGAGGATGTCGGAGTGACACCTCACGCGGCACAACATGGAAACTCTAGGCGCCGCTCAGCATTATTGATGGCATATGAGTCCAAGACCTCTTCTTAGAGAATGTCCAAAGAGATGATAATCTGAATCACAAAGCAACTATTCAGACGATCAATCATGGGCTCCATCAGTCCCAACTGTAGCAGACATGAGGTCATCATTGTCGGCGCCGGCTTCTCAGGCATCTACATGCTGCACAAGTTGAAAGATGCAGGCTTCGACGTCAGACTGCTCGAGGCTGGTGCCGCCGTCGGTGGCATCTGGCACTGGAATTGCTATCCGGGTGCGCGCGTCGATACGGCAGTACCCACGTACCAGCTGACCTCCGACGAGGTCTGGAAGGACTTCGACTGGACCGAACGGTTCCCGACATATTCTGAGCTGCGGACGTATTTCAAACACCTGGTCAAAGTGTGGGATCTGGAGGCCTTGATTCAGCTTCACACGCGTGTTTGGGGGATGCGGTGGGACGCGAGTGCGCATGAATGGCGTCTCAACGTATCACATCTCACTGAGGATGCTACTATGACCGCGCGGCACGTCATTCTCTGCACCGGTTTCGGGTCGAAACCGTATATCCCTCCCCTTCAAGGAAGGGAGAAGTTTCAGGGCGAATTCTACCACACAGGACTGTGGCCACAGAAGGGCGTCAATCTGGCAGGCAAGCGCGTGGCCATCATCGGCACTGGGGCGTCTGGTGTGCAACTGATCCAGGAGACGGCAAAGGTCGCGTCTCATCTGACGGTATTCCAGAGGACGCCCAACACAGCTCTACCCATGGACAACCCCGCGTACGGGGCCCGTGACAACGAGGCCTGGAAGCAGACGTACCCGGCGACCAAGGAGCAAATGCTCAAGACTTTCGCCGGGTATGATTACGACTTCGATCCGGGCGTTTCGTCCAAAGTGACCACCGACGTGCGGACCGACTTCTACCACAAGCTGCTCCGAAGCGGCGGGCTGCATTTCTGGCTCGGCACGTATTCGGACGTATTATTCGACCAGGCCGCCAACGACGAGGCGTATGAGTTCTGGCGGCAGAGCGTACTCCCGCGAATCAACAGCCCTCGCAACCAGGAGTTGCTCGCCCCGAAGATTCCACACCACCCGTTCGGCACGAAGCGAGTCAGTTTAGAGAATCGGTACTTCGAGGTCTTCAATCAAGACAACGTCGAGCTGGTCAGCTTGCTGGAGAACCCCATCGTCCAAATCAGCGAGGATGCGATCCAGACCGCGGACGGGACATGTCACAAAGTCGACCTGATTGCCGCCGCCACGGGCTTCGACAGCGTCACAGGAGGTATTACCTCTATTGACATCCTCGGGGCGAATCCGCAGGTACCGCTGAAGGACCAATGGGCCAAGGGCGTCGGGGCACTCTTTGGCATGGCATCAGCAGGATTTCCCAACTTGTTTTTTATGTACGGGCCGCAAGCACCCACGGCTTTCACAACAGGTCCGTCGTCGGCAGAGTGCCAGGGCGACTGGCTCGTTGCGTGTCTGTCGCATCTTCGCGACCGGAATTTTACAAAAATCGAGGCGAAGGAGGAGGCGCAGCAAGCGTGGAGAGAGCATACGCTGGAAGTCGCCGACAAGGGACTCTTCTCCAGGGCTAAGAGCTGGTACTTTGGCGACAATATCCCCGGCAAGCCGCGCGAGGCGCTGAATTACATGGGCGGATTGCCGACATACCGGAAGAAGATATGGGATTCGGCCCACCACGGGTATGATGACTTTGTGCTTGAAGGGTAGCCCTGCTGCCTAGAGTTCCATTGCACGTTGAAGTCGTTTCGGAATGCAGTATAGAAAACAACGAGTAGTATGCTGTTTTTAATGGTGGTCATCGTAGAAGCGATATCGGCCATCTGGCGAGGTTCAGCCACTGGTACACAGTCCACACAGCCGAGGCTGGCAAAACCTAAAAGGATTGACTTGTTCCACGGCACGGTTTTTCCGCATTGGATGCTACCCCGCGTGTATTGTCGTTTGCGTGCGACCGATTGTGAGCCTAGGGAGTTCGACCGGACGTGTGGGCGGGTGTAGGTGTGGGGAACATCTGAGCCAGAAGAGTATAAAAACCTGCACGATTCGGCAGTAAAATGTTGGTCGTCTCTGCCAAAGTCTGAAAAGGCCGCAACAATGGCCCTCCATGATGGCGACCTCAAGCCCGTGCGGCCGATGTTCGAGCTCACGGGGCGCAACTACATCGTCACCGGAGGCGGTCGAGGCATCGGGTACGCTATCGTACGCGCCATTGCCGAAATGGGCGGGAACGTCGTCGTGTTCGATGTCTTGGACAAGGCCGTGTCAGATTTTGACACGCTCGAGAGCGAGTTCAGCGTCAAGGTCAAGTACATCCGCGCCGACGTGACGAGCGACGAGAGCCTGAGGCACGCGTTTGCCCAGGCGATAGAAAATCTGGGCACGCTGGACGGGTGGTAAGTGCTAAGCCGAGAAGATGCCTCTCCAAGGTGTCGCTTGCTGAGACGTCCGTAGCGTGACGGCTGCGGGTATCGCGGCTGAAGGACCGTTTCTCGAGCAGGACTGGAACACGGTCAGAAAAGTGATGGACATCAATGTGTGTTTGTCCTCGTTGTCGACGTTGGCGATAACAGTGTTGACATTGTGTAGGTCAATGGGACATTCTTCACTGCGCAGTTGGCGGCACAACAGATGCAGAAACAAGGCACAGGGGGCAGTTTGCTGTTGATTTCGTCCATGTGCGCGCATGTCGCAATCCCGCGTACGCTGTTGTCCTCGTATAACGCCTCCAAAGGGGCCGTCAAGATGCTGAGTACGGCTTTGGCGGTCGAGTTGGCTCCGCTCAAAATCCGTTGCAACATCATCTCGCCCGGGTATATCCAGACCGACATGACCAACGGTCTACGCGAAAAGAACCCTGAGCTGGTCCACATCATGGAGAATGCACCGCCCATGAGACGGATTGGAAACCGCAACGACCTGACGGGGGCGGCACTATACTTCTTGAGCGATGCTTCTGCTTATACGACGGGCGCTGAGATACTCGTTACCGGCGGAATGCACGCAGGAAGGGTAGTAATAGACTGACGGCGGAGATTAAAGGGAGCCGAGGACGAATCGAGTCTAAAGCTCAATGAGCATGAACCCTGGGGATATGCAGAACCTTCGTCTTCCTTGACGGGAACTACTGTCGGTAATGGGGTTTCTCTTCAGTATCTGAGAGTGTCGATGTCCAGGGGGGCGCCACATTGAGTATTATCAAGAGCCGACGTTGATGCCATTGTGCCTGATGGCGTGGTAAGAATCTCTGCTCTCCAGCTTCCGATACGCCCTTTGGTATGGAGGCTGTACATCAAACATTAGATTATTCCCTGTTGTGACCCCAGTAAATGACCAACACCTCGAGAGGTGCTGTACCCCTAGCTTCGTCGCATTCCAGGTGCTCTCTGCCAGGGTTTGATCCAGTGGGCTTTTCAACAACCACCTTGGTGTAAGGGCTAATTAGGAGGGGTTACCCCGTGGATTGTGGATCATGGAAATATGGCGCGAATAACCGAATTAGTATCAGCATAACGATGTCTTTTGTACTGCCAATTGCTTATGCGTCTTTCCGGCAAGCTTGACATGAAGAATTGGCATCTCAGGGTTAGAAGAACCATCCGTGCAGCCAGCAGGCGCACCTACGTTGAGGGTCGACTATTAACCTCCAGGGTAACATAGTGGTCTCGATGACACAGCAGTGTATTATGCGGCCAAATCCTCCGAAACCGAAAATGTGAGCTGGTTGAGGTCTCGACGATTGGCTATATAGCCATACAATCTATCTACGCTGACTTTGTGCTACGCTACGGCCTCCACTCGTTTACGAACTTCTGTCTAGGACCAGGCAGGAGACTCTTAGCTCTTCTCAAGTAGATGCCGTCACCTTCTTTTCCTAACAGCCCTCCATGGTCACGGTCCCATACGACGTTTCCCCGGAGAATCGTATATCTCGGCCAATTTTCGAACTCGATCCCCTCATACGGCGTGTAGTCGATATCATGATGCAGCATCGAATTACTGAGCTCGAATTTTGGCATCAGACCATCTGGGTACCAGATACACAAGTCTCCGTCGTATCCGGGTGCAATAGTACCCTTCTTTGTCAACCCGTATAGTTTGGCCGGATTTGTACAGCAAACTCGAACGAAGTCGTGAATGCTAATGCGGCCGCAGGTCACACCCTTGAACAAAAGTGGAAGTCGCGTCTCCACACCCGGGACCCCGTTAGGGATCTTCGCGAAGAGTGGTTTGCCATTGATGAGGCCAAGTCGCTTCCCGGCCCCAGGCAGGTTGAATCTGGGTGATGTCAGCCCGCGAAGTCCATGGGATGCAATGTTCATACTTGGTAGCTGCATGGTCAGAAGAGAAGGTCGTGAAAGTACCGTTCGATATTGCATCCCAAAGCCCGTCGATCTCTTCTGGCCTATCTCGAAGGGGAGGAGAACAGACGTGCTTAGCGCCTGGTCTTATCATCAGCGGCTAGCTTAGCAAGCAGTATCAGAGGCAAGCAACCTTCAAAGTCGCCACCTTTCAACTTCTCCGAGAGAAGCCACAGATATTGTGGACAGGTCTCGCCGTAAACAGGTAGCAATCGTGTCTGCGCGTCACGAATATGCTTTGCGGCGAGAGGTGCCGATACGTGGACGAGCAGGATAGGAGTGTCCATCAGTTCTGAGAGGGATATCGCGCGGTACTAAGCCCGTCAGACGTACGCTATGGGTGCCAAACCCACAGATACTCACCGTGGCTTCACCCTCAGCGATCGCGGGCCGTGAGACGGCATGAAAGTACGGATCTGTCTGTCCCCGCTCCTCCAGAGATTTGATAATGCTGTGCGAGAAGTCTTGGTTACCTCATACAAGCTTGTGAGCGGAATATACTCAATACTTACAACGCTATCATGTCGTGGTTCTCGGCGTGAATCATCGTCGTCATTCCGAGCTTTCTCGTTGCTGTCATAATCTGTAGGATCTCGCCATCCCTCAATATGAGTGGCAGGTAGGTCATGTACAATTTCACACTTGTTACACCATAATCATCAACAAGGATTGGTAATTCTTTTTCAATAATGTCCTGGGTCGGGTTCGTCAAAATCAAGTGGAAGCCATAGTCGCAAAACGTGTGGCCTTTAGCTAGTTCCGAATATGCCTCCACAGCTGGAAGTACTGAAACCTCGTGGCGAAGCTGTTGTGCAAAGCAGATTACGGTTGTTGTACCACCGCAGACTGCGCTCCTCGTCCCGGTCATCCAGGTATCGCCGGTGACTTGCTCTACCTGGGAAAGGTGAACGTGTGAGTCGACTCCACCAGGAGTGACATAGCCGCCCTCTGCGTCGATTACTTTCGTACATGGTTGAATCGGCAACGAGGTCCCTACGCAGGTAATGATGCCGTTCTTGATGCCTATATCCTGGCCGCATATGATGTCTGCAGCGTTGGCCTGATGAATTAGCCGAATTTCGAAGCAGAACCTTTGGCACCTACAATGACACCATTTCGAATCACTAAATCAAATTCCATTCTGTGCCCCTTCACTGCAATAGGCCACGTTGAAATAGACCTCTGATGAGAATCCGTATCGCTTGATCTGCTCCTGATGGCAATTCTGAAAGGCAAATACTCTCACTCCCGTTGCTTCGGGAGTCCAAATATTTTCCATAATTTAAGCAATGTTATGTAGAAAAAGCTAGGAGACCACGGTGTGGTTAACCTCTCAGCTCAACTTGACTTGACTATATCCCCTGGTATCTAAGAAGCCGGATCTACACGACATCCAATCTCCCTCCCAATCGCGATCTGTGAATGATCGATCATTCCGCCCACCCAGGCCTTGGCCCGGAAATACGCGAGCAAACCAGCCTGCCACGGATCAGGGCGTTATCCCTAACCCCACCGGCCTGCGTAGCCGTGCCACCAGTCCGGCCGCAGGACATGTACATAGTCGTAGTCTGAGGACTGAGTCATGTCGAGGCAAGGACGTTGCTTGACCAGTCTGCCAATCCTCCCTCGGGTTTCCGACCGCATTGTCATCCGGCATCCCAGCTGTTTCGTCAACACTCTTGTCACTGTTCTTCTCAAGACATATCATCACCGCTACCAACCGCAATGGCCCGCAAGATTGTAGTAGCAGCAGCACAAGTTGGCGCTATAGACATCGACACTTCTCGTACAGAGGTGACAGATCGCATGGTCACTTTACTCAACGAGGCCGCGTCAAAAGGAGCTCAGCTCGTTGTTTTCCCGGAAACAGCTCTTACGACCTTCTTCCCCCGGTTTTTAATCAATGACAAACAAGAACTCGATTCCTTCTTTGAGCATGGGGCAGACCTGACTCAGTCACCCAACCTGAAAGTCCTTTTCGACGAAGCCAGCAAGTTGAAGGTTGATATATCGGTTGGGTTTGCTGAGCGGACCCCAGAAGGGAAAGGCTTCAATACAGCCGTTTATTATTCTGGCCATGAGAAAAGAATCCTCAGCAAATATCGCAAGGTTCATCTACCTGGAACTTTCGAGCCCTTTGAAAATCTTCAAGCTGTGAACCAACTTGAAAAAAGGTATTTCGAGCCAGGGGACCTGGGTTTTAAGGCTTTTCGAGTGCCAGGCCTCCTACCAGATGCCCTGAAGAAGACAGCAGGCCCACCAACCCGCGAGCTTGAGGGTAAGGGTGATCCTATCGCCGGGATGATGATATGCAATGACCGCCGCTGGCCCGAATCATGGCGATGCCTTGCTTTGCAGGGTGTTGAACTAGTGATGGTTGGCTATAATACCCCTGGGTTTTGTCCAGACCTGGTCAGCGCACTAGGACCTAAGAACGAGGAAGAAGGGGAGAAGGAAGGCATCTATCATCATCAGCTCGTCTTGAAGGCCAATAGCTATATGAACAGCTGCTTCTCTATAGCCGCCGCTCGGGCCGGTTATGATGATGGGAAGTATCTTCTCATTGGTGCAAGCTGCATTGTTGATTCCGAAGGCCATATCAGAGCAGAGGCAAAGACCCGAGGCGATGAAGTAGTGATTGCGGAAATTGACTTGGAAGAGGCTCGCGAGGGAAAGGAGAAGGTGAGCATTTCTACACCATCTTGCTTCGGTATTTGTTAACCAGCGCGAAGCTCTTCGATTTCCACAGACATCGTCGCACCGAAGCCTACAGCATAATCACCCACCAGACGGGAGTCGTCGAGCCTCCATTTCTGCCATAGGTCGAATGCTTGTCGAAATGACTTGAGCTTTCCCGTCCTGAGTGATCAACGCACAACGGGGGTCATTTTGAAGCGATCAAAACTGATTCGCGGCTATGTATGGCTGGGATACGCAATTCGTGATGACTGGTGTCCAGGTCGGGTTGTATGGTATTGACGAGTCATAGAAATACTACTTATATAACCCTGCATGTGCAGTCCTCAGCCCATCCCTGACCATAGCTGCAAGGAAGTGGACGCCTATTGTCACACCGTCAATCACGGTCAGGTCTTTGCCGACTTGGTCTTCACATCTCCTTTTCATTCCAGTCATACCTGCACAGCCCAGCAGGATACAGTCGGCCCCCTTCACCTTCAACGTTTCTGCAGCTTGAGCCATTCCACTCAAAACCTCGTCCTGCGGCCGCGATTCGAGCTCTAGTACGCTTAACCCAACCACCTGAGAGCCGACCGAAAAGGCGGCTAAGCCGTAAGAACACACCGCGTTCTCTTGCATCCGTTGACTCTTCACATTGTTCGAAACAATGCCCAGACGGCCGCCCAGCATACGTGCTGCATACAGCGAAGCTTCCATAATGCCAACAACCGGTCTATCGACCTCTTCCCGTAAAGCTTCGATCAGGGGATGCGCACTATAACACGCCACGAGGAATGCGTCATAATCGTGCTGTATCGGTCTGATGGCTTGCATGGCTGCATCCGTCGAGATTGCAAAATCGAGAAACCCTTCTATTGCAGACGGTGCGGGGAGGGGCGTAGTGAGTCCGGTGACGGTGACATTATTTGGCAGAGTGTCTGCGAGGGATTGGAGGCAGTTGTCTGTCATGAAGCTGCTGCTATTTGGGTTGATGAGCAGGATATTGATCCTTTTCTCGCACGTGCCCACTACTCTCGGAAGGCTCGACTTCATGTTGTTTGACATGGTGTGTCTTACTCCCCTGTGATATTCGCAAGCTTAAGCTGTTTGAGACCCTCTTCGAAACAAAATTCCACAACCAGGAGGGACCGAGTGCTCAATGTTTATACCGAGGTTTGTCGCTCGTTAAAAGTCGCCCAGCCTGCCCTGTTTCTTCCACTATCGAAGGTAAGTCTCGTACCCGCAACAGCAGCGGTGACCTGCCATACGGCACCTATGCTGACGAATAGGAGTGTCCCTAGGGTCCGACCGGTAGATCCCGCATTATTAGCCCTACAAATCAATCTCCAACAGGTAGTATAACCCGTCGGCCGCCAGTGGGGCAGATATCGGGCCGGACGGGCAAAGGCCCATTCGGTTCAGGTCGATTCAACTGGCCAATTACTGCCTGATGGTTGGAACGGAAAGAGCTGTGTATCATCTCTTACCGCCTTGCTCTGTGGATATCAACCTTTCCTCCCCATATTCGCATATTCCCGCTCCCCAGCCTTGCGTAAGTCCGCCACTAGCAGATATTTCTGATATCTCCCTACCTCACAGCTTCCCCGTCTCTGATTTCGAGAGATACGGCCTGGTGACAATTATCCTTCGTTGCACAACTCCGGCCAGCTGTGTTACTCTGGCACACGATTCATCATTTGATATCGCACCTCCAACCCTCCCGTGTTGAATAAAGTGCCTGATTGCGCAATAAGATGATTCTATAAAACTCCTCTCCCGCCTGTTGTGAAGGTTCAAAGTCTCCCAGATTCTCCCATTTCTGGACGTCCCACTTCTTGTCAAAAGGCACAACATCACCCTATACATCATGTCTTCATCCAACGAGATTCAACGTCTGTCGCCGTGGCGGTGGCATAATCCTGTCGTCCAAGCGGCATTTACGTCCGCCATCTGCGCTTGCACCGCTGGCTTATATGTGGCCATCAATGGGTTAGGTCAGTCTATGTTCTTCTAAAGCCGCGTAATCTATATAGTAACGAGATCAGGCGCCGGTGGCGGTAAGCCCAGCTCTCAGTCCGTGGCATCAACCACCAATGCGATCAATGACGCTTTATGGGTCTTCGCTTCTCTCATCGGGGGCGCTCTACTGAATCGGTTTGGCCCTGCCAAAGTGCTCGCATTTGGAGCTTCTGGCTTTCCAATATATCTATCGGGATTTTGGATTTATGACAAGACCGGAAAACAGTGGGTGCCCCCGTTGATGGGCGCTTTGGCTGGTGGCACCGGTGGTGGACTTTGGGCTGTGCAGAACTGGGTTGCAACGGCGTATCCCACAGAACAGAACAAGGGTCTCTTCATCTGGATGAATTGGGCTGTGAGTAGCGGCCGCAACCCCCAGGAGAAGAGCCCATGCTCACAAAGCAGATTATTAAAACGGGTGCCACGATTGGTTCCCTCATCGCTCTCGCCATCAACGTTCATCGTACCAAGGCCAGTGTTGCATGGGAGCTCTATCTAACATATGTCATCATCATGTGTTTAGCAACAGTGGCATCTCTATTTATGGCTCGACCCGAAGATCTCCGCCGGAATGACGGCACAGCGATTGCCATTTTCAAGCGGCCAACCTGGAAGGAAGAACTGCGTGCTCTTTGGGAAGCCGTCAAGACCAAAGAGATCATTCTCATGTTCCTACCGCTTTTCGTTTGCGAATCGTATCTCGCGCCATACACCTCCATCAACGGCTACACGTACACTTTACGGACAAGAACCCTCAACAACGTTCTGTATTGGGCAGTTCAGATCCCTGGTGGCTGGGTTCAATACAAGATTGCCGACAGTACTCGGTTCGGCCGCCGTACTCGCGCTTTCATTCTTACGACATTTGTCCTGGTTTTTGTCCTGGGTGGCTTGATCGGCGCCGCCATACTTACCTCGGGACCGGACTACCAAGATCGAAGTCTGGAAGGCCCGGCTATTGATTGGAGCGACCACAGATATGCACCACGCTGTGTTCTCTACCTTGTTTGGGGTATCAGCTATGGAATGTTCTTCCAGCTTCGGCTCTGGTATGTGGGACGTTTTCTCGGAAAAGCATCCTGGCGCCTCTGACATCGCTTGATAGGTTTATGGGTGCCCTGTCAAATGACCCAATGAAACTTGGCCGATACTCCTCGCTGATCCCGTGTCTACAGGCGGCAGGAATCACTGTCGCTTTCGGCATTGACGCCGCTAAGACCACCTACTGGAAGGAAATCGCCGTGTGGTTCTCCCTTTTCGTGGCAGCTTTCGGCTGCTTATACTACCTAAGCGCGTTCCACATCACTGAAACTAACTACTTCAAGGAAGAAGCGGTTATCGTGCCCTTAGACGTGGCGGAAAAGATGGAAATGTTGGGCCAAACTACTAATGTGACAGAGACACCAAATAAAACTGCCTAGAAACGGTCCTAGGATTGGATCCTTGGATCGGTGACTGCGTGAGGGTGGAGGGATCTTCTTGTGGACGAGTTGCAAAGGAGGTGTCAGGAAGCAGCAATACAGGCACTCTGAATGGAGTCACAACAGAAATGGATTATGCAGCAGGGGCAAACAGATCGTGCACATTGGAAAGCAGTTTTGGGTTGAGCTTGTATGATGCTTTCGTTTTCTTCCTTCACATTCCTCGATTATCCACCTCGGTTTCAACGTATGGGATCTCGTCGAATGATTAGATAGACCTACCATTACCAAAGTTGCCCAAACTACATGTAATCCCCGTGTTGTGCCACGAAGTTGCATCATTTATATACAGAGAGTGGAGCAACAGCTCGAGGAAAGTGGTAGCCAGCCACCTCGAACCTCCACCTTTGCCTTCAGTGCGGCTGTCGGCATGACCTTGGCCAAGGTACAAACAGGAGCTCGAGTCGGCCTCTGCTAGAGTATATGGAGCCTTACAGTGATGGTGAATTCAACGAGCCGACGGTCTTGCCGCTGGTGTCAACTCGTCATGGCTAGAATGTGACAAGACGTGGTCGATCATGTTGGACTTGATCCCTATCGGCCACAGCTTGCTCGATGAACAGAGTTCGTCCGAGGATGGAGTCCCAGGATCAGGCTCAACACGGTCAAACACGCATTCGGCGTGATGTTTCTGCGTTGGTTTGGTCCCTACCGGAATTACGCGAAGCGGCATTGGCCCGCGAAGCACCACTCTCAATGGCCTATGTAGCCCATGCCGCGCGTCTCCGAGCTGTGATCTCACAAGGGCCGCCTCTTCCTGGTAGTTATCAGGAGCCTACGGATGTCAAGGTACGAGTAAGGTGGATATTTAAGCAGTCCAGCATCAAATCTCAACGAATACTCACCTGCGTTCTCACTCCTGCACTGACGATTCCCAAGTCTTGCAACGCATTGATCCAGCACGATGCCTTCATCCACACAAACAGTAGTCCAGAAGACTGAACCCGAGGTGATTCGACTGCAGCAAGGCATTACCCGAACAATCAAGCCTGCGGCCAATGGCGAGAAGAGTTTCAAAGAAATCCCGACCTTGGATGTGTCGCGGATGTACAGTGAAGATTTAGCGGAGAGGGAACAGCTGGCCAAGGAGATTCGCGTTGCAGCCACCAGGGTCGGGTTCATGCAGATCAAGAACCATGGCGTCCCCCAAGACGTGATTGACTCGACTTTCGAGCAAGTCAAGAAGTTCTTCGAGCTGCCTCTGGAAGAAAAGATGAAATTACATCAGCACCATAACAAGGATTTCATGGGCTATGAACCCCTCTACGAAACCAACGTGAGTGGCCTGAAGCGCGGTGGTAAGAAGAATCCGACCCTCCGCGGAAGAGATTTGAACCCTGACTGCTCGGACCAGATTGCAAAGAATCCTTCTCGTATGCGTACGACCCCAAGGAGGACTTGTATGGAGACGAAGAAAGCATGCCGGACATTCTCAAAAGGGAGAATCAGTGGCCGGATCCATCCGTGGCACCGGGCTACCGTGATGCCATGGTCAAATATCAGCAGGCACTGCTTGCGTTGGCTAGAAGGTTCATTCGGATCTTCGCCCTGGCTCTGAATTTGCCAGAAGACTATTTCGACACGATGGTGACCTATCCCCTCGCGGGAGTCCGCGTACTGCATTATCCTCCGATGAAAGGCTCGGATGACCAGGAGATCGGGCTCGGAGCACACACTGATATTGAATGTTTGTGTCCCCCTTTGCAATCAGACTTTGAATATTGCCAGCTCTAACTCTCATAGTTTTCACAATCATCGTCCAGACCATCAACGACTACCCTGCGCTGGAGGTTCTGAACGCCGACGGCGAATGGATCAAACTATACCCTCAACCGGGCTGCTTTGTCGTCAACCTCTCCGACATGATGATGCGTATGACCAACGACATCTTCTTGTCTACTGTCCATCGCGTCATCAACCGTGGTGATAGTGACCGATACTCGATCCCTTTCTTCTTTGGTGTAAACGCGAATGAGCTGATCGAGGTCTTGCCCAATTGCGTTTCAGAGGACAATCCGGCAAAATATGAAGGAATGACAACCTTCGACGTAAGACTCTCGCATGCTCCTTGTCTAAAGTGTACTGAAACTGATCATCTTCAGCATTCGAACGCACGTCTTCGACTTGCGAGACATCAACATCCTAACGCCAAAAGGGCTCAGGTGGCGCTTCCGAAAAAGTACATCGTACGGAGAGGCGTGCCAGTGTATCCAGAAGAGCAATAATATCCCGCGCGCGGTACATCAGCGTTCCACAATCGATCTTGCAATGGGTAGAGGTGAGCCACTGGTTTAACTGCTGAATCCCTCTCAGGAGATCCAAAGAATGCCTTGCTGGCAGAGAAGACCATAGGCATAGATCTGGTAATTGTGGATATACTGGGAAGACATTCGACCGTAGAATAATATTCCCAGAAAATACAACGTTTCTCTGAGACCAAAGAAGCGTAGCGATCTCGTCGATTCTGTGCAGCTTAAGTATCGCTCCCACCAATCTCCTCCAGAAGACTTGCGAAACCATATGACAGTGCATCCGGCTCTGCATCCAACGCGGCGAGAAGCTGGATGCATCGTCTCACACTCTGGTTAGACTGTTGGAGTGTTGTTGGGGTTTGCGATGAAGACTGTGTTGCAGAAACCAGCGACAGTCCTGCAGAAAGTAGGGAGTATACGATAGGCCATGTGATAGGAAAGAAGGGGAAACCAGATCCATCAGAAGCTTGGGACCTTGGATCCAGGAGGAGCCGACGGATTGTATGCGTCTCGACGGACTTTACCTCGCGGAAAGCCTCAATAAACTCACGGGGTGCCAACAGATTTTCTCCAGCTGCGACTGCCGGAGAACAGGTCCTGTCAAGAAGGAGGAGTGCATCATGGTACAGCAGCTTGCCCCATGATCTGACACCACCTATGTCTTCGCAGGGTGGATGCGCAGGTGCGTTGGCAGAGTCAAACTCGGCAACCCACATACTGAACCACTCTAGAAGCTGGCGCCGGCTGTCTTGCCGCCAGTCAGAAAGATTGTGTTGTGAGCTGTCACTGCATTTCACTGTAAGTATCTTGTCAAGGATGGCCGCTTTCACACGCGCTATCTCGTATATATACGCGGATACCTTTTCCAAGACAGTATTTTCGGAAATGTGCTCGACATACTCAGAATATTGTCAGCAGATATACAGAATTGTATTACTTGTAACTTACGTTATTGCGGTCCGGGAGTTGGGTCGGGCGACCAAATGCGATCGAGACATCACTTTATAGCACGTCAGTAAGCGCTTGGAAATCTTTTCATCTTGCCTACCACTCAAGACAGTAGGACGTTCGGTAGAGCATTGCGCTCTCCTCTCTCTCCTTTTCCGTCTGCGTCTCGGCCTTGACATTGGCCAAATCAAGGCACATTCGCGAGACAAATCCGAGCACGCGCCATATGTCGCCTATTGATGGATTAAGCAGGATAAGCAGAGAAAGCAATAGTCCGAAGCGGACAGTTGCGGTTCTGGAATCAGTTGCCGACGCTTCCCATCCAGTAACCGCCTTTCGTAGCCAGGCTATAGATTTTGCTGCCATCTGCCGGTTGAATTTGCTAAGAATGTGGGCAGATATGGCGAAAATGAGGTACATAGCCGGTATGTGGCCGGAGCTTACGAGGCTCGGCGTGCCCTCCGAATAATCTCGGTAGAGCTTGTCCAAAGTGGACGAATGGAAGACCGGATAAAGGACGTTTATAGATTGGCAAAAGATGGAGTTAAGAAACGACGCCTCGTCGGGTGTTGGCATCAGAGTTGTTGTCGAGTCGACATCATCATTGACGATGTTGTCTGAGAAAAATCCACGTTGACTTATAGACGTCTTTGGGGATTTGCAGTTCTCAAGAGGCAGATTTAGCCTCAGCAGTTGGGCAAACGGTGTTGTGGGACCATAGAATGTGCGGGTTTGGGACAGATCATTTGCATCTCCACAACCCACTACCAGGTAGTGTGCGTGGTTCAGTGACTTGCTTGACCTCCGGACTGCCGAGGATCTGGATTTCAAACCGTCTGTGTGTGGATTAACCGGACTTTCTGGAGAGTTGGGCGACGGCATTTCCTGATGTTGCTTCGAGATCAACTGTCCTAGCCTGGACTGTAAAGCGTGGACGTACCTGTTCATCACACAAGTTAGTACCAGAGTACTCTGACCATACTACAGCCATCTATTCTCATGTCCATGGCCTCTGGAATCTCTCAAGCCCCCCCAACATTACTCGTTCAGTTCAGATTCCAAAGTATGCCGAGAGTGAAGCGAGCAACTTCAAGAGGCCATTTCCCAGAGTTACAACGAAGCGCTTGCAGGTGGAGGACTTACTGGCGCGGTATATTCTCCGATAGCACATAGTCATAGTAAAGACACGTACTATCTGAGTTACTGCAAGAATGGCATGAGGGTAGATGACGATCACATTTAACGCGACGGCGCCGGCAGCTGTTGCATGCCGGTAGAAGGCCGATCGCACGATGCAGCTGTGATGACATTGCGTCAGTCCAAGTCAGCCTGTTGAAGTTATGCTTGGTGTTCACAACTGATGATGCTCTTCGGGCGCTGATCCTGTCGTCGTCGTCGTCATCTTCTTCTGTTATGTGATCCATGACAATTTCTGGAAGAGGATATTGGGAATTGGGGTCGGACTCGAAGTTGTAGAGATCTTGCCAGAAGTCTTCGGTCGGCAATAGATCGTCAAAGTCGGGGAGTATGAGATTTGATTCGGAAGTATCTGTCCCCACGAGGATGAGATCTCGACGTCCCTCGACGTAAAGATCCTCAATGGGCTTTCGGAGAACGATATTGTCGAGTTCATGATGTCGCTGCACATCCTGTACGCTGAGGTGCGAGATACCAGGGCGCAAAAATCTCTTCAGAACGCTTTTCTTCAGATCATCAAACAGATCCCCAGCTTGTGCGGCAGATGCCCATCGTTCGGACAATAGCGTCTGCAGGATATCAAATTAGTTTTTGTCTTCAACCGTGGTCGACACATTGAACATACAAATACAGCTGATAACTGTGTTAGATTGTCGATAATCTTTTCGTTAGAATAAGGCCCGCGAATCAGTTCAGGGTGTTCCTTCAATATGTATAGAATTGTCATCCCTGCTTCAAAGGCATTGTGGACAATGTGGAAAACGAATGTCAAGTAACCACTCCTAGCTGTTACCCAGCACCCTTGAGCCATATTCATAGCTGCTTCAAAGCATGACCTCAAGGACTCATCCGACGGTGTTGGGTTTCGAGAACAAGGACGATGCAGCATAAGACGATTCTGCCAGATACAAGGGGGAAACCAGTCTGGAGCGGTTTCGATCATTGACAATATGTCATCCTGCAACTTGTCGATCCTCTCTCCAACTTGATTCTGCCAGGTATCGTATGTCATATTCTCGAGCGGCCTGTTAAAGTATTGGACGGAGCATATTTCGGATTGAATTTGTCTGAAATGAACAACGTTCAAAAATTGGAACTTGACGCGTCGTCCACCACTATCGATATAGTCGGGATGAATGCAGGCATCTTCGTACTCGGAAGGAAACTCAGTGGTGATGTGTTCATCCATCAAGGTAAAGGGTCGATGAGATGTGACAGCAAGTGACCTTTCCATCGCATATACCTATCATGCCATTGTTAGTGTTCAGCATTTCCAGCCATTGATTCGACGAGCTTACCGCCCAAAATATTCGTCTTCGGAGGTCGATTGAGATGCAATTCAGACCTATGTCGCCATGCGGTTCTTGATGCAGTCCCAGCTCAATTGCTATTTTCATAGCTTCACCAGCAAGATGCCATAGACTCCCGGAATAGGGCAGCAACGCTGCAAATTGTTCCAACAGCATAACGCATTGTAGGGACCTGATACTTGTATATTTCAGGAATTCGTCGTGTTGAAGAGCATCTTGATGCAACGCTTCGGCCACGGAGAGGACGTGGGCCAGACTTTTGGCCTTTGATGTCAGAGTTGTGATTGCAAGGATCATTGCAATGATGAAGTAGGCTTCAGAAGGCGGTTCTTCGTCACAGGCGTCATACACTAGCCTAAATTGTTCTCGAAGATCATCCTCAAGGAAATATGGATACTGAGGTAGGATTCGATCCAGATATTTAGCAAGGAGAAACTTCGCTACACTGTTTGGGATGTCGCGCAAGCCGCCATGTTGCCTATCCGCCGGACGGGATCTGGGAGCCGCATTTTGTGAGAGGCCGAGTGGGAGTTCCGCGGCACTATTGAGTATCTGTCGATATGGGATGTGGTTCGACGTGTTGAGGACCGCGTTATTAACGCACTCGGTTGCAGCTTTAGCGATGTTGATGGTTTTCCAATGTCGAATTGCCTGCCATGGTGGAAGAACATCTCGAGGACAAGCCTGCTCTTGAAGAGCGAGCGTTGAACGAACATCGAACGCTGAGTTCCGGAGTCCAATACCGGGGTTTCTGCTGTCCCGCCGCGATGAATTATCAAGTAAGCCCTTGTCCGCTCCTTGTTGCGCCTCAAGAACAGCGATCGAATCTTCCAGAAACTGGACAACGCTGTTTCTTGTCAGTGGCGGGACCATTCATCAATCGTAAGGGGCATAATGTTGTCGGACCTGCGGGGAATTTCACCATCGTTGTCGCGATCTATGCTCATGCATTGGACACCAGCGCGCTTGCATGAAGAGCACGTGGGAAGAATATTGTCACACTTCGGACAGGGTGAGCTAATGTAACAAGCGAGGTGCTGGCTGCGACCAGTCTCAATAGATACTTACTTTCTTCTTACCCCTATAGCATCTGGCGCACGCAAACGAGGCCCGGTGCCGAACACGAGGCATGTCGGCTGAAATGTGACTGTGGTCACAAAGCCTCCCCAAAGGGCTTAACAGGCACTGCAAAATAAAGAACCGTCTGTTCTGGGGCCGCTTTCCGGCTCGAACGTCCTGACCGACCTGCTCCGGACAGGCAAGGGCAGTCCAGCACCATAGAGAATACCAATTTTGACTGTTAGCGTCTAGGGACTGAGATTAAAAAGGCATGAGTGAATGAAGGTTGCGAAAGGGCTGGGAGCGGCTAGTTTCCGTATTGATTCAACGGTCCCACTATTTTCCTCCCTCGAATGGGTCCCCGATAAGAACTTCGGCACTGATCTGGAACTCCTTCGAGTCTTGGTGAAGTATTGCTGCCAGTGGCTCTGTGTTCTCATCGCACGATCTGAGTCGACAGATTCTGTTCAAAACTCAGCCAACTTGTTGGATTGTGAGTTGTCCGGAGCCCAGATTTGTTCGACGGCGAACCGCAGCGACGACGTCAGACCCCGTGCAGATTTCCTATTTCGTTCTTCTGTGGTTTGCTCGCTCAAAGCCGCTCAGGGAAGGCGGCGATAAGCGATATCAAAGGAACCCTCAGCTCCCGTCGCAACGTGCCTCTCCAAACAAAAATCAACTCCTCAGCGGGCCGAGCAGACTCGTGGACCCCTTGATGCATGGAATACTACCTACACCATACAAACTGTGAAAAAGTCCGTGGCTTGAGATCATGGAGAAGTCCAACGTAAGGGGTCCCCGCCTTTATTGATATTATAGCACATTTTTGCGGAGAAATAATCTCCAGGAAGACACACAATGGGTTGTTTCTCATGACAGTTACTCAGTGACGCTTCAGACAAGAATGATCAATTCGAATGAATCAGCTTCAGGCACAACAGCTTAGGAAGCATACTGCTTGATGTCTGCACACGTGGATCCTCAAAGCTGATAGAGGTCACAAGTCGTTTACATACTTCGACAATGCTCTAGATTCCTAACAATGCAGGCTCTTTGACACCCCTTTGCTGGGATAGAAGGGCATAGTGCTCGATGCGACGATTTGTCTCAAAGTCGAATATCTAAACCCATATGTCAGCGAGTGTCTGTCTGAGCCGATGCGGACTCAGTATTGTACGAGAGACGTACCTCCTTCTTCCCCTTGCGGCATTCTTCAAGATCGATCGTGGCCAGAACCAATTCGTCGTCGGTCGTTTTGGCTTCGGCGACAATGCGGCCATCCGAGTCGACAATGCTACTGCCTCCAATGAGATCGTATTTCCCATCATCCATGCCGCACCGTCCAGCCGAGATTGAGAAGCAGCTGTTGCAGTAAGAATTGGCCTGTTGGACTATCCTATGATGGAAAAGTGCCTGTTCTCGAGCCTCTTCAAGCGTTACTGGCTTCGCTGGCTTGTAAATGTCGTCAGCCTTTCCGTTGGTGTTGAAGCCGAGGACAACAAGCTCTGCCCCTTGCAGACCGTAAGCACGCCAACTCTCGGGCCATCTCCTGTCATTACAGATAAGGCTTCCTATAATGACATCGCCTTTACCTTCCGTGTCCCTCTCCGCGGTGTAGTTCTTTAACGCGTCAGGCACCAGTCCGGGAACTCGAAATGCCTGGAAACCGAGGTCTCCAAACTCGAAGTATCGCTTTTCGAAATGAACCTCCGCACCGGGAAAGGGGGGCTCTTTGAAACCTGGCACATGGACCTTGCGATATTTGCTGAGCACTTGGCCAGTCTTTCCCGAGAAATACACTGCTGTGTTGTAGTGCCGCCCATCTGGAGTACGCTCGCCATAACCCACCCAGACATCGACCCCCAAGTCTTTGGCTTTGTCAAAGAACGACTTGACGTTGTTGGATTCCACTATCGCGTTGCCGCCGTCGTCTTGTTCAAAATATGTCTCGATCTCCTCGTCAGTATCGAAGATGTAGCGCGGGAAGAACGTTGTAAATGCACACTCCGGGAAGACGATTAGCTGAGCTCCTTTGGATGCAGCCTGTTCTAGTAATGCAATTATTCTTGCCATGGTCGACTCCCTGGTTGAGCTTCTGTGCACTGGCCCGATCTGTGCAGCCGCTACGGTGATCTTTCTCGCCATCTTCCGTGAAAGTTTTCAAGGAGACATGCGTTAATTGCAAACTCCGACACTCGACATTTTGAACTGCGTGCTGACACTCGATAGCCTTTAAATACCTCTTTATTTTTATTCATCGTATTGCATTCTGGGCGAAACAGCGCAATTGTCGGCCGACTTCGGCCGGCTTGTGGACTTCCTCTCTCTTTCTCTCCCTAACTCCACCACGAGGAGGCCAAACAGGTGTTTCCTCTTAGCAGGTTTGTACGGCTGCAATTTTCAGGGGAACGAACTAACTACAAGGCCATGACTAGATAGAGGTATCTCAGTGCAAGGGAGCAAATTTTCGTCGAGCCAACGACGCAATCTGATGATTTTTGAGCGACAGGGCACACCTGCAATCTATGGCCTTCCCAGAATCAGGTTGTACGGCGAGAGAGGACCGCAGGCGCGACAAGAGACGGCTCCCTCAAACCGGGTGATTTACTGTGTTTTTTGAACAGTGTAAGTGGCGATAATATTGTGTAGTAGTCGAGGGTAACTATGGCCTGGAGATATGCATTCCTCGGCTCGCTGGTAGAGAAAACCACTTGTAGTATGCCATTGCAACCATCTTTACCACCGTTGGGCGCTCCTACAACTTGCCAAGGGGTAGCACCGCAATGCACTCAATCTCCACGTCCGTGTTCAGCGGCAATGTTTTCACAGCAACACACCTGGCAGTGACGAGACTGTTATCAACGTCACCCGGTGCCTGATGAATTGGTGACTTACGTTCTGCAAGGTTTGACCTCCCCCCAGTACTGCTTGTAAACTTCATTCATCGCTGCAAAATCTCCCATGTTGGCGAGAAACACGTTGACTTTGACCACGTTTTCTATGCTGGTACCTGCTCCTTCGAGAATTGCAGCAAGATTCGCGATACATCGGTGCTAGGCTGTTTGTGAGCTAGAGATTCCCTTCCATGGCTTGAACAACTGGAGCATACTGTATGCGTTGCCACATCACCCTCAACCAGAGTTCCGGTTGCTGGGTCTGTTGGTGTAGCTCCCGACACAAATACCATGCCATTGGCAATGATTGCTTGTGAAAGCACCCCTGGCAAAGGTGCAGGAGCCCCCGAGACTAAGACCGGCCTTTTCAATGGCATTGCCGCGCTGAGTATTGTCTCCCAGAACACCAGTTGTAGACTTGGTGCTGTTGAGTGTTCTTTACGCAAAGACTATCAAGCTTTATTGGTTCCCCTGGCTTTATGTTGAGCTTTTGCAACTTATCGAAGCCAACTCTGGGACCAATGACAACGCGTTCACAGGATGGGAGGCAGATAATCATTCGATTGGATGAGCCGCGTTAGTCCGCTTATCACTCCTGGCTTTGTAAACACTGAGAGATGAATACTTATCAGGGGCTCCGCGATTCCACGTCCTTTATTCTCGCCTCCATCGGCCGAAACTCTCTGCGCAGTATCACAAAAGAATTCCGGCCGTTACTTTCAAGTGCATCTTGCTGAGGGGAAATGAGCGGCTCTCTTCGTCCGAAACTCGCATGCCAGGCGTGCACATTCGCCAAGCGGAAATGTGACAAACAAGTGCCCTGTGCCAACTGCTTGAGGCGTGGAGTTGCAGATCAATGCCATCGTCAAGGTGAAGACGCGGTCAAGGGGGACATATCGGCGGTCTCGAACGTTGCGGTTCGAGGTGACATCCAAGACCAAACATCTAGTTTGCAGACAAGGACTCTTAATCTGCTCGAGATGCTTTTACACCGCGTCGAGGGTCTAGAACATCTGCTAGGGTCCCAGCGTCAAGCATTCAACATCGATGAATCAGCTCAGACACGTGAAGTGGCCCAAAAGCTCGTTGTGGACCAGCAGCCTCCTCCCACGACAGGGTTCACAACACTTCCTGGCCAGGAGGAAAATCAAACCCAGCATACCAGCATGTCCATACCGCACCAGGAAGAGATTACATGGACAGACGAGCACGGGCTAGTTGGATCAGACAAAGTCCGCTTGTCTTCCCTGCAGCTACTTGTCCCAAGTCGAGCCCATGCCAGCCAAATTGTGGCTTACCACATTGAAAATCTACTATGGACGCATAACGGCTTTCATGGGGCAACTCTCGAACATGAACTGCATGACTTCTACGAGGCACGCGATGGAAACTTGGCAAGTGAAGAGCTGGATTTACAATGGCTTGCCCTTTTCTTCGCCGTCCTATCTGGCTCACTCATCAGTGCTCCCGAGGATATAGCAAGGTCCTGGGGTTATCAACGACTAGAACAATTCAAGCTGAGTGAAAGATGGCATGAGGCAGCTCTTCGCTCTCTGGAGCTCTCAAACTACTTATTGAACTCTAGATTCTATTCGGTGCAGGCTATTGTCACCCTGACAGCATCATCTTATACTCTAGGGTATATGAGATCGCAGTGCGTCCTTATGGCTTCAGCCATTAAAATTGCTCAAAATTTGGGCCTACATCAGCTTGAAGATATAGTTGGCCAGTCTGACACCGAAAGAGTCCAACAGCAGATCATCCGACGAGTCTGGTACACGTTGATGAGGCAAGACTATTTCTTCATTCCCTTCTCCGAGTGCTATATCGTCAATCGGCTCTACAACAGCTGCCCCAAGCCCATCAACTGCCGAGAAACGGACATGGCACCTTTGCCCAATAGTGTGCCCACACTGACTAGTTATTGTACTTTTCTTGACGGTATCGCCTTGCTCTTGTGCGAGCTGCAGGATGCCCTCAAAGGCGCAAATACACTCTATAAGCAGTACGAGGAAACCCTTCGTTTCGATGCGGGAATGCGCGCTTACGCGACTCTTCGCCGGCCCTCATTCTTTGGAAACGTCCCATTGTCACCGGCATGGCCAAAATATATCCCGTGGGCCAGATGCAGTCTTGCAATCAGCTCCGCGCACAAGGTTATCATGATCCATCGCAAATTCTTAGGGATGAGCTATACCGACCCTGGATTTTCATTCACGCGGAAGACGTGCGTCGCGGCTGCAAAGACGATTTTGAATACCCAAAGCACAACCGGTAGCCGAGTTGAAGACAGAGAAGCACCTATTCTCTGGAGCACCCAAGCCTTCTCGGTGACGGCGGGCGTAAGTCTCGCAGCCTTATATCCTTGCGGACATTATATTAACTGGTGAGCAGGTCATCCTTTGCTTCGACATCCTCTACCGACAAGCACAAGACCCCGAGTGCCGTGAACACAGATCTCTTGTTGAAGGCTTCATATCACGATGTTCTAATATGGAACAGTATGTCATTGCACGAAAAGGGGCGCGACTCCTGCGTGCACTACTGGAAGAAGGCATAAATGGAAATGCCGCTACTCTAGATCGAAGGCGGCAAAGAGACCAGAACGAAGATCCTTCCACTCCTCCAAAGGCGACCAGATTGAGATTCCTCGACGTGGATTCCTTTGTCAGGAATCTCTGGCTTTCAAGAACTCCAACGTCAAAGACACAGGGACAGATGCCACTGTCAGCAGGGTTGGATTTTGCCCCGGCTGACGATTTTGACCCTTTCCTACACAACCCTCGCTACAATAACGATGGTACGGATGAGAGTTTTCTGGATGGATTCTTCGACGACAATCTTGCCGACATAGCGTTCAAGATGGATCTGTTCCCGTCACCGCCAATGCCAGTGTGTCTTGACGTTCCAGCTACTCCACTGATCTCATCATTCCACAAATCGAGCCAGGTGCCAACCTTCGAGGATCTCCTATTTAGGGTTGAGAACGTTGACTTTTGACCACGGCTGCGGCCCATCAGCGAGAACACTGGAATAATATAGGGTATCTTGGGAGGCGGGCAATGCAAGAGCTGGACTTTGTAGACTCGAGCAGTCCATCTTGACCCGGAAAAGGGTATATCTGCCCATCTGTCTCGTCAAGCACTATCCAATCAGGCCTTCGCTGATGAGAGTGGACTCGGTAATTTGCAGCAAGACGGCCTAGGCCCGGTAACATGCGGCTTGAAAAGTGCTTGTGTCGCGTAGGAAGCACGGAGTACTTCGGTTAGGCATAAGATGAACTCTAGCCGAACGGGAACTTTAGGGGAAGAGATGATGCCATTCGGAAAGTCCTCGTTAGCCCAAGGCAGTGTAAGCCCCTTGAATTGGTCGGACGGCATTGCAAGGTACACTGACTCTATAGAGTGACAGTACATGAGGTAACAAGTCCAGAAGCGGCGTCGACGCAGTTCGGTCTCCCAAAAGTATTCCGCACCAGGTCTTTTCATGCCCAACCGCATTCTAAGCCCAGCGGATTGTCTCCATTGTGAAAAGAGTCGGGAATTGGACGCGGTATGCTTCCGTCGCCGATGAGGTCGTTGTACAATGGCAGCGAGTGTAAAACTCGCTGGTGCGACCTCAAATTCACTACTGTAAAGTCTAAACGCATGCACGGCCAAGTTGGTCAGATGCATAGCGGAGAGAATACGGTACTGAAAAGAGAGAGAAAGCAACATGTCATTTTGCACTGGAAAGTGAGGAGAGATTGGCGTTGGATTCGGACGAGCAGCGGGAAGAGAGAGAGAGAGAGAGAAAGAGAGAGAGAGAGAGGGAGGGAGAGTCACGGCAAGGAATTCGAGGCGGTAATGGCCGCACCGCAGCCCACGTCAAAGGGAGGAGGGAGAACTGGGGAGCAATATGTGTAATCCTGAGGAGGGTCTTCGTATCTCTCTTCTATGTCTCAACCCTGTTGAACCCGTCTGCGTTGACTATAGGGCCTCGCAGTTTGGGCATACTTTGCGCACACTGAGCTGTCAGTCTCACCCAAGAATTGTAACACCTTCGAAGCATTTTGCCAAGCACCATGTTAGAGACAGCGTACAACGACGAATCAAAGCGACCCGTGGGCGTACCTGGTTCCAATTATCTCGAGGTTGAAGATCTCGAGATTTCCGAGACGTCCAGCGCGTGTATCCTTAACGGTGTGCTCGAATTCCCCCACTTTAGAGACCTCTGGCTTATTTCTGGATCAGATTCTGAATCCTACCAGAACCGTACTGATACGGACGATTTAAATCGAAGACGACAGCGACGACCTCCTGTACCCTCGCTTCGCGATACTGGAAAGAGGGGGTTTTCTGTTAGAGCGATAAGGTTCTGAATCGTTCTGACGAAGCAACATAAAAGCATAACATTCCCTACCTTTTGACCGTGCTACAGCAGGAAACCCAACCTCTCTCCTCTCACCGGCGTGCGCAGTTCTCGCGAGAAGCCGCATCTTCTTCTCCTCAAACATCTCCGCAAAGTATGACAGGCCGCGCCGCATTGAGCTGGATCACCGCAATTCTCTCTGGCACGTTCCAAGGCTTGGGTTCTGACACTTGGCCCGAGGCGATGAACCGAGCAGAATAGCCATGTCATCCCCGGGAATTGGGTCAAGACCTGGGATTGTTGTTTGCGCCACCAGACGTGTTGGGAACCCCGCGAGCAGCAGATAATTCCTTCAGGATGCAGTTCCAAGACACGGTGATCGCAAAGGTAAGTAATGCCAGAGGTTTCGTCAGTCAAAATGAGAATTTTGTACTACCTTATTCAACGATAGCAACTTGATGTACTGCCTCGAGACCTCTTCCCCCTCCTCATATTTCTCCTGTAACTGCCTTGAAGCAGCTGCATTATGGAGTAATAAACGCCCAAATTTCGAATCTTTCCTCTAAGATGTGAATCCCTTCCTTATTTTTCATCAACTCCCACCAGAACAGTATAGAACTCTCGTCGTGTAACATACTCAGGCGAGGAGAGCCTCACAAATGACACAGGTAGCCAAATCTTTGTCTTCGATTCCGTCATCATGCCAGTCACCGAAGCGGCAAGGAACAGCGCCCAGGAAAGATCTATGGAAGCGTTGATGGCCATAGCAGCGCCGGCATGGAGATTGAAGTGGCCGGATAAGACGTGAGAGATGTGAAGATGCGCCGGAATATATATCCAATGTGTCGATCCATATACTGACAAGGAGCAGGCCCGTGAAGGATGGTGATAGAATATTAAACGAGAGTGATTCGAAAGTATTCGCAGATTTTGACCACTTTGGACACGCGTGATTTTCGATTGCTGATACTCACCTGAGATTAAAGTGTACCGAGCCTCCATCAGCAATCGGCGAGCTCTAGTTACTTGAGCCGAGGTTGGCTTCTTGATCAGGGTAACAGTATTGCTGTCGCCAGGGATCAATTCGCGCTCTGTGACCTTGCGTATGAGATTGTACCAAAGATCAATGGCCTCCTCAAGTTTCAAGATGCTATCCAGAAGACTGTGATCGACGTTGACGATCTCCAGAGAGGCGTTGTGTCCAGGGCTACGGAGTTTGTGATTGGACAATGAGCTGAGCAGGAGGCCACAAAGTCCCTCGAGATGAGGGGGTTTCGCCGCATCGAGCGCACTACGGAGATCAGCTTTGTTTGCACGTTAACCAATTGTCCAGAGTTTCGGTACATTTGCTTAACGTAGTAGATGTGCACGTATGTTACATGCCCGGGCAAAGATTGACCAATTGATCGGTGCTCATACGAAATGGCCTCGAGGGCAACCCCTTCTGAAGACACATTCCCAAGCATGCACTAAATGTGGTTGCCACGACAGGGTATCTTTCGCGGTTAAACTCCGCAGAGGGATGTCTCGAGGCACTTGCCAACCCCACCGCATTGGCAGTTTAATTGGAAGAACGGAGTAAGAACTCATAGCAGGTAGGAGAAGATAGCCTCTCCTCGCCCACCGCCTCCGCCCTGGCGGTCATGGTAAGTCTGCCATCGAGGTGTCGAGGTGTCGAGATACCGAGATCGGGATACTACCGATTCCTTCCTGCAGACAAGGAACGCAGTCCCTCAAGGCCAACTGGAAGTTCATTCTTGGGGGGCGTATTATATCAGGTCGGCCCTTGGAGCCCGTTGGAATGCAGGTTAAGGTAAATGAGACCGGAAGAGAAACAGGGAGGCCATGGCGGTGTCGAAACGTGTAGGCTGGGACAGAGAGCAGTTAAAGCGCAAGCGAAATGCTGGATATATTACATGCCGCAGGGCTGAAGCTGAAGCTGAAGCGTTGGTCGACACTCCAGTCATATGCTGATTTGACAGCCGATTGACACATGGTCGGGGGTTTTCCTTCCAGCCGTATGAAAATGCAGATTTGCTGATGCGTAGACCACTCCCGGGATGGGGATGCTTGAGCATCCTTTCTTCAATCGAAGTATGTACAATTGTGGGCTTCTCCCGCGACCGCTTTGCCCGTCATCTCTGTTCAAATGATGTATTGGTAACACTCTCCGCCTCATGTTCGCCCTTGAGGATCGGAAATTGTCCCTGTATCTCACCCTTCTGACTCGGACTGGATGGCATCTGAACCTCGTCTGGATCGCCCGTCGGTGCAAGAGGGTATGTGGTCGAGGGTAGTGACTCGAGATAAGCCTTGTTCTTTTTGTGGGCCTGTCGCGACAATCGTTAGTTGTTCGTCCCTTGCGCCCGAAAGGATGTGCTGGTGCTTGTCTGATGTATACTTACATAAGGGAGGCCGCAGTATGTGCACCAGCAGATTTGAGGTCTGTCAGTATTGATGAAGATCCTCGGATGTCCCAAAGGCCCGCCGCCGCCGTCACACGCCACAACCTTCGTGTCGACCCACCGAACAGGTTGTTTGTGGATCAGCTCAATCGCAGCATAGGGTCGAGGCTGGAGAGGAGACAATCAGCACAAGCTCTCGCAAGCACGGGTTTTGGGTTCCTACCTGAGCCTCAATGATCGTTTGTTCAAATCTAGGTCCAGTCATGGCCAGCTCTCTGGGCATCTGATTCCGTGACCAGACGTTCGCTCTGTTCGGGGCTTGCATGACTCTTGCCTTCTCCCCTACCTCCTGCGACTCTTGCAATGGTGCATCTCGGCTGCCACTCGCGCCAACTGCCATTTCGTTTGTCTTGGATACATTGGGAGTTTCTGTTCGTGGGGTAGGGTCATTCGCTTGTTCGAAGTTCTCGCCAGTGCCGGGTCCTTGTCGTAACAGATAGGTTGATGTGCTGATCCGCCGCGTACATAACCGTGCGGAATGGTGCACCCGCGTTCTCAGGGCGGGGATGAGGGAAGCCATGGTCGCAGTAAGGTCTATGGCAATTGAGATGTGTCTGATGTCGAGGAGAGAGACGATTGAAGCTCAATAGTCAGCCAATCGGAGAGCTTACTGCTCTTCAAGTGCACAAGCTCACCGTAGATTTCACTATGGCGGAGCACGCGGCCATTTGTTCAAGGCAGCATCGCGTTGCGTGTAGATGCAGCCGCCAATTTGACAAGCACTTTGGGCATTTCCAAACAGCATTGCACTGCTTCAGCACCCAACAATCCAAGCACAATTCCACCGCGAGCAGAGCAGCTGGAGCTTTTTGCGAATAGTTCCCACCGCATATAGCAGCTTCCATCATGGCTTCAGGCTACGATCGTGCTCTTTCCGGTAAGTCGGTTTCTGGCCGGTCGAATGCTCACTGCTAACGGGCCCAGTCTTCAGGTAATACATTTACTCACGCAGTCGACTGCGGCTAATTGGGGCAGTCCCGATGGCCACGTCTTTCAGGTCGAATATGCTCTTGAAGCAGTAAAGCGAGGAACCTGCGCCGTGGGCGTAAAGGGCAAGGACATAGTGGTGCTGGGCTGCGAGAAGAGGTCGGCCATGAAGCTACAAGACACCAGAATCACACCATCAAAGATCGGTCTCATTGACACTCACGTCTGCCTTGCCTTTGCTGGCCTCAACGCTGACGCCCGGATATTGATCGACAAGGCGCGAGTCGAGGCACAATCACATCGATTGACGGTCGAGGACCCTGTCACTATCGAATACATTACGAAATATGTTGCTGGTGTACAGCAGAGATTCACACAGAGTGGTGGTGTCAGGCCGTTTGGTATCAGTACGCTCATTATTGGGTTTGACAAGGGCGACAAGGAGCCAAAGCTATACCAGACTGAGCCCTCAGGCATTTATTCCGCATGGTTGGTGGAACTCCTCAGATGGTCGAATTGTTGCTGACTACATGCAGGAAAGCAAACGCAATAGGTCGATCTAGCAAGACCGTCCGCGAATTCCTCGAACGAAACCACAAGGACGATATGGACCGAGAAGCAACCATTTCGTTGACCGTCAAGTCGCTGCTCGAAGTCGTTCAGACAGGTGCAAAGAATATTGAGATTGCCATTATGGCTCCTGGAAAGACCATCGAGATGCTCCCCTCAGATCAGATCGAGCAGTACGTCAAGACAATCGAAGCGGAGAAGCAGGAGGAGCAGGCCAAGAAGAAGCCTGGTGCTAGAGGCGCCGCGGCGTCTGCCACATCATCTCTCCCGACGAGGCCAGGACCTGAAGGCGAGGGTGGAGCGGACGAGTGAGCGATAGGGAGCAGCCTTGTATCATCATGTGCATGAGCGACTGGAGTTCTGGCAATAGGTCAAATCAGAATAAAGATGTCAAATGGCACTTTTAGGTCAAGCCAGACCATACTGTCTCCGTGGAGCGCCTTGATTAGCCCATAATTTGCTGTGGTTCAACTCAAACCAGTCTCTCCGTCCCCCCCTTGATGTCAAATATCGTCTGCTGTTCCTCCTGCTTGATGCGATCGTCCTTGAGCATTCTGTTCCCGTTGTTAGTTGCCTCCTATTAGACCCTCCGACAGCACTCACCTTGAATCTACTCTTGCGTCCTCTCCTTCTACCTTCAGTGCCGCCTTCGGCGTAAGCGCATCAATCACAAAGTGATTGTCGCAATTGGGACAGTATTCGTCACTGTCACCACTGTTGAGAATGCGAACACAAGTCGAGCCCGGGCCGGTGGTGGCACGGGACCTACCTCTCATCCCATTCCTTCGTGTTCTTTCGAAATGCCTTCTTACATTTCTTGCATATAAAAGTCTGTTCAGTGGTCAGCCTCGTTGCCCCGCGACCACATGTTAGTATGTACGCTTTGACTCACCATGTCAAAACTCTGCATAAGCGGATGGGTTTCTTGCTCGGCGTGGCATTCTGCACAGTCGAACCATTTTCGACCTTGACGGAAAATCAGTGTTAGGCGAGCAGTATACCCAGCATCAAGGTCCTGTGCCTACTTACAGCATGGCGATCGGATGGATACTTGTGCGTTTAAGATATGTTTGCTTTCCCCGGCGTCAGTCACAGATAAAATCATCCCTGAGGAATTTGAGCCTACCACATCTTTGCAAATAAGCGATCAGGCAGGCAGAGTCTTCTAGAGAGACTACACTCAGATGTCAAAAGCTGCGACCGCTACTTGATAGGAGCTGGGATTTCACGACGAAAGAGGTTCGTTCGAGATCCACGTTCGTTGCCACTGTTTAGAAAAGTCGCGTCGCGGCGAGTCATTTATCGACACATGTGGGCTGTGTATGACTCGCGAATTGTCGCGGGGGTTCGGTCACCTAGCCATTGTCATAACTTTCACTTGGGTTCGTCTCATCGCCCTTATGCCAAGCATTAATTTATGTGCTTCATTCTAACTTGTTGCCCTTACGACACTGGATGACACCGTTTCGACGAAGCGAAGAGCTAATTGATTAAATGTTTCGACTTCAACGCATCCACCACCCGACCAGCGATGTCTGGCGCTGCCCAAGGCGCCTTCTCCATATGATTCCTCGGCGAGGTGATGGTCTGTAGTTACACCTGAATATTGAATTTCATTATCTCAAACTACGTGTTCGACAAAGTTTCCGCTGACAAACATGATACATCATCCTTGCTCCAAGGCTATGATGACCGGATCTTGAGTGAAGTGTAACTGCTCTTCCAGAGATACACCTGACCTAGAACAGATCACCCGACTTCTGCGGCCTTTCGGGATGCAACCACAGCATCGGATCTTTCAGGTCAACCCACCCTAAGAATGGCTTGCTCAACCCGTATCCCACCAATTCCTGCAAACTGTCGGGCAGTTCCCTGACCTTCTCAACCGGATTGACAAGATACTGATTCTCCTCCTGCCTCAAATACCCTCTCGTCATGAACGTACTGTATACCAGTCGTTCCTCCTCCCTGACGACGCCATCCTCACCGGGTTGGTCCGTCTTATTCGCACTCCCACCGTGAAAGCATCCAGACAGCACCATGAACCCATCACCCGGCTCCAGCTCCGCGTAGAAGGTTTGTTCCTCACGAGGCGGACCCGCCGCGTAGTCCCAAAGGTGCGAGCCCGGTATGAAGCGGGTAGCGCCGTTCCGCTTGGTGGTTTTCTTGCCAGCGACGAAAAAGCCTATACCTGCGTCACGGCCGATCTCGTGCGTTGCGGCCGCTGGGTGATAGACATGGTGGATGGAGTCATCTCGGTGCAAGGCTTGATCGCGAGCTCCGGGTCCTATGCTGAAGACGATCGTGTTGTTCAACTGTGGGCGGGAGACGGAGGGCTCGTTCTTCTCGCCAACCTAAGGAGGTGTCAGCTGCGGTGCTGGAGAATCACGAACCATCAGTTCGGGGGTTGCAGCACGCCATGCTCACCCAATTCCAATGTACCTGGCTGCTCAACAGAGCGTCCGTAACTCCTGCCCAGAGAGGGTGTCCGACTATCCGTTCCGCAAATGTTCTGGACTTGGTGACCATGCCAAAAGCCCGACGGGTCTCTTTGGGGAAGAATTCGCCTGTTCACAGAAAGGAGGGCTTATCAGCGACGATTTTTCCGCCTCTGATCCTGGCAACATCCTTCGAGTGCTGTCCGACCAGGGACCAGGCATCCAATGAAGACGGCCAGAACAATGCGCACTTACCCCCACCACCTCCCTCCCCCCAGGCATTGTCCTTCTCCAACCAAGGTCTTGTGTCCTTCTCAAGACTAGCAATTTCGTCGGCGTTCAACAACCCGCGAATCACCACACCGCCAGCGACACGAAGAGCGGCCACCAACTCCTCAACCGAGCAGCTTGCTCCGTCGAAGCTCTTCACCTCTGGCAACGGCGAGGAAGGACCTTTTAGATCCCCATTGTGGCTCGCTCCATTTGTGGTCGTCTGCGTGGAGAAGGTTTTTGGAATGATCACGGGGATCTCGACCGCTGAGGGCGCCATACTGACGACGAAGGAAGGCCAACGACGATAAAGAGCCTGAGAACGCTGAATGAAGACTGAATCTCGCCACCTCTGCTGTGTGTGGTAAAGGTGTGGTCGTGCTCGTGCTCTAGACAAGCCTTCAAATACTCACACAGTACAACTCCAACGTGATGAAAGAGATCTGAAGCTACAACGACAAGATGCAGGTCAATTGCCCAATGCGATGGACGAGCGTTTCCATCTCACCTACCTATTCCGTCCGGTGTACAAGTAGGTTGTTTTTCCTACCCGCATTCTGCTATGCCACGTTGCGACGGAGATCTCAGCACATGCCTGATACAAATCAACAAGCATTTGTTTCAATGGGCCTCTCAACTTGGAAAGAGAGTCCTTATCAGTGCCCTGTACGAGTAATGCCCAGCATGGATGCGGGGCGTGACAAAGTCAAATAAATGCCTTTGGAAAGCTCACCTTAAACATTCGGCTCAAAGAGGAAAGAGAGTCTTCCCCCCTTGTTTCGTCGATGGTTCCTCGGCTGAGCGACACGGAGGTAGCAAATGACGCGTCGCACACAAAAATGCCACGCCAATTCATGTCTCGCAGGTGAGTGCGTCCCAAGCCGGAGAACCCTGATATTCGTTCTAGAGGCGATTTGAAGGAGCGGGAGAGTGTGCACAGCTACTCTACTTCCTCCCCATTGCCTTTTCAACCGCCTCCAAGGCTGCCATGACCTTCTCGTCCATATACCTCCTACCTACGATGCAACAGCTCACCGGCGCACCAACCCACTTCTCCGGCTCGTACAAATCGTAGTTGTACTTGTCTTGCGCGTTCATTGGCACATAGCCTTCCTCTTTCTTATCCTTCTCCACGTCCACAAACGTGGCCGGGAAGACCACTGCCGGGTAATCCAGCAGGTTCCATTGACTAGTATACGGCCAGTATCTTGCGGTGTCGTGCAACGGCGCCGCCCCAGGCGTGGTGGGACAGATAATCACATCGACTTCCCTTCCCGAGTCGGCCGTCTTGCTCCAGTGCGCGGCGTATTCTTCACGGTAGTTGTCCCTCTCCACGCACAATTCCCAGTACTCGTGCATGGTGCGGCTCTTGACATTCGGTTGCTCCTCGGTGATGAACTTTGTCAACGGGAGGATGGGCTCGCCAACCTCTTTCAGGGGAGCGAGGATCATCTCTCCGCCGTCGGGGAAATACAGGCCTGAGACGATTTCCCAGGCTTTGTCGTGTTTGTAGGGTTCCCAGTCGACGACTTCCATGCCTGCTGCTTTGCACGCTTCGGCTACGATGCTCAGGGCTCGAATCATGGGCGGATGCGGCTTGACCACCCCGTCGGACCACTCAATGGCCACTTTCAAGGGCTTGGTCAACTTCTCCGGCGTCCACGGCTTAACGGTGAGTGATGGATCCCACCGCCATGGTTCCGTATCCAAGATGATCTTCATGAACAAGTTGATCGTCTCGCGGCTTTGCGTAAGCGGACCGAAGGTCGCAAGAACAGAGTCTTTGCCATCCATGGTGTGACGCATGCCTTTGAGAGGGATCCGTTTACAGGTTGGTTTGAAGCCGTAGACGCCGCAATTGCTTGCTGGTGCTCGGACGCTGCCGCCAATATCACCTCCGAGACCCTGTTAGTGTCAGCAACATTGTATAGCGCCGGAGAACACTTTGACAGCAACGTCCAGAGGATGGAGATATAGACTGACAAAGACACTGCCGCGGAATGCTACAAGCGCGCCTTCTCCGCCACTACTTCCACCACTAGTCAAATTGCGATTCCACGGATTGACGGTCCTGCCGTAGATGTTGTTGTTGCACTCGAGTGCCATAAGCGTTTGGGGGCCCGTCGTCCGGACGTAGTAGACGCAGCCGGCATTCCACAGGTGATCGTTTATCGGGTTTGGGTCGGCAGGCATGCCAATCCACGCCACGTATGAAGCATGGGTTGTCTTCCCATCCATATTATGGTGCTCCTTAACCTACACCACCATGTCAGGTTCTGTTCATCACTTGCTCGAAGAAACCAATACTACTTACCGAGATGGGCAGCCCGTGAAGCGGGCCGACAGGCTCCGGGAGTGAGTCGAGATATTTGGCCCTCTCAATCGCTTCGTCCCACATCAACTCGGTAACGCAGTTGACCTGCACACGGCTCCACGCTCAGTATTGGGATCACACTTGCGCCTGTTGAGCAGTTCTGTGGCCGGGCTTACCGCGTATTGAGCCAAAGCAGCTCTCCGCAAGAAAGCGCGCGTCAACTCTTCCGAGGTGACCTTCTTGCTCCGCAGCATCTCAAGGAGCTCAATGGCATCGTAGTTCTGCGTAAGCTCATACTCCCGAGGCGTGAGATACTTCTTCGGCAACTCCTGGGAGGAAAGAGGCAAAGGGTCCGGGAGAGGTTCGAACGGCGGATCAACCTTTTTCAGTGTCTCATCGCGATAATCTCGTGCGCCTTTGGCCTTTTCGACCCAGGTCTCCTTGGAGATCATTGTTGTTTTTGCTGAGAGATGAGAGATGCGCGGTGATGATATGGCACGTTGAGGAGGCAGCGGGCGGATTTATCACGATGTGAGGAAGGAGATGCCTCGAGATTACCTACGGTTCGCTTGCCTTTGGCTCTTATTATCTTCCTAAACTCTGAAGTATCCAAGAAGTGGAGGATTTTGGTCTTAACTCGTACACATGCATGCTGGCCCAATGCTCTCAGACCCTCAAAGTACTCCTGTGTTTCTCCCTCAGCTGTGGCCTCGACCAATCTAGATGTTGAGATAGACGTCTCGTGCATATCTGCACCGAGGTCGAGATAGACAAGACGCGGAGTAGCGCGGCCGGAAGTCTGCCGCCATGATAGCCGGAACGTCCTATCAGCACATCCAGTCCATGCTACTTGTAGAAAGGGAGGCCTATCTTCCAAGACCAGGGAGGTGATGGCCCCGATGTCGATCACGCCTGCTGGTAAGACGCAACGGCCGCGTTAGGAAAGAGAGATGAACACGCCGAGGCCCATCGTGGATCCCACACGAAGCGTCATCGGCATTGGCGCGAAGCTATACAATTGCTGCTGCTGCCCCTGTTGCTGATGCTGCTGGTGCAATCACACCTCGACGCCTTCATCTGCACTTCATTCCTCCTTATGCACCACGACGATCCCCCGTCCTGCAGCCCGTATCTGCCCTCCACGGTCCGCAGCATGAACGGCATCACGCACACGGAGACGCACATCAGCGGCGTCTGGATGCGTAGGCGACATGCTCCCTCAACGTCCGAATGAGGTCGATAAGAAGATCAATTCGTCCCAGCCAATGCTACTGGCTGCAAGGGAGATAATGCAGCCTGATACCCCTGCCTCCAAAGCCTTCCGGCAATGACTGCGGTGCAAGGTACCTCCGGCGTCGCACAAACCATGGGCATTACAGTACAAGGATCGCCAGTATATAAGACGGTTTAATTGACCACTTGCTCATTCGGCTATCATCCAGAATCTTTGTTCCTAGTGGTTGTGGCAGCATTGTTCTTCTAATTCTTCTGCTCCATTACTCCACAAGCCATGAGTTTCTTGTACGAGCCTTCCTTTGGGAAGGGCAAGCTCCGCCTCAACCGCCCCATCAATCAGAACTTCGTTGTCGGAGGGTGAGTTGAGCCTCAGCTCTGCGTCGGCCGAGAGCCTGCTGATGCGGTGTCAGAATCTTGTTCTGTCTTCCCGGCATCTACCTCGCATTGACCGGGCTTGGTGCGGGAGGCGGTCGTCCCTCTTCCCAGACGGTCGCTTCCACCACCAACGCCGTCCTATATGGCTTGTTTTGCCTGTTCGGCTGGATCGGAGGTGCAATCCTCAATCTGGTTGGGCCAAAGTTGACCATGGCATTTGGTGCGTTGGGCTACCCTCTCTACGTCGGCGGCCTCTGGTACTTTGACCGACAGGGCCATGCGTGGTTTCCCTACTTCGCGGGCGCGACCCTGGGCGTGACGGCCGGGTGCCTATGGACCGCGGCCGGGTTCGTGCAGTTCGCCTACGCAGAGGAAGACCAGAAGGCCCTGTTCATCACCTGGCAATGGGTGTTCACGTCCTTTGGTGGCACGATTGGAAGCCTCATCGCGTTTGGAGTCAACTACCATCAGACCGAGTCCACGGGTGTTTCCAACGCTGTCTACACCGTCTTGTGAGTTTGACCGCCGCACGTTGTCGCGTCGAAGCATGACTGCATGCTGACCTGCACCTCAGCATTGTCATCATGTGCATGGCCATCGGGATTGCGCTCCTCTTCATCATCTCCCCGAAGAAGGTCGTCCGAGACGACGGCACCCACATCGCCATCTTCACACAGCCAAGAGTCATGGAGGAGATCAAGGGCCTGATCATCTGGTTTACGGACTACAAGATCCTGGCGCTCATCCCGGGCATCTTCGTCGCTGAGATGAACCTCGTCAGTATAAGAAATCCTCTCCCTCGCGGGTCTTCCACTAAGTCCACTTTTCTTCACAGGCCCTCTTATCCAGCATCAACGCGTATTACTTCAACCTGCGCACCCGCTCGCTGAACAATGTCCTCTTCCAGTTTATCATGATGCCCTGCCCCTTACTCCTCGCCTACGTCATGGACACCAGCTACATCAAGTCGCGGCGCGTTCGAGGCATGATCGGCGCCATCATCGTGGGCACCATCTGCCTGGCCACCAACGCCGGCCTGGCCGCCTGGATCACGAAGAACGACGTCAACCGCCAGAAGAACACACCCCCCGGGGTCGACTGGAGTGACAGTGCTTTTGGCGCCGGGTTTGTCCTGTACCTCCTCTCGGGTGAGTTTACAAATGAAGCGAAGCGCCGTCTTCATGCTTCCCTTCCCGTTGATTCAAGAACTACTACTATTGGTGGTTCGATGCTTCTTCTCTCTGTTGGTTCAATAATTAGCTAACACTATTGGTCGTGGCCAAACAGGCATCATCTACGCGACATACCAGATCGTCGTGCAATGGACGCTCGGCGCCCTGTCTAACGACCCCGTGCAATGCTCGCGCTTGGCCGGGCTGTTCAAAGGCACGACCGCCTTGGGGATGTGCATTTCCTTCGTTCTCGACAGCAAGAACGTCTCGTACATTGACCAACTGATCGTGCAGTTCACCCTCTACGCCGTGGGGCTGGTCTTCTTGCTCGGCATCATCTGGTTCTGCGTCAAGGACACGAACTATTTCTTGGAGGAAAACGTCATTGTGCCGCATCGCTGGGAGGAGCGTGCTCGGATCGAGGGCCTCGTTGCCGACGAGCAGATCGAGAGGGAACATCAGAAGGAAATGCTCGCGAAGAGGGGATCGATCGTGGACGAGAAGACGAGGGAGGAGGTATTGGAGAAGAGGGTCGTCGCGTGAGACAGACACACCTACACGCACACACACATGTAGGTGACCATCCGTCACGCATGAAGATCAATAAATGAGAGAACGAGAAAGGAATAGAGCAAATCCTGCACGGGATACTTGAATGGTGTTCAAGCAATACAAACGATCGAATGCGCTCCCACTCGATCGACTCAACCGGTTCTATCGCGGGCGGTCCATCCACCACACCATTCTTGCGGAGAGGAAGCACCATACTTGCTCTTCACTACTTCAGCGATGATACTCTAACGCTGTGCAACCCCTAGCACCGTATGCCGTGTCACGTGCACTGAATAGCGTACCGTCCACACCGTATGTAGTGTATCTTCAGGCGAAATGCCCACCAAGCCTTCCCCGCGGATCATACCGCTTCTTCACGGCCCTTAACTTGGAATAATTCACACCATAGATCTGCGTGGTCAACGAGATGACACCGAGCGTTAGCAAACAGGGACCACGAAGGAGGAACTGGAAACTGGAAACTAGAAAGGACACGGGAGAAAGTAGGACGGAGGAAGTAGACACCAACAAGCGACATGTTCCCATGCAGAATTATGTAATCGTAATCGCGCGGATGTATCAAAATGCTTAGCTGACTTACCGCCTCGACGTCGTTGAATGACTCGATAAAACTAGGGAGATAGTCCGCCGGGGTATGCGCGCTGTGGATCTCAAAAGGCGCTCTGGCCAGGGCAGCGAGGGAGATGGTATCGGATGCGGATTCGGACGCTGATCCTGATTCGGATTTGGTTGAGCTCGGGAACGACCCGGTACCTAGCTGGAGGATGTGTCTGTTGGGTCTGCGCGGCCAGGCTGTCGCTTCAGGGGAAGCGGTCGATGAGAAGGCCGGCTATTATAGGCGCAGAAGATCTCGTTAGCTGGGGGGGGACGGAAGCATTTATCGGACGTGAATGTGGATGTCATCGTGATCATGATCATGTAGTCCGAGGAATAGGGTATAAGGTATGCATGATGCATACACCTACAGGCTGCATGATTTCGAAGAGCACGAATGCTCCGGCGCTCTGTCGTGGGTCTTGTTCAAGGAGATTGTTGAACCAGGTCCACGCTCGGAGGATGAGAGAGTCGGTGAGATGCGCATGCGGGATGGTGGGCGCGGACATCCAGCTGTTGGTCATGCCCATGGCGATGCGGAGGTTGTCTGGTTATAATCGTGGGGTATTGTGTCAGCTCAGGGCGCAGCGCGTGCATGCATGGTCAGGCGACAGAACAGGAAAATAGGGATCGGTAAGGTATGCTAGCTTACCCTGCTGCTGGTTCGCCTCGACGTATGTCATGCTCCGAGTATTGTCGAGTATGCCGGGGATGTTCAACGCCCAGCCGAACCCGTCGGCACTACGTCCATGAGCCTCTCCGTTGGCATCGTACACCACGATCATGATCCCAGGCTTGGGCTGTTGACCTGACAGCGCCGCGTGGGCGAGGTCCAGACAGAAGAGATGCATCGCCATCTTGGGATCTTGGGTCTTGCGCGTGAATTCCGAGACCCTCCTGGCGAGTTCAAGCAGTGCGTCGTTCGGGATGATGATGTTGCCGGTGTAGATCGTGTTGGTATACTTGTGGATCTTGAGCTTGAGAGCCGTCACGACTTGAACATGTTAGACCCATGAGTGAACAGAGGGGCAGCCAGAGCACACTGACCGCCAAAACCGCCTCCACCACCACGCAGCGCCCACAGTAAGTCTGGCTCTTGTGATGCCCACAGGACTCGACCCTCCATCGTTACAACCTGAGCGTCGAGCAAGTTGTGCGGGTCAGAAGTCATTCCGAACTCAGATGACGCCCAGGAAATGCCGCCGGATATAACGCTGCCGCCGACCCCGACAAAGGTACACCGAGCGCTCAGTGCTGTTGGATGTTGTGAGTTATCAGCGGTGGGAGGGCAGACCGGCCTCCTCACCTGCATATCCAGATGCTGCTTCCTCGAGCTTCTGGTCGACTTCTCCCCAGGTCTGGCCGGCACCGATCGTGATGGTCTCTGCACTGGGTTCGTGTTCAAATCCATCAAACGCACCAAGGCTGATGAGCACATCTTTGGCGGAGCTAGAGCCAACGCCGCCGGACCTGACAGCGAAGTCTAGCTCCGTGTCATTGAGATATGCTAGGGTACGAGCTAGTTGCTCGACTGATCGAGGGCGGAGCAGCACCTTGGGGCTCAGATTCCTTTGGGCTGCCCATGTTTTGGTCTCTTCTTGGTAGAGCTGGGAATGTGGCTGGATGATTTCGTGGTCTTCGAAAATAGAGTGTAGGTCAGCAGTCCACGCGGGAGAAGTGGCCATGGCGGGAAACCACAATGATCGCGTCGAAGATAGAAATTCCGAATTTTAAACAGAGGTAGAGTCGCGATGGGAAGCACATGGTTTCATAGATGTGGCATGGTCAGGCTACATTCCTACCTCGCCAGGATGTCCCCCCTACCTGATCGGACCGCATCTCACAATGTTGCAATAACTGAGAGTCCGGCTCGGTGCTGACAGGCTGGTGATGGATTCGAAAGACGTCGACCGTCCAATGTGCAGCTCGGGCCGAAGTAGGTCGAGGTGGTGATCCGCTGTGCGCGCAAGGCAGTTGGCGTAAGGCTGATATGCAAGGCCACCAAAAGCCAGAAACGGCAAAATGATTACAATGGATCGCCCAGCTGAGGGGTAACAACATCAGCAGATTTTGGCGTCTCGTTGAAGCGATCACTTCCCTTGGCAGAGGAGCAGAACATGTTATTGCGGCGCAAATACCGGCGGAGGAAGCTGCTTATAATGAGGATGAAGGTGTGAGAACAGCAGAAAGTCTGACGGCGGTTTCCTCTGTGTGTGCAGATCAATGCGGTAGACGGACACCCTTGTTTCCAACTCGATTTAACCTCTTTACCTTGTTGACGTCAGGCATTCATTGCTCCATTTTAGGTCGGATTTCATTCTTGTCTATCTTCTCGTACATGTGGTCCTTGGGGATCTCGGAAAAGATGCTCAGCACCTTCATGGGGCGGTACCGTGCTTTTTGACTGTGTCTAGGACGATTTCGATGCACAGCTCCAGTAGCGCATTCTCGCCATCACCAGGCAAACCCACCAGGACGGGGACATGGTAGAGGTCGCGAGCCTTGACCAAAATGTGGTGTCGCGTTCGAGCCGGGCGACTAGCACGTTGGGTTTACCCTACACCAGACGACCAGGGCCGCTGTCGGTGGTCCCGCCGTCGAGGATAATGGCGTCAATGACGCCGGTCTGCAACGTCTGCCAGAAGACCTCATCACTCCAGCCCCGCCCCAGTTGGCCGCAGGTGGAGAAGATTCTGAGTTCGTCCCGGACTTGAGATGGAGACATGCTGTCAATAAAGTGAGATCTCTCTGTCTAATATGATTTGGTGCGAGTATAGGCAGATTTAGGCAACATCGACGCTCTGACTGGAGAGAGTGCGTATCGAAGGTACGATATGCATGCAATACGCGGCACATACTCTGATGCATTGGGACACAAATGACTATGGATCAGGTCCAAAATATTACTACAGAGTGGTGGTGCTGGAACCTTGCACGTTGTGTGCTTGTGACTCTCTTCTGGTTAGACCATTGTGTTGTGGAGAGAAGGAGTCGTGGGATTTCTCGCTTGAGTCAGAAGCCGTTTGGCTAAGCAAATATAATGCGGGCCGGAAGGACCGGGATGGGAATGCTGTGGCCGAAACCGCCCTCTTAGGTGTGACGTCCACGCCGGGCTCTGGATGCACGACTTCTCCAGCTGCCAAACGGCCGGCATGCACAGGTAACCCGGGCATACCGGGGCATTGTGCGGGACTGGTTCATCCGGTCGAATCTATCGAGTCCTCTGGCCATCCGTTAGGATAGTCATGCAACGGCTTCCACAGGCGGTCAGTCAGATACAAGAACGACACAGTCGTCGCCTTACGGCTGCTCAGAGGACAAAGACAAGTCCTCACTCCGATTTCACATCATGGCAGCACAGAAGTTGTTCCTCAGTTCGTACAATGGTAAAATATACACACTAGAATTTTCGCAAGGCCCCGACCCTCGGCAGGCATTGAGAGAGGTCTCCACGACAGAAGCTTGCAGCCCCAGTCCATCCTGGATCACTCTGGACCCTGGCCGGCGGGTTCTGTTTGGGACATCCAACGACAAAGACACTGGCAAGGGAGCCGTCAAGGCCTTTATCGTCCAACCCGACGGAAGGCTCATCGAATCTGGCAGTGTGGTGTCGGCCATTGGCGCAGCATACCACACCGTCTACCAAGGAGGAGAAAGGCTGGCCGTTGCTTTCTAGTAAGCACAGCAACCCTACTCCGACGCCCCATCTGCACGGCTGAGCAAGATGACTCTTTGTGTTGCCCGTGCTGCTGCTGATGCATGATACTGATCGTCCACCGGCGCCACTAGCCACTCGAACCGCGTGGGGATCTACGACATCACGGACTTGACTCACATCCACCCCGTTCAAGAGTTGAAATTTCCCCCCTGCGAGCCCGGTCCAGGCAAGGTCCAAGACCGGCCTCGCCCCCACCAAGTTGTTCTGGACCCGACGAAACGCTATATCCTCGTCCCCGATCTAGGAGCCGACCTAGTCAGGGTTCTGGAGATCTCTCCACAGCAGAACAAGAGTCCGGGGTTTTTGAGAGAGCTTGATGCGCTGGAGCTTCCCAAGGGATCGTACCCCAGACACGTGGCACTGCTCAGCCGCCCGAGCAATAACGGGGATCGGACTGTGCTCTATGTGTTGAACCAGGATGCCAACACCCTGCTCAGCTTCCGGGTCGAATATCCCTCGGAGAGAGGGCTGAAGTTTGTGAAGCAGGGAGAGGATATCAACCTCCTCCAGAGACGTGATCGGGTTATCCCGTCGCTCGAGGGGGTTCGAATCATGGCATCCCATCTGGCCATCTCGGTGAGTCCCTGTCCTCTCCGTCTCCTTTCCTGATCCTTCTCTCCGGCCACTGTAGGGCTTGCAAGAGCGACACCGCTGCTAACGAGGCGATCCCTTCTCTGTTTGCCTTTTTGTAGCCCGACAAGAGATATCTGATGGTCTCCATGCGCGACGACAGAGCATTCACCATCTACTCGCCCTATACGCCCGGCACCAGCATGTCTGCCGACTCAATCTTGACTTACCGGATTGACCCAGACACCTTCGAGTTGACGCTAGTGCATGAATTTGCAGCTGGGGGTAGCTTCCCACGGCAGTTCTCGCTGAACGAGGCCGGCGATAGAATCGCCGTGGTGCAGCAGAAGGAAGGGTGGCTATCCATCTTCGAGAGGGATGTCGAGACAGGCAAGATCGGGAGACTTGTGGGGATCAAGAACGGCTTTGGAGACATGGGCCCGGTCTGCGTACAATGGAATTCTTAAGCCCCTAGGTACCTTCCCTCGGTTTTCGGCGGGACACGGGCGCCTGGACACGTGCGTGGTCCTGGTGTTGGAACTCATATACATAGCTGGGGGTAAAACAGTCTCAGAGCTAACGCTGGCTCAAGGGACGGTTATTGCTGTTGCGCTCCGGTTTCGCAATACTTCGAGCGCTCGCTGCAATTCCACATTCGAACTCCTGTTCCGGATTGTCCAGAGACCCGCTCCACCCAACGCCATATTGGCTGCACAGATCTGGATCCGGAGGGACTCGGCCAACGATCTAGGTGGCCACCACTTGACCGCCTGATAGGCTGACTATGAACACGGACCTCGCAGTAGCTCCAGATTGTATCCAACCCCACACACTCTTTTCTCGACGCCTGGTAGTATGCTCTCCTCCGCCTTGGCGTGCGGTTCGGGGATTCCGAGTATCGTGCCTCTCTCCCCTCCTTCGGTCCACCCCCTAGTCTCCACGGGGGAATCGCTAAGCGATCCAGCCTCGCCCCACATGGGAGTTGGGGGTGTAAAGAACCAGCAGGACGGGGTGAGATGGCAAGGGCGATTCTGCGTCGTCTTCTATAAAGAGACGACTGAGACCCCATTAACCGGGAAAGGGCAGATAAGAGAGGGAGAGGATCGGCACGTTTCGTCTGCCACTCCTGTTCCCCTGCCTAGGCGTCTGTCAGATAATTTGACCTCCTCCACCCACCGCCATCATGAGACTCACAAACTATGGCCTCCTGCGCAACTTCAACGGTCAGCTCGCCTTTTCCGTGGGCATTCTGATGCTCTCGCAGCTCAACTACGGCATGGACCTGGCGGCCTTTAGCACCACCCAAGCGATGTTGGCCTTTGAGCGTCAGTTTGGTGTCTACGACCCGCAGACCGAGACGTGGCGGATCGAACCCTACTTTCTCTCCTTGCTCAACAGCTTGACCTACGTCGGCCAGGTGACGGGTGTGCTGCTTAGTGGAGTCATCACACGACGCTGGGGACGCCGGGCGTCGTTGTGGGTCATGTGTTTTTGGGCCTATCTGTCAGCCATCTTGCTCGTCACGGCGCAGCACAAGGAGCAGATGCTGATCGGCCGCATCTTAAACTACATCTACCTCGGCCAGGAGGTTGCCACGATCCCGGTCATGCAGGCGGAAATCTGCCCGTCCAACATCCGCGGGTTCGTGGTCAGCACCTATCAGTTGGGCATCATGGTATGCGCCAGTTCTTTTTTTTGGTTCTGTAGAGAGAATTTCTCCTATCTTGCTCTGTGGTGCTGACGTTTGTGGCCTTCCTCGGGCCCGAACCCAAATAGATTGGGTCGTTGATCATGGCTCTTATTGCGTACGGGACAAGCCAACTTGAAGGCAACGCGTCGTTCCGAATCCCGCTGGGCCTCTTCTTCGTCGTCCCCTCAATTGTGGGCGTAAGTATCTTCTTTATCCCCGAGGTACGTATCTACACGCGCCCCCCCCCCCCCCCCCCCCCCCGGGGGGGGGGGGCCCCCCCCGGGGGCCGACCTGCGGCCCCGGGGGGGGCGGGGGGGCAGGAGAGAAGGTCGCAGGGAGAGATTTACCGGCCCTCATTGCGCCGCGAGCGCTTCGCTCAAGTGTATTTCTAGGCAGGAATAAAAAGCGTTTTTTGGATTGTGTACACGGAACACACTTACTCGTGCTGTATCCACATCCATGCTCGCGCGCGCGCTTCCAGTCGTCCATGGAGATTCTACGCGGGAAGAACAACCCTTCCCCTTCCTCCCCTGGGTTGGCGGAGGGGCACGTCGTCGTCAGAATAGTGCAATGCAATGCAATGTAAATGCTTGAGAGGGCACAAAAAGACCAAAAAACAAAAACTACAGAGTACGGTTGGAATGATCTGAGGCGGGAGTCAAAAGTTGAGACGCGCAAGATGCGATCATCACGCGTGACATGGTGTAGGTTCCGGTGCGAGGAGGTCATTGGTGAGTCTTCTTCTTTTCTTTATCTTATTTGCTATCTCTCTCCCTCCCTCCTCTCTCTCTCTCGCGTACGCGCGCGCGTCTCTCTAGTTACCTCAGTTCAAAGGAGGGAAATGGTTGAAGTATAAACAACTCGAGCGCGCCTTTCGCAAAGGTCGCCTAACTGAGTCTCATGTGGGTGTGCATGTATCTTTCGTTGCGCCCGCCGCCTGCTTGCCTACGAGCACCGGCCGTTGAAGATGTGTAAGCAAGCCAGAAGATCTACATATCGGCCATTCAATCGCGCGTCCTAGGCTGCACCATCCTCAAACTTTTCTGGTCCGTATCCTTGATGGACGATCATGCCCTCCATTGCCACGTGTGCTTTTCGCCGGTGTCGTGTCTCATCTTTGGTTCTCACGCTTGGCTCGAAGTGACTCGATGCCACTTGACTCGACACGAAGCTGCCGTCTTAGCGTGGCATCGCCGGCGGGATCGCAGCGTAGAAGACTCAGTTCATCAAGCCCATTTAGTCGTCATCTAGAATCAACTTCGTGATCTTTCCCACAGCGATCGTCTGCCCTTGATCTCGTAGCGTGAAGCGTCCTAATTGGGGATAGTCCTCAAATCTCTCGACACAGATCTTGCCTCCACCGCTCATGATCTGCAATCTGGCGATGATGTTCTGTCCTTTCGCGGCAAATGGAGGCGGTTTCTTACTCTTCCGCCCGGTCCTCGGCTCGAGCTTGTGCAACAGGGCTGCGAACGTGACTTCTTCGGTGGCGGCGTGGACGTGGATCACGCAGTTGAAGCCCGCGGAGAGGATGGACTTGAGCTCCACGATGTTGATCTGTGCTTCGAATTCCTTGACGCAGTGGACGAGGCGTTTTGGCGAGCAGAGCACGAAACCCGGCATGATATCTTCTTCTTCGATGCCTCGCAGGCGCATGCGCACTTGGTCTCCGCAGGTCGCGTAGGGGATTTCATCTTCGGTCTCGCCATACAGAGCTGCGATGCTGATTTCTTCGCGATTGGGCATCATGACTAGTGAGGAGGTTTTCTGCACAACGCCGGCCTCGATGCGGCCTTCGATCATGGTGCCCATGTCGCGGTATTTGGCACCAATCGGCATCATGAAAGGTGCATTGAAATTTCGCTGGATCTTGGCCATGCCGTCGAGGAATTCGAGAAGGGAGGGGCCTTTATACCAGTCCACGACGCTGGAAGGGATGCGGTCCTTCACGTTGAGGCCCGTTTGTGCAGAGATGGGCATGAAGGTTGACTCCAGGCCGATTCGTTTCTTGAGGTACGGCTTCAATTTGCCGACGATTTCGTCGTAGCGCTCCTTGCTCCATTCGACAGTGGGGTCGTCCATCTTATTAACCACCACGACGAGTTCCTTGGCCCCCGTTGTTTTAATTAGCATGGCGTGTTCTTGCGTTTGGCCGCCCTTTTCAAATCCGGTTTCGAACTCGCCTTTTCGCGCCGATATGACAAGGATGGCCACGTCGGCCTGAGCTGCGCCGCTGAGCATGCTGGGCACGTAGGTTTTATGGCCTGGTGCGTCGAGAATGGTGTATCTCCGCTTGTCGGTCTCGAAGAAGCCACGGCCGACTTCGACGGTTTTGCCCTTGGCACGTTCTTCCTTGTTGAGATCCAGTACCCAGGAGATGTACCACGTCTCTCGGCCTGCGTCTTTGGCGTCGCGCTTGTATTTTTCTAGGGTTCGCTCGTCGACCATGCCAGTTTGGATCAAGACTTGACCACCGAGTGTAGATTTCCCGGCATCGACGTGGCCGATGAAGATGATGTTGACGTGCTCTTTGCCGTACATCTCTTCCAACACAGATTGGTCGACATCGGCGGTTTGTGCTGCCGCAACTTCTTCGGCATTTCGTTGTTTCTTCGCTTCCGCTGGCGTAGGGGAAGATTTTCCCGACGATGGAGCAGGGGATGTCTTGCCTGTGGCTTTTTCTCCCGATTTTTCGACCGCTTTGGCGGCTGTGACTTTGGATCCTGCTTCCGCTTTTGAAGAGGCCGGTTCGTCCTTCGTGGTGGGAGAGGCAGGTTTCTTAGGAGAAGCGGAGGCTGCTGTAGGAACACCAATCGACAGGACCTTAGCCTTCGGAGCTGCTGCAGCAGCAGCAGGCTGTGGTTTGGGAGCAGGCACGGTAGGGGTGATTTCAGCTTGACTGGCCGGGGCAGGAGCCTGTTGCGATGTGGGAGCAGACGCTGGTTGTGTGTCTGATCTCTTTGCAATGCTTATAGGAGCGCCTTGTCGGGGTTGAAATCCTCCGGGCGTCTGGTTGTAAGCAGCAAATTGACCGCTGTTATACCCTTGATTGAAATTCTGCTGTTGCTGCTGTTGATACTGGCCGTATTGGTTGTATTGTTGTTGGCCGTACTGCGGGTATTGATTGTAACCCTGCTGTTGGCCGTAGCCGTAGTTCTGATAGCCATTCTGTTGGTATTGCTGTCCTGGCTGAAACGCGGCAGCACCAGGCTGGAATGAATTGGCCCCGGGCCTGAATGTGTTGGCATTTATGTTGACGTTCTGGGTCCGTCTTGACAGATCCTCCTCCTGGTTTGCCGCATCTTCCCATGAGTCGAAGTTGCCTGCCATATTGGAAAAGTGACTTGACTGCGGCTGAGGGAAGGTCAGATTTGTAACGAGGACGTGGAGAGCTGTGCCGAAGAACAAATCGAGTCGATGGAAGGCGGAGAGCAGGAATGGAGACTGCGGCAAAGGGCAGAGTTGGGCATCATTTGGAGGGGCAATCAACAGAAATCCATCCTTGGCAAGGCTGAATCCAACGAGGCTGCCGCCTAGAAAACTCAGATTTGCTCGAAGCCGCCCTGCCGCTTTTAACGGCTGAACTCTTCTCCCTTGCAATTTGTTTCTTCCTCCCACTCAACTCCCTTCACCTTCACGACAAGTTCGTGAATCACCTCGACGCCGCCCCATTGCCTTGACTCCTGGTGCAATCTACAAATTTGACCCTATTGCTTACTGCAGCTTCATACAAAAATCACATAAATTTGCGGTTATCTGGCAACAAGATACAGTATGTTGCGAAACTAGAATTCTTCGATGCACGATTCAATTGCACGGCTCCCTTGTAGACTAGTCTGGCAGTCTATCTCCATAGCGGCGGGTGCTACGAATTCACTATTCGTAGAGGGCGCCAGCTGCTTCGTACAACACTAATAAAGTTGAGTCACATCGCCATCATTTCAACTCAATCATCGGGGCCTAGTATGACTCACTCTCATCGCACCCCCTAGGCGAGCCTAGTCCGTGTTCCGCTAACGAAAATGCCTCTCTACCGTCGGCTCTTCAGCGCGTCGAAGCAGCCGACTTGATCTGGAGAGTCGACAGAGCGGGGTTGTACTCTGTAACAAGTATTGTTTGTGGGATTCCAAAAGTGTGCGTTACGTTACCCCAGCACGACGACTTTACTTCAGCCACGACTGTGTTGAGGCACGCTTTCCTTTTCGCAAATTGCTCAACGGTGCGTCCTGCGTTCCGACCTGTTTCCGCTCTCAGCTATGGCGTCTGAGTGGTCGGAGACTGGCATGACAGCGAGCCTGGCCAAGATCCTCCCTCCGGAAGAAAACACCTACACGGTGTCAGAGAAGCGAATTCCTATGCCGGATGGCGTCAAGTTGGCTGCCGACTTCTACGAGCCCGATCTCTCGGCTGACAGCAAGCCCTACGGCCTCATCTACGTCCTCGGCCCGTATGGCCGCAAAGGTGTGATGGCCCTTCTCAACGCGAAGTGTTTCGCTGCACGTGGTTACATGGTCCTCTTCGTCAGCTGTCGCGGCACCGCCGGCTCTGAAGGGACCTTTGTAGCGGCCATGACCGAGGAGGCAGACTCGCAGGCCGTCGTCAAGTGGATGCGCGAGCAGCCGTGGTACCCTGGCAAGTTTGTCACATTTGGGCCGAGCTACCTGGGCTACGTACAGTGGGCGTTGCTGCGAGATCCCCCCAAGGACCTTATCGCGTCCGTGAACTTGTGCAGCGTGTACGACCATTCCCTGATTGTCTGGACCAACGGGGTGTACCGCACGGATCGCATCTCTTGGTCCTACATAGTTGCTCGGCAGGACGAAGTCAATGGAGGAGGAGTCTTGAGCATACTCGACCCCAGGAAGCTGAAGTCCGTCATCGAGGCCACACCCCTCTTCGACGCGACTGAGCGCTTCCTCGACGGGAAGGCACCGTACGTGTTGGACTTCATGAAGACTCCGAACGTCGAGGACCCTTTTTGGGCTCGGTGCAAGCACCGCGCAGCCCTGGATCTTGTCAACGTCCCCTTGCTTCTGCGGAGTGGATGGTATGACACCCTAACCGTCCAGACCCTGGCAGCGTACGCTCGTGCACGCGACCGTGGTATCAAGGTCTACCTCACCGTCGGATCATGGACGCACACCGAGGCCTGTGGGCCGAATGCGTTGCCTGAAGTCTTCGACTTCCTGGACGAGTACGTAGCCGGCCGGAAGCAGGATCACCGCGCACTTTCGGTCAAGGTATTCATCACGGGTGCCGAAGAATGGCGTTCTTTGCCATCCTGGCCGCCGGCGACTGAAGATCGCACCTTCTACCTCCATGGCGACAAAACACTTAGTGCGCAACCCCCAGCAGCCGACTCGTCGCCTGTGTCTTTCACCTATGACCCACACAACCCCACCCCGACGGTGGGCGGACCGCTACTGGCCCGCGGTGGACGGGTAGACGACAGCGTTTACGCTTCGAGGTCCGACGCCCTCGTCTACACGAGCGCGCCGCTGAATGAGGACTTGGAAGTAATGGGCAAGCCGATCGTGCAGCTTGAACACTTTACCGACGTCCGGTATGCTGACCTCTGGATTCGCCTGAGTGAGGTCGACGCCGACGGCGTGTCGCACAATCTCACGGAGAATTCGCAAGCGCTGGACGTGGTGGAGCGGCAGGGAGGCGAGTTTTCGATCACGCTAGTGGATCGTGCGCACGTATTCAAGAAAAACACGTCCATCAGGGTGATAGTCGCTGGCGGCTCCTTTCCCCTGATGGCGCGAAACCCGGGGACGGGGGTGAACCGAACCCAAGCGAAAGAACTGAAGGCTGTGACGCATACCGTCCAGCATGGGAATGGAATCTCGAGGCTCATCCTGCCATGCTCGCCTTGATATGTGGCGTGGCGTGGAGTGCACTTGGAGACCATCGGTTGCATACAATGAAGGCAAGTTTGGTCAATAGCAAAGATAATCGAATCAGTCGTGGACGATGACTTCGATGGGAGGGGTGCACCAGATTGAACTTAGGCACACTCTTTGTTGGGTACTTGAATCTGACGTCCTTCAGTTCAATTTCCTGGTGATTGTCTAAGTTGGCACTTTCTTAGAGCGATGGAAAACTTGGCCCCCAACCTCTCTGATCATCGGAGCATCCATGCTATCGCTCTAGCTTCCCTGGCCCATTACCTATTCACGATCAACTCTAACAATATTGCGGATTACATTGTCGCTGAGTTGCGATAACGACTGGCGCAGGTTCGCACTTTCAACCCCCCACACCTGGTCAAACAAACAGGTCTTCAAGTTAATGATGTTGTGCGCCTGTCGCGCCTGAATAATCACAATAATTGGGAAACAAAGTTGCTGGGTCCAGGTCAACCGCTGCAGTTGCTGCATCGCCACCATCTCCTGAAGACGGTCGAAATACGGGCTGAGAGTGGGATGCACCTGGGCCTGGCGTTAACAATGTCTTCCACACGTCGAGGCTTGCTTAATTACTTACCAGAACCTTGGGCATCAATTTGCGCGGAGCTTCCTCCGGTGACGATGCCCGTGACATCTGTCAACGTGGCTTGCAGGTCCGGCAAATGAGAGATATCCGCATTCTGGTGCAACACGACGAACAAGGCGAAAAGAAAGTGACAGTGACCGTTGTGATATAACGCCTCGACCGCGCTCGCGACGGTACTGCCGTCAAAGGTGCCAAGGTTGGGGACCTGGATCTCATCAACCACGCTGGCGAACGTCTGCGTGGCGTGTTCGAGCGTGCCGTCATGGGATAGGTCGACCTCGTCGAGAGCCATCCGGATGTGGACCATGAACTCGATCAGGTTGTCGTACTGGTCTTCTGTGATCGTGCCTGCGTTCTTGTCCTTGGCCGCGTCGCTGACTTCGTGCAGGAAGAAATCGGGGTCGACTTCGTCCGCGGTGATCGTGGAGTCGAAGGTGTCTTCTCCGTGGCTTTCGTGGCCACCGTGGGTCGGCTCATCATGCCCGTAATTGTATCCCTGGTGGTGGGACATGTCGGACTTCCTGCAGGAGCCTGAGGCGGCAGATTCGAAGGAGCCGGGAGCCGGTATTGACAACAAAAGGGGTCGACCGTGTATAGGAAGACGGTGGAAGGTTCTGGCAATGACACTGACAGGACAGACCCGATATTGCAATCAATTACACTTGCTTGCCTGTAGTACAAACAATGCGATATATTATGCCGAAAGGCGAGCGGGAGATGCAATGCTTCAACGGCATGGCATATAAGAGATAGTCATTCTTGATTGACATTCTTACCTTCAAGTCTGTGTTGGATTTTGGGACGCGGAAGAGGTCGGCCGCTTCCAAGAGAATCAGCATTTAAAGACTGTCATGGTGTCCTGGTCCGATTCGAGAAGGCTCGGCAGTGCTGACCTTTAATTAGGTTGTTTATGCTATCTTATGGCTTGGGGGGAGATGGCGCGGTGTCCGAGGTCGTATCGATCATGTCACTAAATTAAGCGACCGGTGAACTCGCGATGGCATCGTCCTGGGAAGAAAAGACAAGGCTGTTACTGTGGCTGGACTCTTGCTGTCGGGTCTATATAATCGGTGCCTTTATTCTATTATATATCAAGGCTCCCCCCCAAAAAGGCATCACACTGTATCACTCCGTGATCTCCCATTTCATGATCTCCGGCGGCCCATCATCTCGGCGTAGTAAAGCGACTGAACGTAGGATTTGCTCCTTTTGAGCATGCCCAGTCTTGTGAGGCCTCACCTTGAAGGGCTACTAATAATGTCGAAGCGATTGCAGACAGGACCACGAGTCTCTCGACATGGCCTGGCTGCTACTCTGGCTTGAGGTGCCAGCACCAGAGTCTCTTCTAGTCGCAGGCCCTGCTCAAGATCTCCTACAGGTTGGCAGCCATACGGCATTCGCTTAGACTCAGACGCTATGTGCATGGACTTCGTCTGCAAAAAATTCATTCGAAAGTCTCCTCGTCGTGCGATGGCCGTGGTACCGCATCACAGTGAGGTGTGCTGACGGGAGCGTTGGGGGATAACTCTTTAGATATATACAGATAGCATATTCGAGTCCTTGGATGCCTCGAGACCCGTCGATCTTGTAAAGGTCAGGGGGACATGTTCAACACTATTAGCATGCATGACATGAGGCAGTTCGTGTGCTCTCTAAATTTGAAATGTTCTTGAGTATATTGGAGTTATCTGGCCATTCTGTTGTTGTGGCAAGGCTGAGCCGCGATGACGCGCCGCGCAAGGCTGCAGCTCCCGCCTGTTTGAACAACACCAATGAACTCGCGTCACTGGCTCGCTCTTCTCACAGTCTTTAACCTGTGGCTCTTTCTCCCCGAAATTGTTCTTTCCGGGAACAACTCGCAAGCGCAGGAAGACGAAAAGATCCCGCAACTCAAATGATAGGGCAAAATGGACATATTTCTGGGAAAGGTGACCCAGCAGGCAATGAACTATGCCATCCGCTCGGGGGTGACTATAACAGCATCGTACGCCATTCGACAGTCAAGCAAGCTATTGAGCAGCACACCAAAGAGCGACATCCGAGATGAACTCTACAGGCTTCAACAGAAGCTCCAGCACAAAATCCGCATCGTCTCCCCGGCAATTGACTTGATCGAACTGATCGCTGCCCGTGGAAACACCTCACTCGAATCAGCCGTAGCCTTGGTAAAAGAGCTGCGTCTCGAGATCCAGTCGCTCGGCCAGCGCCTGGCGAAAGCAGCAGAAGCGTCTGAGCAGCTAGGCAGGAAGTCCGGCAAGTGGAGCAGTCAGGCCAGAGCGCAGAACGAGGCAGAGTTGACGCTCATCATCAAGGACATCCGGGCTCTACTGGACAGAATTGAGGATGCCGTCCCTCTGATCAACCTTGCCATCACCACGTCAGGTGCAAGCCTCTCGACCCAATTACCGCAGACTGTCTCACCCTCCCGACTTCTCCAGGCCAGCACTTTCCTCACAGCAGGCGATACTCAATACTCCATGTCCCCGAACCATGCGGTGCAAATCGGACCGACATTCACTCTAACTGTCTATATGCTCTTCGCGGGCCACAACCGGCCTCAAGACGAAGAAGAGCTCCGCGAAACAACCTGGAAAGAAGTCATTCATAAGGCCCGCGTCAAACTACGCCGTGTGCCTCTTGACCTAGTGACCGGAACGGGTCCTGGATCTGACACCATTCCCTCAGCGGATATCACATCGCCGGTAAAGCTCCCCACCATGGACACCAACGGGGACGCAGTGACCAATGGCTCCAGCATCCGCGCCCCGACCCGCGCCGACGAATACGCCTACCAACTGCTCATAGTGGAAGACTTTGACGACGATCGCGTGCACGACTTTTCCGACATGCCACCCCGATCCCAGCCTGGCCCTTTCGACGATGTGGCGCTGGCGGGCATACGAGAGACAATCCCCGTGCATGAGATCAGCAAGATCTTCTACGCCGACACGAGTAAAGTGCTGAATATCGGTTCCGACGCAGAGAGTAATCATCCCGTCTTGCTCTTGAAGCGAGACTTGAACGCCGTGCCGCCGCGGAGGATGGCGGAGAGGGACGGCGCTACGGGAGCTGGGCGGGACTCAGAGGAGGGGCAAGAACTGGTTCTCACTCCAGAACAAGAACAGCAGCGGCGGCAGCAGCAGCAGCATTATGTCGAAGGCAATCAAGCCCACGCCAGCGCCCCCGATCACAACGACTCGTGGCGTCTCCCGCCATCCCTTGACCCGGAGTGGATTGCCTTTGAAGTTTACGCGGAATCCGAACCCAGCGACTCTGAATCCGAAGGCGAGGGTGAAGCTGAGGACTCCAGGCTCGAAACCACTCCCGATACCAACGACGAAGCAGCCGCCTCTCAATTGACATCGCACCTCTCCTCCCTGCACTTAAACACCCCCACCCCCACCCCTTCCATGTCGCATGCCCAGCCTCGAAGTAGCGCGCCGCCGCCGTGGACAAACAAAATCCTCACGTCTCTTTCTCTGCTCGAACTTCTCCTCCGGCTCACCTCGCTGCAGCAGTTCCAACAGCAATCCCACCTCTCCATCACGGATGAACTGCTCACTTTCTTCCTGGAGGAGAGCGCGAGTACAGGCGCCGGTGGCGACGAGCGATACAGACAACACATGAGGATGGAGGCCCGGCGGCGCGTGGGCTGGGATCCCTACGACGAGAGCCCCGTCAAGCGACGCGGCGAGGAATATCAGTATAGATACCACGGTGACCGGGACCGGGACGGTGAAGAGTATCATAACGACGAGTATGCGTACGGGCACCGATATGCGAGCCCAAGGAGCGCGAGCGTGAGCATAAACGGTGGTGGTGGACGCCGGGTCACCGCGTTCAATGAGGGATGGAGTCCAACAAGTCCGAGAACCAGGGAGGAGGAAGAAGAAGAAGAAGAAGAACAAGAACAAGGGGGGTATCGACGCGGGAACAAGAAGCACGTGGCTCCAGGGCTCATGTCCCCTAGTAGTCCGAGGTCGAGTCCCGTGCCATCACCGGCCGCGACGCCCGGGAAAGCAGGCCGAGCTGCGTGGTTGAGGAGGGAAGGCGATGCGAGGGGCAAAGGGAGTCCGCTGAGGCCACGCACCGGGTTGACGGACGAGGGCATTGGGACGAGTCCCGTGAGTAGGATTGGTGATGGGAGGTGAGAGGACGCCGGAGTGGGAGTGAGAGCGGGAGTGAACGAGAAGAGAAGACGAGACGAAGGGAGGATGGAACGACAAGAACATGAAGCACAACTACTACCAGTACAAGTGAGATGCTAGAGCTGGACATTGATACCCCGGACGCGAACAAGACGACTGTACAGTAAAAATCAAGATTGCCAAGTACAGGTGTCAGCGAGACAGAGGGTTCATCCATATGTGACGCTTGATTCTGGTGTGCGATGCCGTGGTGCATTGATTTTATGTATGACCTCGACGTCCATGGTAGATATCGCATCCGACCAACTAACTGCTCGACCATGCCGTCGATCCTTGCCATCATTTCCAATCCCTCGATATAGCTGCGCTCGCTTGTTGCGACGTTTGTGACGATGTTTGTGGCCCCCGATCGACAAGCCGCTCTCCTAACTAATCCCTCCTTGCTACCGGTTGGGAATTCCTCATTCCTTGTTCCTTCTCGACGCGGTGATGCAATTTTCGGGTGACGGCCTGCCCAGGCGTGTCTGTTGCATCGGGCCAAGTCGGTGTTGCTCGATTGAACCTGTCGGCTTAAGGTCCTACCAGGTATGCAGCAAGATGGACGGTCGGCGTTCCAGTTCAGGCTTGCTCCGCTCGAGCCAAATAGCGGACGATAAGATAGGTGGGTTGTGTTCCTTTCCTTGCCTTTCATCGAACTCCCATGGACGCTCTGATCTGCATGATTTGTGCTCTTTCGCTGGGTGAGAATGAGTCAATCGTCCTCTGGTCCATGGCCAAGACCTGCTGGATCATCTCCTGGTGGGAGAGCTGAGGTTGTTGCTGAGGCGGTGGCTGTTGTTGTGGTATGGCTGGTGGTGCGTATTGCTGGGGGGGTGGTCTGGGAGGCATTTGGCCCGGCACCATTACGGGCGGATAGCCAGGATACTGCTGCGGCACCGGCTGCGGAGGAGGGACGGCGGCTGGTTGAGGTGGTCTGGCGGCTTGTTCGACGACCTGGGCCAGGACTTTCGGGTCCACCAGGTTCATGAGAATCAGTGCTTGAAAGATAGCGTATGAGAGTTGCGGCGCGGTTTTGAGAAGGGAAGTCGCTCTTGCGGGGTCGGAAATGGCGAGCCCCTTCATCTGGGTCAGGACGTCGAGTAGCTGCGGCGGAGGGAGAGTAGAGAGGGTTTGCGAGATGGCGTCGGTCGCTCTCAGATTGGGAGGGAGATCGACGCCTGGAGGCAACGGAGGAAGCGCACTTGCGGCGGCGGCGTTCAGGCCATCGGCGGGCGGAGCGCTGGCTTGGTCGTAGTTCGTCGGCACCGAGTCCTTCTCATTATTGTGAGGCCAGTCAACGCGAATCTTGCGACCATCGATCTCGTAATCGTTCAAGTTCCTGACTGCGCTGGCCGCTTGGTCTGCGTCTTGGAAGTCGGCAAAGCCGAATCCTTTGGATTTTCCTGTGTCAGGGTTGGTCATCAACCGGAATTTGACCACTGTGCCGACTTGGTTGAGGATTCTGATGATGTTCTCCTCGCTGAGATCTGTCGTAGGTCAGTTCTGCGCGGCGGCGGGGAGACGGACGGGTTGCTCACTGAATGGGATGTTACCCACGAAGACGCTGCGACTTTGTCCAGGCGCCATTTTGGGTAGTGGTAGAGTCGAGTTTCAAGCAAGGACACGAGCTGTTAATGACTGCGATGCAATGGTTAGAGAATAAACAGAGCACTTGGGATTCAGTCGAAGCGGCGCCTTGGCATCTTAAAGACGAGTAGAACGTGTCGGAGCTCACGTGCGACTCACCGCGAGCGTGCCGTTTTATCAGCCAGCACGCACCCTCCGTCTCTCTCTCACCTCACTCACCCTCGCACTGACCCTTCATCCTAAATCTACTCTACCGCGTGCAGCCCCAGCGAGGATCTAAATTGACGGTTGTGTGCTAAACGTGCCCTCTTTTGCGGCTTATCGACTTTCGACTAATTTCCTATCCTCTCGTTCGACCGACTTAACATTCCTTGGCGGTCGTGATACATCTCCCAAGGTCGAATTGTTACCGGTGGCCTTCTACGCTCCCCACGTAATGTGACAAGGCTCCTATGGACCTGCGACAAGAATCGGTCAAGTCAGTTTTCCTCTATGAAATGAGACTTTAGGACCAAACTTCAATTCCGTATTTCTCGTAGTTGAAGTGCTCAAGACTCGGAATGCATTCAGCCCAGCCGTCATCAATCTCCCCCAGCTGCCACTCATCTCCGATCTCGATCAATCCCGTCCTTCCAGCCAGCACCTCCCGCTGCCTCGTTTGATATTCGAGCGCCACATCTGGATGGGGTACCCAAATAACCCTCATGCCAGCCCGTCTCGCAGCCTCTACGCCGATAACGCTATCTTCAAAGGCCAAGCATTCATTGGGCATAATAGGCTTGTCATTCAAACCCGGCGACGTATTCACCAACTGTAGTGCGACGGCATATATGTCGGGAGCAGGCTTCCCTCGACCCTCTCGCACTCGCGGGTCATCTCCTAGGACTCGTCTGTCGGGCTGAATGAAGGCAAGCAAGTGTTTCGCTTCGGGCCTCGAAGTTTTCCGTTCGTAAGTGTGGCTCTTGGTAGTGGAGGCGAGTGCTAGTTCGATTCTATCCCCGGAAGTAGCAACATGTGCATGGCTGAGGTTTGATAGAATCTGCACCGCGCCAGGCAGCGGCTTACAATTTGGGAATTGCAGTCGCATCTGCTCAGACAATTCACGGGCGAATTGTTCGCGGGGGACAGGCAACTTGGCCCAGCTGTGAAATACCTCACCGTTTGTCGAGTCTGGGATGCCCATGAGCTGGGCTCGAATCGATGGGATAAAGGTAGGTCGCCCATACTTCTCAAGTAGTCGGTTCGTGCATAACGTGATGATATCCTCAGTGTTGAGGAGAAGCCCGTCCATATCAAAAATGCAGGCGCGGACTGGGGGAAAACTGGTGGCATGCTCCTGAGCTCCAGCCTAGACATTCGAGGCTACCTGGACTTTCCTGTGGGGGGAGACTCACTCTATCTTGAAGGAAGCCATCTCTAAGACCAATTACAGTTTGAATGGTGGGTATGGGACGAAATTGTGAATGCCACTCGATTCAGCTTGCGTTCCGCGTGAAATGTCGGTGACATACATAAGTATCTAACTCAACACTGAGCCCGATCCGGGGTGAGGCGAAGCAGTTTTACTCTTCTTGGCTCATCTGCTTCTCCGCAGTGGTTGGCGCGGAGCTCAATTTGGATGCGAGCATCATCGACATTTGCCTGCCTGCTGCTCTTTATCCCAGTTGCGACTCCTTCACCGTTCCCTCTGTCCTTAACAAAGGCGCAACCATGTCCTACGACCCGAGGGAGCATTTCCAGCAGATTCAGCGGACTCTGCAGCAGCGTCGAGGTCAAGGCTTCGGAGGGCTGCCTCCCGGAGGCGGCGCTGCAGGGAGAGGAATCCTTGCACTGGTGGGTCTAGGTATTGCTGGTGTTGTTATTTCAAACTCTCTATTCAACGGTAATTTGTTCCCCATCGTTGGCATCTGCGACGGTTCTGACGGGACTTCAGTGGATGGTGGTCACCGCGCGATCAAGTACAAGAGAATATCAGGTGTAGGGAACGAGATCTACAACGAAGGTACGGAGATGCGCTCACTCTGCTAGGATTGGATTGCTAATCGAAGTAGGCACACATATCCGACTACCCTGGTTCGAGACACCCATTGACTACGATGTCCGAGCAAAACCGCGAAACGTCGCCTCTTTGACAGGAACGAAGGATTTGCAGATGGTCAACATCACATGCCGTGTTCTTTCAAGACCTCGGGTCGAGGCACTGCCACAAATCTATCGCACACTCGGCACCGACTATGACGAACGGGTGCTTCCATCCATTGTCAATGAGGTGTTGAAGTCCGTAGTGGCCCAATTCAACGCCAGCCAGCTCATCACACAGCGAGAGAATGTCGCCAGACTGGTCCGAGACAATCTTACGAGAAGAGCGGCCCGGTTCAATATCATGCTTGATGATGTCTCATTGACACATCTTTCATTCTCACCCGAATTCACAGCTGCGGTCGAGGCTAAGCAGGTGGCCCAGCAGGAGGCCCAGAGGGCGGCCTTCTTGGTCGACAGAGCCAGACAAGAGAAACAGGCAACTATCGTCCGCGCACAGGGTGAGGCCAGATCGGCAGAGTTGATCGGTGATGCCATCAAGAAGAGCAGAAGTTATGTCGAACTCCGACAGATCGAGAACGCCCGCAATATTGCTCAGCTTCTGCAAGAGGCTGGCGGAAAGAACAAGCTATATCTGGATGCGCAGGGCCTCGGGCTTAATGTCAAGGCTGGAGAGTTCGACGGTGCCGCGAAGAAGTAAAAGCTCACAAATGGAACTGGTAGACGCATCCTGGCAAGACGGTTTCTTCTTCGTTTTGCCATGTTCACTAGCAATAGCGCTTGATCCTCAAAATGTACAATTCTTCACTCGGATATCGTCCTATCTTGACTGACTGCCGTAACATAGCCCGTACTTTTCCGAGCCCACGTAAACCGCAAATAAGAGTAGTTATGTAGGTACTGTGGAGCGGAGACGGCACGCCGACGACTCCAAGGGCGGAGCGGATGTCCATTCTGTGGCTGGCTCCACGCACTGCTGCTCGAACCGGACTTTACTGCTCACCCTGGCCTGCCCGTGCTGTCCTCGTGTTGGTGACTGAAATATGCCAGTCAGTGGTCATTCAGGACGACATAGTGATGTGGTGAGAATTACCAGCGATAGTGTAGTCGAAGTCCCTGCCCTTGCTGTTCCGGCTGCCGCAGGGTGACTTGCTCGAGCAGCCAGCCAGGAGTCGTGGCCGTCAGGCCAAGACATGTCGCTCCCCGTTGCTCCTGAGGTCTGTCAAGTGAACAAGTTATCCGCCAACACTGCATTTGACTGACCCAAGACGTGCCATGTGAGGCAAGCTCGAGCCAACATGATGTCGTACTTCAAGGCAACCAGCACCACGGCCACGGCCCTCACTCTCCTCACCAAGCACTGGCTTCGCGACGATGAGGTCGAGCCGACGGCATGGCCGCCTACTTTCATCTTATCCACCCTCAATTCTTTCCCCGACTCTTGACAATCGTCTGGACTCCCACCTCCAGTAACCTCAACGCCTGCGCTGGGAAGCCTTACTCCACAGCCATGTGTGCCTTCCGATCGCGGGCCGAGGCACCGTCGCCGTCGTGTCGATGTGGGTGTCCACTTCCAATTCTTCTTCAGTCTTTATTCTCGGCCTTAGCTTCAAGGTGATGGCTCTCTCCGAGTCGACACCTTCAGGAACCACCTTCAACAGCTTCAGGTTCGGGCCCCTGGAGCACATAGCTCGGCTGCCATGGAATGCTCTCGGTCACCGACAGCGGCAGTATTGCCACGATCCTGCGTGGCCCAACGCATCAAACTCTTCTCTAGCTTCTCTCTTCTGCCATTGCTCGGGTTCTCCAACACCACTCTTCATGACGGCCGGAGTACACAGCACCTGAGACTTAATGCATCACCACATCCCCATCGTCGGGTGTGAGTGCATATACTTCCAGCCCCCCACCAGGTCTTGACGTTGGCCTCTATTCTCAGACCCGAGGAGTCTTCGAGCCATGGAAGATACTGCTGTGGCCCGCACGAGAACCAGGCAGATCCGGGTCCCCTGGTATGTCTTTGAGCATGAGAGCTGGTGAGGAGCGGCCTTCTTCTGCTCAGGCAAACAGATTGCTGGGAACAATGGTGTGGGTCGCGCAACGCCTTGGGTGTCGCTCCGCCATTGAAAGACCCCGTCGTCAATCCTCACAAACTGTTGCCGCGCACAAGGAGCTTTTGCTTTACTGTTCAAAGGAAAAGACGCTGGCTGTGGAGAAAAGGCACAAGGAATGTCGGCTGCCACGCCTTGATGAATGCATGGAGGAATAGTGGAGGGTAGTCAAAGTCACCACAGAAGGGAATGTTTGCTTGAAGGAGAATTTGATTGATGGTTTCAAGGCCGTCACTGCTGCGTTCTGTCAAAACAAGAGCTCCTCATCGCATCATCGCACCATCGGTCACTGCATCACCGGGGTGGACTATACAGCACAAAGCACGATCAGCTTCTGGTTGGCCGATACCCATGTGTCCCGGGGTGGAGCGTAGAGACGAGGCTCGCATCCCTTCATTTCAACCCACTTGCCCTCACCCGTCCGACTCAACCAGCACAAACATCTTCCACACAACCACAAAAACTACATTCTGCACCTCAAACTTCTTCCTCACCTCAATCAGAGCCTTCGAGAGAACTCCTCCTCTTTTTCTTGGACGCCGTACTGGCAATTTTTGGATAAAATTGCCCTTCTCAAGGTTGGAGACTTGCCGTTCGCTGAGCGACCGACTCTCACCAGATCCTCCACCATCAACCCATCCCAGCAATCTCAAGAACAGTTCCACATCTCAAGTCATACATCGTCAAATTCCTCGGTCCAGAACCTTTCTGCACGTCCTCGGATTTCCGGAGATCCATCTCCCAGAACACGCGTCGACAATACACACCCATTGACCTCCTCAAATCCTCCCATAATATTTTGGGTTTTTGGAAAGCCGGCCGATCCTCTTCCTGAACTCTTTCAAAGCAAGGTGTCGGAAGACGCGTGGTCTGTAAGTCATTGCCACGACCGTCATACATCTTGCCAAATTTGACAATTCCAACAGTGAGATTGTTTCTTCGACGCACAAGATTCTCAACCATCTTTTGCTCAAGACTTCCTAAAGATGTCGTCGAACATCTCTGAGGAGGATGCTACTTCAGCCCGCGCATCATCAGCTGATGTTGACGAGGTCTACCATCCGGGCTCGCGCTACGAGGGAGTAGCCAAGGAAGCGGGAAAGGCAAGACAAAAATCAAGCAGAAAGAAATCAAATGAACTCCCCGAAGAAGGAAAGGTCCCTGGCACCAACAAGCACTATAAGCATTACGGTCTTGGCACGAATGCCTCAGAAGTGTACATGGAGTTCCGTGATGGTGGGAGAAAAGAAGTAATCCCGCGTCCAGAAAAACGCGTGTACAAAGACATCGAGTTGGCACCAATTGAGTCTGGTGACACCCTCTTGGGTTCGAGCGTCGACCAAACAAAGCCAGGCTCTGAAGAGCTACGCACACTTCGAGATCTCTACGCTAGTGGTGATCCTGTCAACCAGAGATCCGATGGTGTCGATGGGGGTATTATTGCAGAAGCTCTCAACCACGTGCCCTCCAGTGAGGACTACTCACTTACAGATGAGAGTGAATTAGATGAGGAGAGCGAGGTCGGAGCAGTTCAGAAGAAGAAGGCCAAAGCACGTCCAGCCCGCAAGTCCACAGGAAAGGGTCGCGCGAAATCGACTGCACCAACGCAGAACGGTGCTGGCGAGAACGACGACTCTGATGATGACGGCGGAGACAACAAACTGGGCGAGCATAATCGTCTCGACGTCACTACGTATCCACTGTCGGATATCAATCGCATCTTCAGTCTCATTACCGACCATGCCGTCAATGAGGGTCTGCTCGAAGCCACGAACGTCTTTCGAGAGCAGGGCATCAAAGTGGTCACCATGTGCTCCGGAACGGAAGCTCCATTTGTCGCGCTCGATCTTATCCGAAAGTCACTACCCTCATCCGAGGCACGCGAGAAATTCAAGTATCAGCATCTTGGAAGTGCTGAGATCGAACCTTGGAAACAAGCATTCATCCTCAGGAATTTTCGCCCTCCTATCATCTTCCGAGACGTCACGGACTTCGAAGGTCACGCAGAAAAACCAGACGACGAGGATCGCTACCCTGTCACAGCCTATGGGAAACGTGTCGAGCCTCCTCGAGGTGCTCATATTCTGGTTGCTGGCTCTTCGTGCGTGGACTACTCTACCTTGAACAGAGTCAAAAGTAGCTGGAAAGGAGAACGAGGCGAAGGCGAGTCCGCCAGGACGATGAACGGCATTGGCGCCTACGCCAAAATGTACAAACCCACCGTGATCATCATCGAGAATGTCGCTGGAGCTCCATGGGACATGATCAAGATCTTCTGGGCGGAAAAAGGATACGACACTGTAATTGTGAAGCTGAGTACCGTCGACTATTATTTACCACAGACACGCCAGCGGGGATACTTATTCGGCGTGCACAAAGACATCGCCGCCTTGGCCGGATTCGACATCAACCAAGCTCACAAGGAATGGATCCACCTGATGGCTGGTTTCCAGCGCCGGGCATCATCACCATACTCAGACTTCACTCTCAGCGAAGACGACCCACGCCTACAATCAGTCAATTACAGTGTTACGGACAATAAGAAGAAAGGAGGTTCGACTGATTGGGTTCAGTGTCGAAAACGGCACGTGCAGGAGCGTGTCGCGAATAGGCTTGGAATCGGTACCCCATTCACTAAACGTCGAGGCCATCCGCAAGCCCAACTCGACGACTATGCTGATCAAGAGTGGGCGCTCAAGCAGAGCAAGAGAGTTCTAGATATGTTAGATATCCGTCACCTCGACGACGTTTCTCGGCGAGACTTCGATATGCGATTCAAACACAGAAACATCAACGTCTCGCAGAACGTTGACCGGGATCGAGATAACCGTCAATGGGGCATCGTTGGTTGCGTCACACCCAGCGGATGTCTCTTCGAGACTCGACGAGGTGGCCCACTTACTGGTCTGGAAATTCTCGCACTACAAGGATTTCCCACAGGAGATCTCCAGCTTGAGAAGTACACGTCGAATCAGCTCCAGGATCTTGCCGGCAACGCTATGTCCACGACCGTCATTGGCCCAGCAATTCTCAGTGCCATCATCGCATGCTTCCGTGTTCACGAAGACAATGATGGAGAACAACAAATCTTCGAGGTGACTTTGGATGAGCATCAGGACTCGAGCGAGGACCAGCCCAAGGAGGATGCGCTCGTGAGCGAGGCATTTGATGAAAGAGAGTTGGAGACCAATCCAAATTCCAAGGATCTCGTTCCCTTAGAAGAAGAGTTTCCCCATGTCCACGATACGGAGAAAGGCCCATACTCCCTGGCAAGCATTGTGGAAAAAGCCACAGACCTTCAACCGTTATGCCGTTGCGAAGGTCTTCACCGACGCACTTCCGAAGAGATCATCTATTGCCAGGACTGCTATTACACATGCTGCAAGGGGTGCAGTAGAGACACACACGGTCACAAGACTCTGAGCAAACTGGAAACCGTGACATCTCATCGCCCCGTTGCCAGGACCTTCGTGCAATTTTTGACTGAAGTGCTGCCCGCGGTGCTACAAAATCAGAACGCGAACGGTCTGCTGCCCCCTTTCGCCGCGTCGTCTTCTGAAGAAATCAAGGTCCGGGTCTCAGAAGCACTTCAGAGCAAAGTACATTTTCAAGGCGTCAAATTTGAGGGTTCCTGGAAAGCAGTCTACGAATCAGATCTTGCTCTACTGGAGCTTGAGTTCGTTCCAAATCGTCACATGTGCAACCCTTGCGAAAAACACGAGAAACCTCATCTTCACCTCGACGTCGTCCCAATGTGGTTACTCTTCGCCAAAGCTCCTGCAGACGAGCCTGTGGAGAGTAAGATGCGAAAGTTGTTCAAACATCCCATCGCTAGCACGACACCGGAACAAACTCTTTTCAGTGGCAAGTGGAAGCTCTGGGATGGACCGACGCAGCAGTCAAAAGTTCGCATTACCCAGGCAGGCGAGCAAGTCCCTTCCTGGGAGCGGAGACTTGAACTTGAAGGGATGCCGTTCCGAAGCCTGAACTCTTTTTCCACCATTGAAGTCAGCCATTCGACTTCGATCAATGATAAAGCACAGTCACTAGTTGAAGACATCGCAGGGATATACCAGTTGCTTCCGAATTGTCCTGCACCAAACGGCACGCTGCACCGAAGAGTTCTTGGATCCGGAACGGGAACAGCACCTTTATTCCTTTTTCTGCAGTCCAACCCTCTGCAGGACGGCCGCTTCGATCGCGTGGTGTTCTCAAATCAACCTTTCCGACCAACTGCACTTGATGGCAGAGGGGTGCTGGCAGCCCTTGACAAATCATGGAGACCAGTCGCAACAGCCCAGGTGTACAGGGGTGAAGAGGTCCTGTGTGATCCTATCAGCCAGTGGTCGGATTCTCTCGCTCAAGAACTACGGATGCCTAGGAAAGAAAACACTGTCCTGAAGTGGGTTCTGAAACCGAATGCTGATCTCATGTCAGCTGCCGCCTGCGTCAACGCTTTCTCCACTATCTTGCTTCTTGATATGACTTGCGACGCCAACGCCAAAGGGAGACTGGAAAATCGCCGAGAAATATGCATCACTCTGGAACAGAAACCGCGCGCCCTGAGCGATTTCGGTTGGATTCTTTCGCACTCAGCAAGCATCCCGCGTCCGTGGAATACTTGGCAATACATCCATCTCTCAAAAGCTGTCGAGTGCAAAGTTTGTTCTCCTGCACCGCCATGTATTCAATGGGTGCTGAAAAGAACCGGCGCCAGCGAAAACGTCAAGGCCATGGAGAGTCCACTTCAAGCTGCAGAATACGAGAATGCTTTGAGCAACAGGCCCAGCCCAGCGGTAGCACTTCTGCGGGATGTTCAAGGCAAGGCATTACTCGACGTCAAGATCAACGTAACGACACTTGCCCATCGCGCCGTCGCTCCGTTCATAGTCAATCTCTCACCGGATTCTGAACTGGAGTCTCTGCAGTGGCGTGTGGATCCATATGATCAGTTCGGCCCGCACCCGAAATTCTATCTGCCAAAGCTTCTGTCCAACAAAGATGATCCGGTCAGGAAGAGCCTGAAAAAGGGGTTGGACCTAGGAAGGACTTTGTGGAAGTCGCAGCTTCAGGTTCTTGCTTGGATGATCGATCAGGAAACTTCGCCGAAAGTGTGGGACGAAATGTCTCTGGTTGAATCCTGCCTGCCAGCGCTTGGATGGAGACTTGTGGCCAAAGCACTCTTACGTAGGCGCCATGTTCGTGGAGGAGTCATTGCCGACGAAGTCGGAGCAGGAAAGACGACCACTTCTCTCGCCTTGGTCAAATACGACTACCAGCAATCTCAGGCCACGGCTGCGACGCAGGGCCAAAGTATGGCAGACGCTGAACCGGAAGCTGAACAAAATCAGGACGATGCCGAACCGCACACAGGGAAGTTAGAGACCGACGCCACGCTCATATTGGTGCCCAAGAATATCCTCGGTCAGTGGGAAGGCGAAGTCCAGAATTGTCTCAAGTGGCGCAAACTTCAACCCCCAGAGAGAACTGACCTTGAACAGAAAGCTCCATACTATATCATGGTTAAGGACGTACCAGAACTACAGAGATATTCTCACAAACAGATCAAAGGAGCCGCTCTTGTTCTTGGCGCCTGGGATCTTTTCGGTCAGAAGGCTTACTGGAGCTTCCTACGCAAGATCGCCTGTTCTACTTGCACCCCCGACGAGCCGGGACGTGCTTTCGATGAGTGGTTGAGGGAGACTCTTCCTTCTCTCGGAACCTGTGTGGAAGGGCTGAAGACGGGTGTTGCCGATTTCTGGACCGCATGGGACAGTGTCCGAGAGCGTGCGGAAACCAACCATAAGTATGAGAATTTTGAAGGCTTCCTGACACGGCAGACCAAGCGAAAATTCTTCGCCAAAGAGCGCGCTGCTGCAAAGAACAAGGCCGGCCCGAGCAATGGCACTGCGGGCAATGAGGCATCTGTAGACGAAGAAGCGTTGGACCTTCGAATTCAGGAGACAGCTCAACAGAAATCTCGGGATGAACTAGACGGATTCCGACGAGATTCACATCGTCATGGCCAGCCCATGTCTCCCCCCGTACTGCTCCACATGTTTGCATTCCGTCGGCTCATTGTGGACGAATACACATACGTTGAGGGAGAAACGCTGCTAGCATTGCTACAACTTGACGCAGCCAGGAGATGGATGTTGTCTGGAACGCCACCAATTCAAGCATACGACAGCCTCAATACGACGGCAAAGCTGATCGGGACCCAGATTACCACGTACGATGAGCACGAGGGGAAGTTTGGATTCGGGAGAGATGCTCAGAAGATGAGCAAAGACAAATCACACGCCCAAGAGGTCCACTCATACCAGAGTGTGGCCTCCGCAGCTTTTCAGGAAGCTGTGTATGGGCGGGCAAGAATCTTCTCCAAACAGTTCATTCGCAAGAATGAACCCTCTCAAGGACGGGCAGGGAAGACAAGTTCCCTGGTCCGGGTTGATCCCAACCCATCCGAGTGGGTTACCTGCTCGGACGTTGGGAATCTGGCCATGGACCCCGATCGCCCCTTCGGCAAGCCAAACCCCACCAGGAAAGCCGACGTGAACAAGGAGGTTCCCGGCAGCATCTGGCGGCTTACCGACTTGGTGGAGCGGACGAATGGGCCTCAAGACGCGCGGATCTGCTCCAGCTTCATGCTCGAGGAAGTCTGGCCGGTTGTCCGGGAGGATACAGATTGTATCCTCGCCAGACAACTGGCTGGTGCCGAAGAGCACCGAATGGAGCAGATCATCAAGGAGCAGGCAGGGCATGTCTGCTCCCGTCTCAGCGAGGTCCTCCCGCTCCTCCAGGAGCTTTGGCACATGCACCGTTTGGTGCGCCATGGCGACAAAGGGGCTGCCGCCAGCTTCACGGGCCTCCGGGCCAGTGTCAGCAGCGGCAGGCTGGCCGACATGAACGCGGTCGCCATCGTGGAGACCCTTCTGGGGTACGCCAGAGACAATGAGGTCGTGCCGACCTTGTTGCTCTCAAAGACCAAGAAGAACCTGGCGGCGGCCGGACGCGTGAACCTGCCGTGGGATGCGGCTGAAATGGGGAGCGCGGCCGTCGCCGTCAAGGAGTTCGACTTGCGGATGGCGCGGGTGGAGAATCATCTTGAGATTCTCATGCAAGGCCTGCGTCGTCTGCGCCTGTTGAAGGCGGTCTTCGGCGCCTTCCAGAAGAGGTTGGGCGACTGCTCCCGTTGTGGCGCGGCGGCGGCGTGGGAGGCGGCTTCCATCTCGACGGCGTGTGGCCATGTTGTGTGCGGCGGGTGTGCCTCTGAGGCATGCTGCGCGGCGGGCGACATGGCCGACGTCGTTCCAGCTTCCCGCTTCGCCGTCTCCTACGTCGGCGCGCAGATCCCCGGCACGGTGACGTGCTCGAGACTCCGTCTCGCGGTGGCCCTCGTCCAAGAGGCTATCGCGGCCAGCGACTCGGTGTTGGTGTTTGCCCAGCACCAGGGCATTAAAAACGCCTTCATCGAGGCGTGTGGTGAGGCGGGCGTTGCCTGCTTCGACGGTTTCGAGGCCGGATCCGCGGCGAGGGCTGTGGAGCACTTCCGCGCGGCTGGGCCTGCCTGCCTTGTTCTCAAGGTGGACAGTGCCGACGCCGCCGGTTGGAACCTCCAGAGCGCCAACCACGTGGTGTTCTTGTCGGTGCCGGTGCTGGGTTCGGTGGCGGAGCTGGAAGCCACCAGGGAGCAGGCTGTTGGGCGGTGCTGGCGTCCTGGCCAGACGAAGCAGGTCTTCGTCTACCAGGTCGCTGCCACCGACACCGGCGAGCTTGACCTGGTGGGCTGAGCGGAGGGGTGTTGTCGGGCGGCGTGGTTTCTGCGGTGGACGTTGGTGGCGGCGGTGGCGGCGGGTGCTGGTGGCGGTTTCTCTTGTCTTGCTGGGTGGTTCGTTGTGCGGCGCGGCTCGCTGCGAGTCGGTGGAGGCGGCGGCCTCAAATTCTTGTGTTGCTTGGTTCCCTTTTCTTTCCTTTGTTCAATAGATTGGAAATGAAAGGAGATGCACCACTGTTTCTCTACACCTTAGCGCTGTCGTGCGTCGTGTGCACCATACATTACGCATCATCCATCGTGTCTATCGTGTGTCGTGTGCGTCGTGTACATCGTGTACATTATGCATTGTATACGTCGTGCCCTATGCGTAGTTATTTGATACACTTATAGTTGATGTAGCGGACGGTACCTACTCAATTACACTGGCCGTTGTAGCGCGGGACTGCCGCTGCCAACAGTCCACGTTCGCCAACGGTCCATGTTCGCTACAGATTGATTTTGGGGAGTAGATCTGTTCGGCGGGCTAGTACCACCAGCGCCAGTTTCGGTAGACTTGGCAGAGAGCGACGCGAGATGACAGTCTTAGTTCGTTGGCAATAGCTCCTCCAAACAGTTTATGTCAGTTTCTCTACCATACGGAGTTTCGCCTCTCAAACCCCTGATCCGACCACAGCCTCGTGCTTAGTCACCAACCATGTCACATGACGCGCCCTTTGCCCAGTGTTTAGCGATGCTGCAGGCAAGCCCAGCACAAGTACGAAGAAGTATGGAGTATCAATCTCTCTGCCATTCGATCAGTGTCGACTCCCTCAGTTGACATCACATAACACATCTGAGGCGGGCTGGCAAATCCATGATCCAGTATTCCGTCGCTATTCGAAAACCCAACGCACCCAAAATTCTTCGGCGGCTGAGGTCCGGCACAGGCCATCCTTGCTTCGACTTGCAACTTACCCTTCATGCTGTGCCACCTGGCATCGGAAGACTGTTTCCCCATTTTGGGGGGTGCTTCTGGCCCCCAATAGTTCCTACTCACCGTCTCATATTTGAAGATGCAGGCTTCCGTCGATTGTCCTTCACGGGCGCTGATGCCGGCTGACTTTCCTGCAACCCTTGGGCCCGTTCATTGGAAAGCACACCCGCTCAGCGAATGAGCCCACCTCCTCCCTCTGGCTGATGCTTTCGAGTGTGGAATGAAACCAACTCTTGACGAGTTCTGCTCAGACGAGATAAGGATTTGAGGAAGATCGCGGAAATGACTGCGACCTCCTTGCTTCATCACCATCTTGACATCGTTTGGCGATGCAGCCTTCTCGAAATTCCCTGCTCGATCGACTCCACTGCGACTTTCGTTAGATTGCGCTAGCCGGACTGTGAGGCGTTGGTGGATGCATGCATTTCTGCTGGGGGCCCAACGCCAAATTTAGCATTCCACGAATGATTTCAATGGTTGCTGCCACCCTGCAAGTCATGGCGCACTGTTCTCCTCTTCAGTTATTCGGGGGATGCAATTCCTGGGTGCCTGCGCTCAGATCTCCCACACTCTCGCCAATACACTCAAAGCGAGAACTGCTCTTGCATGGACTGGTAGCCAGAATCCCATGCTCTTCAGCAAATCAGTCCCGTTGCCATGTGTCTCGCTGTCTGACCGACACAGCATCTCCCTTGCTTTCATAGTGCGCTCGCGTGTCTTCCACGAGGGATCAGGACGAGTATAGAGATCAACCAATCAGCCCCCGTCAACGGTGACTTAGTGGGAATGGAGTGAGAGATGCACCAAAAACGGAGTCCGAAATTATGTGCTTGATTGACTGGGGCGGACTCCGCCCTTGGGCACCACCGTCCAGTCCTCGATCTCGGGTTCAGGTCCTCCCCCTTTTCGTAAATCTTGGATCCTTGACCCCCAGCTGAGGCTGAAAGATGATAAGAGAAAGATACACAAGCGTCACGATAGTCGCGATCAATGATATATTGTTAGATACACATCTGAATACGACATACGAGAGGATCCATCAATGCGACGTACGTGCACCCGGGCTGTAGAGGCACTCTCAAAGATTCTGTTGGAATCTGTTGACTTGTTTCCATCCGCCCGCGCGGATCTTTGGGGCACGAAATCACATTTGCCCGCAAATGGAAACAGCAACAACGGCACAACGGCCAAAGGCCACGGGTGATTATCGCGCAGCATAATTATGATGCCACGGCCGACGTCATTCGCCCTGGCTCAACAAGAAGCGAGAAAGGCATCTCTCGCAGGAGCAGCACCGAAAAATTTCTGTTGGAGTTGGGGATGGGGACGAGCTCGGGCGCTTTGTGGAGGGAAAAGCTGCTGTGGGCCGTGTGGTTGACGGCCTCAGCGAATAGATCGACGGTAGTGGCAAGCCTGAGCACCGCCTGGAACCAATCACGCCCCCGGCATTCCCGTTTGGCCCTGCTCGGCGATTCACTTTTGGTGCGCCCAACAGCGAAATGTCGATGCGCCCCCCGGAGCAGGATAGGGACACTTATGCATGCTCGGTAGAGGGCTTTAGTCGCTGTTTGGCTGCGGGCCGGCTAGAGATTCAGCTAAACCCGTTGCGCCTTTGCGGCTTCATCCAACAGGCCCAAAAAGTGTCAGGGACACATCTCAGCACGTCGTTGCTTTCATATACCCTGCGCCTTCGTGTCTCCCTCGCTCTCCCATTCTGCTGACTTCACACTCCTCATCCGCTTCTCTCCCAATACCTTCTTCTCATACTCTTCGACCTGATCACTCCTTCCCCAGGCCGCACGAGTGATAGACTTTGGACTCCACGTTTGGGACTTCGGTAATATTGGCGTAATTCCGGTCTCCTTTTTTCAGTCCCCAGAGCCACACTCGACCTACCGCCCTACCTTCAACGAAGACACCTGTGCTCTCGCGAGACTCGACCTTTCAATTGCATGAGATAGTCCTTCCTTCCTCAACATGGCTCCCGCCAACGTCAACGGTGTCAAAGGCACCAAACCGCTTGCCAACGGCACCCCGAGTTCGTGGCAAGCGAAGCACGATGTGGCAGACCACTTCATCGGCGCCAACAGACTGGCAAAGGCTCCTCCGAGCAAGGTCAAGGACTTTGTTCAATCACACGACGGTCACACCGTCATCACCTCCGTAAGTCAAATTTTCAGGAGCAAAACCCCCGCGTGTGCGCACAGCCGCGAGCTGACCGCGCCCATTTTAGGTGCTCATCGCGAACAACGGTATTGCAGCAGTCAAAGAAATCCGTTCGGTACGAAAATGGGCCTACGAGATGTTCGGCGACGAGCGGGCCATCCAGTTCACGGTCATGGCCACGCCGGAAGATTTGCAGGCAAACGCAGACTACATCCGCATGGCTGATCAATATGTGGAGGTACGTGAAGTCACAACGACGCGGTGGAAGCGCTGGCTGACATTGTTTGACAGGTTCCCGGAGGCACAAATAACAACAACTACGCGAACGTCGAACTGATTGTCGACATCGCCGAGCGGATGAACGTCCACGCAGTCTGGGCCGGCTGGGGTCACGCCTCAGAGAACCCCAAACTGCCCGAGTCTCTTGCAGCTTCTCCCAAGAAGATTGTCTTTATCGGACCCCCGGGCTCTGCGATGCGAAGTCTCGGTGACAAGATCTCCTCCACAATTGTCGCCCAGCACGCCAAGGTACCCTGCATTCCTTGGTCAGGAGAGGGTGTCGATGAGGTGGAAATTGACAAGGACGGCATTGTGACTGTCAGAGACGATGTCTACGAGAAGGGGTGCGTACATTCACCAGAAGAGGGTCTGGAAGCCGCGCGAAAGATTGGCTTCCCTGTGATGGTTAAGGCCTCGGAAGGTGGTGGCGGCAAGGGCATCCGAAAAGTCGATGATGAATCCCAGTTCGTGGAGCTCTACAATGCCGCGGCCAACGAAATTCCAGGTTCTCCCATCTTCATCATGAAGCTGGCCGGAAACGCCCGGCATTTGGAGGTCCAGCTGTTGGCGGATCAGTACGGCAACAACATCTCCATCTTTGGCAGAGATTGCTCCGTCCAGCGACGACACCAGAAGATCATCGAAGAGGCTCCTGTCACGATTGCCAACCAAGAGACTCTCCACGAGATGGAGGCTGCCGCTGTCCGACTCGGCGAATTGGTCGGCTACGTGTCTGCAGGCACAGTGGAATGGCTGTACTCGCACTCAGACAACAAGTTCTACTTCCTGGAACTTAACCCTCGTCTCCAAGTCGAACATCCTACCACCGAAATGGTCAGCGGTGTCAATATTCCCGCCGCCCAACTCCAGGTTGCCATGGGTCTTCCTCTCCACCGCATCCGTGACATTCGCTTGTTGTACGGAGTTGACCCGCACACCTCGACCGAGATCGACTTCCAGTTCAAGTCAGAGGCCAGTTCGAAGACCCAGCGACGACCGAGACCAAGGGGTCACTGCACAGCCTGCCGTATCACCTCCGAAGATCCTGGCGAGGGCTTCAAACCCTCGAGCGGAACCATGCACGACCTCAATTTCCGGTCGAGCTCAAATGTCTGGGGTTACTTCTCTGTGTCCTCGGCATCCAGCATCCACAGCTTCTCCGACAGTCAGTTTGGTCACATTTTCGCCTACGGTGAGAATCGAGCAGCTTCCCGAAAGCACATGGTGGTTGCCCTCAAAGAGTTGAGCATCCGTGGTGACTTCAGAACCACCATTGAATACCTCATCAAGCTCCTTGAGACGCCTGCGTTTGAAGACAACACAATCACCACTGGATGGCTCGATCAGCTGATCACCAAGAAGCTGACCGCCGATCGTCCTGACCAAATGCTTGCGATCCTGGCTGGCGCTGTCACCAAAGCTCATATTGCCAGCGAAGCATGCGTTATGGAATATCGCAAGGGACTTGAGAAGGGTCAAGTGCCCGCCAAAGATGTCCTCAAGACGGTCTTCCCGGTCGACTTCATTTACGAGGGTCAGCGATACAAGTTCACCGTGACGCGGTCAAGCCTCGATAGCTACCACATCTTCATCAACGGCTCGAAGTGCTCTGTAGGCATCCGAGCTCTTGCTGATGGCGGCCTGTTGATGCTTCTTGCGGGCCGATCCCACAGCTTGTACTGGAAGGAGGAGCCAACCGCTATCCGTCTGAGCGTCGACAGCAAGACCTGCTTGCTCGAGCAGGAGAACGACCCCACCCAGCTCCGAACCCCTTCTCCTGGCAAGCTCGTCAAATTCACTGTCGAGAATGGCTCCCATGTGAAAGCGGGCCAAGCCTTCGCTGAGGTGGAAGTCATGAAGATGTACATGCCTCTGATCGCGCAAGAAGACGGTATTGTCCAATTTATCAAGCAGCCTGGAGCTACTCTCGAGGGTGGCGACATTCTTGGTATCCTGGCTCTCGATGACCCCTCCAGAGTTAAGACTGCGGAGACATTTACTGGCCAGCTACCCGATCTTGGACCGCCTCAAGTTGTCGGTAACAAGCCGCCTCAGCGATTTGCTCTCCTCATCGGCATTCTCCAGAACATTCTCATGGGATTCGACAACCAAGTCATCATGGCTTCAACCCTCAAGGAGTTGGTGCAAGTTTTGAGAGATCCGGAGTTGCCGTACGGCGAATGGGCCGCTCGATCATCTGCTCTTCACTCGAGAACCCCCCAGAAACTGGACGCCCAACTTGTGCAGATCGTGGAGCGAGCAAACTCTCGCCAGGCCGAGTTTCCAGCCAAGCAACTCCAGAAGGCTATCAACAAATTCATCGAGGACAACATGTCGGCGACTGATGGAGCTGCGCTTCACGCTACTTTGGCGCCTCTCGAGGACGTCACCGCCAGATACGCAGATGGGCTCAAAGTCCACGAGTTCAATGTTTTTACTGGCTTCATTGATCAGTACTATCAAGTTGAGAAGCTCTTTGCTTCCGGTACTGCAAGAGATGAAGATGTCATCTTGAAGCTTCGAGAGCAGCACAAGGACGATATCCTTTCGGTCGTTTGGACTGTCTTGTCCCACACCCGCGTGTCTGCAAAGAACAATCTGATTGTCGCCATCCTGGATCTCTACAGACCCAACCAGCCAAACGTGGGCAACGTTGCGAAATATTTCAGACCTGCCCTTCGCCGACTGACGGAGCTCGACTCCCGTGCCACAGCAAAGGTCACCCTCAAGGCTCGTGAGTTGCTTATCCTGTGCGCCCTGCCCTCGCTTGAGGAGAGAGCTTCTCAAATGGAGCACATCCTCAAGTCGTCCGTTGTGGATTCCAAGTACGGAGAAACCGGTTGGGAGCATAGAGAGCCAGATCTCGATGTGTTGAGAGAAGTGGTGGATTCTCGCTATACCGTTTTCGACGTTCTGCCGCTCTTCTTTGCTCATCACGATCCCTGGGTTGGTCTTGCTGCTCTTGAAGTGTATGTGCGACGCGCCTACCGTGCATACACTGTCAAGGAGGTCGAGTATCACAACGATGTCGACCCACCGTTCTTTCTCTCATGGGACTTCATCCTCCGCAAAGTCGGACAAACCGAATTCGGTCTACCCCTGGCGTCCTCTTATCCATCTGGACAGGCGACACCTTCTCAAAACGGCACTCAGTTCAAGCGTATTACTTCTGTCAGCGACCTGTCATACCTGAACAAACTCCAAGGGGAAGACGAACCAACTCGCAGAGGTGTCATTGCTCCTTGCAATTACCTTGATGAAGTTGACGAGTGTCTCGCGCGCGCGCTTGAGGCTTTCCCCAAGGGCACGACGGAGAAGCGTCCCAGCACCTCACAACACCTCATGCCGACACTCGAAAGCCAGAGACGGCCACAACAAAAGTCGGACGACGATGAACTGACCAATGTTTGCAACATCGCGATCCGCGACATTGAGTCCTTGAGTGACCCAGAGATTCTGGATCGTGTGCAAAGCATCGTGAAAGAGTATAAGCCGGAACTCTTGGCCCGCAGGGTCCGTCGCATAACTTTCATCTGTGGACACAAGGAAGGTACCTATCCTGGTTACTTCACGTTCCGTGGCCCGACTTACGACGAGGATGCTAGCATCCGTCACAACGAGCCCGCAACAGCCTTCCAGCTGGAGCTTGGTAGGCTGTCTAAATTCAAGATTCGTCCTGTGTTCACTGAGAACCGGAACATCCACATTTATGAGGCCGTCGGCAAGGGCGATGATCGAGACAAAGTTGTCGACAAGCGCTACTTCACTCGCGCTGTTGTTCGACCGGGTCGCCTCAAGGATGAGATTCCCACGGCTGAGTACTTGATTGCAGAGACCGACCGACTCGTCAACGACATCTGTGATGCACTGGAGATCATTGGCAACAATAACTCGGATCTCAACCACATTTTTATCAACTTTACCCCGGTGTTCAATCTGCAACCCAAGGATGTTGAGGAGCAGATTGCCGGTTTCTTGGAACGCTTTTCACGCAGATTCCTTCGTCTGCGCGTCACAGGCGCTGAGATCAGAATCCTCTGCACGGATCCCGACTCTGGACTGCCCTACCCTCTTCGGGTCGTCATCACAAACACTTCTGGTTACGTTGTCCAGGTTGAGTCGTATGTTGAAAAGAAGGCCCGCAACGGCGAATGGGTGTTTGAGAGCATTGGCGGTACCACCAAGGTCGGCTCCATGCACCTGCGCCCTGTGTCCACGCCTTATCCCACAAAGGAATGGTTGCAGCCCAAGCGGTACAAGGCCCATCTTATGGGTACTCAATATGTCTACGACTTCCCCGAACTGTTCAGACAGGCCATCTACAACAGCTGGAACAAAGCTGTTGCCAAGCATGCGCCACTCGCCGAATCCAAGCCGGAGCTCGCAGGCTGCCTGGAGTACAATGAGCTCATCCTTGATGATGCTGATAACCTCGCCGAGGTTTCTCGTGAGCCTGGTACCAATGCTTGTGGTATGGTCGGCTGGGTCTTGACCGCCAAAACTCCAGAATACCCAAGAGGCAGAAGATTCGTGATCATCGCCAACGATATCACATTCCAGATCGGTTCTTTCGGACCCGCCGAGGACAGATTCTTCAACAAGTGCACCGAGTACGCCCGCAAACTTGGTATCCCGCGGATCTACCTGTCTGCCAACTCTGGTGCCCGTATTGGCATGGCCGAAGAGCTCATTCCTCACTTCTCAGTTGCGTGGAACGACGAGGACAACCCGTCGTCTGGCTTTAAATACCTGTACTTGACTCCTGAGAAGAGAGAATTGCTCAGCAAGACGGAAATCCTCACCGAGAAGGTGGTCGAAGATGGAGAGGAACGACACAAGATCACCACCATCGTTGGCGCTAAAGACGGCTTAGGGGTTGAGTGCCTGCGTGGCTCCGGTCTCATTGCCGGCGCTACCTCCAAGGCTTACGAGGACATCTTCACCATCACTCTCGTCACCTGCCGATCTGTAGGTATTGGTGCTTACCTCGTCCGTCTGGGTCAGCGTGCCATCCAAATTGAGGGTCAGCCAATCATCCTCACTGGTGCTCCGGCCTTGAACAAAGTGTTGGGTAAGGAAGTCTACACGTCCAACCTGCAGCTCGGTGGTACTCAGATCATGTACAAGAACGGTGTCTCGCACATGGTCGCGAGCGACGACTTCCAGGGAGTGGAGAAGATCGTCGACTGGCTGTCCTTCGTTCCCGACAAAAAGGGCCAACCAGTTCCAGTCAGCCCTCCTTCCGATACTTGGGACCGCGACATCACTTTCTACCCTCCAAAGGGACCTTACGACGTGAGACATCTCATTGGTGGCCGGGAGGACGAAGAGGGCTCTTTATCTGGGCTGTTCGACAAGGACTCCTTCCAGGAATCGCTCGGCGGCTGGGCCCGGACAGTCGTTGTTGGCCGTGCTCGTCTTGGCGGTATCCCAATGGGTGTCATCGCAGTCGAGACTCGCACGGTCGAGAACGTCAGCCCCGCTGATCCCGCCAACGCCGACTCTATGGAGACCGTTGTGCAGGAAGCTGGTGGTGTGTGGTTCCCCAATTCCGCCTTCAAGACTGCTCAAGCCCTCCGAGACTTCAACTACGGAGAACAACTTCCTGTCATGATCCTTGCGAACTGGCGTGGTTTCTCTGGTGGCCAGCGAGACATGTACAACGAAGTGCTCAAGTACGGTTCCTACATCGTTGACGCTCTCACAAAGTACGAGCAGCCTGTCTTCGTCTACATTCCTCCCTTCGGAGAACTTCGTGGTGGATCATGGGTAAGTGCAGCATCAACGTTGTCACCTGAATTTAATACTAACGTTTTCTCCAGGTCGTCGTTGATCCTACCATCAACCCCGAACAGATGGAGATGTATGCTGATGTCGAGTCTCGCGGTGGTGTCTTGGAGCCTGAGGGTATTGTTGGCATCAAGTACCGCAAGGAGAGACAGCTGGAGACCATGGCCCGTCTCGACCCTGAATATGGTCGGCTGAGGCAGCAATCTCTTGCGAAGGACATGAGCGCTGATCAGCTCAACGCCATCAAAGCCAAGATGACCGAGCGTGAGCAACTCCTCGCACCCGTGTACCAGCAAATCGCCCTTCAATTCGCCGATTTGCATGATCGGGCAGGCCGCATGGAAGCCAAGGGCACAATCCGCATTCCCTTGCAATGGAAGAACGCCCGACGATTCTTCTACTGGCGGCTCCGAAGAAGATTGTCCGAGGAAGTTCTCCTCAAGAAACTCAACAGCAGCTTAGCCGGTGGTGTCACTCCTGTCACTACCGCTCCCTCGACCCAGAGAGAGCAGAACCTTGCCACACTCAAGAACTGGTCCGGCTTGCTGGATGTCGAGTTCGACAAGGACGATCGTAAGGTTGCGGAGTGGTATGAGAGCCACCGAAAGGAGGTGTACGCCAAGATTGATGCCGTCAAGACCGAGGCGGTTAGCAAGCGCGTGGCAGAGCTATTGATGGGTAACAAGGAAGGTGGATTGAAGGGTGTGCGTGAGGTGTTGAGCCTTGTGCCTACGAGCGAGAGGGAGCAACTGGTCAAGTATTTGACCGGTGCATGAGGCGTGGTGTGTTAATGTATAGACATGACGATGGATGGGGGCCTGGGCGAAAGCGAAACTGAACGCCAGGGAATTATGAGGCGATTGAGCTTTTTTGGGTCGACGGATTTGGTCAGTCCGGCGTCTGTGGGGAATTCGTTTCACAGCTTGTTCATGTTCCGTATTTGTATTGCAATGAAAAAGTCAAGCTGAAAATTTGCTGCCTTGTGATCGTGACTTTGCGAACTTTGTCTGGATACAGGCTTGTACATGGTATTCCGAGAGTGAGACACCGTGCAGCCAGACCCACGCCCTCCGTAGCAACCGCGACGCCGCCGGGCCGATCGCTTGTTCACTTGAGCGGTTTGGAAAGCTCTGCTTCCGGTCAGTCAGAGACTATGTACTGTGTAGTCAGTGTGCTTTTCCCGCAAGTCGGACACACAAGACGTGATACGCATTCATCAGGATGGCTGCCTGACGGTGGAGGTGTTGCTTGCGCGGTCGAGATGCTGGGTACTAGGTGCATGTGGTCGGAGTGTGGTGCCTACGATGGTCAGAGGGTCCGGCGGGTTCTCCGCCTGCTTTGGTGGGTAGGTAGGATCAGTGATGACCGTGAGACTTCTGACTCTCGGATCGGGATCGACAGGTGGGCGGGGACTTCAGGTGAGCAGGTATACTCGGTACAAACTCTATAAAGACGCCCAACCAGCCAATATGCCCACGACCATGCCAACTGACCAGAAGCCTTCGGCCAGGGTGAGGCCCGCTTGCTTTGCCTGTTTGCGCAATTCCTGCTCCGGCACGAAATCATGGATGATCATGGTGATCAGAGCAAATTGGGCGGCCAAGATCGCAACAGCGAGGTAGCCTAGACATCTAACGGCAGCTCTTTCGCGCCTTCTCATGCGATTCGGGTCTCCAGAAGCGTCAGGAACAAGAGTAGAGGCCAAGAGCAGCATTGTTAGAGCCCAAGTCAAGACAGATTCGGCGACAAACCACCTTCGTCGCGTAGAACGGCTGGCAGGCCTCATTCGGATACTTGTAGCGGCCGTCGAAGATGCGAAGCTGCAGAATTCTGAATCAGGGTTACTGCCATAGTTAGTTGCCCATATGCATGCTGACGTCGAGGCAGACGCTCTTCAGCCGAGCTGTTGGGATGCAAAGCAAGCAAGCCAAAGGGTCGTGAAGACTAAACGGGTAAAGCGCCTGGACTCAGCCACCAGCGCCATAGCGGACGGTGACTGGTAGAATAGGGATATGATGGGCAAATAGAATGCCAATGAATGATCCCCGACAGGCAGCCCCAATGTTGCGATGCGTGCAACCACAGAGGGAGAGCTGGTGAGCTCGTGAATCGTGGTGAACTCGAAATCTTTCGCTAGACCAGGAAGAGGCTCCCCGCCCCATTCGGCTTGGGCTGTTCCTGACTAGTCCACTTGGAGCTTAGGGCAATTTCTGCCCGGCCACCCGGCCAGGCGAGGCGAGGCTGCGAGGCTGCGAGGCTGGCTTATCGATAAGGCCCTGCGGAGTTTTGAGTTCAGAACTTTTTCAAACTCCATTTTCTGCCGCTTCGAATGTGCTTCTCTGGGAAGTGCGCGGTGTGAGCGGCCACGCTGACTGTCCAGCACCATGTCGGCAACTACTACCGTTACTGCGGCACAGACAAGGACCAGGACCAAGACAAATTGGTCTGTCGAGTACGACACAGTCCGCCGCCATAAGCTCTTCAGGAACACCCCCAAAGACCGCAGTGCTTATCCTGCGCTTCAAGCCGCCGTCAAGCCGCATGTCGAGTCGTTCAATGCTCTGTGGGACGAAGGTCTCCTAGACGCCGGTTTGAAAGATATTGGAACGTATACCGTAGTCGACGGGGATACGCGGAATCCAAGCAAAGCCATTCACCACAACAAGCTCGACCTCCGCGTGACAGAACTCATCCTCGAAAAACCTACCTTACCGGCGTCTAACAAGTTCGCCATCGAAGATCGAAACATCTACCCTTCCGAATGTCGAGAGCGCCATGCGTCCTACCGAGGACGGCTAAGAGCGAGGCTCCAGTATCGAGTGAACAAGGGCGAATGGCAGGAATCAGTGCGAGACCTGGGGCAAATGCCAATCATGCTGCGGTCCAACAAATGCCATCTTGAAAAGTTCTCCCCGGCTCAGATGGTTCGCCACAAAGAAGAGGCTGAAGAGCTGGGCGGCTACTTCATCGTCAACGGCAACGAGAAGCTGATTCGCATGCTGATTGCCACGAGGAGGAACTACCCCATGGCCATCTCCCGAGGTGCGTTTCAGGCGAGAGGGCCGACATTCTCGAAGCTTGCCATGTCAATTCGATCGGTCAGACCGGATCAGACCTCGCAGACCAATGTCCTTCACTATCTGACCGACGGGAATGTCACTTTCAGATTTTCGTGGAGGAAGAATGAATATCTGGTCCCGGTGGTTATGATCCTCAAAGCCCTGGTGGAGACGAATGACCGGGAAATCGCTGAAGGCATCATTGGCTCGAATTCGTCCAAAAAGGCGCCCAGCTCATTCGTCGCCGACCGGACTGAGCTTCTTCTGCGGACCTACAAGGCTTACAACCTGAAAACAAGGCAGCAAACGTTGGCGTACCTTGGAGAAAAGTTCAGGCCTGTCCTGTTGCAGCCCATCACAATCTCTGATGAGAAAGTGGGTGAAGAGTTTTTGAGAAAGGTCGTCCTACCCCATCTTGGTAATGTCGACGTAAGTCCCGCTCAGAACAACGACAAATTCCAGCTGCTGCTGTTCATGATCCGGAAGCTCTATGCTCTTGCAGCGGGCGATTGCGCCCTCGACAATCCTGACGCAGTCTCCAGTCAAGAGGTTCTGCTCGGCGGTTTCCTCTATGGTATGATCTTGAAGGAGAACATATACGAGTGGCTGGTCGGTATCGGTGCTGCGGCTCGAGACTGGTCTAGGACGAAGAATGGCGCTCAGTTTTCGGAACCGTCGTTTGACGCTGATTTTCTTCCCAGAATCGTCAGAAGGACGAACGAAAACTTGGCTGGCAAGCTAGAATACTTCCTCTCAACGGGTAACCTGGTCAGCCAGACTGGACTTGATCTATCGCAAACCTCTGGCTTTACAATCGTTGCCGAAAAGATCAACTTTTACCGGTTTATCAGCCACTTCCGGTGTATACACCGTGGCACTTTCTTCGCGCAGCTGAAGACAACCACTGTGCGCAAACTGCTCCCTGAAAGCTGGGGATTTCTATGCCCGGTGCATACTCCCGATGGGTCTCCTTGCGGCTTGCTGAATCACTTGGCTCATCAGTGTCAAGTTCAGATAAAGAGACTCGATACCTCCGGGGTTGAAAAAGCTGTTGTGCGAATGGGACTCTCTCCGACCGCGCCAATGGCCCTTCGCGACGGCCTCGCTGTCCAACTTGACGGCCGGATATTGGGTTACTGTCCGGCGAAGAGGGCGAGGGAGATTGCACAATTGCTTCGGCATTGGAAGGTAAATGGTGAGCACAACATCCCGAACGAGCTGGAAATAGGTTATATCCCCACCTCGAATGGTGGCCTCTATCCCGGCTTGTATCTCTTTTCGGATCCCTCGAGGATGCTACGGCCTGTCAAATACATTCCCGCAGACAAGCTCGACTATGTTGGCCCCTTCGAACAACAGTACATGAATATCGCATGCGTCGATGCCGACATCATCCCTAACCTAACGACCCATATCGAATTCAAACCTACGAATATTCTTTCCATCCTCGCCAATATGACTCCCTTTTCCGACTTCAATCAATCGCCTCGGAACATGTATCAGTGCCAGATGAGCAAACAGGCTATGGGTACTCCGTCGTCGAATCTCATGTGTCGAACAGACAACAAAGCGTATCTGCTGCAGACCGGACAGACGCCTGTGGTTAGACCCCCGCTTTACAATGAATATGGTCTCGATAACTTCCCTAATGGTATGAATGCCGTTGTCGCGGTCATTTCGTACACCGGGTATGATATGGACGACGCAATGATTATCAACAAATCCTCCCACGAGCGAGGCTTCGGCGATGGAGTCATCTACAAGACAAAGGTTTACAGGCTCAACGAGGATCAACGGGCAGCACGATCCAAGACCGAGATCAAATCACTGTTCGGTTTTGCCGATGGTGATCCAAACATTTCGCCCGAGGCTAACACGTCTTTGGATGATGACGGTTTACCAATGATTGGAGCAAAGGTCGGTGAAGGCTCAATAGTATTGGCCTATCACAGCGTCATGTTCGACCCCTCGGAAGGCAAGCTCAAGAATCTGGATGGCAACACCATGTACTTCAAGTACAAGGACGCCGAGGAAGCATATGTCGATCAGATAAGGCTGATTGGCGCCGAATCCGGAGACCAGCCCTGTCAAGCCATCAGCATCAAATATCGGATACCCAGACGACCGATCATCGGAGACAAGTTCTCCTCGAGGCACGGCCAGAAAGGAGTCTTGTCTATGCTTTGGCCGAGTGCGGATATGCCTTTCAGCGAGTCTGGAATTCAACCGGATGTCATCATCAACCCTCATGCCTTCCCGTCTCGAATGACCATTGGCATGTTCGTCGAGTCTCTTGCCGGAAAGTCGGGGGCTCTTCACGGCCTTGCGCAAGACTGCACGCCCTTCTCTTTCGACGAAGACAACACCGCCGGGAACTTCTTCGGCGACCAACTCCGGCAGGCCGGGTACAATTTTTACGGCAACGAGCCCATGTACAGTGGTATCACCGGCAAGGAGTTTGCTGCTGACATCTACATTGGTGTTGTGTACTACCAACGATTGAGACACATGGTTAGCGACAAATTCCAAGTACGTACGACTGGTCCAGTCAATGCGCTGCATGGCCAACCCATCAAAGGAAGAAGCAAGGGTGGTGGTATTCGCGTTGGTGAGATGGAGCGTGACTCTTTGATTGCCCACGGATGTGCATACCTGCTTCAAGATCGTCTGATGGACTGCAGCGACAAGACTCGCGCGTGGGTGTGCCGATCCTGCGGCAGTTTCCTGAGTACCATGATGGTGCCGAATCAGTTCACGGTCGGCAAAAAGGGAGGTCGAGTGGAGCCTAGTGGAATGGTGAGGTGTCGGGCTTGTGCCAGACCAGCGATGTTCGAGGATAGCAAGATGGTAGTCTGGGAGGACGGCGCAGGCAAGAAGTTTGTGGGCGGTGACAACACGACGGTCGTCAACGTCCCGGGCGTACTCAGATATCTCGACGTGGAGCTCGCGGCAATGGGTGTCCGGACAAAGTTCGAGATTGAGAATTAGTGCGTAGATGCCGCGCAAGGCTCAAGAAGAGAAGCATTTTACATCGTCACCACCTCATTTCGCGTCTCGTCGCCGTCATCTTTTCCTCTATCCTTGACTTGCTCCGGATTGATCATCCCCAACCGAACGGCAAAATCACTTCTTCCGACCTCCTTGATCAGCTCCTCCGCCAGATCCAACCGCCGCGCATACTTCTTTACCGCGCCGGGCGCCCTGGCCACCCGGACGGTCCGCCCATTCATGACCAGCTCGCCGGCCCTCGCGTTCTCATACACGAGAATCAAATGCCCCAGCAGCACCGCGCCGACAAGCATTCCCTTCTCCCGATCGCTCGCCCCGCCCAGCACCACGACCGCACCCCAAACCATCATCCCGGAAAGCCAATCCAGACAGTCCATGACGCGCGCATACTTGGGCCGACGCGCAAGCCAACGGCCCGAGGTCACGGCCTTGAGATCGTCCACCAGGCCCGTCATCCTGGCCCACCGGTCCTCGGACAGCAGGACCAGCAAGTCGCCTGCCACGCCTGGCTCGGGCGCGCCGTGCCATGCGGGGCGCCCTGTGCGTGCGCGGAAGCTGGTCGTCGCGAACAGGCGAGACACTAATAGTAGGGAGAGGCAGATGAGGAATGCGGCGCTTACATCAGGGCCCGGCCATTGCCAGGATAGAGGGAGGAGGAGGAGGGCTATCGTAGGCAGACATGCCATCGTAGAGGATAGGCGGCTTCGAAGGCCAGGGCTACAGCTAGCGCCAGATCTCACTTCCAGCCTCGTCAGACAGCCCGTGCGGGTGATCTTCTGCAGGAACGCGACCGTGGCCGCGTTTTCGACCCGGAAGATGTATCCCGTCGTGAGGGCCGCGCAGGCCGGATATTCTCCGCGGTTGAGCGCGCTGGGGTCGAGAGGCGTCTGCAGGCCGAGACAGAGCGTGAGGATGGAGATGCAGTCCGAGAGGCTGAGCGGGAGATGAGATCCAGATCCAGATCCGGCGTCGGCGGTACCTGTCCCCGTCCCCGTCCGTCTCAGGGCGAGGTGTGTGTGCAGTGGGGGGACGCGGCCCGGTGTTGCGAGCAGGATTATCGGGAGGAGGGAGAGGCTGATGTTGAGGTTGAGGTTGAGGATCGAGTCCATATTGAGGCTGGCTTACTTGTTGCAGCTCTAAGGCAATAGTTTTGGCGCGCGTAGAGTATGATATGAAAAAGGCGAAATTATCTCTCCAGCTGGGTCCTATTTTATAGACGCAGTGTCGGGCCTGCTATATCTACCTCGAGATGTCTAATGGCCATGTATGAGGCTGCGACGCAATAGGATAACGTCCAGGCGTCGCCAAATTAATCCCGTCAAGTACGGTTACACAGTACTCGGTACTGTACGTACTATTTCCCACTGAGGACGGCGGCGATTGCCGCCGCTTTTGAGTCTGTTGCCCGAAATCCATACCGCAAGACAGAACTACCAACCTTGTTCGGCGTCAAAGCGGCCAGGAACTGCCTCTCCTCATAAACACCGAAGGATAGGAACTCGCGCAGAGAAATCAACGTTGTCGTCGATGATGAGCCGATGAATGGGTTTTGGTCTTCTCGACTGAGGGATGCGGGTACATGGTGAGGTCCTTGAGAGGCGACGGAGAGATATTTGCGGTTAACAGCTTCGAGGAGTCGTTCTGAGACGGTGGAGTGGATTTCCTTCATGTTTGCAAGTACTGTATGTATACGTACGCTCGAGGGTACAACTTGGCCACATGGAGGACAGGGTTCGAGGTGAGAGAGAGAGTCTCAACTGTCCCAAGTCTACGCCGAACGCTTAGCCCTCATTCCCATGCTCGTCCTTGACGTCGTCGACATCGCTGTCCCCGTCCTCAGCATCCATGTTCACGTCCTTCTCCCCCAGCGCGGTTTCCAAGGTCTTGTCATCCTGACCTTTCTCGACCGCTCCCACCAGCGGCTTCGTCGTGGTGGCCTCGACCCCACCACTGGTGACGAACAAGAACGTCTCGCTTGGAAAATTGTCCACGTGGTTGAAGAAATTGCCAAAGACGTTCTCCTTTTCCTCATCACGGTACATGCGCTCGTAGATCTGTTCTTGCTTGAACCGATCCATCTCGTCCTTGAACTTATCGAAATCAATGGGTTCTTTGCCGAGGCTGTCTGTCGCACGCTTGTTGTACGAGTCGAACACCGGCCGTTCGAGCAGGAGACCCAGACTGGGGGCTTTGGGGATGGAGAGTCGAGCGGGACCCATGCTCTCCACGAGTCGGTTCGGATCGCATCCACAACGCACAACGAGCGCGACCATGCCGACCATCTTGCGGATTTGGTGCATCATAAAGCTTTGGCCGTGAACTTTCATGCTCAACCACTCTGTGCCGTTGATGAGAATGGGCGTCTTGTTGACGGTGAAGGACTTGATGACGCGCTTGGCGCTGGGGTCTTTGTACGTCTTTTGCACCGTGTAATTGTGGTAGTTGCGCGTCCCGATGAAGAGGTCCAGTGTCTTTTGAATGCGCTCCAGCCGTGCAGGGGGGATGCGATAGGCGCGTTTGGCGCTGATGTAGGCTTGCCGGAGGCGTTTTACAGCTTCGTCGAGGATTTGACGGCGGGCGATCCTGGGTTTCGGCGTCGTGTCCGATGATGTTTTCGTGGGTTCGTCGTCCTGCGCGGTATCACCTTTGTTCTCGGTGTGCTGGTCAGCAGATGCAGTCTCTGCCAGCTCGGGCTCAAGCCCGGCTTCGACGTTTTCAGCAGCTGCCTCGCTGCCAGGAGGTTCATTCCCTTTCAGCCACAAAGCCTTCTCCAGTACATCTTGGATTTCTGGATCATACTCTGCGAGTATGGGCTTGATCACCTCTTCGTCGACCTTCTCCCAATACCCCAAGACCTCCTCTTGTCTCTTCCTGTATTCTTCTTCATCTCCCTTCTTCTCGGCCCACTTGTCGCAATTCCGTCCCAGGAAACTGGTCGGGTGCGGCGGTAGGAAACTGTGCGTGGGGATCAAATACTCGTATATTCTTGAGTCCACCAGCTGGTAGGCACTGAAAGCATTGTTCGTCCGTTCGAAGCCCCATACTCGGATCTGCGGGGCCAGGTTTTCATTAATCTTCTGCACCACCTCCTCGTCTTCGACGATCAATTTGAGGGAGATGACGTTCCCGGCCGCGTGGACTCCCTTGTCTGTCCGTGCGCATCTGACGAAGGAGGATTTCTTGGGATCATCGGCGTTGGCCTTGGAAATGGCGCCTGCAGCAACGAAGGCTTGAAAGAGGTCGCCTTCGATGGTCTTCTGATCGTGCGTCCTGTACGCCATTAGCTCGAAGCCGCCAGCCTGCCACATCTTCTGAGAGCGCCTACAGCTGCATTCCCTTGTAGCCTGTCCCAGCATATCCGATCAGTACGGCGACCTTCTTCTTCGGCCGTCTCTCCTCCGCGGCGAGTACTTCGTCGCTGAATTTGGTGGCGTAGATGGGCAGTTCGGATATGCCTTTGTCCAACCGTTGCCGTTTGACGGCCTGTTCATCCTCGTTCCGTTTCCGCTTGTCTACTTTATTCTTACTTAGCAGGTCAGTCCTGAAATACCACAGCACTTGGTGTCGGTAACCTACCCCCACTCCTTCCTCCCCATATCTCTCTTCTTGCCCTGACGACCTCCTCGACCACCTCTGTCTCCTCCCCGCGAAACATCAGTCTGATTCGCACGTCTTGCATCAGTATCACGTCGTCCTTGTTCGCGAACTGGCGCGGTCTCTCGCTGCCCTTCACGCTGGGGTGAGGGAATCTGTCCCGCGTTCCCATTAGAGGCCGAAGAGGCCTTGGGCGCACCTGGCGCGGTGGCCTGCGAAACGCCAGTCTCCATACTGGCGACTGGTAGAGCATGAAATGAGCGAGTGTGAGAATAAGCGAATAGGTCACAGAGCACTTCGAGATTTTGAATTTCACAAGCTTTTCTCCAACACCCAGCATATCGGCACTCCCCGCAAAGGGCGCAGCCAGAGCAAGTCAAGGTACGGTTGAACACAGAGATTTCACGTGCAGTTGACCACTCGAGATCTCAATCCCACTCACAGTTCACCAGATGGAGACCAGGCTGACCCAAGGCAGCTCGTCTCGCGTTCCGGGAACGTAGTGCGTTATTCTCTAAGTTCAAGTTCCTATACGGCAAGTGTCAAAATTAACCAGATGTGTCTGTCATGAAATCTTAATATGCCGCCCCAGTCGGCCTAGCTCCCACCATGGGCTTCAGCTCGACCTCAAAGGGCTCTTCACCAATACCCCTCTTCTTTGCTTCCTCCAGTATAGCAACAGTGGCGGTGGCTCCAATCCTAGTAACGCCGATTGACATGACATACAGCAGGTCGTCCAATGTGCGCACCCCACCCGCCGCCTTGATCTGGACCTCAGGCTTGGAATGCTTCCTCATAAGCTTCAGCGAAGGCACCGTTGCGCCCTTGTACGTGTACATGCCATTCGGTTGCTTGACGAATCCATAGCCCGTCGATGTCTTGACGAACGCGACATCCAGCATCGAGCAGATCTCGCACAACTTGATGATGTGCTGGTCGTGGAGAAAATCGTTCTCGAATATGACTTTGAGAATGGCTCCTTTGTTGGTTACGGCGGTATTGATCGCGCGGATCTCCTCGGTCACATAGTCCCAGTCGCCGGAGAGGACTTTGCCAATGTTGACCACCATGTCAATCTCCTCTCCACCAGCTTCGGCGGCCTTCTCTGCTTCGAAAACCTTGACCTCGATGGTGCTGTTGCCTGCGGGGAAGCCAATGACCGGGCAGACTTTGACGCCTGATCCTGCCAGGGTCTTCGTCGCCTGAGGGATGGCATATGCCTTGATACATGCAGTTGCCGTTTGGTACTTTTTCGCAATCTCGAGCCCGTCCTGAATTTCCTGGTCTGTCATGGTGGGGTGGAGTAAGGAGTGGTCTATCATTTTGGCAATCTGTGACAAAGTCACTGTGATTTTGGATGGTTCGGACATCTCGCGTTGGCGTCGCGGTCCTGACTGGTAGCCTAGATGCTATTTCTCCCTCCTTGGTTCTTCGATGGTCAATAGCGTCAGTAGTGCCACCTATTCTTGCCGCCAGGTGTTGAAACAATACGGAGTGAAGCAAACTTCCTCCGATTAGCCGGTTCCGACTTCATCGAACTTTGCCGTCATTGTCGTTGACTTCTAACCCGTATCTAAACATCGCCACGACAGTGGGAGCGGAGAGGCTTCTGGATCTGGAAGAGCGGCTCGGCTGAGAGACTTCAGCGGACCGGTTACTCACCTCGAAATCGCAGAGGCGACACCTAAATCTCCAATGTAGAGGGTCGACAGTGACCTCGAAGCACCAACCTTGCAAGTGTCTACTGGAGGCAGAAGTCGACTTTGTATGTACCGCAGTAGGCAGACCGCAAGACGCCAAACCGGACATCCGCGACTGAGATCGATCATCACGCCATATCTGGTAGGTATACATTGCCTTGTTGACTCTGCTTTTCTGCTGCTGCAATCTGGTTCCGACTTCCACTTTAGCTGAATTTGTAGAGGTATAGCCACGTTCGAGTTCGCTGTCAATGACCAGATATAGCATTACAAGCAAATCCATTGAAAACAGTCGACGCGTTCGAGTAATGTCCACGGAGTAATCAAATATTGTTTCGCTCGAGATAGCCAAATCGGGATGAGGCGGGGATTACCTTCTATGGGAATGCCTTGCTGCCGCTACAAGCTCAATGACGCGCCGGTTGAGAAAAGTCTGTAGACTGACTGCAGTAGTCATTGCTGTGTGGTGAGCATTTCTGAGCGTGTCTCCGGTCAAGGACATTAGTCTTTGTCGTGCCTTGGGCGGACTTCTCCTGGTCGCAAACTGATTCTCCCTTTCCCCTCCTTTTGAATCGTGTCATCCAAAGCAGGAAGAGAATCGCTGATGCTATTGGCGCACATGATTGCTGAATAGTTATATCAAGGAACCCTCTCCCCTTCCTCGTTCCCTGCAACTTTAGGAATAACAGACTCAACTTTCGAAGAGCCGCATCCATACCACGAGTAGTCGTTTCGACAAGATAACATCATGACATACACCGTATCAGAGATCACGGACCTCCGGATCTATCCTATCAAGTCATGCCGAGGCATCCAGCTCAAATCAGCAAAGTTGACCAGGCAGGGGCTCGAAATGGACCGACGATGGATGTTCATTGACAGCCAGAACAAATTTATCACTATCCGCACCAAGCCACAAATGACGTTGATAAACACCGCCGTTGACCACGACTCCGATAGTCTCATCATACGTATAGGCCACGATAAGGACAAGGAAGTCAAGGTTCCCGTTCATCCCAGCCAGGAATGGCTTGACGCGAACACGAAGGACGTTTCGGTCGATATTTGGGAGTACATCACGGACGGGTACGCCTATACTGACCCGAAAATGCTGGCTTTGTTCAAAGAGTTCTTTGAAGAAGACGTCCGCCTGGTGATGAAGGGCCCAGAGCCAAGGATCTGTCGGGGAAACGGTGACCCTAAGCATCTGGGACGTACGGAGAGCGTCAACTTTCCAGATGTCCTACCTATCCAGATAGCTTCAGAGACATCGCTGGCCGAGCTGAACTCAAGATTGAAAGAGAAAGGCGAGAGGGAAATCACAATCGAACGTTTTCGCCCAAATGTCATTATCAAAGGCGGAGAGCCTTGGTCCGAGGATTCCTGGAAGACAGTGCGCATCAACGGAGATTCCTCGTACTGGACAACCCTTACCGGGGGCAATGCGCACGCCATCGACGTCGACGTGGTCGCGAGATGTGCTCGTTGCACTGTGCCTAACGTCGATCCGGATACAGCAGAGAAGCACGCTCACCAACCTTGGGATCTGTTGGTTAGTTACCGAAGAGTCGATGAAGGCATCAAGTTTAAACCTTGCTTTGGAATGCTGTGCTGTCCGAGGAATGAGGGCAATATTGAGGTCGGAATGCGATTTGAAGTTATGGAGATTACAGACCAGCATAGGTATCTCAAGGGCTTCTAAAAATCGTCAAAGCGGAAGTTGGAAGACACCGACACCTGTCTCCTGGCGCTGCGCCTGCATGTGCGCGGGCAAGATGAGGGCTATACTGTGAACAGGCTGAGATGGTCGGCGGTAATGTCAGAATATGAGACGAGAATGTTTCGATGATGCACCAACCAACACGGACTCTGGTCGAGCACCTTCGGGCTCATGTGCTTGGTACCGAAACTTGATAGTGATGTGGGATAGACGTGGCGGAAGAATTGGGTTTTGTGACGGTGAGGCTTCCGGCTGAGTTAGTGCGATCCAACCCAATGTTAGTAACCGTGCGGCATACAATGCTGTGCCTAATACCTCGAGAAGCTAGCTGCCAGGGCTGTTTTGGCTGGAGGCCTCGCAGGTTATTGGGCCACAGGGTAAGCTCCAGAGTAGTCGTGGATTGTATCAGCAATGATTGCTCTAGCGTGGCGACCGAAACATCCGAATGTGACAGCGTGCGAAAGCTGCATGATGTGAAAGGCAGACTCGACGGGAGTTTGTTGCAGGGTTGCTTCCACTGTCAATGCGGCTGGCGGAAAGCTGGCCCAAGCTCGAGCTCTTGACGGCGGCAGCTGGCATGCAAGGAAACTGGTAACAATGGATTGTGGGGAGCTCTGATTCTGCAAAGTGCTGTCAAACCCACATGTTAGTGGGTGAGCGGCCGGGCAAAGCTGTTTTCTGCGTGCAAATGAGCGAACGATCATCGATCTCGGGCCTTCAAACGGTGAAGAAAAGCGGGATAAAGAAGCTACCTTTGGATGAGGTGAGGAGGATCTCATGATTGGAAGAGTACCTGAATACCACGGAGAATTCAGCCAGTGAGAGCGGGGACAATGCACCAGGTCTGTCATCGATCGAAAGCTTTGTTGGCAGCTTTGAGTGGTGTGAGTGAGACGCAACATGGTTGGAGGAGTTGAATTGTGGTTCCTGGTGGAAGGGATGAGAGCTTGGGGAGGAAACTGGCATCGTCAGACACAGGCGCCGTTTTCCTTTTGTTACAGCATCCGTCGGAATTGCACCTGTCTGGCGCGTAACAGTCACATTGTAGCTTGAGGTATGATGCCAAAAGGTTAACGTGCGTTGACGCTTGGAAAGCTGCATTTCGCTGAGCTCGGAGAGGGGAAGGTTCGGATAATCTGGGAGGCTACCACTGCCAATTACAGCACCCCGTCCCCCCAGAACCAACCAGGGCAAGCTCCCCAAGCGACAGAGCTTCAGGTGCTCACCCCTCCCTAAAGCTCGAGCTCTTTTTTCATTCTTCAAATTCATCCCACCAACACTTTGACCTTGCCTATACACTCTCCTGTCTTCACGACAACCTCACCCTCCTGCATTCCACTTCTTCTCCGGCGGGTGAGCAGTTGATTCTGCTGTGTGTGCGCGAACACGTCGTCCCTATTTCACCCGAACGGCAAGTCATGTGAAGGCGGATCCGTTATTACGTCGGTTCCCTTCGAGCTTGAAAATCAGCCAAGCTTGTTGTGGACTGTCCGATCAATGCCGCCGACTTTCGTCCTTTTCTCCTAACACAACCCCCTCCTGCGGTTAGGGCCAGCGCAGAAAGGCCATGCCGCCCAAACCTGCGCTCACCGGCTCTTTTCTTGTGTCAACAGATGCAGAGAATGAGGTTGTGTGTCCGCTCTTCAACCAAGATGGCTCGCAGTGCCGGAAAAGATGCATTGGGGTGCGCCTCTGCCCCAATCAAGGGCGCGCGTCGCAGTTACGCTGACTCGGAGACCGCAGGAAAAACGCTACAGGTCGATGCAAGAACACATTCGACGCGCCCATCCGGACCACTACATTCCCAAACTGCCCGCAACCGAGGAGAGTTTCCAATTGATGATCAGCACTCCCCCTTCACAACGCCCTCAGGTTCAACCTGGTGCCGCTCCGCTTCCTGGTCAAAGAGGCCCTTGTATGTTGGCTCAATGACCCCCTCCTTACCCTCAAACTAAGAGAAGCAGTCGATGCGAATGACAGTGCCTCCCTTCTGGAACAGGCAGGGACAGGGGCGGGGACTTTGACCGTGCAGCCTCCGGCCGCGGCAAATGCTGCTGTTGCCCTGACGCAAATGCATAACTGGGACTCGGATTTTGTAAGTATACACAGAGTAAGGACATCGGTCACAGTCAGGACGGTGCTCATTTCCGCCTCAGGATGTGTTCCCAGATTCAGACTACAAACGCGACGTACCGGCAGGGTTCGAGTTACCCTCGTTACGCGCAGCCTTCCACGAAGATACACTTCCACCATTCCAGCCTTCGCGCACACGCGAGCTCTTGCCCTCTATTCTGCAGTCACCGGGAAGCCGGTATTCTTCTTTACCGCCCATCCAACGACGCGGCGACCGACTCCAAAGACCACGAAAGCCATCTATGGGGCAAAATGCTCGCAAAGGCAAACACGAACGCGGAAAATCTAGAGACTTTTCGGCCAAGGAGTTTTCCCGAAGACTGAGTGTCGAAGGCCGCAAGGCAATGTCTGCCGAACCACCGACGGCGGCGTGGGTTCAAGGCAAGAGATGGGAAGATCTGATCGAGGCTGCCACGAGTGCTACGGAGGCTGATGATGATCGTGATCTCACTCCCGTAAGTCAGACGACATTTTTCGATTGTCCTCTGTTTACCTGCTGCTGCCAAGAGATCGAAATTCTGTAGATGTACCCCCCGGAGGAAAAGGCCCCCAGAAGGGATTATTGTGTTGTACTATCTTGCTGTCACTATTATTGCCAAACCAACAAACGAACGAACGACTGTCATGTCCTATTCTACCCGCACGACAGGCCAATAGCCGTACGCGAGCGAAATTCACACTCTCGGGCAAGAGGAAATCCTGCATTGGTCGGTCTATGGTTATGAGCCGTTGGAATCCCGGAAGATCTTGATTGATCCTTCTGAAGGACCACAGCTTCATTGACGGACAGATTCAATGTGCGGATGACGAATGTCCGATAAGCGAATTCTTGCGAGCGGGAGAGAAGCAAGAGCAAGTTGCTTTTTATTCTCTCGAGTCAGTCAGGCCACATGCGGGCGATGAAACGAATTTTCTGGGGCGGTCGGGCCAGGCGACTGGGAAAAAGCCATGTGCCGGGGGTCCTGTCACCAAAAAGTTTATGCACCCTCAGTTAATCTACTCTAATGTGTACACCAACCTCCTCATTTTTCATGTTTCTTTTTTGCGTTAGACTATCGATAATCAACCTTGCTAACATGCCCTTGGCGCTCAATCACAGATGCCGCAGTCGCCAAACTTTCCGCCCTCCACGACTGCTGCCGCCACCGCTGCCGCCGCGGCCACCACCCATCCCACCACGTCGCTCGATCGTAGGCTATCCGCCGCGGACAGTATATCGAGTGGTGCGAACAAGCGTTCGTCCCTACCACCAGGGTTCCGGCCCTTTAGCCATCACCTGCACGGCCAGCACGGGCAGTACAATGCCTCTCCGCTACAGCGCACACTGACTCCACCGCCACCCGATGCTCTAGGTCCAAACGATCCCGAACCCTTTCCCTCCGTCGAGTCACTGGAGAGTGCGGGGTCCGGTCAGAATTTCCACATCTCAGGATCCGGCCTGCCTACGTCGGCCTCCTCTAATGAAAACACTAGCCCGTTGCAGTACCATTCGCACCCGTATCAGCACTCGCAATCGTCTTCGTTCGGCAGCAAATCAGATATCCTGGAAATTTACTGCGCATCGTGTGGTCGGCCCTGGCTGCTCAAAAATGCCTTCGCCTGCACCGAGTGTGTCTGTGGCGTCTGCAGTGACTGCGTTGGACAGATCATCAGCAGTCCTGTGGTCACCGTCCAACCAGGATTTGCACCGATGCGCCGCGGCTGCCCCCGCTGCGGAGTCATGGGCGGGAAGTGGAAGGTAAGTCCTGTGCTTCTGGTTAGGCCGAAACCGGTTTGACGAGTTTTGCAGCGATTCCAGCTTGACTTTCGATAACGCTCAGTAAGAAGTCTCAAACTAGAACATCCCTAGGGCGATTTTCGCGTGGGAGGGGAGCGGGAGGATCCTAAGGTAGTCCCCCTACCCATCTCCCGAACGAGAAACTAGGGAAGACGCGCCCAGGAACGCCCAAGCGAGCATGACTGAGACAAATAATGATCCTGTCAGCCGTGAAATTACCGCAGACTCCGCTGAGCGCCGAGCCAACCGGAGGCGACAGGAGCGCAGAAATTATTGCTTCTCTTTCTCGCGGAGCAGACCGGAAAAAGGAGACAGCAGACTCGAAACAGTAAACGTAGAAAGCCGCTCCCAGAGAAGATGGAGGAGCGGCGCCTGGAAGAAAGTATAAGCGACCACTTCCCTAGTCACGCAACATGGCGACTGGGTAGAGTCCTTGTCGCAGACTTGGACGCGGTCGACCGAGGGGATAGCTAGAGTTACCCTTTGCGGAGAGTGTGCTCGCACCGCGGTCCTTGGAGGGTGGAAGAGACAGGCGTCGTGTCCAATCGCTTCAACACGCTCTTCTTGCGCAATGGGGAAAACGTGCAATGCGCCGAGGTGATCGAGGACCTGAACACCAGATTGGACGGGAAGAGGTCGACCAGCCAAGGGTACCCGTAGCAGCGCTGCAAGCCTCCCGTACCTCCCTTACTAGGCTTTTGACCGCCCACTGGGCGGGGTGGACGCTGGCTGCAGACGCGGCGTGTGAAACCTGGAAAGTGGCACTCCACTCGAGCGCCACAAATAGTCGGTCGCTGACCTCATGACGCGAACACGTCGGCGATCAAAGGACTTTGCGACTCGCATGATTCAATGATGACTCGGGGCTCGTCTCGAGCCTCCGCGGGTTACCACACAGGACGTCTGGAGGGGAGGGGATCTCTAAGTTAGCTGCAGTTTGGCACGCGAATGGTTGCCTTGGCCCTAACCGGCATTGCTACCACTTACGTTATGTACCCGCAGCAGCTGATAAAGATAACGGGACGAGGTGTGGAGTTGGAGTTTTGGGATAGACATGCAGAGTACGATATTCGCGCATGGGCGCAACACCCTTCTGCGAGGACCGAGGGAAAGACCTCCGAATGCTGGCAGAAGGAATCCGGGCAAGACGACGGTGGCTGAACGAGGGTGGGTTGCATGCAAGGAGGTGGGCTCCGGCCGGCTGCAATGTCCGCTTTTTTTGATCGGATATTTTCCATTGGCCTTTCTTACATTCTTGAACTTGGGAAACATGCATTGAACGTGCATGAGAGTTGGCACTTGCGGTCTACTTTGTTCAGAGAATGTGTCGGGATTATTCGCGCATCATGTGAAAGAAACCGAATGCGAGAGTTGGGGCATCAAGACCAGCCATGCAGACCATCAACCCAAATCTGCGTGGCAAGGGTAGGGATCTTCAGCCAAGTCTGCGTACACAAAGCAAAACTGCGGATCGATAGCGACAGGACATGAGAACATGAGAAGCACATCCAGCAGGTGGCGAGTCTTGGAAAGCAGACATTTAGGTTCCCTGTGGAGGAAATGGTTCTTGACTCTCTTGGCTTGGAACCCTCCAATCCACCCTGTTCTTTCAAAGTTTTCCTGGTGTACGAAGTACTGCATGCATAATTTCAACATCAAATTTGTGCCTGACATTGTCTTCTTTCTGGAACAGCATGTTTCGTGTCTTTTCTTCCACGCAGCACGGCTCCTCAAATAACAATCGGAGATCTGTGCTGTGGTGAAAGCTAGAACTCTGCGGTCTGAGGTATCTATCTGCGGCATTCTTATTATCGACCGTAAGCATGACGACCTCCCTCCCACCGAACGACTGTGAAACGTCGTAGGATAGATTCCTGAACCAAGTCGATGTTGACCTTCGCTGCGTGTAGTATGAGCTGGACCTGTGCGCACACAACAACAGGACGTCGGTCTCCCGTGTTTTGTTGGCCAGAGGAGTGATGTCTTGTAGTTGCGCCTGCGACGACTGTACACAGCAGCCGTTCGCAAGGGAGGAAGGAAGGACGTACGACAGTGGCTCGTGCATTTGCGACAACTGTCCTCACATCTTCTGATATCACAGGAGGCTCTGTGGAGTTGGTCCAAGGTCGTCGATAGACCGTGTTCTAGACCTCCATGTCAACATTGTCCATTTGCTTCGGTGAAAAGTGCAGCCGTTCCTGTAGACATTTGGTTCAGCCGCCTCGACGGCAGCCAGGATGCCACGCGAGTCGGCAGCAGGCAGCTCTAATGGAGCTTTCCCCAGATCTTGTCCCCTTCTGGGACACCTTCGGTGAGGCAAGCGACCCGAAAGGCAACTCCTCCGGGAGGAAAATGCGCCCGGTGTTTAACCGGATTGCCCTCGCGTCTTAACCCGAGCTGCGACAATCGCAACTCACTCTCACCACCGTCATCTTCCGGAACGACGGCATCATCTCTTTTTGTGCCCACTGTACTCACAAAAATCATGGCGGGCCCAGGTAGTGGCCGCGACCAAACCAACAATGATCCGACAGGCAATTTCGGGGGCTCAGGTCTTCCGCAATTCAGTTCACCTTACTACCCCATCGACACCGAGCTGACCAACCCGTCCACCAGCTACAACCTCCCTAACTATGCCCGACAAATGGAAGATTCGGCAACTTCTGAGGGGAAGATGGAACATGAGAACATGAACAACATACCTATGGACGCGAATGGGGCTGCGACTTCATCTGTGCTTGATCCCGCCATGGCCCCTCCTCAGACACCAAGCCAACCTGGTTTTATGCCGACTGGAGGTCGTTCAAGCCTTGACGCGTCGGCCGAGACACCGCAAGAACCCCAGACTGGAGACAAGCGAAAGCGCTCAAAGGCGTCTCGTGCATGTGATGAGTGTCGCAGAAAGAAGGTACAGTGAACTCTCTCTGAAAATTTGGCAAGGGTACTTTGATACTGACCTTTCTTCTCCAGGTCAAATGTGACGCACCCACCGAGGCTGACGGTACCCCAAAGACTTGCACCAACTGTCAGAAGGCTGGCGTCAACTGTGAGTTTGAACGGAAGCCTATGAAGCGTGGCCCAAGCAAAGGGTAAGTTGTCCAAGACAGATGTTGTCTCTCACATTGCTGTCGGGTGAAATCTGACGCATGACATAGATACATCAGCCAGTTGGCAGAGCGAGTCCAAGGACTAGAACAGAAGCAGCGCCAGTCTCTCGACGCCGGTCAAGGCGGGTTTGCCGAGAGTTTTTCACCTGACGACCAGACCGGTCCTGGTTTTCAAAACCGTGCCCCGTCTTATTCTGCACCTTCAACCTTCAACCCTTTTCCCAGAAGCGAGTATCAGCGCGATAGAATTCCCAGCGTCGGTTGGTCTGCTCAATCTCCTGATTCCGTCCTTCGATCTCGAGCCATTGGGAGCCTTGCAATCGCACCGCACGAGTCCTTTCCCACCTCATTTCTAGAAGACGCGCCGAACCTGAAATTTCAGATTCGAGATCCGTCTCAATCCTTCTTCGGCGAAATTTTCGGCTCTCGTTCCTCCAAACGCCAGCGTACTCAAGGACCCGACGACGACATGCCGCCTGTACAGTCTCTGAACCTAGATGAAGCTTTCCTCAGCAACTACTACCAGCAATACCATCCACTGATCGCGCTTCTTCCTGAAGCCGGCCGTGTCATCGCCATCGTGGCCAATGCGGATCCCGTGATGCAGCATGCCTTCGCGACCGCCATTGAACTCTTACCAGACCTTCGAGCCACACGCACTGTCAATGGTGTCCACGACGCGAACACAACCCTCGACCCAGCTATCAGCCTTCCGAGAAAGACCCTCAAGTCCGATCGTTTCCAAACCTATGACTCTTTGCAACAATATGTTTTCGCCCAGGGTACAGGAACTGCATTGCACCGCACTGAAGACGAGAATCTCACAATGGTTTGGACTATGGCCTTGCTTGCGATCGGCGCGGAGAATCACGTCAAGCACTTGAAGAACAGCAGCCCTCTGTCTAAGTCTGTCATGCTTCCACTGGCTCGATTCGTTCTCGACCAGGTTCGCACCGACAATGCTGGAATTTCGAGCTCTGCCAGCGATAGACGACAGACCACATATCCTGACGAGGTGACTCAAGCCCACAACAGTCTCGGTGTGATGATCCAATACCACGCACTAGGTGTCGGTCTTCCTGCGTCCGGTCTAGTTCCAGCGAATTACCCAGTCAACGTACGCGATTTCAACGTGGAGAAGATCCCGCTCGAAGCAGCCTACATCGCCACCGGCTCAAACCTCATCGAGATGCTCGCTCAAGTCGTCCTTGAAGGTGACAGCAGTCAGGATCTTCGCGCTCTCAGCGGCTTTCTTCTTCAACGACACTTCGACACTCACCTCAGTCTCTATGGCGGCTCTCTGCGAGACAGTACTCTCCCAAACCAAATTCACTGCTTTCTCGAGTTGATCCTTGCGCCATTCCCACATGTGGCACCCGGTAACTCTGTTGCCGTCTTCCCAGTGGTCAGTGCTCTTACATGGGCCGACAAGTTGGCGACGGTCCTCATCAGCGACGCTCAGACAAGCTCGGCTGCCGCGCGCTACAACCCTCTCGACCTGTACACCTGGTCTCTTGCCACGACCTCTCTCTGCCTCTTTGCCACCGATGCCAGCACTAGGGCACTGGCCGAGTTCGCCGTGAAGCGTCTCGGTGATCTGCGCTCGGAGCTTCAGAAGAAGTCCGACGCCTTTCACCGGGCCTTCGGTCTGGAGTGGTTCTTTGGAGGCCGGGTGGAGCCTTGGGCAGACGTGCTCTTGGCGATGATCGACCAGGCGGAGGGTCGTGCCGCTGCTGCCGCGGCGGGTGACGGTGGCCACGACGTGGCTGTCGTCCCCAACTTGGAGCAGGTCATGATGAGGGGCCTGTTGAACGGGGTGTTGTTCTTTGCGAAGAACATGTAGAGGGTGGTCGTGGTGTTTGGCCTCGGTGAGGAGGCGGTGCGCAGGGGTGGAAGGGGGGTGGGAGGGGGGGGAAATCGTGTACATTGATGTACAGTAGCTGGCGGGCTGCCGGAAGACGCAGCCGCGTCGCCAACACGGGCGACGACGCCGTTGACAGTCAACGGCGGCCTAAATGGCATTTACCTTCAAAAAAACACCGCTTGTTCACGCTTTGTTCTTCCGCCCGTCGTGACTAACATTAGCCCATCTGTTGTACTCAACAGCCCTTGATTTGCATCTCGTCCGAAGAGCGGCCTCCTCAACTTATTCCGCCGCCGCCGCCGTCGCCACAACCGTTCAACGACGAGGAACACGCTCTCCCAAAGTCGTATGACCCGGTAGTGAAACCAGAGAACGCCTATACCTCTAAATACATATAACATTGGCGACGGCGACTGTCCTGTCGCCCTCCTCTCTTACACGCCATCGTGACAAAGCCGCCACCAGTGCTCTCTGGGCTGACTTTGGCGTCTGTCCTACGCATTAGTCATAACAGCTTATGTATCGGTACTGTTACTACGATCGACAACGCGACGCCCTTTCCAAGGCTTGTGGACAACAACCAAGAGGCAGGCCGCAGGTGGTAAAGTCTTTCGCTAAGATACATATTACCGCTAACGACGGGCGGCACGCTTGTTTATCAGCAAAGCTTATGATATGTCAGAGACATATTCAAAAGATAGAGCGCCTGATGGCCTGATGGTCTCGACTGATTGTGGAGCGGAGGTTGGGCAACACCGACCTCAAGTTGCGGTTTCGAAGCAGCTGCTGCGGGGCGCCTTTCTATTGCTCATTATTACGAGCAAGTAATTATTGTCCTCAAGACCGCAACATCCGGTATAATTACACGTTATTTACATGCTTGGAAGTGGACCGTTGAATCAACGTCCAGGATCCAACATCCCATCTTCCTTACGTCCGTTAGTGTTGGAAGGACCCAACAACACATCATGGCCACCGCGTTCCAGACCGTTTTCTCGTGGCTACAATTCCTCGCCCTTGCATACATTTTTGCCAAGGCCATACGAGTCCTGCAGTTCTATGTCCTCTACTCGTCTGATCTCTCGCAATACAAGCCCCCCTCCGGCCAGCCGTGGGCGCTCGTGACGGGAGCGAGTGACGGCATTGGGAAAGCATTCGCGCGGGAGCTATGCCGGCGAGGCTTCAACGTGATCATCCACGGTCGCAACGAGCAGAAGTTGCTGCGCGTAGCGGCTGAGCTGGAAAAAGCCCACCCCAACCGGGAAGTGCGGCTGCTGGTCCTCGACGCCGTGGCGGCGCCCTGGACGGACGAGACCGACAGGACGGTGCTGGACGCGGTGGACGGTCTCAATCTCACGATTCTAATCAACAATGTCGGCGGCGCGGGCGGTGTCCAGCCCACGTGGGCGACCGTCGCACAACGGTCGGCCTGGGACCTGGACATGCATATCAACCTCAACGCCCGATTCATGACGCAGATCACGAGGGTGTTGATTCCCGTGCTGGCGCGGGGACGGGGACGGGGACAAGGCACCACGAAGGACCAGTCACAGCGGGCGGCTATCGTGAACATCAGCAGTGGTGCCGAGCTGTTGCCTGCACCGTACCTGGTCGTGTATTCAGCTGCCAAGGCGTATGTCTCGCGGTGGAGTATATCGCTGGACGCGGAGCTGCAAGGCGATGGCCTCAAGATTGATGTCCACTCCCTTATCGTGGGGGCCGTGGCGACGCCGAACACGGGCCATGATGAGTCTAGCGTGAGCCTGTTCTGTCCTGATGCCGACACTTTTGCGAGAAAGGCGTTGCCCAAGTTGGGCTGTGGGCATGTCGTTTGCACGCCGTACTGGCCGCACGGGTTGCAGGTTGGGGTTATGGGTTCTATGCCGGCGTGGCTGGGGGCGAAGTTCATGCGTGATATGGCGAGGGAGGCGATGGCGAGGGCGGAGAAGGAGCAGTGAAGGGAGGAGATGTAGGACAAGAAGGAAATGGATTGAAGTTGGAACGACAGTAATTGAATTTGTGCTCAGAGTCGAGAAGGGCAGAGGACAGACGCCATCCAGTTACATACACTACTGTGCCTACCTGCTCCTTTCCCCCGAGTCCAAGAAGCTCCCAGCACAGCAGTCAGCTACCATGGGAGCTTTGTGCTTTGTTGCCCCATATCCAGCCAGTACGCTGCAACTCGACCAGCTTTGATCTGGCGCAAGTTTGGGATTGAGGTTCATCCTCTGCCCACGCTCCGCTCCGCAGCCTTCCTTTCGCCGCGAAGCTTCATTGTCACAGCAACACGCCGGCCGCCAGCCTCCTCTCTCGTACCGTTAGCGCCCTGAAACCTCGATCCTCAAAGCCTCCTCCTCTCTGCCATCGCAGTGTCCTCTTTCGCAGCTTCGTAGCTTCAGCGTTGCCAAAATTCCGCCCCCCGGTCCCCCCAATAGCGCACAACAATCAGCGAAGCGGTTGTGACACTCCCGGTTGAACTCCAACAGCACCGATACGTGGCAGAAAATGAATGTCAGTACACACCCGGATGGGCGAGAGGAGATGGCTAGTAATATCTGCGCTCGGCGTTAAAAGACGCGTTCAAGACGTATGCCGCGAAATGTCAGCACCTCCGAATTTTACCTCATATGCGTACCACCCCCTTGTCGCGAAGAATGCTGTTTATCTGAAGAGTTCTTGCACTTTTGAAGCTTCAAGACATAAGAGTCGATCTGACAGCTAGCCTGGAGCTGCTCTCCAGATCCCTAAGAATAAGCTTTAGGATCTCCATTGCCGAGAACAATACGACTTCCCTTCGCGGAGTAGTCCGTCCAACCTCGACGCCATGTCAATGACTATCTTACATCTCTACCATCATGGCATTAGAGCCAAGAATCCCATTTACGTAGGAAGTTTTTCTCGGTGTTCGCCGGTAGCCGACAGGCAGGAGCGTGAGACTGAGCATTGGCGCTAAAAGGACACAATACACAGTAAGTAGGCGTGGTAGACCAAGGACCAGTCGAAAGTTGCTGCCTAGGGCTTCTTGTCAGCAGGGAGGAGACCCGTCCGGGATATATCACAGTATATCAGATCGGAGGGATGGGAGCATATTTCCAGTGGGCACAATAGGACCTGTGTAGACAGTCTAGCAAACCACCACCACAACTCGTCCACCATGTCTACGACCACCGAGCTCCAGCAGCAAGAGTTCACCAAGCTTGAGCTCCGCACCGCCTATGGCCCCGTCTATCGGAATGTGTCGACAAAGCCGGCGCGGAATGCGCGCGCGGACGAGATCCCCTTGATCGATATCAGTCCGATCTACGGAGACGCGGACGCTCGGAGGGCGCTCGCCCAGCAGATCAAACACGCTGCCGAGAACACCGGGTTCTTCTACGTTCGGAATCACGGTATCCCAGACTCGGCCGTCGAGGGAGCCTTGAACGCGTCCAAGGCCTTCTTCGCACAGCCGGAAGACAAGAAGCTGCTCGTGTCCAAGCACAAGGGGAAATGGTATAACGGGTATGCAGGCAACGGGTCAGGGATGGCTAGTCCATCCGAGGGACGTCAGTATCACCCCCTCCCCTGCAGGAGTGCTTTGAAATCCCCCTCCCCAATGCGTAACACACATTGACCGTGCGGTGGGCAGTGGACTATCGAGAATCTTTCTCTTGGCGGTACGAACCACAATACGATCCCGAACCCAAGGATCCCAATGCTGTACCGGCCGAAGTGCAGCCTTACATCCGGGGCGAGGACTACGTGTGGGAAGGCACGGAGCACCTACCGGGTTTCAAAGACGGTTGCATCACCTACTGGCAGGAGTGCCTCAAACTGGCTCGGCGGCTCGTCAGGATCTTCGCGCTCTGTCTCGATCTCCCTGAAGACTACTTCGACTCGGTGACGACGTACCCGGGAAGCGATGGCGTGTTTAACTTCTATCCGGCCATGTCGGCGGAAGCAGCGGCCAAGAGTCAAGATATCGGGATTGGCTCGCATACCGACCTTCAGTGTTTCACGTTGCTTTGGCAGGACATGAACGGTGGGTTGCAAGTGCTGAGCAACGAGGGGGAGTGGATCAAGGCGACACCACTCGAGGGCACGTTTGTCGTCAACATCGGCGACTATCTGATGCGCTTGACGAATGATCGGATGAAGTCGACGGTTCACAGGGTGTACAATCGGTCCACGGTTGACAGGTATACCATACCGTTCAAGTTCTGTGGTCTTGTGTGTCTCCGGCTGGGCTGACTTTCACCAGGTATTCCATGCCGTTCTTTTTCGGCTTCAATTTCAACGAGAAATGCGGAGTTCTGCCGAGCTGTGTGGACGAGGACCATCCGGCCAAGTACGAACCGATCTCGTGTGGAGATTGGTGTCAACTCAGGTTTCAGCAGACCGATGTGGACAAAAAGGTATCCGCGTACTGAAGGTGTGCAACACTTGGGGCTCAAGAGATGAAGGGGTAAACAGCGATGCCTGCAAGGGCTGCTTTGCAAGGCATCAGATTGCTTTTTGTCAGGCATATGCAAGCCTTGTTCATGGGCTTAGCTGTAGTATATACCAGTGACAGGACCCAATTTATAGTTTCGAAGCCCAATCTGGAGCTTTATTGTTCTGTTCGCCAACATCCAGTGCGACCAAAAATCGACTGACCATATTATAACTCGCAACGGTGGTTGTGAGCTCCACAATCTCTTGCTCACTGAAGCCCTGCGCCTTGACTTCGTCGAAGAGACTTTGGGGCACCGAGACGTCTCGCGTCATGGCATCGGCATATCTCAACACAGCCCACTGGCGATCGTCCAACGCGCCTTTTGCTGTTGGATGCAGCTGCTTCACGACCGCCAATTTCTCTTCTGTAAAACCAGCCGATTTGAGGAGGATAGGTGCGTGTGCGTTCCACTCAAACCAGGCCTTGTTGATCAGAGCAGGACGACAGATGGCGATCTCGCGGATGTCGTCTGGCAGGGAGTTCTTTGTCCGCACGGCTCCAAGGAGAGCGTTCCAGCCTGGATCTCAATTAGCGACAATTGTCCGTGAGACACGCGGTCTCGAGACACACCATCTGCGATCTTGGGGGCATGCAATAAAGTCAAGTCCAATGGAATGAGGCCCATGGCACCACGACGTGCCTTGACCCGCTCCAGCACCTCCTGGTCCTCTGCGGACAGGTTGGTGGGCGGATTCGCTACGTAATCGAGGCGCATGATGTCAAGTTGGGATCTTGGTTCTTCTGATCTGGTTTGTCAGTATATAACGGTCGTTGCTTAACCTTTCAGACACCCAGCGCGAGTCTCTCAGTCAAAGCACATCATGAAGAGATTTATTCTTCAATTCACCGAGGTGGAATACCCCGCTGTCCGCCGCATCAGGTACCGATCCTGGCCGTGTGCGGGGAGAGGTTTTGTTGCTTCTTGCTCACTTGCTCAGCTTCCCCAACAGCGGAATGGAGGCACCGGGTCCATCCCACGACTTTGCAAAAATCGGGTGTCTTTGAGGACGGTGTTAGGGTCTGGATGCCGGCAACCTCAGTAAGAGCGATGCCGCTTCGCTGATGGCAACCCACTTCTGGAACGCAATTGTGATGAATGTGAATAGCTTTTGGTCGAAGATGCTCAGGGTCGATCGAGATGATCAGGCCAGCAGAGACGTCATGGAGCATATTGAATGCAAGTAAGCACGCCGGTCTCTTGCCGCGCGTTCGGCCCATTGATTGCCCAGCTCTGGAGGCAGAGCTCTTCACACATTATTATCCTGTTTGGTTTTTCGACACATGTTTTCTGATTTCTTTCGTCGTTGTCGCCTCACTCGACCAGGCGAAACTCATTCCCGAGCGACCCACGAAGTGTGGAACCAAGGATCAGAGATGCTCGGTTTCAAGGCGCGACGTCGAGAATGTGAAACGACTGTATGTGGGTGCCCAAGAGTGTTGTCGAAAATCCATCTCCGAGGCATGGGAACTGGTTACTACTCAGTACTCCGTACGACAGCCTGATTTATTGGCAATGGTGACATTGTGGACGGTGATTCGCGCCCGGAGACGACGGGCGTTTGCAGTTGCGAGGAATTGCCTTGGCCAGAGACAGCGAGCATCACGGGCCCACGATTCTGCTTATCTTATTAGTCAAGGACAGCCGTTGAAACATGGGCAAGTGACTCGAAGATCGAATGCAGTTGCCCTGGGGCATTGAGGCGCAGCAGCTCAAACACCTCCAACAAGGTTTCTCCAACGTCCGACGGTGCCTTGCCCTATACAAATCTCACTGGCGGAACACCCTCAAATCCAGAGCGACGAGCAAGTCCGCGTGCATATGCGACATGTCTCGCTTCCGGGAGATGCCTGAAAGAGCTTGCTAAACATAAGATTTGATCACTTATCCAGTCAGGTTAGCATTTCGCAGCGACGCAAGTCCGGACTCGAGTGCGATTTCCATCCAATCCTCCACCCTCACCTCATCTTCCGTCCCTCTTGTGCCGTCACGAGACGAGGGAAACATCCCTCCCATCTTGCCTTGTTGAGCCATCTTACTGTCCAAGCCATCACTCTTGCGTCACGTCGATCTGTCCAGTCACTGCACCGCTCTTCATTGACTAGCACCACCTAGGCGGAAGTCGTTATCGTCTGCATCCCGCCTGCTTCCTATCGAAACCAACAGAACTTCGTGCCTGCCACACCCAGCAGACTCGCGACTACTTAATCCGGATCTCCCCCAGACCCAGTTGACTTCCGTCCTCATGCCTGGAATTCGTATGTTTCTTCTCTAACTTTTCTTCTTCCGCACTGCTTCCACTTGCCCGAATTACTTTCCAAACAAAGTCCATACCAATACTCTTCTAACACCAATCTCTTACTCGCAGCCCTCGACGCTATGGATAAGATCAAGGCCCTCTTCAAGCGCAAGAAGGACAAGGAGAGTAGCACTGCTGGCACCAAGACCGATACCAATGGAACTCCGGCCGCTGTGCCCAAGCCAACCGCGACAGACACCGCAGCTGCTCCGTCTACCAGCGACCCGGCTGTACCTCCCGCTGGTGAGTAGACACATATCCTGTTCTTCCTCTACGCACATAACGCTGACACGTGCCCCCCCCCACAGGTGCTGCCCCCGTCGACGCTTCCGCACCTGCCGACCCTGCGCCGGCCAACACACCAGCTGCCAAGTAGATCGCGGCCTTTCGGAACGGTTACGGTGCTTGATGGACAATTCAACAGCTCGAAGCCACACAACATGAAAGTGGCACTCAAGTAAAGAGCGACAAATTCATATCCCGGCCTTCAAGTCGGCAACCGAGCCTCAATTAGTCGTCGACGCAGACACCCCCATGCCATTTCGCGCGAATTCAGTATTGCCCTTGAGCCTGTCGACGAGCGTCTAATCAACCATTATACCCCTTTGACGCTGACACGAACCTTGCAAAAACAAACCAACGATACCCCCGTCTTCAGTTCAAATCACATTCCTTTAAACAGAGCGATCGAATGAAACAAACCACAGCACAAACAATCAGGCTAATGGGCTGGAACGGGATGGATGGAGGATATTGCTTTCCCTTGGAACAACAGTTGAAATCGAGATACCCCAACCGCTTCCGTTTCCCAAAGAGCAGATAGCGAGGCAGCATGATCCAGCTTCAGAGATACCCCCAAAGTCCTTCAGATAGTCAGTCAGCCTTTTCCTCTGGCCAGTAACAGGAAATTCAATTGTTCTTGCTTTCATGAAATATTGTATTGAGCTGTACGATATGCTCTGGCAGTGCTGGCTTCTAACTCAGCGTACTACCGTGCCCGACCAGGGACTCCCGTGCTTTCACATAAAAACACCTCTCTATTTGGAGGCTCTGCTCGGAACATGCAGATGCCTGTTGTTCCATCCTTTGTAAATGCTCGCGGCTGATTTGCTGTGTCACTTGCAATCTCCTGCCCAAACGTAGGCGTCGACTGCAGAAGGAGAGAAGTCTTGAGGTTGTTCCCTAGTGAGCCACGCTGGGTCTCATTCGTGGCTATAAGGAACCCCAAGTTTGAAATCGGCTCGCAGCAAGAAGAGCATGCCATCACTTGTCTCGGTGTAATGACGCTGATTCGACACTGAAAAGTACATGTTTCCCTTCACGAGTGAAAGGCGTTGTTGAAGAGCCAACTTGGGCACATCGCTGTAACATGGGAATATGCCGGTCATATCTGGGACTCCTCACCAGCGCTGCTGCTTCAATCATGGCAACTTCACATCCAGCGTAACCAAGACCGAAGAACCTCCTTTCTTGCCAGCTGTACCGTTCATTCCGCCAGCAACAGAACTCTTACTTCTCAACGACTGACCACTTTTAGACGTGGGTCGCGAGGCAGGGTATATCCTTATCGAGCGCTTCGATTTATCGCCCGGGATAAGCGAGAGCAGAATATCGTGATGCTGCGGAGATGCAGAAGCCGCGCTGTTCTGATCGCTGATGATGATATGGCTGGCTCCATTGCCGTTGACAAGTTGGGAGCTGGACATGCCGAGAGGTCGGCCTAGGTTGTGAGGGAATATCTCGACGATGTGATCGCTAAGACCTCGCGAAATGTTGTCTAGGGCGCTTTGTTCGAGCTGGACTTCTTCAGGGGACATGAGGTTCTCGGGCTGGATCGTGTGGCCGGCGCCCCATGTTCCGTAGTGCTGGGTGGACGGGTAGTCATCGTAGAGGAGTCGTTGGCGGTCAGCCTATATGAAGAATAAGTCTCTTATGGTCGGATCGTGCGACTGCGCTTCACATACATCAATCTGGTCGTGACCACGCAGGCCTAGACAGGAGAGGCAGACTCCCATGATGGCGCGCTGCCTGTGTCATGAGACTGCGATCGATGAAGCGCCACTGTCATACATCCGGCGGCCACATACTGAGGTGCGCTACGTTTTCATCGTGCAAAGACCAAAGCCCCAAAAACTGACAGCTTCAGCAGAATGCAAGATGGTCATCCTGACGCGAGATACATCATCTGGTTCGCCGACGGCTCGCTTGATTCGCGTCACTAAAGTTTTTCCGTTCCGATCACTTTGGTTTCCTCGCCATCACGCTCAATTCACCTTCTGCTCACAACTAGTTGTCCCTTCAATCTGCCACCTAGGCAGCTCAGGTGGCTGTTGCACCTCTCAGTAGAGTTTTGCAGAGACGCAACTCAACCCTCCCATGGCCTCCTCCAAGGACGCGAATCGATCCCCAAGAACATATCCTTCACCGCCTGCATTTGCCGGCTTTCGCTATCTGGAACCACTTAGACAGGAACATGGTCGGCCAGATCAGTCGACAGAGTGAAACAGCCACCCCTTTACCTCTTCCAATTCAAGCATATCTTGTTCGCCACCCTCTTGCTTTCATCCAGCTCATACCTCGCGTGCCTTGCTTGTTGATGTCACCAAGCACGGAAAGAATTCAAGGAGCAGCATCATCGGAGCAAGGCACCAATGCTGCAGGCTTTGTTACCCTTCAGCATTTTGCAAAGTGAGACAAGCCCTTACTGATTGTGCCGTCCTGGAATTCATTGTCTCTGTGACAAGAATAGCATTGTTGGATTTCCATCAGAGGACCATAACCCTTGCGTCGGACATGGCTTGCCAAGGATGGCATTTCCCCCCTTTCCCATGAGGCTATCACAAATGTGAGTACCTGTCGAGGGTTTCGCCAGCCTCATCTCCGCCCAGGCTCTGCAAGGCATTCCCACATGGGATTCTATACCGCGGCTTCTCTGAGACACTCATTCTTTCGAGGACGGCACGCGTGATATTGGATCATGGTTCAAGATATATAGCCACTCAGGCTGATGCTCGAAAGGTTTGAATGTTCGTCAACCAATTCATTCTTTCAACTTCCAGAGTCTCTCATTACTAACCAACAGGGTTTTGCCATTCGTTTAAAAACCAACTTACAGTCTCTCGTTCAAGATGCGATCTACCCTTATTGCCCCTGCCTTGTGGCTAGGTGTGGCCACTGTCTTTCCTGGCGCTTCTGCCCAGGACGATTCCACCGATCCGGCAGATTGGCCATGGCCAGCTGAGCCCTACCCGGGTGCCAGCATCTGGCTCGACTGGATCAACTCTGCTAGTTCCAGCTCTACCAGCAGCTTGACCACCACAAGCACGACTTCTAGTACCACCACCACCACCATAATGGACATCGATTTAACTTCCACCGATGTACCTACTTCGTCGACCGAGAACGTTTCGGATACTATAACAACATCTTTGGTTATTTTGACCTCAACATCCGAAAGTGCTGCCGATACCAGTGCAACTTCGTCTGCCTCAATCGAGGACTCTGCAACATCATCCACCTGGGCATGGGCTTGGACAACCACCCCCGAGAGTTGGGAGACCACAGCCACGACCTCAGCAGGAGAAAGCCCCACTACGACAATTTCGGATGCTGTCGCAACCACAACTTCAAGCGATACTTCGAGCCCCTCTTCCTGCCCGTACTCCGGCTTGTCCCTTCTCAGTGGCACAGATTCATGTGTCAGGTACAACTTCGTCTGCGACAGGATGTACGGGGAGAGCAGCTTCCGCGGGGGCTGGATCACTAGGGATTCTCCAGAGCTATGCGCTCGCCGTTGCGACACGGTTAACGCCAACCAAGGTGCTGGCACGTGTGTGGGCGTTGTCTTCGATACTACGACCGATACGGACAACTGCCGGGTGCTCAAGAACCTCAACAACCCTATCGACAGCCCCGACACCATTGCCCTGCTCGTTGAGCGAGACGCAAATTGTGGCAGGGTGGTTAGTACCACAGCCGTCTCGGATGCATCCACCTCTTACGCGGACGTCCCTACCTCGACTTCTGACGCCTGGACTTCCGATCCCTCAACTTCCGAGACCTGGACTTCCGAGACATCAACTTCCGAGGCCTGGACTTGGGAGCCCTCAACTTCTGAATCCTGGACTTCCGAGGCCCCAACTTCTGAGACCTCGACATCTACCTCCGATATTGTTATTGCCACAACCACTTCTGCATCCACAATCACAGACATTCCAACCTCAGCAACTTGGTCTACAGCTACACGTGGCGCCTGGAGCGATTGGACCAGCGGCTCATGGAGCAGCAATTCCGGATGGTCATCGGCCACTTCTAGCGGAGACTTCACGCTCACCACTACGACTAGCTCGGACGCCATCCCAACCCTCGCGACTACATCGGTTCCCTTCCGATTGAACGAAACAGTAACGACTTCCGCCACCTCTGTTTCAGGTAACTTCACCTACACCTGGGCAACCAGCACCACCAGCACAACTGGCGTTTCCAACGACACCGTGACGTCCAGCACCGTCGCGTCTCCTGCCTCGACTACTGCCTCCTGGTCCTGGGGCAACTCTACCAGCTCCATCAGTGCTCCCGTCACGACGACGTGGCAATGGAACTCCTCTTCTACTGTTGCCCCCACTACAACTTCATACACCAATGCCACGAGCTCTGCTGCCGCAACGTCCACGACAAGCAACAGTTGCCCGGCGTCCACCACCACTCTCACCCTCACGGTCTCTGGGGCCCCCGGCGAGGTCACTGGTCCCATCGTCACTGTCACTGGGACGGTTACAGAAACCACCACCAGAACGAAAACGAAAAAGACCACAGAATATGAAACGATCACTTCGACGTCCACCGTGTCGGCGACTTCAAGCGTTACTGTCTTTGTGACTACAACTCATACCGTTGGTCAGCGGTGGGGACGGTGGCACTGGTAGACCGTGACATGGTTTGCGAGGAGCAGAGGGATGCAAGAGCTACGTGTCAAGTCAAACATTGAAAAGAGCAGAGGAAACGCACTGATGATGGGTTTAAAGGAGTTATGAGAGCTTATGAGAGCCAAGGCAGCAACGATTATGCTCACGTCCTGAACGTCATTTACTTCTAGAATTTTGGGTTCGGCGTCTCGGCAAGGGTCTTGTTCTAATCTATTAGACTCAATCTTTCTCTAAATGCAATAGATTTTCCGCAAAAATCCACAGAGGTCATAACTTCGCTGCTCTGGATGCTGACTTGTTGCTCCAAACTTGCACTTCTCGGTCTGCCAGATAATCTTGCGGGAAGTACTGGGGGCCCAGGGTTTTCTTGACCACCTTGCCCGTGCCACTCTTGGGCAATTCACCCTTGATGAGCCTCAAGAGCGTTGGCAGCTTGTATCCAGCAAGCCGACCTCGTACGTCAGCGCGTAGGTCATCCAAGCTCAGCTTCTTTGGATCTCGGTTGTTCTCCTTGTAAAACTCTTGAGCAACTTCGTCGTCCCGGAGTGACACGACCGCACCGACTCGTTGCCCGAATTCCAGGTCAGGCACCCCTACTACCATAGCTTCTCCGATGTACGGCAGTGCCAGCAGCTCTCGCTCTATGTCCAGTGCAGAGATCTTGTACCCGCCAGACTTGATGATGTCAACCGACGCGCGGCCCACAATGTAGTAGTATTTCCCTTCGCGTCTGGCCACGTCACCAGACTTGAAGTAACCGTCGGCATCATGCGCGTTGGCTGTTGCTTCGGGATCGTAGATGTATTTGGAGAACATGTTGCAAGTCTTGGCGAGAATCTCCCCTTCGTCGCCCTCTGAGAGCTTGACGTCGACTCCGTATGTCAATTCACCGACCGAGCCATCGGGTATGTCTTCGGCGGGGTCGACAGACATGTTGAAGACGACGCCCAGCTCGGTAGATCCATACCGTTGCACGATTCTGCGACCCATGAGACTGGTCCAGAAATCGTTGATGGGCTTTGGCAAGGCGGAGGTGCCGCAGAGACAGACCTTGAGTGCCGCGGCGGCGTCCCTGTAACTCCTCGCCTCGGCAGGCGAAAGCTTGGTGGCGCGCTCGAGGTAATACCGCATCATTCTCATGTATATCGTCGGCACGCCAGTAAAGTGCGTCAAGCCACCTTTCCGCCACCGATTCCACGTCCATTCGGGATCAAAACTGCCGGATTTGAACTCGATACAAGCGCCTGTTTGGATGAACGGGAAGAACGACACCCATATGCCGGTGGCGTGGTGGACAGGGAGTAGATGGAGGAGGGTGTCGCTCTCTTGCAGACCGATCTGTTGCGCGAAGGTCACGCCGCCGTCAATCATGGCCGCCCGTTTGAGCACGGCGCCCTTGGGGGGACCTGTCGTCCCAGAAGTGAAGATGACCACACCTGGCGCATTTGGATCTTGGTACAGATTCGAAGAGATCTTGATCTTGTCCAACGCAATCGGCGCTTCCCCGTCGATGGCATTGATGGGCACAAAGGCAAAGTCTGCATTGGTCGTGCCCTGAATTTCTCGAACCACGGCCTTACCAAGCTCGAGAACTGGAGTAGCAGCGATGAGAGCCGACGACCGCGCCTTGTTGACGTAGTAGCAAGCCTCCTTCACAGGCTGCGCGCTGCTGAACGGGCTGGCAGCGGCTCCCAAGGCCATAATGGCCAGCACTCCCACGACAAACTCATACCCGCCAGGAGCGAGAAGACTGACGAAGACCTCCCTTCCACTCCGCAGGTCATCCACAGTTTGAGGTGGTAACGAATCCCGCAAGACTCGTCGCAGGATAAGGACATCGCTTAACAGCTGGGCGGCTGTCCTTTCAATACCCACATTGACATCGCGTATCGCCGGCCTAGGGTTGGGTCGGTGAGCCAGGGTTAGCAGGCGAGCGAAAAGGGGGTCGGCAGGAAGAATGTCGTCCCCCGTGTGACTTGGTACGAAATCGGTTCTGTCAAACCGGGGCTGCGGCTGCTCCTTCATCTTGCCTTCCTGCTTGCCGCCAGCAGCAGCAGCAGCATCATGAGTCGCCGCAAATGATGCTTCTTGTAGCTTTCCAGCAGTGTCCAAACCCACCTATGGACTGGCGGCCGCACTCTGTGAGATCCCCACGGGAGAAATGCCGCTTCTGCCAATCACGGCGATTTCTTTCAGGAATGGGACAACGCCCAGCAGCCTCGGCACTTACACTGGCGGTGAGGGGCCCTGGTATCGCCTAGGCATCTCCAACGCCGTGAAGATGTTGCCGTGGCGGATGACAATGTGTGCTCCGAGACGTCGCGTGAGGCCGGTTATATTTCTGATATAGCCCCAGACATGCCCTGAATCTGACTGGCGAGTCTGACTTGCTGCTTGTGACTTCACGCCGACCAAGATGGCTGACTTCACGGACAAACTGCGTCCCGCTGAGCCTCAAGGGCCGAGTATCCTGGCTCAAGAACGAGCAGGATCCAACATCAAGGTCGATGAGTTATCACATCACTTGCTTTCGCGCAATGACTTTCTCAACCGGCAGAAGAGGATCCTCTCCATATTGGAGCCGCTTCCGATCTTTTGTAAGAGAAACCAGCTCAACATGGCCAGGCCGGACCGATACCACCTTGGCCTCGCACGAGCAAAGACGCTGAGAAGGCTGTCGGTGAAGCACGGTTGGGACCGAGAGGACTACACGATGGCAGACTATCTGATGGACGAGATGGGCCCGTACGCCCTGCAGGGTACCATGTTCGTCACTTCGGTCCGAGAGCAGAGCAACGACGAGCAGAAAGCGTACTGGCTTCCCAAGGTCGAAAACTTCGAGATCATTGGCTGTTACGGGCAGACCGAGCTGGGCCACGGTAGTAACGTCAAGGGGATTGAGTGTCAAGCCAAATGGGACCCTCAGACCAAGGAATTCATCATCCACAGCCCGACTATAACGGCCAGCAAATGGTGGAATGGCGCCTTGGGCCGAACAGCCAACCATGCCATTGTTGTCGCTCAATTGTTGCTGCCCGACTCGAAGACCGGGAAGTACAAGTCGTACGGTCCACACCAGTTCATAGTCCAGATCCGGGACATGAAAACCAACAAGCCGCTCGATGGGATTGTCGTCGGCGATATTGGCCCCAAGTACGGCTACCCCGGTATGGACAACGGCTACATGCTCTTCGACAACTTCAGGGTGCCTCACTCGGCACTCCTCTCCAAGTACTCCGGGGTCGACCCTGACAATGGCACATACATCAAGCCACAAAACCCGGCCGTCGTGTACGGGTCCTTGACCTTTGTACGGGCGCAGATCATCATGCACGCGCGCCTCATCCTGGCGAGAGCCGTCACCGTGGCCGTCCGATACCTGTCGATCCGGCGACAGTTCTCGGATCGCGACTCGAAGGACGCAGGCGCGCCCGAGCAAGCCGTGCTCAACTATCCAACGGTGCAGATCCGCATCTTACCTCTCCTGGCCACAACGTTCGCGCTGCACTACACGGGAGAAGCCATGTACAAGCTCTACTGGGGCACGCGCCAACAGATCGAGAAGACAGGCGACTTCTCGCGACTCGCCGAGATGCACGCCGCCTCGTCCGGCCTGAAGTCGCTCTGCACGACGCTCGCGGCCGACGGCATCGAGACCTGCCGCCGAGCGATGGGCGGGCACGGCTTCGGCGGCGGGAGCGGCATGATCGCCCTCAACAACGAGTATCTCTCCAAGCCGACCGTGGAAGGCGACAACTGGATGATCACACAGCAGACGGCCGCGTACCTGATCAAACGAATGGGCGAGGTGGTCGAAAAACCGCGCTTGAAGCCGACCGACTCCGTGGACGAGCAGTTCCAGGAATACATCATGAACACAAAGGCGTATAACAAGCGGGCCAACAACTTCGACGTCGTCGGCTACCCGGTCGAACTGGTTCGGGCGTTCAAGCACCGGGCGTCCTACTTCGCCTACCAGGCCTACCAGGCCCGGGTGGTGGAGAAGAAGCCGTGGACCAGCATGATGCTCCAGCTGCATAAACTCAGTCGCGCGCACTCGGAATCCCTGCTCGTGTCGAATTTCTACGACGCCGTCTTCACCGACACGCCGAACCCGCCCCTCGATGCTGCGACGCTGGATGTCTTGAGGGTGCTCTTCCGCCTGTTCGCGCTGTTCACGCTCGAGATCTCGGCGTCGGAGTTCCTCCTGGCCAAGGCCTTGACGGTCGACCTGCTGCAGTATGTCGCGCCGGCGATCCAGGACCTCATGGCGCAGGTTCGTCCCCATGCTGTGGCGCTGGTCGACGCGTGGGCCATTCCAGATTACTTGCTCGAGAGTGCGCTGGGGAGCTACGACGGCGATGTGTATAATCGGCTGTTCCGCAAGGCGCACAAGGAAAACCCGCTGAACCTGTTGACTTTTAATCCTGACTGGAGGACTGAGGAGATTGTCATGGGCGAGGGTGAGGAGAATGCGAGGACGAGGCTCGAGGCTCTGGCTCTGGGCGTCACGGCGAAAGACCATGAGCAGTCTGGTGCGTTGAAGCCAAGGCTATAGATGGAGAGAAAAGAGTTTCCATCGAGACTCACGTAGTACGTCCTAGAAATGCACGGCTTGAAATCCACACTTCTGAAATCCACGGCTTGTATACGGTCGATACGTAGTCTAATCTAGATCTTCGCCTTGGCTGCTGTCCCGACCCTCTTCCTGTGCACGTAGCTGATGGCCTTGAACTTATCCAGCGCCTCACCCCACAGCTCCGACCTCAACAGACCGTAGACACCCATGGTCGCCCGCGGGGCGATCGTCTGGGCGAACTGCACGGCGCGCTCCCTCATCCGGTCGGGCTCGCAGACCTCGTCGACGATGCCGTCCTTCAGCGCCTCGGTGCCCGTCCACTTATGCGCCTCGAGGAGCATTTTCCTCGCGATGCGGGGGCCCAGCTTCAGGCGTGGCAGGGCGCCGATGCCGTCGAAGTGTAGCCCCAGATTGACGGGCGGCATGCTGATGAAGCCGCGCTTGCTGTTCATGATCCGGTAGTCGCACGACAGCGCGAACGGGCAGGCCCCGCCGAAGGTGTGGCCCGTGATCAGCGCGATGGTCGGGTATGGGTAGTCAACCAGCGTGGCCAGCAGGGGGTAGAACCCATCGGCGTTGGCGTAGATGTTGGAGTCCGACTCGTCCAGTTCGAGCCCCGTGCACCAGAACTTGTCGCTGAAGGACGAGATGATGACCGCTCCCGGCGCGTCGGGCTTCATCAGGTCACGCTCGATGTAGCGGAGCGCGCTGATGATGGTCTGCGCATAGGCTTGGTTCAGCCGGTTCTCCGGCGGCTTCTGCATCGTGAGGACATGGACGCCGGGGGCTGAAGCCGGAGACTCGATGGTGAGGTTGGGGAATGTTGGCGCCATGGTGACAGTGTGCTGGCTGGTTTTCTGGCGGACGGGTTAATTGGTGCAATTGTTCAGAGACCTGTGGATGGTCTTCATGGACTTTCTGCAAAAAGTCCACGCAGTCCTCAATATGGTCGGGCCTGGCGACAATATCCTCGGGACGGTAAAGGCGGCCGCGATGTGTCCGGACAGCTTGAGAGATTCTTGCTCTCCTCCCGAGACCGAGGAAGAGGTCAACTCGACTGGTGCACCTTTTTGTCTCGCCCGTGTTGCGGCTATCGCCTCGGCGTTATCTGAAGCAACGGTGACGGCAACCATGTCGGTGCTACGCCGCAGAGAGAGCTTCGCCTTCGTGGATGTGCGGGGAAGTTGGGGAATGCCGCAACCTCGGCTCGACCATTACGGCGGAGTAAAGCGAATGTACCTTTCGCGGCTTTTCCTCCGCTGTACGTGCCGCCGACGCTAAGGACAGTCTAGGCTCTATTGGGGCTAGTGCTTGCTTGGCTTGCACACCTCGGCGGTGTCTGGCTTCCATGTCCACCGCTTGATGCTCGACGTCGCCCTTAGGAGATCACGCTGCAAGGAGCTCCGGTCTGCTCGAAGCCGCGAGCACGGGCTCGCATTGATGGCATGACGGGCATCGTCTTGATCTTTCTCTATCATGCCGTGGGCAACGGGGCTTCAATGCTCGTTCTCGGAGGATCCTTGACCCAAGCTTCACGCCTATGCAACCACGGCGCGTACAATGGGCAGTGTCACCCCCCTCCTGCAGGAAGACCGTGTTCACGCGGGCAAGAAAAGGAAAACATCATTCACATTCTGCCGGTCAGTGCTGCCTCTGTCTGCACGCCTCTCTGTTCTCCAGCGAACTTTGGCGCCAACCCTAGCCTGCGACCTATCCGTTTTTGATCGTCCTCCAACCTTGCTCAGCCACCAGCAGCATGACCACAGTTTCAAAAACAATCCTTGTTCTCCATGTCAATGCAGCGTCAGTGAAGTCATCAAACCATAACACCGGGAGCGCCTTTGAGGAAGTCCAATTTTGATTACGAGAGACTGGAGGAGACTGGAGGGTTGACTGCCTTCCACGCGCATGACTCTACGCGACATCTGTCAACGGCGTGGTCACCACTTTCATTGAACCATGGACTCTCCAAGAGTAGGGACTGACCTTCGATTAGCCGCCAGGAGTGTCATCGTACAGCAAGGTTCCACTCACCTTAACGGCTTCTGCTGGGCGGGTGCGTGCGATCTATCGCGGTCACACGCCCATTCGGGTCTTGCCAGGTGTTTGACATTCTGAACTTGACAGAGGTTCTCTTGCTCTCCAACTCTTGGATGAGCTCCTCCAGTTTGCGGGCTTCATCGCTCACTTTCTCAATGCTGGCTTGGAAGCGGTTTCCTTCGGCTCTCCAGCGCCCCAAGTTGCTTCTGCAGGTTTGAAGTCGTCGGTTCTTGGTCGCTATGTCCTGGCATGTCTTGCAGGCCTCGTCGCTATGTATGACGTTGTTCACGTCAACCAGACGCGCTGGGCATGTTTCGCCCATTCGAGGCTGGCGGGGGCAACGCTGTCTCATGTTGCCCCATCTCCAATCTCCGCAGCTGAAGTCCGTTCGCTCGTAGAAACACATGTTGCGTACCAGGTCACTGATTTACGGTCCAGAGATGACGCCAGCCAACCAGGCGATTGGAACTCTAGCTGCTTCGCACACAGGTCAGTTAAGCCTTCCTACTTCATCGGGTCTTGTTGGCATGGAGCTTACTAGCGAGCTGAACCTTCTTATGAAGAGCAAACCCGGTGTTACCAGACAGAGATCTGAAACAGCAACGTTGTTGCCGAACCTTCTGCTTGTTCCTGGGTGTGAGCAGGTCTTCCTCTGACGACTGAGGCTTTGGTACTTGGTACCTGAGGGCAACGTCCCCAAACTTGTTTCAATGCTTCTGAAGATTCCCTGGTTGAAACACAACGCTCCTGGCACCAACGAAACCTGGACCACCGTCGTATTAATACCTTCCTGCCCTCCTCGACTAATTGACCTGGCAAATCAACCACTTTACCACACATCATCCTTGCGACGTACGACGTGTCATCGAACATGGCCAATCGCCAATTCACAGGCAGCATAAACATAATTCCAGTTCGGCCCAGCCTCAACATGAGGTCACTTGAGGCCGCGCATCTGCAGGTCTCTACCACTTCCCCGAGTCTTGCCATGCTGGTGGCGAACCAAACACGAGATAAGAATACTTCTTCCGACTGCACGAGACCTTTTGGCAATGTGAGCTTGTCTTGACACATCGTAGCCAGTGGGGCCACAGGCTTTCATTGACTTCAACTAGCAAGGCTCCTACTGGCTGGTCGGTCATAGTCTGCTTCATGTCGTGTGCTTTCTGTCGAATTCGATGCGGCGTGGCAGGATTTGAGTCGTGGATTGAGGGCCCGCCGAGGGGCAAGACGGCCAACAGTGTATGTATGTATCAGGAAGGTAACAAGAGCGCACGCAGTTCCCGGTAAGAAATCAGTCTAGTCTTGCAGATCCAATAATGCCGAATCGTTGCTTCCAGAGTCAGTGCCGCCAGTGCCCAGGGATGTCTGTGGATCGCAGAGAAAGCACAGCCCTGGCGTCGTCAAGCCAGGACTCACCAGCTCCTCGAGCAGGGCTCATAATTCGGTTTGTTTCCACCCGGTCCGGCGGCCGTACAAGAGCCGCAAACAACCCCTTGGCCAGCAGAGAGGTCGTTCTCTTCCGGATCTCAACCCCCGAGTCAAGGCCTGCGCTCCCCTGTTCGGTGGGTTGCTATGACAGTCAATCTGGAACAGGGGTTTCGAGATGGTGGACTGGGTGACAACACGGTTGGTTGACTGAGCCTTTTGCCCCGGGACAGGCAAGAGACCGGATCCATGCACACCCAGGTATGTGCAGAACGTAAGATCCATAGTTTGAGTGGCCATAGCTAATGGGCAGTTGACACGAAAGTCCAGGACAAGGCGGGTTGTCAGCCTTTCGTCGCGAGCATGACAAGGGCTGAGGATCCTCCTGGCAACAGCCGCTCGCCTGGTGAACAGAGGGCAGGTGGCTGGGAGATTCTCGTTTGCCCGTCGGCTGCCGTCACCAGAGTTTCTCTCATGTCCCGCATCGACCAGCACGACAACATGGCAGCGCGATGCCTTTCCCCCCCTGGTCGTCCAGCGGCGAAGTGTAATTTTGCTTATCCGCTACCGCATCGCCGTCGTTCGGCTAGCGCACAAACCCGGTCACCTGTTGAGCTGGCTCGACCGCATTGGTGGAGATAATCTGTCATTGACACTCCTTTGCCTACGCTGGGAGTCCTCCTCAGCAGCTAACCACGTTCAGAAGATTCCAAGACTTCGGCCCATACCACCAGAATGCAGACAAAACTCTGGGGCAGTCCCGGACAGGCTCTCGGACGGCCGTGTATGACTCCTGACATGCTCGTATGGCCGCTGGGAGCCTTCTTCGCCTTTCCACTCACTCCTTTGGGTCTGGTCTTGGTCGTTGTTCCGAGCTAGCAGGGCGGGTGGGTGTGGTCCGTCGATATGGGTGCTGTACTGTTGGCGACACCCGTGGTCGCTCTCTCGAATAATCCCTGTCGATTCTAACCGGCATAACACCATTGAGGATTCTCTGGATCCGAACTTTCTCCCCAGCCCGCAACGCAGAAGCCACACAGCTGTCTCGGCATGGCGAAATTTTCCATATCGTCCGCGCCTTCCTTTGCTTCTGGAAGCGACCTTCGTGGCCACGACTATCGGGGATTGCCTTCTTAGCGGTTCCTGTCACGTAACACAGGATCTAACCTTTTCTTTCCCCTTTACCCTCTTCCGTAAGTCTTCGGAGCTGATGCTCCTGCAATGCTCGCTTGTGGCAAGTGGGACCCCCCGGTCTAGGTTGTGCAGGATACCGACAGGATAGAAACAGGAGTTCGCTAGGATCGGTGCCACTGGAGGTGCCGTTTCCGCCTCACTTCATTCTCCAGCAGCATGAGAGCCTGATCATGTCGCTGGCTGACCTGCAGAGCTAACGCAGAGCGAATGTGCGTAGCATTCGTCGCTAGCTCCTTTTCATGCAGCAAGACGAACCCGCACCAACCTAGCCTGATCCTTGTTTGAAGCCTACCGACCGATGCCACATTGCAAACGAGCGATATCTGCGGCCCGATCCATGTTGTACTCGACGGGAGACGTTCCACCCTTTCTGTAACCGAGCAGGCTCGACACGGCCTTCCAGGCTTTCGGTATCCGAGAGCAGACTCGACACGAGCTATTCGACGGCCAGGAGCTCATTCACCCGCAATTCTCTGTAACGGTGCGGCTCTGCGGCGAAACAACGCCCCGACCGCGGTCACAGCGAAGCAGATTCGCTCCCTACCTGAGAGGGGTGGCTCTAGAGATGACCGGATGACGAATCTTGTGGGCTTCACCTTCCACCACGTTGAAGTGATTTTGGCTGCTCTCTCCGATCTCGACGTCCTGTCGATCGAGAATCTGCTCAGACTATCCAAATGTACGCTTACAAGGCAGGTCTTGGGACGTATTTGACGAAGGAGATCGGACGACCCCTCGATGGGCCATCAGAGCAAGCAACCCGCACCCTTTTACCACTGACGATGTTGCAGAACGAACCATTCTCGATGCCAGCAGGGACAGACAGGCAGCAAGCACACAGCCATACGAAAACACCAACCTTGCATATCTATCCAGCAAAGCAACCCACTGCTCTGGTACTTTGTTCCCGCAGACGCAGGTACCATGGAGGCATGGTGCAAGGTCCAAGTCTCCCCTGTGCCGCGCTGAGCAAGATGCAGGTTGGTCGTCGTGGAAATAATGTTCCGGGAGGCGTTTGATACAAAAAAGCCGGTGGTGCTGTGGCACGCAATCGGACACCCACCCAGCCTGTCACACCCCCCTTTCAACCTCGATGACGATGCTATGTCCGGTACTTTGGTGATGGTGGTTCTGAAACCGATTGGCACGACCCCGTTTTATTGGACTGGACCGGAGTTGATTGGATTGGAAGAAGAGTTGGTCGGGCGGCAATCCAGCTCAGGGCTCGTCACGCCCTTGGAGCAAGATCATATAGACGACTTGGGCAGCAGTGACGGTGCGAAGACGTTAGAGAATCAAGAACGGCCATTGCACGGACTTGACTGTGTCCTCTCGAGGCTCTAATCTGTCCCAACACCAGAAAAGCACTGAATTTGTGCCCGCGCCACGCTCTATCTCCATTTTGACTGTCTTTTGTCTGTCTATCCTTTCCGTTTTTCTATAAGTGTGCGGAGTCAAACAGCATCCTGCGCAATCGTTGATACTTGTTATCCATCGGGGCGTCGTCGATGTTCATACATAATTTCTGCGCCAGATCCTTTTGCAAGACGTCGTCGATTCTATATACTTGTTTCCTCACCAGAGTAGACACGGTCGAGTCTTGATACTTTATTTCCTTGCCAGGGTCTTATGCAAGACATGCTCCTTCATGCCCAGGCCAGCGAGCGCGGCCAGCACCGCCAAACCCAGGCCGGAGATGAAGGCCCCCCTCAGAGCATCCATGTAGATGCGCAAGACGACGCCTTCGTCCCAGCCGGCGGGGAGATGCTTCATGCCGTCGAGACTGTCGCGGATGCGGCGGATGACGCGCTCACTGCCGTCCATGCCGCCATACTCTGCGCGCAGCTCCTTTGTCAGGATGTTCTGAAAGACGGCGCTGGCGATGGTGATGCCGATGGTAGAACCCGTGGAGCGGAAGGCGTAGGACGCGGCGGTGATGACGGCCTGGTGTTGGTGGGCGACGCTGGAAATCATGCCCACCAGCGTGATGGTCAGCATGCCGCCGTACGCGAAGCCCAGCGGGACGGGGAACGCAAAGGTCATCCAGGCCGGGGTGGCGAGGTCGAAGGAGCAGATCAACGCGGCGCCCACGACAAAGACGATCATGACGCCCACCATCTGCAGGTAGTACCGGCCCGTGGCGCGCATGGCCAGGCCGCTGAGCAGACTGCCCACGGAGGTGGCGGCCGCGAGGGGCACGACGCGCAGGCCCGCCGCCGTGGCCGACAAGCCCCGCACCTGCAGGTACAAGGGCACGTAGTAGATGGCCAGGAAAGCCGCCATGGTGCCGAACCAGTTGGCCAGGCAGGCCGAGAGCACGGTGCGCGTGCGCCCGATCAGCGCCACGGGCAGGATCGGCTCCGGCACCCAGCCCGGCTGCGCCTCGACGTGGATGAACACGCCCAGCGTCACGGCCGAGAGGGCCAGCGACGCGATCACCAGCGGGTGCGACCAGGCGAGTTGGTTCCCGCCCGTGTTGAGGCCCAGGAGGAGCAGCACGAGACTGGCGACGAGGAACGCGCTGCCCAGGAAATCGATCCGCGCCAGGGCCGACTTTTTCGCGGTCGCGGTCGCATTCCCGTCGCCATCGGCATTTCCAGTTCCATTTCCGTTCTCGCTCGCACCGCCGTGTCCATGCACGGGGATATCGACCAGGAAAAAGACCATGACCGCACTCACGACAATGAACGGCACCTGTAGCAGAAACGCCCACCGCCACGAGAGCCTGTCGGCGAGGACGCCCCCGAACGGACCCCCGAGCCCCATCCCCAGGCCGTACACCAAGTTCCCATAGCCCTGCCACAGCCCGCGGCGCCGCAACGGGATCAGATCCGACGTGATGTACGTGGCGATGCAGGTGAGCCCGCCGCCGCCAATGCCCGCGATGACGCGCCCGGCGATGATGGCCCCCGCGCTGGGCGCGAGACCGCACACCAGCGTGCCCGCGCCGAAGAAGACGTTGCTGAACAGCAGCCCGTACCGGCGCGAGAAGATGTCGGTCAGTTTGCCGCTCAGCGGCTGGCACGCCGCGTTGGCAATCAGGTAGCCCGTCGCCAGCCACGAGAGGAGCGACAGCGAATCGAACGAGCTGGAGATGGGCGCCGTGAGCGTCGCCACGATGGTCGTGTCCAGCGCGGCGAAGAAGACGCCGATCCACGTCGCGGCCATGATGGCGATGAGTTTCTTGGTGGACGGCAAATCTGCGTCATTGCCGTCGTCGTCATTGTCCTCTGGAGTGGCGCTCGGTTGGGCGTTTTCTACACGCACAATCGTACCGTTGTGGTGGTTGATTTGCGCGCTGAGCAGAGGGTCGGTTTCGCCGCCGGGCGACGTGTTCTCGTCGTCGTCGTCGGGAGTCGTGCCTATCGTGTATGCCATTTTCGATCGAAAATGTGGTTGTCGCGAAGACTGATTTCGGGTACTGCACCCAAGCAATCGGCAATTAACCAGATCTCAGCGGACAGAAGTCGACGATCTCCAAGGACTGTATGTTGCCCCGGGCGCACGGTATGGAGGTAGGATACTTCAACGGATAAGTGGTAAAGTACAGTATTTTAGAGATGTCTCGGCGTCACTTCGATCCACCGGCCCAAGTTCGTGTAATACTATCGGAGGCTTGGATGCTTGCTGGTCCTTTGCGCCGGTGACATGCGATGTGGAGTTTCTTCCATCTTCGAGCACACAGTGATTAAATCGTAATGTACCTGGCTTCGGGGCCGCTCTTTATTGGTGGATAGCCATTGAGTGTTCAGGCAAAGAAATTCGGTCTGCCGGATTTGTCCGACGCAGAAGCTGTACGAGTAATGGAGATGATGATTGACGTTTTAGAAGTGAGGACTCTGAGGCCAGTGAGCTTGGACGAGCACGACTGGAGGATTCGAGTATAGAACGCCAATGGTTTGAATACAACTCTACGACCGCCCAGTGCTACCGTTTGTGTGTATAGCCTGCAAGAACAGATTCTTGGGTTGTACCACTCAATCTCTTAGTGCTTCAATATCTACAGTCTCCTTTACAGCCTCGGTCGTCAGAACATACGGGCTATCCTCCTGGATACTGACGCTGTCCTCAATACGGACGCCCATATTCCTGAAATGCTTGGGCCAGCGCTCGTCGTCAGGGACGTAAATGCCGGGTTCAATGGTAATACAATGGCCTTCTTGCAGGACAACCTTTCTGCTATATCCGACCGTGTCGTGGACGTCCATCCCGATGTAGTGGCCGAGATGATGCGGGAATAGTTTTTCGATCGCCTTGGAGGACATGTCGAAGCCGATCTGTTTCAGCTCCTTGGAGAGATATTCCTCTGCGACGTTGTGGAGTCTATCAAGGGACATGTTGGCGGTGCCACGACAGAGCGAGATCAATGTCCTTTGGACAGTCAGGACGGCTTGGTAGAGATCTTTCTGCGCGGCGCTGAATTTTCCTCCGACGGGCCAGGTTCTGGTGATGTCGGCGATGTAGCCACCATACTTCCCGCCGCCATCCACCAGGACCAGCTCGTCGTCCTGGAGAACATCATCGTTGCGCACGTAGTGGATGCTCAATGCATTTTCGCCGCCAGCCACGACGGGCTCAAATGCACTGGTGTCACATCCATTGGCGACGAAGCGGTATCTGAGATAAGCATCGAGCTGCTTCTCCCGTGTCCATGCTTTTCTCATCGCTTCCGTGTGTGCTCGCCCGGATGCCCTCCCGGCGTGTCGCATTAGCTCGATCTCGGCCGAGCTCTTGAAGGCTCGCAGATCGTTCATCAGAGGCCGCAGCCGGTGCAGCTTCTTTGGCTCGATCGCGTCCGCGAACTCTGTTGTCCTGCGAGCGGCGCCGAACAGAAACCGCCTCAGAACTGATTGATTCAGATCCGGATTTGTGACGTCGGTATAGACCTGGGACGCCTCGCCGACCAGCTCCGGCAGAATCTTCTTCAGCTGAGAGACATCTCCTGTCTCGTCGGCATTGAATACATCTCTTGCCGCCTGTGTGCCTGATCTTGCGCCATCCCAGATCTCCGCTTTGGGGTCCTTCTCCCGCACGAAGAGGTGAAATGTATGGTCCGTGCCCGTCACGTCTTTGCCAATGATCGCGAGTGCCTCGGGCTCGTTGAAGCCGGTCAAGTAGAGGAAATCGGGGTCCTGGTGGAATTCGTAGAAGACGCTGCCGGAGCGGAATTGGATGTCGGAGGCGGCAACGATCGCGATGGCCTTGTCAGGCAATTTGGCCGCGAGTCGAGTCCGTCGATCCGCATATTCCTGCGCGCTGATGCCGGGCGTCAGCTCCCCAGGCCGAAGGAGGTGCGGATGAGTCTCATGGACAGGCTGTCCGAAGGAGAGATCAGCGGCATCTACCGTGACAGTGTTGTACTGGCGCCGCGATGGTCGCGTGCACCGTGGCGAGGCAGGCGCGAAGGATGATCTGAGGACATTATCAGTGCACTTGAGCGTCTGCCATAATGTCCTCCGCATCGACATGCTCTAGGGCAACGTCGGCGACAGCGAAAAGATGACACGAATGTTTGGTGGACGATCAACTCTTCCATCCAGAACTCAGGTTTGCGAAGGTTGGAAGCAATCGACGCACTTCTCCACCAGTCGCTTGGACTTTCCCGCTTGGAGACCTCGACCATTCGCGCCCTTTGCATTTGATATATGCTTGTTGCCAGTGAGTGACTCATTTCATAGTTGATATCCTGCGTATATCCTCTGGGTGTGGCATGCAATAGGTTTGAAAGGCTCGTCAGATTCTTTTCGCCGGTTCTGCGAGTTGGTCGAACAAAAATCACCGCAAACATGGTCCGCACACTCGAGTACCCAAAGAAACCACAGAACACCGTGAAGCGCTACGATAGTCGAGGTAAGACGACAAGCGTCAAGTAAGAGCAGTCTCCTCATTAAAATACTCAGGAACCTATGACCTGGGAGCCATCCATTCAATCATCAACACCACCTCAGTGCTTCATGTCTCCTTTGCCCCGAGCCCTGACCAGCCATTTCCGGCCATTCTACCCATGATCGGCGTTATGGGCTCATTCGAGTATCCCTCCTCGGGCATTGACGAGCCTCTGGACTGCTACCTCCATGGCTATGTCAGTTCCAGGATCATGCGCTTGGCACGAGACTCTGAAAAAGGGTTGCCGCTTTGCGTTGCCGCCACCAAAGTCGATGGCTTGGTGCTGTCGTTGACGCCAAACTCACATAGTTACAACTATCGCTCGGCCGTCCTGCAAGGGTATGCCAAACCTGTAGAGACCGACGAGGAGAAATTGTACGCCATGCGCCTGATCACGGACAAGGTCGTCGAGGGCCGCTGGGAGAACACTCGCGTTCCGCCTGATAATGTGGAAATGACTTCGACTACCATTCTGAGGGTCAAGGTTGAGACCGGCAGTGGGAAGATCCGCCATGGAGGTCCTCACGATGAGGCCAAGGATGAGAAAAGAGACGACATCACTGAAAAGGTCTGGACGGGCGTCGTGCCAGTGTACGAGGCCTTTGACACCCCGATACCGAGTACAACCAACAAGGTGAAGCAGGTGCCATCGTACCTGGATTCATATGTGTCGAAGACGAACAGTGGGAATCGGGAGGCTGCTCTCAATGCTGTGAACGAGTGAGAAGATTGTCAGCTAGATGGAGAGCCGCCGGCCTAATTGCTGCCATGACAGCCGCAGGCGGTCGTATCCGGAGGGCATTGTCGGCACTAGACCATAATCTTGGGTCTGTCGTTGCCCTATCGATGGTGTCGGTGACCTGGTCCTTTCCATGTCGATAAGGTCACAGGTGCAAAGCTGTGTCGGCAGGTTAGGGAGACAGACGTCCCGTAACTAAAGTTCAAAGGAACGTACGCCATTCTGCCCCTTCTTCGATCTTTGGCACGAAAACGAACCGACCCTGCATGATTGTTGTAAGACCCGCGGACATGGCCTCGTTCCAAAGGAATTTCTGCGCAATAGAATTCATTTCGTCGATGTTCATCTTGAATCTTGACAAGAGGGTATCCATTGCTGCCTGGCGCTGGGGAAGCTCCCACTGTTCGATCGCTTGAATCGTGGCGACCATACACCCACCCCATAATAGACACTCATTTTCTGCCTGGGAACCACGAATCATTTTTCGCGAGCATTCGATGAAGGTCTGTGCAAGTTCTTCTCTGTCCTGTTTGTACGTCGCAGTGCACAGGTGGAAGACGGAAAATCCCAGCCAGATAAGGCGCTCAAGTGGAGTGAATCTCTGTCTCAGCGCTCTCGAATTTTCGCGATCCATTGTCGCCCTGGAGGCAAGGCGCACAATTTGGCTTCGGTTCATCGCCACCCGTTCGATCACTTGGATTGAAATGATTCTCTTCAACGCAAGTTCTCTCAAGCCTTCAGGTAGATACGAAAGGCGCCTGGAGAACTCTGCGGGAAATGGTAGAGTCGGATAAACAGGCTCGCTGGCACTTGTGATGCTTTCCTGCCCATTAATGAAGCCGTCCTCAAGGGGACTGCCCCTTGTCTTCGGCCTAGGTGGAGCGGATGATAAGGCGTCGTGGCTAGGATGTCCTATTGATTAGATCTCAGTCCTGTTGGGAAGGCCCGTAATAGACTCACAGCTTTGAGGGACGTCTCGGAGTAATGGTAAGCTTGGGTAGGTCTTCATATTCATTAAACTCCGCCAGGTACTGGAGAGCATCGCGGTGCATGACAAACGAGTCCTCGTCCCCAAGATACGCCTTGATCGAAGATTAGCATATTGTAGCCATGGTGGATAGGTTTGCACTTACGCATACTCCAGCCAGATTCGACATAGCGGCCATCACAGCGCGTCGCGTCATCCCACGAGATAGCAGCCGTTTTCTAACTTTTGACAAGGTAGATCCATAGTGTGACAGCATCGCCTTCCTGAGCTCGGGCGTTTGGGCCAAAGTTGTGCACAAGACCCAAGAGGTAATTGCTTCGAACAGGACATCGTGAGTCATCACAAGCTCGAGGAAAGCCGGATCAGGCGCAATCACCTCCTTGCAGTGGTCAACCACCGCCGGGAAATACTCCTGAAAGGGGATAGGGTATCGTAGGAATGGATCGGTCCTGTAGCCACCAAAGATCATGTCGGATCCCGCAGAAGCCATTGGCCGGATAACTGCCTGGATTTGACAGAACATGCAGTCACAAGGCTGGGCGCACCCTCGAGGGTTGGCGATGCCCGCGGTGATCTTCTCTGGAGACGACTGCTCTAGACTGGGATCTCGGCGTCGCGAGCCTGGGTGGTGGGTCCTGTCCACGAGAGTCGCACTTGTCGGGACCGTGCTGGACGCGCTTTGCTGCTTCGAGAGCCTCTCCTTTTGAGACTTCTTCTGCTTGTTGTTGGAGCGGCTGAAAAATCCGGCTTCATGCACCCTCGCATGGTCCTTGTAATTGCCGGTCCCTTTCGATTGTCGTCGAGGCTGTTGACTCTGCGTCAAACCGGTGTCTACACCACGTCGTCGCTCGTGGCTTCTGCGCATGGCGTGGGCTGTAATTTGGCTGAGCTGCAAATATGGTATGCGCTGACCCGGTTTGTCCACATTGATGAAAGACAACTCCATTGGCAATTGGACACCCCCCAGTCTTTCCTTCGTCGTGACCCCATGATTCTCAGAGTTCTGGTCTTCGTCTTTGGCCATTTCTGCGAAGGTCTGGCCTCAGAACGGTCGGGTATGCAAGATGGTTTGATTATGAGGCTGCTCGCACCTCAAACGCTGTTGGAGGCCCCAGTTGGTCTGAAGAAAGGGTTTTGTCGATCTGCCTACATCGCGGCCGGACGAACATGTCTCGCTAGTTGAGTGATGGGGAAGCATGATCGCCCTGAGAAGCGTCTAGGTGGTGGGAGGATGCAAGGCACCGGGAAACTCGAGTTGCGGGGGAGCTGGGATTGGTTCATGAGAACGTCGAGCCAAAACTCGTTCAGGAACTAGAGCTTCCGCATCTGGATGAGCTGGCAAGTTCCAAGGATCTCGGCTCTTAAAGCTCGGATGTTTGAGTTGAAGTGCCGGGAGAAGTTGACTTACTCATCAATCAGCTGCTTGGCGAAGTCGGTGTTGAAGTAGGAGTCCCTGGCCAGTTCGAGATACATTGAGCACAAATCTCGAGTGACATTGAGAACGGCCAGGTATTATACAGATGCGATCCTAAGTTCGGGAAATGGAAATCAAACCAACCTTTACTGCGTAATTTCACCCAGCGACCATGCCAGAGGATGGATCGAACCAGGTCGACGGCAAACCCGATGGCCTCGTATCAGGTCTTGGTGGTTGCTCCGCCAACCTACCGTAAACAGCGCTTCGAAGACTTTGGATCTCCGCCACGTGTTCCCTGACAGCGGACCACGGACGACAGGATGCGCCGCTCTTCACACTGAACCAAGATTCCCGAGGATTGATATGAAGGTTCTGCGACAGCAACGTCGATTGCATGCCGAAGCCCCGTCGTGAGTCCGCGGCAAGGGCCGATACACGTCCAGCATTCAACAGGCCGCCGAACGCGCGTGCAGCGCCAGCACCAACGCCGCGTCCTTTCCTCAGTGATGACGACGAACCTCGCACACCGAAAAGAGCGCCGAAGGAAAAGGCAAAAGCATCACCTGTACCTTCGCCGTCCCCAGAGAAAAGACCTCGTCGAACAAGTGATCGATACCAGAGCGCAAGCGAAGCGCGCGGAAGTCCCAGGCGGCACAGGGGAAAAGAGAGAGATAGAGCAAAGTACAGCTCTGGAACATCAACAAATAGCGGCACTCAGTTACTGAGCAGCGATGCATTGGCGAAGCTGAATGCGCGCAACGAGCGAGCCGAGTTTGAGCAGAAGTACGAAGAACGCAAACGCAGGGAGAAGAAGCAGAAGCAATACAAGAACCTCAAGGCGGCCGACGTCTCTCCAGGGCGCAAAACCAAGCACAAAAATCGGAATGTCAGCGGCGCAATCTTGGAGGAAGGAAGGGCTGACAGAAAGCACAGACGTGCGCATGGACGCGATGGCGGCTACGAAAAAGAGTACGAGGCGCATAGGCGATCAGAGGGCGACGCTGGACGGCGCAAAAAGAAGCTCTGGTGGCTGTTAGGACTGATAGTGTTGTTGCTGATAATTTTCATTCCTGTCGGAGTGGTGGTGAGCAATAACAGCAAGAAGTCAAGTGACGGATCGTCCTCATCTTCCGCAACGGCAGGGGACACCTCATCCGACCCAAAGAATGACTGTGACTCAAGTTCGGTCCCAGCAAGCGCCAAAGGCACCTACACCGATATTTCTACCTGGATGGACACGGCCGATTTCAACTGTACGTACACGGCGGAGACAATCGGAGGGTTGTCAGTCATGGGCCTCAACTCCCACTGGGACGACTCGACAAAGGCCAACGACAACGTCCCAGCACTGGACGAAAAGTGGGACTATGGCAAAATGCCAATACGAGGTGTGAACATTGGTGGATGGCTCTCGCTAGAACCATTCATCACACCGTCCATGTTCGACTATCCCGCTTCCGCAGGTGTTGTTGACGAATGGACGTTGACTCAGAAACTCGGACCCGCTGCGCAGCGCATACTGGAAACACATTATTCCACCTTTATCACAAAGCAGAGCTTCACGGATATCAAGAATGCCGGCCTGGACCATGTGAGGATCCCCTACCCATACTGGGCCGTCACCACGTATCCCGGCGACCCATATGTACCGCAAGTTGCCTGGCGGTACCTGCTGAGGGCAATTGAGTACTGTCGTCAGAACGGTCTGAGGGTCAATCTAGACTTGCATTCTGTCCCTGGCAGTCAGAATGGCTGGGCTCATAGCGGTCACCAAGGCGACATAGGTTGGATTCTGGGCCCTGATGGTGCCACGAACGCTCAGAGATCGTTGGACATACACAGCCAGCTCTCTTCTTTCTTCGCACAAGACCGGTATAAGAACGTGGTTACCATCTATGGTCTTGTCAATGAGCCAAAGATGTTGGTTATCCCCCCTCAATCCGTACTGGACTGGAACCAGCAAGCGATCAAGATCGTGCGAGGCAACGGCATTGACCAACATATTGTTTTCGGGGATGGCTTCCTTAGCCTGGACAGCTGGGACGACATGTTTCATGGCGTTGACGATAAATTGGTCATGGACACTCATCAGTATCAGATCTTCAACACCGGCCAGCTCAAGCTCAAGCATCAAGACAAGATCAACCTTGCTTGCTCGGGCTGGACAGGGCTAATGGTTGCGGCCAACAATCCCGCGACCGGATGGGGCCCGACCGTTGACGGCGAGTGGTCCCAAGCGGATACCGACTGCACACCGAATTTGAACAACGTCGGAGTTGGCTCCAGATGGGCGGGCACTCTTGACACAGGGGACCCCGATACCTCAGTCTTGACGCCAACCTGTGCTGAGCCTCCCTGTTCCTGCGCCCAAGCAAACGCGGACCCAAGCACCTATTCCGACTCGTACAAGCAATTCTTGCAGATGTACGCCGAAGCCCAGATGCACAGTTTCGAGCAAGCATGGGGCTGGTTCTATTGGACTTGGAAGACCGAGAACGCTGTTCAATGGAGTTATATGCTGGGTTTGAAGGCCGGAATACTACCTGAAAAGGCGTACTCGCCGTCTTTCAAATGTGACTCAGACGTACCTGACTTTAGCGACCTGCCTGACAGTTATTGATCTTGCTGGTCTGTATATGGATGCATTACGAGGAGTTTGACCTGCGTTCGTGTGGCTGCGGCTGACCTAATGGGAGTTGTGATCAGTAAAAAGATGATGAGAATAACGTCAAGCCATGAATGAAAATACCCACGGTAAACTAACCTGCTCCGAAGTCCTGCGTCTTCTTCGTCCAACAACCTTAGATACCTAGAGACTCTTTCCAGGTGATGCTCATTCTTGACAGGCATCAGCTATTGTACAAGTAAAAGCGATCAAGGGTCAGCTCCTTCCCTACTTACAACAGAGTCCTCACCTTCCTCAGTTCCCCTTCATAACAACCTCACTTACCTCTTAGTGTCCATCTCAAACAGGTTCATGTGGCTTTCACTGCCTTTTTGTTCACTGTACGGCTTTGTCCAGCCCTTCAACGCTCGGCTTCAGCAGTCTCGACCTGTTTCACTGCCTCAGCCAAGGCATATGTTACCTGCGCATTGTCACTGCCGTGCCACAACGGTGGTTGCTATAAACATCTCTCACCTTTCGTGATCGTTTCATCTCTGCTATCGCCATAATAAGCACAACACCACCAGAGCACATGAAACGACCACATTAGGCAACTTCAACAGCTGTTTCACCGTCCGCGCGGGGATGTGACTCCATGGCGGATCAACGTCCCTTCGACCCAGGTGGTCCAAGCCCTTGTATCGATCTGACGGCCGAAGACGATGAGCCAGATGTAACTCTTCTCGAGCCTATGACCAATCAAATCTGTAATCATGACGACTCCGGGACGTCTCATGCCAGCCGATATCGTGCGTCGACGTTTCCCTACCCAAGCAACCAAGGAGTCAGATATGATCAGCGCGCCCAACCGTTCTGGAGCCACCCAGTGCAAGTTGCTACTACTCCCTCGCTATTACCGTATAGCCTTCAGGCGGGGTCGTACTATCATGAACCATACAATATTACCCAATTGCCGTACGGCGGTAGAGTCCCTGAGTGGGTCGTGCCTCCACAGCCTCTAGTGGTAGCAAATCAACAGAACAATATTCCCGGAGCTGCTTATCCATACTGGAACCCGGTCATTGGCCGTGGTCCTTTCGACTTAGCAGGACGGCCACCAACTCGCAAGGACTTCGGCCGTCGGGATGCAACATTGTGCAAGACAACTTCGCAAGGAAATACACCTTCTTCGTCAGTCAAAAAGCGGCAGGAGAACTTACCACCATCCCCATCCAAGAGGTCCTCTACGTCCCAAGCACACGCCAATGCGGCATTCCGGCAAGATGGATTGGCTGTAACCGCTCCTCAAGCACTAGAATTCATTACCGCTGACAAGAGCTTGCCACAACCAGCGGCGCGGTCGCGCACCGTATCTGAAGGACAGACAACTTCGTTGAACTCGGTACCCGTGCAGACACTGTTGAATGATCAAGATGAAGATGCACAAGGAAAGCTGATTCTAAATTTGGCCAAGCCAAATGTCAAGATCAACGTCTCAGCTCATCAAGTATTCGACGAGGAGCAGTGTGACAAGACACTGTGGCTGGCTCTTCACGGAATACCAAGTCGAGCAATCGCGTGGCTGATTGATATCCGAAGACCTGCAACGGTGAGCAGACCGACACTTGTGGCTAGTATCGATAAATTGATAAAGCACTTCATCCCCGAGCTCGCAAGGGGACAAGGTTACGGTGAGGAGCCTGACGCTTTGGTCGACCGCCTTCTGCGACGAGGAGACGACTTAGACTGGAGCGGACCATACCTGCTTCGGCGAGCCATTGACTTCACAAGCATTCCTAAGGGGGATGTTGATGGGGCGAGAAAGGAGCGCCGAAACAATGCTAAGGAACGCCGGGCGCTCCAAAAATGGGTAGTCCAGCACGACGAGAACCCAACCGAAGGTGCATTCCAACCGAGGAACCGAGATGCAGCGATGGCGCGACGAGGACTGGTCAGAGTCGCCGATGAGAAGGAGGCGGCCATGAAGCGATTCGGGTATCGTGAAGGTAGCCACGAAGCCGAGAAACCACTGATGAAGAAATGGTTGCTCAAAATCCGAGAACTTGGAAAGCTACCCGGTCACCTGGATGAAGATGGGATCCCAGCGGGTGGTGACCTGGTGGCTGTTGAGCATCTTGGGGGCGCTACTGTAACAATGACAGCCTGATCTGTCAGTGGCGGAAGCGGCCGCTTCATCGAAACACAGCTTGGACGTGAGTGTTGCCACTTGCTGGTGACCTTGGAACGTCGTGGTTGGAGGTGTCTGGATACCTTCCTCGAAAGCATCGTTCACAGTTGGATCACTGCGGAACTGTATCATATCCAGGGGAACATCGTCGGTGCAGAGGATTCAGATTGCCGTAAACGACTTGAGTAAGCATCATCACGACAGACACGACTTGATAGCTCGATCAGAGAAACAACGAATGAAGACGAAATTGAAATTGACCATTGTCCTTTGGGGAAGCCTTGCAAACGCGTGTTCTTAGATTTAGCTTCTTCACATTACGCAGGAAAGTGGCCTTTGGCGATCTGATTGGTCGGAATCAGCCATCAGGCGTCGATCTGGTATCCTCGTACTTGGTGTCCCACCTTCGCATCACTTTCGATGGACTCACCGCCGAGAGCGCGAGAATAGAGGGATCAAGCGACAAGTAACGGCCAACAGACGGCCTTATAATGTTGTAAATCTACTTCGGTGTTCATCCCAACCACCACCGATTAACTGTGCCATGTCTTCTCCTACACCATCGTCAAGGGTAGTTCCTCAGCCTAGTCCCCGATCCCGATCGTCATCCTCGCAGAGCACGGCTCAACAGGCAGACAACACCGGCACCGTCCCTCCCGAACTGCCCGCCGACAAAGATGGCCAGGCCGACGACGACAGCGGCGGCACAAGCGACGACCACGCGGAGGGAGATCTGCCCATGAGCATGACCGCCAGTGTCATGTTGACCAACTTACCCAAGGACGCGAGCCAAGCGCTCAGGGAGATCGACGCGATCGATGATCGAAAAGGTATGTGCGCGACTACTACGTTTTTCCCATTTACTCTATTCACCTCGCCTCCCCTCGCCTCGCTTCGCCGGCTGCTCGTGTGCACCATCCCTTCACCCAACTCGGCGATTGATATCCAGACCCTTCTAACAAACATATGATACACCTAGTCTCGGTTCGGTTCCAGGCCATCGGCAGCGCACCGATCCTCAAACAGCGGGTCTTCAAGATCAGTGCGTCGTCGCGGTTCAGCGTGGTGTTGAACTTCCTGCGCAAGAAAGTGGGCGTCCGAGAGGGTGACGGCCTGTTTTGCTATGTCAACAGTGTTTTTGCGCCGGGTTTGGACGAGGGCGTGGGCAATTTATATCGGGTACGTATATTGTCGGTGTTGGTGGTGGCGCCCGTCTCAGCATCAGCCGGGTTCTAGTCTCTCCATGCTTCGAGGTTCCTGCAAAAATCAGGTACAGGAATATGAACAGGAATAGGAGCAAGGGGAACAGGAAAAGATTGGAAATGTTTGGAGTGCTAATGCACGATTGATTTAGTGCTTCAGGGTCGACGACCAGCTGATTGTCAGCTATTCTACGACGCCAGCGTTTGGATGATACTCCCAAACGACTAACCACCGCAAGTATGCAAATGTGCAAGGTAATCGAGTGTGCCCGCGCGCTCCCATGAAATGCAACGAAGCCAAGGATCAAATCTGAGAACTATGGACCACCAACACATCACCAAGATGATCGAGCCTATTGCGCGTCGACGGGCTGGCTGGCGGGTGCTGCTGTGGACTTGATCGCTGCCTTGAACGCCTCCGTCACTTTGGCGTCGCTCTTGTACACATGGGCAGGACCTGGGTAGCTTCGATCACTGACCTCGTCCTTGTACTGCTTGATGGCGGTTAATCCAACATCCCAGATTGATCCGTACTGCTTGACGAACTTCGGCATGAAGCTGTCAGGCGGTCGAACACCAAGCATGTCAATCTGCACCAGGACCTGGCCACTTGTCTTGTTACCGGCGCCAATGCCGATGGTTGGGATCCTCAGGGCTTTGGTGACCTCTTCGGCGATGTCGGGTGGGACGCATTCCAACACGACGGCGAATGCACCTGCCTCTTCCACGGCCTTGGCATCTTTGAACAAGGACATTGCTTTGTCGAGGGTATTGCCTTGAACGCGAAAGCCACCGAGGGCGTGTTGGCGTTGAGGGGTCAGCCCGATGTGCGCACACAGAGGGATACCGGCGGTTGTGATTTTCTTGATCGCAGGCGCCATTTCTGCTCCTCCTTCTAGCTTGACACTCTGCATGCGACCTTCTTTGACCATTCGGATTGCACTGGCAAGTGCTTGCTCAGGGCTGATTTCGTACGATCCCATGGGGAGGTCACCAACAGTGAAGGATCGGTTGACCGCCCGGCTCACGGCACGAGCGGACATGATCATCTCATCGAGAGTCACCTCGGAGGTGTCGTTCATGCCCATTGAGACCATTGCAATCGAGTCGCCGACTAGGATCATGTCCATTCCAGCTTCTTGCGCCATCAAGGCAGACGGGAAGTTGTGGGCCGTCAACATGGTGATAGGCTTGTTCTCAGTGTACATTTTCTGGAGGGTTTGGATCGTCACAGGCTTCTGGCCTCGCGCTGCGAGTGTGGGAGACGAGGGGCCATGCGAGCTCAAGCGGATTTGTTGCCATTGTCGGGTTTGCCGTGAGGTTGCTGCGCGACGTAGATCTTGAAGGAGTGGTCGTGTGAGGCTGGAGACCATGTTGACTGAGGTCATTGGAGCCATTGTTGTTCAGCCAGCGTCCAGTCTGAGTCTAAAATGTGAAGACAGACAGAAGATGAATATTGATCGTGGCCTCCTGAGTGACATTGCAGAGATATTCAGGGTGGCGGTGAATGAAGCTGTTTTATTGTTCACGTCGTGCTGAATTCTTTATGCGTAAATCTGAGAAAGCGCGTGAAGTGAACGTGAGCCTCGGTGTTGACAATTCTAGCCCGACATCTAGCTAGGGACCAGAAGCTTTCACCCCGTTGGCTGCGACAGCGTGTCTAAGACACATCCAGCCTAGGCGTACGATGCTTGTCTGGGGCAAAAACTTGGGCGCTGCTGATGCCCCCCAACGTCACTGTTGAGACTCGGCTGCCGAGTGTTTCTTTGCCTCTCCAACGGCCGAATGGGCTCACTATTGCCGATTTTCCATGCCTCGGATCCTGTGCGAATGCATCAGCATTGTTTCTCTTCATCCAATCCTAGGTACAGCTTGTCAGCCTGACGACCGCAAAGGCAAGGCTACAGTTCCCCAGCCAGGACGCTCCTTGGGAATTTCGCTCATCATGGGGAAACACAACTTTGCGCTGCGCTTCACAAACTACGACTCCAATTGGACCTGGGCAAATCCGTGAGCAGGCCTGAGTGGCGCCAGCCACGGTGAGCACCTGACTCCCTCTAACGGAGCAGCCATGCCTGGAGCCTCGGAAGCATTATCTAACTACGAGTACGAGTAGTCCATTGGCCGGGGGCGCTCAGAGGCCCGGAACCTCTACTCGCAGCTCACACAGTACTGGGTGCACCTCAGCAAGCCCAGCGCCCCACCGCCGTCTCCAACCACAAAATGATACTCCTCACCAAACTGATGTCGACTTCACTTCAAGTGACATACAAGACCTGACGGCCCGGCTTCCTCTTCTTCATTGCCCTCTGTCAACAGCGCTCACACTTCTCGCGCCTCTCAACAGAATTTGGTCTTTAGCAACACTTCAATTCACTTGGCACTCTTTCCGTGCTGGATCTCACCTTGGTCATTTCTCAGATCCGACCCCTCCTCGTGGACAAAGAAGCCGAGTTCAGCCCGCTCATTCACCACCCGCTCATATCCCCGTGATCCTACCCGTGATCCCACCCTCTTCCGACCTCACTTCTGCGTTTTCGCCACCATACCACAACAACAGGCGGGGGCATTGGACTGCTGTCTGCTTGACGCTACTGGAGAACAACCTTTGATACAATCGACCCTACATTTGAAACTTCTTAACAGATCGAACGAGCCGGCGGCTGGCGAGCCACGATGAGTAGCCCTAAGCGGAGGATAGAGACGGATGTCATGAAGCTCATGATGAGCGACTATGAAGTGACGCTGGTCAACGACAATATGCAGGAATTCTACGTTATCTTCAAAGGGCCCTCAGAGAGTAAGAGCATGACATCCACCTCGACTCGATATAGCGGTCGGTCAACATACATAAGGATATATGTGGCTAATGCATTGCCTTATTCTAGCACCCTTTGCGGAAGGGAAATGGAAAGTCCACGTCGAGTTACCTGATCAGTACCCCTATAAGTCACCCTCCATCGGCTTTGTCAACAAGATCTTCCATCCGAACATCGACGAGGGGTTAGTCAGGATCGTGTTGTTGCAAGAAGAAAGAAGAATCGAGGCTGATATAGTTGAACAGGTCGGGATCAGTGTGCTTGGACGTGATCAACCAGACGTGGTCACCTATGTTCGACATGATCAACATCTTTGAAGTATTCCTGCCACAGCTCTTGCGGTATCCCAACCCTACCGATCCTCTTAATGGGGAAGCAGCTGCAATGCTAATGCGAGAACCCCGGGGCTACGACGCCAAAGTCAAAGGTAAGGCCCGCATTCTCCAGTCGCCAGGACATTAATAACCGGTTATAAGAATACATTACTCAATACGCAACGAACATCCACGACGAGCACGATGAGGACGAACACGAAACCGACGGCGAGTTGAGTGAGGTCGAAGACTTCAACAGCGACGGCGAGGATGAACCTGCTGGTGCAATGGAAGATGTCTAGGTCCGGAGTTCTCGAGCACTGGAGTTTTGGCCAGTTGGAGTATGTAGGCGCTTCGGGACGGGTTAGCGACGGGAGGGACATGGCTAAGAATGAACCTACTTCTGTTTCAAATTGCTGCAATGCTTTCACAAATTCTTGCGAGCGCTAGAGTTATAGGCTGATTTGTTCCGCCCGAGAGGCAGGGGTACACTGGGGTGGAAGAGGATGCTCTGCTATGTCAACTACGAGCCCTGCGAGCCCTGGTCCCCTGTTTCGTGTTGAATGGACGGTCTCATCAACTTATATCCAGACAACGTCGAAAGAATGGACCAGATCTCCTCTCAATCCCAACTTACCGTATGAGTTCCACATGCTGGTCCGGACTACTCCGCTCTGGCACCTGCAACTCGGTGCGTCATTGGGATGCCGGTGACGTGTTTCGCCGACGCACGCGACCCGGATTGGGACAGGTGCCCTGAGCACCCTGAGCTGCTATTCTCGTCACATGAACCTGTTGCACATCTGTCGCAGGCTGCACTCCAGTGTCAACCGCCAGTCGCGAACACTCGTCTACCCTGCAGATATTGTCGAACTCAGAATCGCGCATCCCGCCTCACCAAGGCACCTAGAGGTTGTTGAAAATCCTCTAGCGATGGTACTGTATCTAGAATCTCTACCACCAGAGCTGCTTCTGCGCGTGCTCTCCTTCTTGGAAGTTCCTGACCTGCTCCAAGTGAGTCGCGCAAGCCATGCACTGCGCGACATAGCTTGCGATCCCCTGTTGCACCTCGAGCGACTGCATCATGCCTCATATACGCTGTCTACTCTCCTCGCGCGACGGCCGTCGAAGTCCTCCATCAGTCCACCCAATTCTTGGATATGGCTGAGCAAAACCAATGTTCTCTCTCGCCAGATCAGCAAGAGCTTGATTCGCATACGACTAAGTCACAATCTGGAACACAGACCAAGTCCCTATGACCTCGTACAAAGAGCCATATTACCCTCTGCCTGCACAAGCTACTCATCACATGTATCGCCGGTGCTGATACAGTCGCAACAAGCCGTGCAAAGGCGCAAACTAAAAGATGGGCTCGGCAAAAAGCTGGAACGACGGCCAAGCGTGAGCAGTCTGGTGTCAATGAACATCATACCAGAAGAATGTGTTCGGCGCAACATATCGCCCGCAATTGTGGCTACCCGTAGAAAAGTGATCAGAGAGAGCCTGAAGGACGGATTACGTGGCTGGGTCGAGGGGCGCGGAATACAAGCACAGAAGAGAAAAGCCGACGAGATGGAGGCCGTAGAGAAGATTACGGTCAAGAATCTGGTGCGAAGGTTTGCAGCCCGGAAGCTTGCGCAGGACATGGCTGGACAAAGCAACATCCGTCAACTTGATCCCCTGATGCTGGAGAAGAGGAGAGCTCAGGCGAGATGGGGTCGGGAGGTGGAGCTTGCAAAGAAGGATGAGGAGAGACGGGCTGCAACACATGGGACTTGCGCCCAGCCTACGAGGGCGCATGTTCTTGGGCTCAAGAAGTTCTGGGAGGGAGTAATCAGGGCTGCTGGTGGTTGATCAACTTCTAGACTCTTAGCGAGTGCATTTCGGATTAAACGAGCTTTTTATTCACATTCAGCTGGCACAATCGTCGCTTGTGCTTCTGCCTTTTCGTAGCCATCCAGCCCCTCAACAATGCGTGTGATATTCCTGGGTATTACTCGCCGAATACTGAGGCAAGGCTGTTGCTTAAGTAAGGGGCGTCCCAGCAACCAAACGTGGAGTCTTCCGCGCCGCCAATGATGTCAACAGCCCAAACAACGAAGAACCCAACAGCTTGGATAAATTGATAATTGCTCACACTGCCTCGAATATTTCGCAAGGAAGAAAGGCCCTCCTGGTAAGCATCAGATCGCGCCTCGTAAATCATCGTATGAATGCTGACCCTATGCCACTCAGGCAAGAAACAGAGGCGGGCTACCTGTGCGGCCTGAGTTTCGAAGAACTTCGCCGTCGCAGTACGAGCACCTCGTCGCCAGCAGATATTGCCCACGAGAGGATCTTGGAACATCGCCAAAGGCCACCAGCCGGCGGATCCGAGGTTTCGAGTCCCTCTGACGCGCTCACGAGAAATCGCTTTGTTGCCCAGGACAACGGCATCAGGCGCGCGAAAATCTGCCTACCTCTGCCTGCCTCGTCGCCACCACCTCCCCAAGTTCCCAAATCTGGATCTGGAGAGTATAGCCCGACCTTCTTCTCCGGAGCCTTTCAGCGCCAAGTTGCACCGGAGTCGCCCTTGAGGTCGTCTCCGCTGTCCTTTGAGTTCACTTTCGCTGTGCCGACCGAGATGGTGCGAGAACAACAACCGGCACGAAACCCACTGGGACCGGCCATGGGTAACTCTCAGCCTCCTCCAGAGCCACATGGCAAAGAGAAGGAAGCCATTACTACTCAAGTAGCTGCCTCAAAGTCGCTTTATCCGAGCCTACAAAATGCCTTTCCAGACCAACCTCAGTTCGGCCGGCCATCAATGCCAGGCGCCTCGCCCCAGCCATATTCAAGAACACAACCGCTTGTCAGACCCAACAGTTCCGCTCCGCGACAAGTCAGCGGCAGTCAACCACGAGACAAGTATTCCAACCTTTTTGTGTCGGCCAAGAATCCGTTGCAGCGCCCAGAGCTACATAAACCGAAGGCTATTGCAGACCCTCTACAGGCCTTTAAGAGCGGCCAAAGTGCAATGCAGGCCCCCAATCGAACTTCGTCGGGATCAAGTTCTCGTGATAGTGACTTCTACGAGATCCCCAAGCCTGCGAATCTCCCCAGCTGGGAGCCCAAACCTTTCGTCCCTCCCACGTTTTCATCTCACCAGCCTCCAAATCAATTCTTCAGACCTCAAAATGTCGTTGACCTCACAAAAGACCTCCCTATTTCGCACAAAACTACGCATCCTTTGAACAGCTCATTCTATCAGTCAGACCGCTTCGAAGCCTCAGATCCTTACACATATATGGACTCGGCCAAGGCCAACGAAGAGATCAAGGCTTTGCTTGAAGGCGCACTTGAAGACGAAGAAGATATCCCGCGAACGAGACGAAGAAAGAAACAATTAGATGACAAACTCGAAGAACTTGCAAATAAGGTTAAGGACCTCGGGATGACCAGTGAGGACAAGGCAGAGGGCGCTGGTCAAGAGAAGGTTGACGAAGAGGACGACGGTACTGTTGAAGGTCTTAAAGTCAAACTGCTCCCTCATCAGATCGATGGCGTCGACTGGATGGTCAACAAGGAGAGTGGAAAGAACCCTACCAAAGGTGGCATCCTGGCTGACGACATGGGTCTCGGGAAGACGATCCAGTCGATTGCTCTAATTCTCACGAACCCCAAGCCCAGCGGGGAAGAAGTCGCAGGAGGCAAGCGCAAATTACCGGAAGGAGTTGGCAAAGGCACCCTGGTTGTCGCGCCTTTGGCGTTGATTAAACAGTGGGAAGGCGAACTCAAAGATCGGGTTGAAGAGGACCACGCTCTAAGAATATGCATCCACCATGGTCCGCAGAGAGCGAAGAGTTACAAGGAGCTGAAAAAATACAACGTCGTCATCACCACGTACCAAACTCTGTCCTCCGAACATGCAGGTTGCTCAGAATCCCTTCGCGTTGGCTGCTTCGGTGTCCACTGGTACAGAGTCATCCTCGACGAGGCCCACTCAATCAAGAACCGCAATGCAAAAGCCACAAAATCAGCGTGCGCACTGGACGCCGTTTACCGCTGGTGTCTGACCGGGACGCCCATGCAGAACAACCTCGACGAGCTGCAGAGCCTGGTCCACTTCCTGCGAATCAAACCCTATTCTGATTTGGAGCACTGGCGCGAGAACATCACGCGACCAATGAATAACGGCAGGGCGGGACTCGCATTTAGAAGACTCAAGCTCATCCTGAAGAGTTTCATGAAGCGTCGAACCAAGGATATCCTCAAGCAAGACAGTCAATCGAAGGATGATGAGAGTGGCGCCAAAAAGGAAGGCAAAAATCCGGGCTTCAAGATAGTAGCTCGAACCGTGGAGACTGTCGAAGCCGAATTCAGTCCTCCGGAGCAGGAATTCTACAAGCGGCTGGAGTCCAGAACGGACCGGAGTCTCGAGATGATGATGGCGGGCAATAAGATGAGCTATGCTTCGGCATTGGTCTTGCTCATGCGTTTACGACAAGCGTGCAATCACCCTAAGCTCACTGGCAGCGATTTGAGCGCGGAGACTGATGCAGCTACTGGGAGCCAGAGTCCGAGTCGTAGAAAAGCCGGCGCCGAGGACGACATGGACAGTATTGCGAATATGCTTGGTGGGCTCAGTGTGGAGACCAAGAAGTGTGACATGTGCCTGATTGAGCTGACGCAAAGAGAGGCCGCCAAGGGTGCAATTCGATGTGTGGAGTGTCAAGAGGATCTGGACAAGCAGAACGATCAAGTCAAGGCGGGTAAGAAAACGAAGAAGGAGAAGAGACGCAAATCAGAGGTCAAGACAATCAAAGCGCAGCGGAAACAAGCACGACGAGTCGTTCTGGACAGCGACGATGAAGAAGAAGATGACGAGACACCTGAAGACGAGGAGGACGTATCCTCGCTCTCTGAGGAAGACGAAGACGACGACTACTCCACATCGGATGAATCCGACTCCTCCGATTCTACAATCATGCAATCTACGAAGATCCGCCACCTTCTACAACTCCTCAAAGAAGACAGTCACACGCACAAATACATTGTCTTCTCCTTCTTCACATCCATGCTCGACCTCATCGAGCCCTTTCTGAAGACAAGCCGGATCCGCTACGTCCGTTACGACGGAAAGATGCGCAACGACGCACGAGAAGCGTCTCTCCACGCCCTTCGCGCTGACCCTTCGACCAGAGTTTTACTCTGCTCCCTTCGCGCTGGAAGCTTAGGCCTCAATCTGACGGCGGCAAGTCGCGTTGTGATCCTCGAACCGTTCTGGAATCCCTTCGTCGAGGAACAGGCAATCGATCGGGTTCATCGGTTGAATCAGACTCAAGATGTCAAAGTCTACAAAATGACCATCAAGGGAACTGTAGAGGAGAGAATTCTAGAACTCCAAGAGAAGAAGCGCGAGTTGGCGAGACAGACTATTGAAGGACAGGCGGGCAAGAAGAAGGCCTTGGGTCTGAGTCTGCAAGATATGATGCGGCTGTTTCGACGGGACGCGGAGGATGAGACGCCCATTGATGTTGAGCAATTGGGAAAGGGAAGGAGTAGGGGGCTGTTGGAGCGGCAAGGTGATGAGCCGGCGATGATACCGAGCTCAAAGGCATCTTCCTCTTCATTGGGTCCGAGCGGAGATGGTCGTGGCCATGCTCAGGCTCAGGCTCAGGCTCAGCGCAGGGGCGCGGGTGGGGGAGGATGGTCAAGCAACAAGCCGCGTGTAAGTGATGAGGCGAGTAAGAAAAAGGAGAACTCAGTCTACGGCAGGAGATGGGATTGAGTTTTCCTACACATACATCCGCCTTCGCGTTTGCCTTGGTTTGACTTGACGATATTGTCATTGAGTGGATGCTTGGGGACGCACACGGTACGGGCAACGATATGGGGCATCGTCGCTAGATTCATGCATTGCCCTTCTTGGATGGGTAGGCGACAACCAGACAAGTAATCGGAGAGCCTTGGGTACACACAAGCATACTCGGTACTTTCCAGCAAATACCATACCGGCTTGATGATAATTGACGACAGAAAGAGACAGTCCGTCGCACGCAGTCAATCTGAACACTCAGCGAGCCCTCGGATTGAGAAATGAACACAGGTACATACGGAAGATGTAGACGACCGTGCCGGAGCTCTTGATCTCTCTGATTTGTACGGAGTAGAAGAAAGCTTTCCAAACAACCTTGTACTGTACTCGTACTTCCGGTTTACTCGAACCTCAGGTGGCCTCAGGCTGTTCAACCTGCTGCTCAACCAACGGTACTTGATTATCCTCCTCACCACCTTTGCTCAGTTCTGGTTCTGGACGCTATTGTTGTTGGATACGGCGACACCTTGCAGCTGTTCCCTTTTCACATTCGCCTCGCATCATCCCTGGTACTCTCTTGGATTGACTGAGGACTCGAAACAGCGCCTCTTTAGAGCTTGTATAGGATCTGTCTAACCCTGTCGCTCGTTGCCCGTGATACTTTCAGACCAACTTGGGCATGCAACTAAGCAAGTTGTGTGGCGGTGCTGGCAGGTCGCGAGGAAGGAGTTTAGCTGCTAAGCCTCAACTCCGCCCCTCCCACAGATTTTCAGCATCTGCTGAATTACATCCTTGAAACCCGCTTTGTTCGAAACAGCAGTCTTGATTCAGGCTTCCACTGTTGTTATTACATCTGGTGTTTCTGTGGTTTGCGGTTGCCTTGTATGCATGAAAGATCACCTTCCGCGTGTAGCAGGACTCTGCTATGAAGCGGGGGGGGAATTCATGTTACGATTTTCGGGTATCTAAGGGCTTGTGGTCTTTCTAGGCGAAGATATAGGATGCTCACGATGCTTCCGCCATGTTGTCGAAAGCACTGCCACGGTCCTCGGCAACCCTCCATCTTCTATAGCTGGAATCTCTCTCCCTTTCTCTTTTTTCCTCACAATGGACTTACTTACACCTCACTTGAGCCTGTGTGCTTTCCTTACCATGCCAGCTGAAAGTACTGGGACTATGGGTAAACATGGACCTCGAGTCAGAATTTTACAGTCAGCGGCAGCCCCGGCACCAACAGATCCAAGAAGAACTGATGCTGCGAGTTGAGTGCAGCCTTCGGGCATCAGTGGATCCTTCAGAATTTTACCGCGCTTCAGGTCTAGCTGATGAACCTTTCCAGGACCTTGAAGCATGGTACACAGAATATACTTATGACCCGCTCGCTATGGATGGCAGCTCTATTCGCATATTGCGCCTCCACCCCGGAGAAGCCGCCGATCCTATCAAGTGCACAATCCATACAGCGGCTCTACCAAATGTTGCGGGCGACTACGAAGCTCTTTCGTACACCTGGGGCCCAGAGACTCCCCGAAGAATAATCCTTGTCAATCACAGACCGCTCCTGATAAGGCGGAATTTATGGGAGTTCCTACATGTGCTCCGACGTGTCGACGCAGCCATCGACCTGTGGGCGGATGCTATTTGTATTAACCAGTCTAACGCACTGGAGAAAAACCACCAAGTCCAACAAATGAGCCTCATCTATACGTCCTGTAGCAGAGTTAGGATCTGGCTAGGGATACCTCCTGTCAGTCTCGCACGATTTTTGGTATTGGCCAAACAACGACCTTCCCTGACGAACCTCTATGAAGATATCCCTCCCAGGGGAAGCAGCCTGAGAGATCTCTTGGAAATCGGTCTGAGAGATCTCTTGGAGCTCAGTTATTGGAGAAGGCTCTGGATCGTGCAAGAGGTTATTCTTCCTCCAGAAGTTTTTGTCCACTGTGGTCTTATACGATTCGATTGGGACGAGCTTATTGACGTTGTAACTTGGGCCGACGGGTTCCTGTCATCATCTTATCGCTGGGATGGGCCACGGCCGAAAGGTAACGATACAATGATTCTTCTGAATCTGCACTACCAGAGGCAGGATGTTAGCAGACGGAATATGGTGGATTTACTGAAAGCCTATGGCCAGTGTGAATGTCTCGACATTCGCGATCGGATTTACGGCCTCCTTGGGCTTTGGGTCGGCGAAAAAGCGACAAACGGCTATCCTGAGGCGCGTATTATTGTGGATTACACAGCGTCACTTCAGACGCTTTTCCACACCGTCATGGCAGCCCACAAGCCTCAATTTGCAGATGATCTTGCGCAGGAGCTTTTTCTCGCTTTGGAGTTGCACTTGATCCCTCAAATGCCTCCCCAATGCCGTCCTGCAACCAAGGTAGCGATGAAAGCGGCTGAATGCGGCAGCCTCGTCGCGAAAGGCAAACTTCTGAAATGGAGTCTGCACCCTCTCCTTCACATGGCAGTGCACCCTCTTCGAGACCAACATGTGAATGAAGGTGACGTCCTCTACACACTCTCTCTCCCGGCCTTCAATACGGTCTCAGGCAGATCGGTCTTGCTATTGGCATTCAGAGAACCACGGCGCTCTTGTTCAAGCACCAGTTCCTCAACGAGAGCCCCCCTGGACAACCCTGCTAGATCACATCAGATACAGCACTATAGAGCATCCTATACTTCGAAAACTCAAGTGCTCTACACACTTTCTGGGATTGCGCTTGCATGGCAGGCAGGAAGTTCCTGGAACTCGGACTCATTGCGCCATCTAGCTCTGGAATTACAAGGCAGTGAGGCTTGGAGGGATGCCTCTTCATTTGGGTATGGTCCGATGACTGTTGCAATTTCTTTACAGGCAATTGCAGCAATATTTGATGTCTTCGGCTTCCCGAATCTGAAGCCTACGTCAACCCAAGACTTATTTGCGATCCTGAACAAGAAAGCGGCTTCAGCAGGAGAACTATATGGCACCGGCCGCTGGCCAAGCCACGACAAGGACGACGGTGGTTCTGACTGTAACGCCAGTACTTTGATCGACCAAAAACGTTACAACTTCGCTCATTGCATCATCGGCACGTTCTGACAGTCAGCAACTTTAGGAGACGGCCTGAGGGAGCCGTGAATGATTGTCTTCTACTGTCATATCCAAGTCTCGAGAGAGTATATAGACAGCCAAAACGGGCCCTCCTCGAGATTTGTCAGAGGAGAGCTATGTACGAACGGGGATTGGGAGGGTGACCGGGGCGCAGCGGAAGAGGCAAGGCAGAGTCGAGGACGGGGACTTTCAGGCAGGATGCGAGGGGGGTGAGAGCGAGGAGGCAAGAGAGGGAGGAAAGGGCTCTAATAGCGACGAGGCAAGAGAGGGATGAAGGGGTTCTAATAGCGACGTCAAAAGCGGCGACGTGCCCAGCCCGCGACCATACCCAAAGGCACAGAACACGCCTAAACCGGAGGTGAATTTCTCGGCAACGACTTTACAGAATAAGTTGGCTGCTTTGACGGTGAGACTATTCTTCGTAGGTGGCGATAGGAAAAGATTGATGAGATGACATTGAGTATATGTACATGATTGGAAGACTCCATGACTCAGGGTATCGGAGACCATGCTCCTAGACACCTCATTCCTAATGTTGCACAGAGACAACGTTATTATCTCCACATACTTGGTCGGCTTACCCTCTTTGGAAGTGCATTCTTCCTCCATTCTGTACAACTGTTGAGTTATCAATGACTACACCATTGAATCCACCAAGCTGAACTCGATACTAAGGCGACAATGACGGGCCCTCGTTCTCCACCCGAGAGCCTGCTACAAAGATCGCGGTCGGACTGGGAGAGTGCAGTGATCCGCTGCACAGTTGAAGCCAACGTCAAACACGGAGTCTCAGCACGGACTTGACAGGAGACCAGTTCTTTTGAGGGTTGAACACCGACACTGGGATGCGGGGAGGACTGTAACTGACAGTGATCGGACGAAAGTCTTGACAAGCATTCAACAGACAGGCAACTGTGGAAGAATGCCCATTCACATGGCGAGAGCTGACTCAGTCAATCCTTGCTGCCTCATCGACGCTAACACCCAAGGCGCCGACGACGGCATTTGGACATCTACACTTTCTCGACGCGCGAGCAGATCAGGACGGTTGAGCGCAGCCACCTCAAGCACAGCGTGGTACTTCTTTCCCGAGAACAGGCGAGTTCTCCAAAGTCGGCGCATGTACGGAAAGCATAGTTCAACCACACCTGCTCAATCAATCACTACCAAGGGCAAAGACAGGTGATGTTGCCGACACACAAGTCCGGGACCTGATGCGACAGCACAGCTGCGGCGGATGCTCCAGCACAATGCTGGATACCGCGGTGGTCTCTCCCATGCGGCCCGCCAGTGTGGTGCGTTGCGGCATTGTATTCCCGAATAGCCCTGTCCACGCTTCCGACGTGTTTCGCGACATGCCTTTGGGGGTTGCTTTACCGGGACCTCGAGGATGTTTATGTATAACAGGCCGCAAGGAATGAGACGTGTACCATCGATGTCTGTCTGGCGAGGAATCAGCCCTTCCAGTGGCGGTGGAACAGAACCGAACTTGTCTCCAGAAAGAATGTATTGCCAGCCAAATACCTTGGCGGTTACAGCAGCGATCTTCGTCCTCTTTCTTTGCTCCCACTTCATACATTCATTCTATGTCTCAGGTCTGCGCAGTATACCCGGACCATGGATCGCCAGGTTTACGGGCCTTTGGAGGCTTAAGGTCGCTTCCAGTGGCGAGCAGCCACACATCTACCGCAAGATTCATGGTCAACATGGACGGATCGTCCGAGTCGGGCCCAACCACATCTCGATATCCGACCCGCAGATGATTGCACCCGTATATGGCATCAGCAGCAAGTTTGAGAAGGTAAGACAGATCGTTAATAACGCCTCCCGACCCCAAACCGCCATTTCTTAAACCAAAACCGCGGTTCCGACTAATTCATGTCGCTGTCCGTACCGCCCCACAGTCCATGTTCTACGCCATCTCCGATGTCTTCTTCGACGGGGCCTGGTTGCAGACCATGTTCTCGGCCCGTGATCCGTCCGTCCACCGAACACTCAGGGCGCAAGTCTCGCAGCTCTACTCCATGTCGAACATGCGGAACTACGAACCGTACGTGGACGAAGGGACTAGGATATTCTGCCGCGCCATGGAAGAGCTCCAGGGCCAAGTCGTCGACTTCTCCGAGTGGCTTCAATGGTACGCCTTTGATGTGATCGCCAGCGTCACTTTCCAGCGCAGATTCGGCTTCATGGAACAGCGACGCGACGTTGGGGGTCTGATGCGTGGCGTGGGCGCTGCCTTTCCCTATATGGCGAGGTGAGTTCTCGTGAGCGCCATGTCCTTTTCTGCTCGGGCGACAGTGTCATCTACTCCGACTGGTTTTCTTCTTCTGAGCTTTTTTTCTGACACCACTTTCTACGAGGCTTTAGTGTGGGCCAATTCCCGGGGCTGCATCGGTGGCTCCTGGGCAACAGGCCTCTCATGCATCTTCTCAAGCGACTGTGGGCCGGACTCCCAGATCCGGTCGAGGACTTTCTACGGGTACGTCCGTATCTGAGCGAGAGTGAACGAGAGTTCTTCACCTGGAGGATCCATGATCTGAAACCTAGAATCCAGAACCCCCTGGCTTCTCCAGACTAACTGGTTCGCGCGGCGCTCAGATTACAGACGAGGAAATCACTCGCCACGACGCCGTCGACAAGGAGCAGCAGCAGTCCGGCTACTCGAGCGGAAGGACCGATTTTCTGGCCCAGCTACGGGCCAAAGAAGCCAAGGCTGATGCGAAGATCCCGCACAGGGACGTGGTGAACCACTTGTCGAACAACCTGTAGGGTCTTTTTGCTTCTCGAAACTGACACCCCACCTTCTTCCCTCCCCGGCCCATACCAAAGCCGCTAACTTGTGTATGTTTTGTTGCCCCCTTCTCCAGGTTGGCAGGCAGTGATACGACGGCGATATCTCTCCGGGCATGCTTCTACTACTTGGTCAAGAACCCCCGATGCTACCGCAAACTCGTCGCCGAGCTCGACGCCGCGGACAAGAAGGGAGAGCTCTCGGAGTTGGTGACGTGGGACGAGTCTCTGAAGCTTCCATACCTGTACGGCCCCCACCTCCCCCCGAGTCACAACTCGCAAAGGGTACTGTACTTTAGAGTGGTCGTGACAGCACTGATCCCGGCCCCATAAATTAGGCAAGCTGTGCTGAAGGAGGCCATGCGGATCCACCCGGGCGTAGGCTTTGTCATGGAGAGGATCGTGCCGCAAGGTGGTGCGACGCTCTGCGGGTATTTTCTCCCTGCAGGAACCAATGTCGGCATCTCGCCTGCGTGCATTCACCATGACAAGCATATCTACGGGGAGGATACGGATACCTTCCGTCCAGAGCGCTGGACTGAAGCTTCGGAAGAGCAGTTGAAGAGCATGGAAAGATGTCTATTGACTGTAAGTGGCTTTCCTTCCTGGAACGGTTCGTGCCTTCGTGCACCAAACTGGAGGGATACTGTATGATACTATATGTCTGACGTTGACGGGTCCCACCAGTTCGGACATGGCTCTCGGTCATGCATCGGCAAGAACATCTCACTGATGGAGATGGGGAAATTGGTGCCACAGGTCCTCCGGCACTTTTCGGTGGAATGGGCCTCCTCGAGACCGGATTGGACAGCGAAGGCGCATTGGTTGTGGAGGCAGAGTGACATGCTCGTGAGAATGATGCCGAGAGGACAGTATTGAAGGCGTAGACTGGAGGTTAGTCAACCCAAGTATATAGTGTAGCAGTGAAGAGGTCTGATTTCAGCAGTCCGCACGCTCGCGGAGAATGTCCTGTTGTGCTCTGATTGTTTGGATTTGAGTGTTGCCGAATTGCGCCTGCGCGAATTCTACCTCATCTCGCCCTTGTCGTCGTTACCAAAGCTGGTCAATGTTCTCGTCTAAATTGAGGTCAAAAGGCAAAGTCCCTAGCCAAGCAAAGTCGAACTGATCGTCGAGCCAAAGGCTGGGCAACTCTCCTTCTGGTTCGCTCCACGTGCTGATGCTGTGCGGCTGTTCCGGGACCGGGGACAATATCTCAGTGTGCAGGAGGCCTGATCTGGCGCCGCCGCCATGCGCCTGGTACCTGGTAGAGCCCTGCGGAGGCCCAAGGACAGGTTGGGATTGTGGTGCCACGGGTGTTGGAGCCCGAGTCTGAGAGCGAGTAGCCGGAAAAAGGCTCTTGTCGCTTAGCTCGAGAAGTCGAAGTGAGCGTACAGCAGTGCGGTGAGTGGACTGGTATAGGCGTAGAGTCTCGAGGCAAGGGTTCCAGAACGACATACAGTCGTTGCCACTAATATTGCAGTGCCGGTCGAGGAGAAAGACCATACCGCATGTGTACAGCCAGAAAATAACGTACCATGGTTCCGGAATGGCATCGTGGTAGACGTGGTGGACCCATTGAAGCAGCAGCACAAGCTCCTGAGCGTTTTTGATACACATGTCTACGCCATGTTTGACCAATGCCCGACCTAGAGCCGATGAGATATTCTCTTCGTCGTTTGTCTGATGTCCTTTTCTGCTGCGAAGTCCAGGTTGGGCGTGATGCAGCAGGATCGGTCTAAATAGGAGGACGTGCGCGTAGAGATGACTGAGTACGAACCAGTGAGCTGCCCACATTTTGACGATGGGGTAGTGTAGCTAGCTACTTACCGAGCGCGCAGAGCGACAGCTTGCACGTCAAATGTAGGAGTCTCACCCAGTGCAAGCAGCTGCGCGCTTGACGGCACCCTCAGACTCCAGGGCAGAGACTGCTCCCAGTCTCCTAAATCAGCTTCGATTTGGACGAGACTTCGAAAGTCCCCGTCGGCTACCTTTTGCATCAGATGTGGCGCTCTGAAAACCTCGATGCCGAAAGATGTGGAGCTCGGTAAATGAATATCATCGCTGGAGGAGTTTTCATACAATGTCGAGGTGATCATGCTCAACGTGCGCTGAAGTCTGACCGAATACACGAACGAGGCAAGACCAAGATCAGATGGTCTGGTCGGCGCTTCCGCCTGTTCGACGTGGGTTGAGGGAAGTAGCTGTTCAGCAGGCGTGTCGGAGATCATGGCGGGCCGTCCGTAAGTTGTTGATAGGGTGCTGGTATAGTCAGTCACCCGCAACATCTTCGCAAGTGATCTCTTACCAGTCCATCATGACGCATCCAGCCCAGATTCGGCATCGCAAACAATACAACGTGTCATGAACACGAGGCTGACTTTCCACACAGGTGGTGCCTTCAATTTTATGGCTGCCGCGATTGTGTAGCCCAAGGCCTTGGGCCAGTCTGATAGAGACACCAACCATGTTCCAACAAGCGCCAGTAAGCTCGGTGGAGCTTTGAAGGTAGATACTTGCGTACAACATAGCTTGGATGAACTGGAGGTTTGGGCGGTTGAAGATATCAAAATCCAGCTCCAACAACCTTTTGCTACGTTGCCAGTAGCTCTCTCCACGATGTGCCTGTGATAGGCCTGTAGTGGGTGCATCGCAGCTGCAACTGACTGCGAAGATGGCGTTCAGGAGAATGTGAAAACGCCTGGAGTCTGGCACATTGTCCTGCTGTACGCGATGAGCAGGGTTCCCCGTGAACGACGACCCGCTCACCATTGAAGACGTCAATGCCTCTGCTGGGCCGGAGCACCAGACCCCGTTGTACTGACGCAGGAAATGGTCACGGTCGAGAAACGGATAGAGCGGATAGACCTTCTTCCAGAATCGGTGAAGGAGGGCATCTGCTTCTTTTCGGGGCGGAACGCTGTACTCTTCGCTCGGCGCAGCGGTTGGCAAAGCTCTGGCAGGATTAGTCGCACAAAACCTCAAGCCAGAAATTTGGAGTCACCTGAGAGCTGGCTGAGTGTTGCTCCTGCAACTTTGGCCGGATGAGGCAATCGGCCTGGAGCTCACCAAGATCTTCTGGACGTGAGCAACAAACGACAGCGTCGAAGACTTTCCGAAATAGCCGATCTCTTCAGCATCAAGATCCCTCAGTTCAGTGACATCACCAGGAACGGCACCCATCCCATCGACACGATCACTAAATGCGTCCTAAAAAGTTAGCAGTGCCGGGGGAAAAGGGTCGATCGCCTTGCCTACCGAGTTCACAACGGGTGAAAGTCGCTCATGAGAGACATCATTCTTGCTGGATCGATGATGTTGTCTGGTCTGAAGCTCGCTCGGTTGCACTTGCGAGTTATCGAAAGCACTTTGCAAGCTGGACAGACGTGCCGGTGGATGAGGGCGATGCTCTTCATCAGCCCGGATCTGCGTTGCCGTGACGGGTAAAGACGGCTCGAACAAGTCCAAATCTGGCCTGGTGATAGGTAAGGAGGTTCGGACGTCGGAGGGTAGTGGGTGGTCGTTGCTAGGTGCTGGAGTTGCACGGAGAGGTGTTTTCCTGCCTTCCAACTCAACGAGACGACGCTCGAGTAGTTCGATCTGTCTAGTTGCTCTATCAGTATTGGCGGGACTTTCTGTATGTCAAGCAGAGACCGACATCGCATCAAGTCACGGGTCAACGAGGGATCATCGTATCAGAGAAGCACGCGTCCGCGATGAATAGTGTTCACGCCGACTTACCTCAGTGCTTGTGACTTTCGAGTTCCCGGCTTCTCGTAGACACAGTTGGCATGAATGCTGCGGTGCGAACAGGTACCACATGTCGGCCTAGCGCCATCGCATTTGCGCTTGTCTCGCCGGCAGCTCTCGCCTTCAACGCGCGAATCGTCAGTCGGCAATCAGGCCGCACGGTTGGCAGGAATCAAGCATGAATCTTCGCTTACAGGCAAGCTCTCCGCGTTTCCGAGGTTTGGGTTGACCGCCACGATGCGGAGTCATACTTCACCAGAAGGCTCGTGCGGACAAAGTGTGTAAAGGTTGAGGGAATCAACGCAGGAGCTGGTACGAGGACAGCGTTGCGGGAACTCTGCTTGCCAAAGGGGTTGCGAGCCATATTTGTAACACCCGAACGTGCTGTTGATCTTTGCCCCAGTGTCCGGCTCAGATCCACCTTGCCGGAGCAACATACTCGTAGACGCATGAGGCCAAGTCATTAGAGATCGCCTCGACGTGTCTAAGTGGCTGAGACGGAGGGAGCAGATTGAACTTCTGGGGAACGTCGCCTGGGGAGCAGCACCCCAGACCAGCCACCCACCCACGCACGCCACCTCCCCCCAGCCCTAGGTAGGTCTCTTGGCCCCCTGGCTTGCGGCATTCATTTGCCGCAAACCCCTACGATTTGCGGCAAATGCGGCCCGCAAACGACGCCATGGTTGTCCGGAAACAGAAAGGGAATGAAAGTCTGAAAGTCCCGCAGGCCTCGACTGTGCGGGACACGCATTGCGATCATTGTGGGTTGCCATCAACTTCAAGGTGATTCCGATGTGCTCATAGCGTACGATGCCCCTACCGGCAAGCGGTTGTCGGCCGGATAGCCACCAAGCAGAGATGTTACGATGCCACAGACGCTCTCCCGGGATACCACTCCATGGAGGATAGCTGGTTATGTCTTAGTGACGATAAATAACGACTTTCGCGATGAACGGATCCGGCTGAGATTGCAAGATGTCCTTTTGAGCACTATCGGCAGTGCCTACCTGCGGGCACCATGGCTTTTACCAACGAACTGACAAACACCAATGAGGCTGGCAATCAAACAGTGCTCGAGGCTTCAGGGAAGAGAATAAACGGCGTGCGTGTTGAATCGCTGATCGCAGAAAGACCGGTAGACAGTGCCAGGCCCCTCAAGGTCCGAGTCGCAGGTGCGGGCATTTCTGGCATCATCGCCGCCATCAAGCTCCAGCGAATCGTACGAGACCTCGACATCGAACTGTACGACAAGAATGAAGATCTTGGTGGCACATGGATCGAGAATCGCTATCCCGGCTGCGCGTGCGGTATGTTGTTGGTCCTTGCCACGGTGTCTTCTAGGCCTGCCTCGCTAACGCAGAACGGCAAAAGATATCCCTGCCCATATCTACCAGCTTTCATGGGAGTCCAATGTGGAATGGTCGCAATTCTACGCCTCGCAGGCTGAGATTCTCCAATACTGGCAGAGAGTGGCTGAGAAGTACGATCTCCGCAAGTTGATCAAGTTCTCCCATCGAGTTATCGAAGGCCGGTGGCACGAAGACAAAACCCAATGGGAGTTGAAGGTGGAGGATCTTTCCAACGGAGCCATCATCACGGAATCATGCGACGTCTTCATCACTGCCACTGGGGTCTTGAATCAGTGGGAATGGCCTTCAATCCCGGGCTTGCACAACTTCGAGGGCAAGCTGATACACAGCGCGGCCTGGGATGAGAGCTTCGACTTCAAGGTACGATCATGCTTCAAGATAGACCATGGCGTGTTGCTAATGTGCCAACAGGACAAGAGCATTGCCGTGATTGGGGCTGGATCGTCAGGCATTCAGATTGTCCCTAGTCTTCAGCCGCTGGTGAAACGTTTAGATCACTATGTTCGAGGAAAGACGTGGATTGCAACGCCCATGGCGGCCCAAGAACTCGAGAAGAGAGGCGCGAGTGGCAGCAACTTTTCGTACACCCCGGACGAAATCGCAGCCTGGAAGAGCAATCCCGCATCGTACCTCGCGTACCGGAAACAAGTCGAGAACACGGTGCAAAGCGACCACGACATCACCTTGAGAGACAGTCAGCTCCAGAAGATGACACGCGGCTACTTCGAATCACTCATGACGCAGCGTCTGGCAAAGAAGCCTGAAATCCTCGACGACATCCTTCCGGGGTTTTCACCGCTGTGTAAACGACTCACGCCCGGACCGGGATACCTAGAGGCCCTCACTGAAGAAAACGTGGCCGTCATCCCGACCAAGATCGAGCAAGTCACGAAGACCGGTATCATGACCGTCGACGGCAAGCACCGCGACGTTGAAGCCATTATCTGCGCAACAGGCTTCAACACGCACTTCACGAACCGCTTCCCCATCTACGGACTCAAGGGCGAAGTCTTGTTCGAGCGTGCCCACGGCCCCAAGACATCCACCTATCTCTCCATGATGGTCGACACGCACCCGAATTTCTTCATGCTCCTTGGTCCCAACGCCGGGATAGGGGCAGGCAACTTGCTCATGATCATCGAGCGCCTGGTGGATTACTGCGCCAAAATGCTCGCCAAGATGCAGACCGAGAATATCCGTACTGTACGGCCTCTCAAGAGTAAAGTGGACGCGTTCACGCGGTTCACCGATGAGTTCCATCAGCGGACAGTCTACAGCGAGGAGTGTTCTTCGTGGTACAAGACGGACGGGAGGGTGACTGCGCTCTGGCCCGGCTCGAGCTTGCATGCGATCAAGACGTTGGAAAGCCCGAGGTGGGAGGATTTCGAATACACATATGTCGATGACATGCCGATGGGGTGGTTGGGCAACGGCTCGACGGTGGCTGATCATGATCCGAAAGCAGACAAGGCATACTATCTGACCTCGACGACGTTGCTGAGTGACGAGGATTCGTCTGTGGCTGTGAATCCAAAGGTCTGAGTTATCAGAATCTTTATTGATCATGGCCATGTTTGATGTATCACTTCGATATATACTATGGCTCCCCATTCCGAGTCCCGAATCCATTGCCAAATTTCTGTACTGTCCCAAAAGCTCATCCTTCCACTGCCGAGAAAAGTGGGAAAAAAGGCGCTAATTATGGGTCACGACATGAGAGATTGAGAATCTGACCTCGAAGCTAATACCTAATACTATGATTCGGTATCCTAAGGTACATTTTTATCCCTCGTGGCTTATAAGCCCACTGCCAATTCCGGAAATTTCTCCCTCAAACTAGGAAACAGCTTGAAAGCATTCCTCCAACCAATTTTCTCCCTATCTTCATCATCAAAGCCTTCGTAGGAATCGAATGCCTTTTGCACCATGGGCACGAGGTTACCAGGAAGATATGGATCTGCAGGGCCACGAAAAAAGGGGTGGTCAGCTCAGCCAATCGCAACATGCTCAATAGAAGGATTTAAAAGAAAGCCACAATTCACTCACAATCACTTCCTGTCAAGATTCGATCCGCGCCGGCAAATTCCTTGATACCTGCAAACTGCGCATCGCTCAACTGCACGGCCGTGTCGTAGTAGAAGCTCTTCAACGCGGCCAAGCTCGCGTTCAGACTTCTCCCGCCGTGGATGGGCAATGTGGTCTGGATGGCCAATCTGTCGCCCAAGCTGCCCATGGCGCCGCCGCCGTGCGACCAGATGATATTCACGTTCGGGAACTTCTCCCTCGCCTGGCGGAAGAGGAAGTTTCCGATCGCCCGCGTCGTGTCGAACGGGTACTCGATCACCGGCAGTGACATGTTGTGCAGGGGAGGAGACACGGCCGGGTTGGTCGGGTGGACGAAGACGGTGGCCTTGCGCCGGTCGAGCTCCGCGAAGATGGGGTCTAGTTCCGGGTCGCCGAGGTAGACGCCCGCGTAGTTGGTGTACAGGCCGATGCCGTCTAGCTTGAGCGTGTCGAGACAGTACGCAATCTCAGCGAGCGAGCCCTCGATATCCGGCAGGGGGAGGATCCCGAACGCGCCCAGCTCGAGAGGGTGCTCCCGGATGTTCTCGGCAAAGTAGTCGTTGATTTTCCTGGCAAGCGGTCTGGCAAGAGCGTTGCCCTTCAGAAAGGACACGCCCGGAGCGGTGATGGACAGGATGCTAAAGTTGTAGCCCTGCTCGCGACGGGCGGAGAGATAGCTGTCGATGGAGAAGGGGTAGGGGGTGAGGAATCCGTCGACGAAGATCGTGGAAGCATTGTCGCCAGGATAGCCAGCGGCGAGGAGTGCGTCGCGGTAGAAGTCCGGAATCGGGTGAGTATGGACATCCACCTTGAATGAAGACATGGAGATGAGATCTGTCTGCTGGGCCATTGTCGACATGAAGGAGAACAACGACAGGTGAAGGGGTGCCAGCAAAGAAAGCTTGAACCAGCCGATCATCGTCAAGAGGCGGTCTTCTCTCAATCAAAACATTTTCGGAGCGCACCCAGAGAATCTCGATGAATTATAGCATCCCAACCGGTTTGCTGTATCCGAGCACGCCATGACTACGATATCGAAGCGAAGTGACAACAAGTGGACCTGGTGGTGATTCCGGAGAGGTCGTTACCCGACCGGATCTTGGGTTGTGACCATCCGATTGCCCTGGAACCACAGCCGACGTATGCATGGGATGTGGAGTGCAGAAGTTGCGGGACAAGGTCATCGAGGATGTGAAGAGTCCGGCGGATGGTGGATGAAGATTGTCGAAGTGGCTTGTTCCCGACACAAGATCTTGCTTGCGGTAAACACTACCCGCAAACAACAACCACCCGCATTGCCCCAGTTCCTCAGTCTCCCCGTCTTCTCCGCATTATGGACACAGCCGAGAATTGTGACATGGGTCGGGTCAGTTGGTTTGAGGTACTGGCTGCTTGTGCTGACTTATATCGTTGAGTCGCGGTGCTCAGTGGGTGATTTGTGAGAGTGCGCTCCCCTGATCTCTTTCCAGGACGTCGTGACTATCAGCTGTCAATGAATGCAGGCTTCTGAGCATCTCGCAAGATGGGTTCTCTGCTATTTCAACTCGCCGACAAGTCAGAAGCCCTTGTGAAGAACTGGGGAATCTTCAAGTTGATCTTGCTTGGGAGTTTCGGTTTATTTGTGGCCGTCATATTGGGCTTGTACCAGCTTCTCAAGCCAGTCGACAAGCGCCGCTCGCCAACTGGGAAGAAATGGAAGCTTCCACCAGGTCCCCGAGGCTGGCCCATCATCGGAAATTTTTTTTTGTACGCAAAAGGGGAACAAGCCGTAAGTGAAACTCGCAGAAGGTTCTTCGGGTAATGTACATCGCTGATAGCAGCAATGCAGGCCCGTGAGATCGCGCGGTATGGTGAGATGACAACAACGCATGTCGGCTCCAAGCTCTGGGTGGTGTTGAACAGCAATCGACTTGCAACAGAACTCTACGCTCGTAGAGGTGCTGTTACCAACGGTCGTCCGCACTATCCTATAGTCAGCGACTTGATTAGCCAGGGGAAACGGTCGGTCTTATTGCCTACCCACGAATGGAGCGAACGCCGCCGCGTAATGCACCAACTGTTGAGTGGGACGGCCATGGCTCGATATATGGAGTATCAAGACGAGGAGAGCATGACTCTCCTCAACCACTATCTCGACCAGCCATCACTGTGGTATCGACATAATCACCATTACGCGAACTCGGTGATTCATCGCATCACATTCGGCGAGCGCCCCGACGAGAAGGGCGACAAGATTAAAGACGTCACGAAGGCTCAATTCGCATTTTTGATGAACGCGCCACCACTCAACTTCTGGGACTGTTTTCCGGAACTTTCGAGGCTACCGATGTTTCTGCAGTTCTGGAGGAAACGTTATGAGGAGATAGGGCATTTCACTCACCACGCGTACCACGCTTATTGGAATCCTATTGCAGAAAAGGTCCTGGCCGGTCAAGCCCCTCCCTCGTTCGCCAAAGACGTTATCCTCAATGAAGGGAAATTCTCTGGTTCCAACACCGACAAGATGTTCCTGGCTATGCAGATCACCGAGGCTGGCAGCGATACAACTCGATTAGCTATCAATATGTTTATTCTGGCGGCGGTGACTCACCGTGACAAATTTCTCAAGGCTCGAGCCGAGCTAGATGCCATCTGTGGAAGCAATGCGCAGAGGCTCCCAAACTTTGGCGATGAAGACTCAGCACCATATATTCATGCTTGCATTAAGGAGATTTTCCGATGGAGGAGGATTTTTATCTGGACACCGGAGCATGAGTTAACTCAAGACCTCGAGTTCGAGGGATACTTCTTCCCAAAAGGCACCAACTTTGTGATCAACCACACCAATATCACCACGAACCCGGATCTCGTCGAGAGCCCGGAGAGATTTATGCCCGAAAGATGGCTGGACGGGAATGAACAGGACATACTCAACGGCATATGGCAATTTGGAGCTGGCCGAAGAGTTTGTGTCGGATACAGGTTGGCGCAAAGGTCACTGTTCATCAATCTTGCCCGGTTGATATACTGCTTTGACTTCAAGGCGGTAAGTTGCCTTAACCCCCAGCTATTGACGTGACCGAACTGATCACATTCACAGAGGGAGGCATTTGATGATAAGGATATCAACCATTTCACTCTGGGCGAGCCATTTCCGGTGGTGCCAATCGTGCGAAGCCCGGCATTCGCGGAGCTCATTAGACAGAACACAGTGAGAAGCAAGGACGAGTGAATAGACGGACTGAGCTGCCGGGATGAGTACCGGTCGTTGTGCGTGAGTAATACTCACATGCGCAAAGTGTGGGGTCCGTGGTGTTGTCTTTACACGCGCGTTCAGCAAGATTGAACAAGTACGCTTAGACGCTGGATGCTCAACTGCAGAACTTAGGCCACGCTGACACTCGAAAATAAAGACCATGAAGTTAGTGAAGTTATTAATCGGTCGTTGTAGGTCCGTGTGGAGTTTTCACGAAGAACTGTTCGACTCAGTTGCTGAAGTTTGTAGCAGCCCGTCCGAGTTCCATGGGTGCAGACCGTAAAAGGTGTTGTACGTGAACAGGTCTGACTGTTCGGCGTAGACGTTCCCGACGACTATGTAAGTTTTTGTTGTCGAGGAAAGTCGGCAACAATAGCCGGGCGTGCAGGGCTCGAAATTGGGAACTCCGCGCGCAAGAAAACCAGATCCAGGAACTCCTTTGATTCGGGTGCGGCGGCGCTCAGGGGAGTGCTCGTGGACGCTCAGGGATGTCAGGGTCCCTCGTGACGTGCTCGGCGCACGTCACCATTCAAAAACTTTTAGTCAGTGCTTCAGCTACACCGGCAGGGTGCTTGAGTCTGTCTGGAAACGAGAAATGGACTGGAGAGTTCAAGATTCGTCGTCCGTACGAGGTAGTGGGTACCTGCGTGCAGAAACACCACCGACATGGACTGAAGCGGATCGTCGCCAGAAGAGATAGGAACGTCAGGAAAGACAGGAGCCCCCAAGACCATAATGGGGACTAGGCTTCGAGCCTCCAGGGGTGATGAAACGTGGTCAGCCAGGCTTTCCAGAAGGTTGCATAAAGTCTAACTGCTTCAAGGTTCAGCGCCCGTCCAAGGACGCTCTCAAGCGGCGTCGACGGCACCATGATTTCGAACGACTCCTAGTAATCTGGTGGCAACTGCTTGCTCACTGGTCAGATTTTGCTCGTAGGGCTTGGGCATTGATTCCAAAGAATTTCCCAGATGAGGCGAGTACGAGTAAGAGCACTGAAAGAGAGGTCAGGCCTGGCGCCGAAGAGGCCCGAGGCTCCTCGAGGTTAAGGCTTTCCAGTGTGGGATCCTTCTCGGGGTGCCCAATCGGCGCTGGTTATCCACGACACCCTCCCTCCTTTTGCCATGTGCTGATGTATGCACGGGCGGTACGAGTTCTGCTCATCAAACCTCGTGGAAGCCGCCTTGAACCTTCGAATCTGGCTTCGAGAAAAGTCCACCAGCCAGCCCCTTGGTTGCTAGAAATCTCAGCATACGTCTCGGACGGTGAGCTGGAGCATAATAAAAGAACAATCTCTCGTCATGTCAATAATACGGCCCTGGCCCGGACACAGTAGTTGTTCAGTCTCAGCCCGAGTCCTTCTCGTATTCCTCGTTCTTTCTCCCACGTGCGTGTTCTTCACGTAACTAAATATCGACGCCCTCGCTTTTTGCCCCAGGCGACGTTGTACTTTTCCCTTTGCCATTTGGAGCACCAATTGACAGTCTAGCTTCTCTGAAAAGCGAAGCAGCACCCCTGCAAGGTCCGCCTCCGCCTTACCACACTAGACGGCTAGAGCGAGCTTCATGCTTTGGCTACTGCGTCCTGGGGCCTGGTACTAGACCCTGACCGCATCCTCACGTCGATTTTCGATTCAGCACCTTCACCTTCTTGAGTCTCCTCCCTCCACGGCGCCTAGAGACAAACGGGCTTTTATCATTCTTCAAGACTTTTCTTTGCGCGGGAATCTTTGTCGAAGTAACTCCTTCCCAAGAGACGTTCTGTCGGAATCTTTTGCCAGCTTTTGCTTCCGCCGGCGCTTCCCTTGGACTCCTGGCTGAAAATTTCTGGGATCTTCACTTTCCTCTCGAACTCGTCTTTCCGCCGTCCATCCCCGTGCGACTCCTCTTTGGAATTTGCCGGGTTCGATCTCTTTGGTTTCCAACCTCGGTTATGCCCAGCTAGGCAGGTTCTGGTATATGCTAATTGATTGTCATGTGGCTTGGATAAACCCAGCATCGGTCCAAAGCCTGATCGTCAAGCGCTCAACTCCATCGCACAGCTTCACCGCTATCCAGCACATATCCGCCCGCACCCGTCGTCGCCACATCCCCACGATCGACTATTGCGCGACCACTGCCCTTCCCCTCCCAACTTCCGACCGACTGAACCGTCATCAGTCATCTTATGTCACTTTCAGTACTGTCGAGGCCGTCTTAGCGGAGGGATCGTGTCTGGCAAGCCTGCCGCACTGGGTCAATGGGGAACTCTCAAGGCAAACCTGTCGTCTTGACCGATGAAGGTGAGATTTTCGACCGTCGACGTCAGTGCTGAGGCCTGCAACATGTGCTCACTATGGCAGCAGTCAACCTCAATCATTTTCGGCTCCTGAGGGTGGTGGGCAAAGGAGCGTTTGGGAAAGTTCGGATAGTTGAGCGGAAGGACTCAGGCCTGACCTTCGCCCTCAAATACATCCGCAAGGATGAAGGTACGTCCCGGTGACTTTGCATGTGGGAGCCGGCCTGTCCTGACCCAGAGCAGTGGTCCGATCCGAAAGCGTTCGCAATATCATCCGAGAGCGCCGGATGCTTGAACATCTCAACCACCCGTTCTTATGCAATCTCCGCTACAGTTTCCAGGATGTCGAGTATCTATATCTTGTCGTCGACCTCATGAATGGTGGTGATCTTCGCTTCCATATCCAACGAAAGGCTTTCACCGAGGATGCTGTCCGCTTCTGGATGGGAGAACTGGCCTGCGCATTGCGGTACATCCACAGTCAGGGCATCGTGCACCGAGACCTAAAACCAGACAACGTTCTGCTTGACTCGGATGGTCATGTGCATCTCGCAGACTTCAATGTGGCCTCCGACTTCAAACCTGGCAGACCGCTTACGAGCAAATCCGGTACATTGGCGTACCTGGCGCCCGAGGTGTTTAGGGGAAATGGATACTACAGTGAAGTGGACTGGTGGTCACTTGGCGTGACCATGTATGAATGTGTGTACGGGAAACGACCGTTTGAGGGCAGGACGCACGAGGAACTGGTCGACCAAATCTGTGCCGCCAACCCTCGGTATTTCGTCACAAAACCTCCAGTGTCAATGCCGTGCCTACATGCCATGACATCGCTTATCGAGAGGGACCGCCGCAAACGGATTGGGGCTACAGGCTTCGACACATTCACCTCACATCCTTTCTTCAGCTCGATTAGCTTCGAAGCACTAGAGCGGAAGCAGATCGCTCCGATCTTTATTCCGTCCAGCGAGAAGACGAACTTTGACGCCACATACGACCTCGAGGAGTTATTACTAGAAGAGGCGCCCCTAGAAGCCAGGGCGAGGAAACAGAAACCGCGGGCGGAGTTGCGTGACGATGCGACCACCAAAGAGATCCGAGAAGATGAGCTGCACCGCATGATAGAGACCATGTTTGAGCCTTTTGACTATACTTTGGCAAACTATGAAGTGTAGGGACTGACTTCCTCACGGGAACGCCGGGCTATGCTAACAGCGTCTAGGAGTGCCGCAGCAGCGGTGGCCGGCACTGTGCCGGAAGAGCACGTGGAGCTGGACTTGGACACAACTCACCACGACGCAAATTCTATACCCACATCGCCTGATGGATCACCACCACTTTCTCCCAGCATGGTTGCGTCGCCCACGAGAGCAGAGGAGACCTTCCCACCCTTGGACGAACTCAAGGCAACACTGCCACAAGCACCAACGCCACACGCTCGGCCTGCGTCCTCCTCGAAGTCGTTCAGCAGACCGATCCCGCCGCAGCGACCGATGCCCGCTACGCGGCAGATGAGCAAGGGTGGTGGAGTGCAGATGGTGTTGGATGAGTCAGGGAGCTGGACCAATCTGGCAGATCAGACATCGCCTAATGCCCCAGATAGCTTTGGAGACGGCGGGAAGCATGAAAAGTCCGGAGGCAGCATGCTAGGATTTCTCAGCAGGAAGAAAGGTCGGGATCGAAGCCCCAAGCCGAAAGAGGCGGGAGTGTTGGGAAAGATTGGCGCAAGACACATTATTAATTGAACGAACAAAGCGACGACAATTCAGCAAACCGTAGGACAGATGGCACGCGCTAGACTAGTCCTACAGACGCACTGGGGTGCTTTGAATACACCCGTTGAGAGGGAATCAGGGAGGACAAATTGGCAAATGCGACACATCAGGTCAGGTGCAGGAGAGAGCAAGACACAGGACGACGTCTAGACGAGAAACGGCATGCCTCGGGCGCAAAGGAAAGAAAGACATGGGCATACAAGCGATGACTGCATGGGGCGGCACTGGCATGATTCAGGGTGGAGTTGTACCATTACTGTAGACAGTTGTAATACCACGAGAAAGAGACATCCATGTTGTACTCGGTCCTGTGTACACTTTACTTTGGAGATGTGGGGTGGCGTGGGTGGGTTGGACGGGAGGGGAAGCTCACAGGTACGAGCCGTACGGTACCGTAGTTAGGCTGTCAGGCAGTTCGTCGTCGTCGGAGGCGGCGGGCGGCTGGCTCGCTGCGTGTTTGGTTGCCCGGCATTGGGAGGAGCTTGTGCTTGGGGATCCACCGCGCACCAAGCTCCAGCCAGCCGTGCAACAAACCAAACATCAACATCTCTGACCAGCTCTCTCGTTTCTCGTTTTGCCGTGTCCCATTGAAGCACCTCTGCAGTGTCTTCCGGTCTCTCTGCTGGACCGCTCTCTTCTCTCTCAGGCCTTGCTCCCTGTGCTGGCTTCAACTATTATGTGCACCTATTAGTCCCTTGTTGGAGTTGGGAATTGGCCTGCCATCACACCAGGCGCGTCGCGTGGTCCATACCGCAATATCCATACCCCTCCGCCCTGCCATCCTTGCTCAACTCCAACCTCCACCTCGCCACCAGCAGCCGGCAATCAGCTATATCCTTATGCATGGCCGCTGCTGTATTCATACCGCCTTCGCCGCATGACCCTTTTGCCAAAATGGCCACTTCCTCACGCCGACTCCCGCTCGCCAGCATATCCAATGCCACAAACTCTCCTCACCGGCCGCTCACCAACAGTGGCACGAAACGACCCAGGGCCCTCGCGAACCTCTCGCAGCAGGAAAATGAGCCGCCTCAGAAGCGGATGGCTGGCGAGAGGGGATCGCGTGTGGTCGTCCACCCCGTCACTCCGCAGAGGCAGCCTCCGCCATCCATGCCGGAGGGCCGCGTTTTTGAACGGAGTCAAGGCGAGGACCGCTCAACTGCTTTTCAGCGGAAGCTGGTGGCTGCCCGAGACCGGGACAGGACTGCAGGCCTGCGCGCCACAAAGAACATTGACGCTCCACCAAAAGAAGACACCGTGAAGCAATGGCAGAGACAATATAGGAAACTGTTCCCGACCTTCCGCTTCTATTTCGACGGCTTTTCAGACGAGGCCAAATCTCGTTTCCTCCGGCAGATAACCGCTCTGGGGGGGGTAAGTTTGCCGTCATGATCAAGGTAGTGCATCGCTAACGTCGCTCTAGCGTGAAGAGAAGTTTTTCTCAAAGGATGTCTCTCACATAGTCACTACTCGCCCTATACCAGGAGAGCTTGGGAAGAGTGGCTCAGCAGCTGACCACACTGTGCAACACTCCCCCATCGATGAACAACCCCAGACTATCAATCCTTCGTTACTCGAAAAGCATCCCCGCGGACAGGCCGCCGCAAACGTGGCACGTAATGGCACCAACCAGCTGGACATTCTCGTCAGAGGGAAGGAAATGGGCATCAAGATCTATTCCGTGGACAAGCTGCAGAGGCTCATCGGTTCCATGCTTGCAGGCACGGATGGTCAAAGTCACAACGCGAGGGGCACATCCCATACGACGCGTCAGCAAAGAGAAGATTTGGGCGAGGTTTTGAGAAATGAAAAGCTTGGAGTCGCTTCGGAGCGAGAGTTACCATTGACCTCGCTGGTCCCGTTTAAAGGCCCGTTCGTCTACGTTCACGACATGGACGAGAAGTATCGCCCGACCATGGTCAGGGAGTACCCGAAGCCGGCAACAAGAGCCGAAGGGGAGTGGCCTCAGTTCCGTTCTGCCGGCGTTGGGAAGTGTCCGTTTGTCGTCGATCCAAGCTTCGAGCAAGAGCAGAGAAGGGCTCAGAAGCGAGCACTGCAACAAGAGCAACAACGTCAACTGCAGCAACGGCGCGAACAGCAGATCCCACGCACACGGTCGCATGTTAGCGTTTCGGCTGCTGTCCTCGATCCTCCCAGACGCGTCAGTCCCAGAAAGCCTCTGGCAAGTGTCCCCATCCCTACGAGACCCGTCCCCGACGTCGGCAAGGACGAGAAGGAGCCAAAGAGCTATTCCTCGACCCTGGATCGTCAGCCATCCTTCCCCCCAATGCCGAGGCGCGCCGAAGTTGAATTCGTCCGCCCACCCAAGCTACAATTAGCGCGAGAACCCGCGGCCTCAGGCATACAAAGGTCGAACCTGACCTCGGCCATCCAATCTCAGATGATCTCTTCCACCGCTGCTACAGGAGTCAAGGCGGGGACCAGCAAGGAAGTACATCAGCAGCTAAAACGTCAAGTCCTTGAACGGACGCACACCGGAAGCCTCTCTGTCGGATCAATCCCATCCTCTCATCGCATGACTGACCTCGCCGGAGCTTTGAAGACAGCTCGAGCCCCCGCGCCGCAAAGAGCAGCTAAGAGCAAGGCGCAAGAAAAGTTGGGTGGAATTCAAGAGGAAGCGGACCCACACGAGGATGACATCGCCGCGGAGAGGGCAGTGCATGCTTCAAAGAAGAAGTCAGTGAGAAAAGACCCGAAGCCCGGCTATTGCGAGAACTGTCGCGACAAGTACGATGATTTTGACGAGGTAAGGACTGCGGAGACAGCGTACTACGGGATCCTGCTGACACGAACATAGCACGTTGTTTCGCGCAAACACCGGAAGTTTGCCATGACCCAGTCCAACTGGACCGAACTTGATGCCCTTCTTGCCAAGTTGCAAGAGCCGTGAATGGACCAAAGCCTTTGTCGGAGTTGCGATGGGCACTCTGGAACTACTTGCACAGCGCGGCGTTTTCGCTCATTTTGATCATGAGTATCATTTCAGCATACTTAGTTTGAATTGCATTTTAGCCAGTCACATCTTACTTGCAAGATGCAGCCGAGCACCAGCCAGCTCAGGTGCCGGAGTGTAGCCATTGTGCTACAAGTGTGGATTCGACTGATACACGGACTGTCGACCATTTAATCACTACAATAGCTATCTATGTTTCGAACGCTGTGGCTAGAAAATGTCGGCCAGGGGGCCTGATGTGACCGGGAGGGATGCGGCGAATAAAGCGTTGGTGTCTGATGATTTCAACCTTGTCGACTCGTGCCTCCTTCTCGCGCTATTGAACATTTTCTCTACTCATTTCATGCTGCCTACTTTGCCCGAAGCGGCGGTGGCACTCTCTCTACTCCCTGATTTCAATACCATTGCTCTCGTGATTTCGCAAGCCAGCTGTCGAAACCTTTCATGCTAGGTGGGCCTTAGCAACAGTACACTAGCTGCTGTTGTTGATGAGCTTGGAGCGAGGAAGAAAAATCGGTACAGATCACGAAAGTACAGCCAAGGCATCGCATAACCTATGCTACACTCCAAAATGTACCAATCAATCCGTGAACACATTTTGACGACTAAGTGGCTAACAAGCAACATGGCCGATTTTTCCTCCGGCTATGACCCGAGAATCTCTTGGATGAGTGTCACTCTGCTTCCAAACTCTTCAAAACATGAGTACCAGAGGAAGCGACTCCAGCGTACCCGCTGAACTGCTCAGTCTCAACTAGCAATAGAGGTAGCTCGTCCTCACGGAACGACGCCAGGACATTCTTCTCCCTCGCCTTCCATCCCATCTCTCGGAGCCTGTCTCCACGACTTCTTGAATTCGCGCCAACAGTGGTCGGCGAATATGGGCCAAAGAGATCAGGATACAACTCTGGTGGCACATTCCTCGGTTCAGGGTCTTTAATCCTCCCGGCCTGATGCAACTGTTTGCCAATCTCAACAGCGGCGTCTCTCCATAACATCTCCTCGCCATTCTCACAGAAGAAGTAAGGGTTCTTCAAGACCTCCTCCTCGCTGCTGGCCTCCATCCAATGCAAAATCACCATATAAGCCCTGACCAGGTCCTGGACGTGGATGCTACACCGCAATGACTGCCCTTTACCAATGATGGGCGCGAAGCCGTGCTTCAATGCAAACCTCGTCATGGTGGGCAGCTGGATGGACAGACGCTTGATATGTTTCCCTACGCCGTACACCAAGGTTGGGAAAATAATAACGACCTTCGCTTTGGTGCCTAGTTCCTTCCTCGCAGCGAGGATGGCCAGGTCAATCGCACGATGTGGTGCATCGTCGGGAATAGTGTCGATCTCCTCGGGCCGCGTGTCGGTGTAAACTTTGTCGGAGATGTACATTCCGCGAGAGTTGTCGACGAGGCAGCTCGTGCCGCTGGTGTGAATGTAGATGCTCCCCACGCCCTGGTTGGCCCGGTCTCGGATGCCAGCGAGAACGGCTTCGACCGACGGGAGATGGTCCGCCGTGGCGGCGTGGATGGTGATAGGGTGCGAGGCCGTGTGTTCGCGGATAAGGTCGAAGTCGTCGAGCGTGCCGGTAATGATTTTCACTGCCGGGTAGTGTTGCTTGATCTGCTGGGCGTGCTCTTCTCGCCGGACCAACGTGGTGACGGAGTAGCCGTCTTCAAGGAGGAGTTCGATCAGGTCGGCTCCTATCAGGCCTGGGCCGATGAGGAAGATATTCTTTGCTGAGGCCATGGTATTGGATGGGAGGATCGAGTTTGTCTCGCCTACTCCGATTCACAGTACTGTGTATCTATTTCCCAACAGCTTGTCCAGCAGCACATTCGGAATACTCTTTTCAATCCAGACACTCACTCTCCTCCACCATTAATACTACATCACTGACCTGGCCATCGCTCTCCTCCACGGCAATTCTCCGCAACTGCGAACCTCCCCGCATCTCCAACGAAGTACAGAGCTTCTGTACGGAGTACAATGCAGGGGTTTGGCGCGGGATCGGCAGGATTGGTTCCTCCTCAACGTTGACGACACCACACTGCCACGCCGGCAACACTACAGGTACAGCTGCTCGAGACCTGAACACCGCCACTGCCATTGGCTCCTGCTGGGATAGTATTCGCCCTTTATGCAGTGACAATATGCTTTCCGCCGCAGCTAGGTATGTACCTCTGTCTGCATCTGAAATCATCTCGGTCGAGAAAAAGGGTTTTGGGAAGGTGGCCCGTGCATTCTGGTCAACTTCAGGGTCTCCTCACTCTGTCTCTTCTACCTTTCACCTCAACATACTTAACCCGTTCCTCCATGTACGCCACATCCTGCGGCGATCCAGTGGTGTATGTATGTGTCACGGTCTCTAATTACTTACTATGTACCTATACAGCTCGATGAGGGTTCGGCACGCTCTGATTCCTACTACTATTCAGCTCGGTGAGGGTCCGGCACTACTGCTGTCTGGCAACAATGAAAGTCCCGCTTTGTCCAACCGGTTCGTCAACGGGCACGATGACCTCTGGACACTTGGGTCTATTCAAGGTCATGCCGAATCCGGACGCTTCGTCTATTTCTGAATGAAAGGCACACTTGAGACTCTCTTTCTCGAGGGCCGAACAATGAAGCTTCCGGCATCTCGAGACTCCCGTTCGCAAGATTCGAACAATGAAGCTTCCAGCATCTCAAATGTCTGTCAGGGCCGCTCCTCTGCTACTCGCTTTCCGTGACCACGCCTCGAGGCATTTTATCTCTACCCATTTCATCTTCCCGTTATAGCGTAAATTTTGAGCTACTGACATCAGAACCGCGTTTGATACCTCCAACTGGGGCATTTCACAGCCATGAGGGAAAGAATCATGAGATTTAGAGATTTCGACACACAGTGGACAGTGTTGGCCACGACGTCCGAAGACCCATACAAGCAGGCGCGCTGGACTAGGGACCAGGATTTAGTAGCTAGGCGGATACAAAAGTGGAAGGCCAGGCATACATGGTACGACGGTCGGGCTGAGATGTTCGCTCTGTCGAGAGCCTATATCGAGAATGACCCGGAGAAAGACAGCGCCTGGGAGGTATGTTCAGCCCGACTTCTTGGATATCCCTCCCTGTGATTCCTATTGCTGATATCTGTTTCCTAACTTAGTGTGTGGATCTTCTAGGCGCCGGAGCTTTTGGTATGGTAGGTAAGTGGTGCAAATTCGACGCAAATCGCAGAACCATCGATGTGAGTCACGCAACAACCCTCTTGCTGGCGTACGGAATGTAGTACAGACAAGCTGACTGTCGGCACATTCCAGACTATCGCGATCAAGCAGTTCAACTACGAAAGCTGGGAGTGCGACTCCGAGGGCAAACCGGGGGTCCCCGCAGAAGTAGCACTGCCAAAAGCTCTCGATCGTCAAGGATGCCACAGCATCGCCGGGGTTCGGACAGCCAGGTTTTTCGACGTCAGCCGCCCAAAATGGAGACTTTACCTCGAATACTATGGACATGGCACATTGGGTGACCTGGTGCACAGATACATAGAGAAGAACCATGAAGTGAGAACAAGGTAAGCTCCACGTTCCAGACGAACAAGAAGTGGGAAGAGCACGGAGAGAGTATCAATTTTCTGATGTTTCCCGCCCAGTGTGCACATTCCTGAAGACTTTATATGGCAAGCATTCTACGACTTTGCGACGGCTTACCACCATATGCATTTCTTTCGCCTTAAATATTTGGGAGCGAAGGGGCGTGGCGCAGATGTAGCCAGTGGACACTTCCTTCTGCACCTGGATCTGAAGCATGAGAACGGCAAGGACCCTCACGATGTCATGTCATTGTGCATCATAACTGACTAGGTTTGCAGTTCTCCTCGGAGATGCACCAAGGGACGAGAAGTTCGTGCCCTATCCGATGCTGAAAATTGCTGACTGGGCGCTGGGCGAGTGCACAAGCCGTCAGGATCCCAAGAATAGCCGTAAATGGAGGAGTAATGGGACGATCTGTTGGATGCCACCAGTGAGTACTGTTTTTTCCACACCCCGTCCTCCGGTTGGGCCTGGACTTCTTGCTCTTAGATTGACCAGCTTTCTCTTACCAGGAACAATACGATAGCAATCGCTTCGGCCAGAATTGGGAGCGCAATGTCATGGGAGGGCTCAATCGTGCGTATAGCGCCAAGCACGCCCTCTGGCAGGTAGGTGAACCTCGACACCCACATCCACTTGCTCCGGCACGTCGCTTGATGCTGACAACAAAACTAGATGGCTGCCAACATTTACGGTATGATGGAGCTTGACATGGACAACAGGAAGCTTGAGAAAAAGCTCAGGGAAGCTGATCGTGATGAGCAACACACCCGGAAGAATGGCTATTCTCTGTTGCCCGGATACCGGCATCGATATTACTCATCCGAGCTGTGCGAACTGGTGGAAGATTGCCTGCGCATTAGACCTGCTGATAGACCCGATCCGGAATCTCTGAGCCGCAGAGTCAAGAAAGGTCTGGAGCCAGGCCTGAGAAGGTATGCAAAGACTGGGAAGTGGGAGAGGCTGGAAGCTACAAAGGCTGAGTGGGGGACACCTAAGAAGCACAGGTCGTGAGTGGCTCGTGTTCAGGAGATTGGCGGCCTATAGATGTGATTGCGTGTAGGTATCGGTTATTTGAGTTGAACCTTTATCAAGTATAATTTAGTATAGGCTTGCACGTTTTCATCAGTAGGATTTGAAGAGAACAGTGATCCTCCCCGTGCTTGGTACTGGTGGTCCACGCCAAGGCTGTCAGAGAGCCTCGCGCAGGTTGATTGGCCCGTCTCTCACCCAATGGGACAACTCATTCTGCGGAGCTTCAAAGAATATTGACCCCTTCAACCTTCGATACCGTTGAGCTCGGCGTTGTTCTGTTCCCCAGTCACGACGTGACGATACCCTCTGAACTTGCACGTGAAAGTAAACGTCAACAACACGCAGCGCGGACCGACTGCGCAGTTACGAAAAAAAAAGGGATGAGCTAAAGACACCCAGCGATCGGTCTCTTTACACCAGCATCCATCCCCACGAACGAACAAAACATGTCCTGCATCAACCACTTCCAATCGCCCCTGCGCCGCCTCGTGCGCGAAGCAGCCACCCACTCAGCTCACAGAGACCTTCCCGCCTTCCTCGTCCCTGCAATCACAACCACAGTCACCACCACGAAACCGCTCCGGAGCGCAAGGCCCGCCTCAACCCTCGCTCACAGTCACGCTCACGCTCCCTCGCATCAGTCCCGGATCGGGCGCACGCCTATCAATGTGCCACCTGAGGTTCAGCTACGGTTTTATGACCTCCCCAAGGGGAATGTTCGGAGTCGACATCCCGACACGCCGAATATGGCGGTGGAAGTTACGGGGCCGTTGGGTGAGGGTGATTTCCTTGAGGGGATGCTTGGAAGCAATCCATTGTAGAAGCAGATGCAGATGCGGACGTGGACGCAGAAGCACAAGCAGACGCACTGGTTGCCGATATCAATACTGAAACACACGCTGACTTGACACCTCGACATGTGTGTTAGGCCAATTGACCCTCCCCCTCCCTCCGTACCTCCACGCCCAGCACGACGAGTCCGCGAGGAAAATCTCCGTGCGAGTCGACGATGCGGCAGAGAAACACCAGCGCGCGATGTGGGGTAAGTACACACACCCTACATGACCGTACACATTAAAGAAAGATAGCTCCCTCCCTGCGGACACAAAGACGTCACTGGCATATTCGATTCGCTGACACGGGATTGCTTTTTTTTCCCCCTGCGTTTTAGGCACAATGCGCGCACTCCTCCAGAACTCCATCTCCGGCGTCAGCGAAGGACACCTCTCCATCCTGCGGCTCGTCGGCGTGGGATACCGCGCGACCATCGAATCCACGGCCACGACCATCCCCGCGGCCTTCCCAGGCCAACAGTTTGTGAACCTCAAGCTCGGGTACGCTCATCCCGTGGAGCTGGGTGTCCCGAGGGGTGTCACGGCGTCGACGCCCCAGCCCACACGTATCCTGCTCCAGGGCGTCGACAGGCAGGCCGTCAAGCAGTTCGCGGCGCAGATCCGGATGTGGAGGAAGCCAGAACCGTACAAGGGCAAGGGCATCTTCGTCGACGGCGAGACCATTCGCCTAAAGGCAAAGAAGATCAAGTAGGTGAAGCGAGCTACTGTATTGCGGGAGGGAATGTACATACACAGCGTACATGTATGCGTGTATGCATCTAGGCACGCATCTTCGATGGGGGGATTTCTGTGGCGCTGGACAGCAGAGTCGATTAGATTCGATACTGAGACTTTACCCCGTATGTCGAGTCAAGACCGCGCCAATTGTGTACGGTTTAAATCACACTGTACCATATAGTATACCGAGTACGGAATGTGCAATTCCTCGTCAGCTTTTTTGCTGTTGAGCTCTATGCTATGTATGTACTCTGTCCCACTACCACCGGTACTTCTACTGGTACTGTCGCTATCGCTGTTGCACTGATATCCTATCCCGGCTCGTCCTATCATATCATTCATTGTCTATACCTCGAGGTAATACTCCGTACGCGTGTCTGCGCCGGACTTGACGCCCTTTAATTTCGCTTGATTCGTCGTGTTCCGGTCCGGTCCATTGTCATGTGCATAGCATAGCATAACCATATCCATCCATCCATCCATCCTGTATCCACATCGATGGCCCAAGGCAGCCCACGCATTTCTATTTGCTACTTGTACTTCTTCTGCTACTTCGCAGACAAAACCTCCTGCACGGCCTTCAACACTTCGGCGTGGACATTCGCCGGGGTGGCCACAACACCCTTGTTTTCTGTCAGGGTACGACCCCGGCTGAAATCCAACCTCTTGCCCGCCACGTCGGTGACCTGGCCGCCCGCCTCGCGCACAATCAGATCCCCCGCGGCGTGGTCCCAGATCTTCTCGACGTAGTCCTTCCGCACGGGCAGGCGGAGATACAGGTCGCCGGCCCCGCGCGCCACGCTGCCGTACTTGGCCTGGCTGTCCATCTGGACCGGTTTGCCCGTGATGCCGAGAGACTGGGCAATGAGCGCGTTGTCGCCCTTGGACGAGTGACCTGGCTCGACGGACTCGCACATGACCGCCTCGCTGACTTTGCTGATCTTGCTGACGTGAATGGGTTGGCCGGCGCCCACCGCCCCACGGGTCAGAGGCTGCGACGTCGCGCCTTGGCCTTGCACGGCGGAGAAGAGCACGCCTTTGCCCTCTGCGTCTGTGGCGGCTGCACCCATGTCCTCGGTCAGCGGGGCTGAGTCGTCGACGGGAAGGTTCGGGCAGCCCAGAACGCCGACTTTGACGTCTCCGTCGACCATGAGGGCGAGGCACACGGCGTACTGTCCGCCGCGGAGGAAGCCCTTTGTGCCATCAATGGGGTCGAGCGCCCAAATGCGGCCTTTTGGCCCGCCGGCCGAGTTGCCCTGGTCGATGGCTGTGAGCATGGCATCTTCGGACGCCACTGGGCCACCAAGGAGGGCATCGCTGGCGGGATCACTCAGCTTGGCTTCCTTGACGAGATTCCAGATCTTGGCAGAGAGATCTTTTTGTTCGCGCAGGGAAGAAGCTTCCTCTTCGCCGACAACTTCGTCATCCGGGAAGTTATGCTTGATGGCCGCGATGATGAGGGCCTGGGCCCCGAAATCACCGATCGTGACTGGGGATTTGTCGTCTTTGGAGACCGTGCCTTTGGCTTTTTCGTGGAAGACCGATTTGGTGAGGATCGAGGCCCGCGCCACGGCAAGTTGCGCCACGCGGAGCTCCTTTTCGTACGCCATGGAGGTGGTTGCCTTGGTGGAGAGGGATTGAATGCCAAGCTTCGACGCAAGGCTTGATGGGTTCAAGTGGTTGAGATGAGACACCAGCGAACTGAGTCGGAGTCTGAAGAGCGAGGATGGTGACGGACCCCGTGGAGCCAGTGCGAAAGCGATGATCAAAAAGGCAATTGAGCAGACGACCAGAAGCGGGCGAAAGTACAAGAAGTGGGTTGTTTTAAAGAAGTTCATGCAATTCACACACCCAGTCTTTCAAGGCTGTTCGTCGCTACTCACCGCAATGTTGAAAATCTTCAATTGAACTGGACCTTTTGACTGGCAGGAGCAGCACCGGCAGTCGGTAGTCGGCGAGCCTGCAGTGCGTAGTATGCAGGTCGTGCTTGGCAGCTCAGCTCTCGCCGACTGATGAATCTCACTTGAAGAATTCTAGAGGAAGTCGAGAATGCACTCTTCTCTACATGACTTGAAGGTGACGGCTGTGGTGACGATCGACGACGAGAAGACGACGTGTTATCCTCGCGGCTGCAACAAGCATACGTAGTAGTTATCCCCGATCACGCAATTCAAGCATAACTTGACACATGGACTGTGGCTGGCATGCGGTGGCTTGGTGGCCTTTCGGATGAAGCCTTTCTGGCATAGATCAGGCTTGGTAGGTCCGTGGTCGGCAGCAGCAGTTCTGCAGGAGACGAGATAGTTTATCGATAGCGCTGTGCTTGTTCTCGACCACGGCTGACGCCTGTACTTTGTGCGCTGATGTTGGAACGACGCGACAAAGCCACAGGCGAATATCACTCTCCCACGGAATACTGACAGCGCACTCGGCGGGGATAGAAATGAGATACTCGGTTGGCAAGATATTTTCGGTTGCTTACCCAGGGCCGGTAACATCAGCAGCTTTATGCCAGGCACCCGTACCTCCCATCGAATCGTATACGCCGTGCTCTGACCACCACTTGGCTGCATCATTTCACGAGCCGCGTTGGATGCTCACACACAGCCCCTACGCAGTGCGACCACGTAACCTACGAAGGTGAAACAGTGAGACTGCGATACCAAGGCAAAGCAGCATGAGGTTGCACATCTGAAATCCGGGGAAGGACTGTTCCGCAGCATACTGTGCGAATTTGGTTGCTAGCAATTCTCGGAGTCCGGCCAAAAAAGTTCCAGCCTCGTTATTTGTTCTTAGGGTGAATATCGTCTCAGCCTCCAAGCTCAACAGAAATTTGCACAGATCCTGTTCTGTGAGTCCTGCAGAAATCAACTACGCATCTGGCTGTACAAGCGGTGTGGCCTCGCTAATGGACGAACCAGATGCCCAGGACCGTGGGTGTGCCCGAGAGGATTGAGCTAGCCTAACACGAGCCTGGCATGAGGATCCCTTTTCAGGCCGGCGGCTCACTGAATCCAGATCCTTCGGGCCTCCACACTTTGTCTCTAGCCTGCAGGACGGCTTGCCTCGTGGCACTTGCAACCTGCACCTTACCACAGTAGACCAGGTACCACGGCCCGGATGAGCACAAATCCAGTATACTATGCAGTATGCCGCTCTCGAATGGTTCCATGTCGGCGAAAACGATCATTCCCGCGCCGACGTCGAAATTGAAAGTGGTAGCTAGAGAAACCATCGAGGCGGGTAGCTGTCACAATGGTGCTTGCGATCTGGGCATCAAATGGAATCCAGAATGATGTGAGAAAATACGAGTCACGTCTGCAATACCTGAGGCAAAATTCGCGGTTATTTAGATTGTGCCCTACTTCCTGAGGCCTCAGGAGGGCTGAGGCTCACGCATGATCCATATATGAATCTTTCCGAAAGGAGGAGCAATTTGCCCCAGAGGCGAATGACGGCAGATGGATGGCTTGACTGGGGTCTTAGTCGTAGGCGAGATCCAGCAACAAAGGAACTCTAAACTGCGGAGACATGGCGAGCACAGAGGATGCATCAGCGAGGATTCCAGTCTCGACCGAAAGGAAGACAAAGCCATCGCATGGCAAACCAGTCAGGAAACCAAGCCCAGAAGGAACCGGTGAAAGGGAGGTGAGAAAGTGTTTGTGGCTTCGGTGGCTGTCTAGTCAGACCCGCCAAACCAGACAAGCTTGATTTTGCAGGTGACTTCGCCGGGTTCTGCGCCTTTCCTTTCTGGTGCATGGCCCTCAGTGCCTTGTGCTTCGAACCGCAACCCGTTCACACCTCAACGCGCGACCCCCCCAATTTCACGAATCTCGTCCTGTCCGCCTCTGACATACTGGACCCTCTATAACCATGTTCTCCGCCTCGGTGAGTCTTCCCTCTTCCTATATACTCCCTGTCTCTGCCTTGGTCTCGAACTCGTCACGCTTGTCTGAACCGGACATCTCCTACCCCGCCAAATACCTCCTCCATGAAGCCCCCTTCGATGTCCATACTTCTGCTGCACACACCAGCCTGTACACCCGACGCAGGTTTCACCGATCTTCCGAGGCCGGACAGCCCTCAGCACGCGGATGCTGATCAGCTGGAAAGCCTGATACATTGTCAAGAACCCGAGACGTGTGAAGTCTGTTCTCGCAAGAAACGACGGACGTCCTTCGATGCCTATCCCACCCAGACATATCCTCAAATTGTTACTCGCCGCTTTCCAGACAAGAAAGGCTACGCGCGCCTCATCGCAATCGTCTTACATTTCTCATGTTGTGCCCGGCAACGGAGGAGATATCAACTAACAACTCGCTATCGCTACTATAAACAGAAGAAACCCTTTTCTGCGATCTCGGTCCATGTCGAGCAATTGACCTCCGAGACATACGACGAAGATGATCTTGCTGGTGTTCCTGACCTCCTCGAAGTGGTCAAGCTGCAAGGCACCGGCCCGCAGGAGGTTGCTCGAGCCTTACGGAAGAAACTAAAATACGGCAATGTCCACCGGCAGCTACGTGCGCTCACAATCCTCGACGGTCTCTTGCAGAACGGTGGAAACAGAGTACAACGGGCCCTGCTGTCCGATGGGCCTCTCCTGGAACGCCTGCGGATAGCTGCCGCCGATCCGACATCAGATCAAGATGTGCGCAAGAAGTGTAAAGACCTTTTCGGCCAATGGGTTGCCAGCTCCAAAGCCAATCCTGGCTTGGAAGGTGCCAAATCTCTCTACAATCAGCTCCCCAAGACGCACAAACCGGTACAGCAACGACGCGAGCAAAGCCGAGTCCTCCGAGAGACAGAAGAGGAAGTTGCCAGAGAACAGGAGATGATGCTTGCCAGGAGTAGGTCTGATAGCAATGAGAGACCCAGTCTGTCGCCCAGTCCTACGACGCTACGCAAGCAACCATCTCCTGTAGCACTTGGCGAGTCCTCGACGTTTGCGCCCAAGAAGGTGAAGAAAGACAAGAAGACCAAGAACAAGGGAGTTCTAGCTTTCAACCTGGAAAAAGAGAAGCCCAACATTCTCCAGTCTATTGCCGCGTCTTCGGTTGCCTCCACCGGTCTAAATAACGCTCTGAGACTAGTCAACCGAGAGTCTGAGCAGGTGTCAAACAATCCGGAGGTGATGAAACGTTTCGAAACATGCAAACAGCTTCGACGGCAAATCCTGCGATACATTCAATTTGTGGAAACCGAGGAGTTCTTAGGTGGATTGATCCACGCCAACGAAGAGCTAGTCAATGCTCTCATGGCCTTCGAAGTCCTGGACAAGTCGGTAGACGACGATTCGGACAGCGAACTTGAAGAGGCACAACATCTCAGCCGTATCGCAGCGAAGAGTGAGGCGTCTGCCACGAGAGATGCGGAGAAAATGGTCGCAGGACTGAGCATATCTGGACCGCCGAAACCTCCTCGGCCGGCGCCGCAGAGCATATCAATGCCGCCACCACGACCAGCACCGAATTCAAAGAACTGGAGGGCGAAGCAGATTGAAAGTGACGACGAGAGCGATACTGACGTCGACGAAGATTCCGACGACCCGTTTGCCGATAAAAACGCCATGAAGACGCCTGACCCTGAAGCGTTTGGCAGGAAAGGGTATTCATGGAAGGAAGTATAGATTATGGTATGAATCACGACAGCGCGGAATTTTGGAGGCTTTTCGAGCACACATTCTTTGACTGCAGATTATGAGTAGAGCACAGCATGACCTGCTCTCAAAGTTGATGAATCTATGAATACATGAACTTCGAAACAAGCAGTTCTTTTCCTTTACTAACACAACGTCTACTCGATGGGATCCATCGGCAATTGAGTATACGAACCTCGTATTCTACCCCACATTTTTGAGGGGATCATCTCCTCGGCCGTTCTATCTACATGCCCATGGTCGGGACGGAGCTGAAAGCCTCCTGTGGTATTTGCTTCCGCTTCTTTACGCAAGCAATCGGTTCAAATTGTTCGGCCGAAATTGTTGGAGCAAAAGGCATACTCCAGGAATTTATAAGCGCGTGACCCACTTGCATATACAGTTCTCTCTGCTCCTCAAGAGCTTGGGACAGCCACGGAACCTTCATACGTCTCGATCTGACACAAATTGGTGGAATCGACAAGCAGGATCAACAGAATGGGTTCCCGAGACAATTACACCTTTGCCAATCAATCCTCCATTCCCTCTCCGCTGGACAAGCAACTCCCGGCGTTTTTCAAGTCATGGGACGACCCACACTCGAAGAATGACTACCTCAACCTCTTCCACCCGACCGAGGGTCAACTAGTGTTCGGCGGCACCACGACTGGTCGTGAAGCCATCCGTGCCTTTCGTGACGCCATGATCCACCCAGAGAACGGGCCTGTCGTGGACCTCGAGCATACTCTAGGCAAATGCTTCGTGCTGGCCGGCGGCTCCGGAGAGGGCAAGCAGGAGGTCATTGTGAACGGCAGCCTGTGGTATAAGTTGAAGAATGGACGGAAGATTGATGTGGATTTCGCAAGTAACATCAGGTTCGTACGTCCAGGGGAAGGGGAGGATCTTCTGGCCGAGTTTTACGAGGTTTATCTTGACGCAACCGAGTTGATGGGTGCGATCAAGGAGATGAATGAAGCGGACAAGCTCTAGGGACAGGTAAAGATCGAGGCATGGGTACGCTGATCAAGGCATGACTGTATCAAGTCGTTTTGGTATTAACGAACGAAGAGGATGCCGCGAAGATGCCATTTGGTCTCTATTCTCGCCAATTAACCTGCTGTCGTATGCACTGTGAACTCACCACTGCCTTCCAACATGCTTGCGGGGATCTACAGACGACGCCGCAGGCGGCAATAGGTGGGCACCGTGGCGCTGCGGACACCGGCGGGGCAGCCCGTTATGTAAGCGAGCGCACGATCTGCACACTCCTGGTTCCCTGCGATGCTGTTTGACGTGCATCATCATCTCGTCCTGCAGGTCCGACCTGATGATCCTGACATCCGCCCAAGTACTCCAGACACCGTCACTATGTCCTATGTGCCCTTTGTTCCTCGCTCAAATTTCTCGTCGTCTTATGGACACTTGTCAGTCCCAACATCACAATCTCCCTGATCAAACATGAGAAGTGGGCGGCTCTCAGCATGCGCGACATGGAAACTGGAGTCGCGCAGATTGACCCGGAAACTGAAGTCGCGCAGATAGAGGTAGGCAGGACACATTGGAGATTGACACATTCCCATTTGCTAACGGTCTGCCCAGGCTCTCCGAACCCTGTATTGTCCGCCGCTAGATGAGCCCCTCTTCCATGCGATAATATCGGATTACACGCTCCCACAAGACAAGGAAGTGTTGATCGCCGTTCTTGATGACTTGGCAGTTGGCGCGTTGGAGCAAGAAAATACAGAATTTGATCCTTCAGGTACAGGTGCCAGTACGCAAGTCAGAGATACGACCAACACGTCTAGGTCGAGCCCGGAGGATACCTTATCAAATGGCGTCGCGAGCATAACGACTAGTCTATCTGAGCTGAGGTCGAGTGACGCCGACAGCCTAGGACATGGACTGCACCACTCTTCGGAGGGCCAGAAGACAACATGGTTGGAGCACATGTTCCCGGGCATACCCAGGCGCGAATTAGCCAGTGTCCTCGCTAGTCACGACGGCTCACTGGACAAGGCCACCGATGAGTTACTCAATCTTTCGTTCCTCAACCAAGGATCTGAAGAAGAGCCCGAAGATTTGCCTGCCCCTAAGGGCATCGACGGCTTCGCAGAAGAGATGCAATCGCACCGTAAAGGCAGGAAGAAGCGGAAAGCTCGGACGAACGAATCGTCACGCGGAAGTTCGACTTCGTCCTCACAATACCATTCGGAACGCACTCCAATAAATGTCTGGTCTACGATGTCCGAAGATGTCGACTTTATCTGCTCCAGAACGAAACTCCATCCGCAGACGGTGCGATCCGAATACCATTTGAACGGTGCCCGACTACCAAGTACGATTCGTGCGCTAGCTACCAAAGAGGCGGCTGAGTACAACAATATTTCGGACACCAGTCCCATCCTCGACCTTCAAGTTGCCGAATTCCAGCATCGATTTCAGCACGTTCCCAAATCGCAAATCTACGGTCTGCTCTCGTTGGCACGAAACATCCCATCCGCAGCCCAAGAACTGCTGGAAGCCTTGACCGCTGACGAAGACACGACGTACCCTGGCAAGCTGCACGATGTCGCCCAGTACAACCCCGTTGACCTCAAAGAGAACGTGCCGTTCGAGACGGCATCGAGCTCAAAGTGGAGTTCTGTCACTGCACAGTCTCGTGCATCGGCAGCGGCCCAAAGAATAACCGCCGGTCAGAAATTTGCCCAGGCATCTGCTGCATACAAGAAAAGCAGGTCTAACCACCTCTTCGGGGGAGCGGCAGCATACTACTCTGAGGTCGCCCACCAACAACTGAAAGCGGCCAAGGAAGCACATGCTGCAGAAGCAGACGCCTTGGTGTCAAAACAGTCTTCAGCAAATATGCTGGACCTTCACGGTGTAAGTGTGCCAGATGCAGTTCGCATTGCCAGCGCAAAAACCCAAAGCTGGTGGGATAGCTTAGGCGACGCAAAATATGTCTCTGGAGGCGGCGGGCCTGTTAGAGCCGGTTACAGAATAGTGACTGGACTCGGAACACATAGCAAGAACCGCGCGCCTCGGATAGGGCCGGCTGTGAGCAAGATGCTCATTCGAGAAGGCTGGAAAGTCGCAATTGGCCATGGTGAATTGGTTGTGACCGGTAGGGTCCGTCGCTGAATTGAAATATTCATGGATGCACCATTCCAGAAAAGATACTGTGTAGTAGGAGAGGCCCACTGCGCAACTATGGAATACGCTGCGGCCTTCCTGGTCTTCCCTCTTTCGGTTATTTCAAATACTTCGCAGGGCTGCATGATTCAGCCTCGTCACGCTAGCGCATGATTCCAGAATCATTTGCCTCGTGCACCAATCAGACGCGCCGGTAGCTTTCCATTGCATCATCAGCCTGTCGGCGCCGATACGCAGCCATGTCAAATACGCTCACTTCGAGTTGATTCTCTTCTCCCCTTGCCCATTAGACCGAGATTGCTATATATGCTCGCCCGTTGCTACCTCTCCATGCGCTTTCCATCATTTCCCAACATCGTGCGCACACTCTACACGTTCAGCAACGCAACAGCCCACCGATTCCAGCAGCAACCACTGCGGGGTAACCCGATTTCGCAGTTCCACCGCGCCACCGCTCTCCGATCTATGCCATCGATCCCATTCCTGGGTGCTCTATTCGGTACTTCGACTCCCGCTCCCGCTTCCTCCAAAATGACGTACCCCGACGCCCGATCCGACGACGAGTGGAGGGCGGTCCTGAACAAAGGTAGGTCGACCACCCGCCCTGGATTTGCCGAGACGAGACAAGAGAAACTAACCAGAGCGCGCCGGCGTGTAGAACAATTCCGCATCCTCCGCGAAAAAGGCACCGAAGCCCCCTTCACGGGCGAATACGACAAGCACATGCCCTCGGAGGGCGTGTATGCCTGCGCCGCGTGCAGCGCGCCGCTCTACAAGGCCGACCACAAGTTCAAATCCGGGTGCGGGTGGCCCGCGTACTTCGACTCCATCCCCGGCGCGGTGACGCGGCATACGGACCGAAGTTTTGGCATGGAGAGGACGGAAATCGTGTGCTCGAATTGCGGGGGCCATTTGGGCCATGTGTTCAAGGGGGAAGGGTATGCGACGCCGACGGACGAGAGGCATTGTGTCAACAGCATTAGTTTGAAGTTTCATGACAAGGAGAAAGAGGGTGAGGCGAACGGGAATGGCGAGGCGAAATAAATGAATGACACCACTCCATTTTGACGAAAAAGCGAATGTCGATTTGTGAATAGAATTTAATCGTACAGAGTACGAAGTACAGAAGCGAATTCTCCTGTCAGTGCTATAGTGTGTCGTACCGCAGGGAATGTTGCAAGTGGTTGATACTCGCACTGTACTGTCCTCTACTGACGACAGACAGAGTTCTTGACTGTGCATTATATTCTCGAGAAGAGGTGCCTGTCTACTAACACGCAAACCAACTACGCTTTCCTACTGACGCCCGGCCATGTCCTCCACGGATTCACGCATTCTCCACTCCCGCTGGAGGCCGGATGGAGGTCACACCAGTGCGAGCGTTGCGCATGTTTGGGCCCTCACGCGTCGGCGAAGAAGTCGCCTATATAAAATGCCGCCGCTTGCTTTTTCGACCGCGCTATAGTGATTACGTGCCTGACCGAGCAGCTCCTTTGACAACCACTACTGAGTACCTCGGGGCAGATAGATTCTGGGATTGAACTACGTATAACAAGCCTGAAGTGGCATATATCAACTCCGCCAACATTAATTTCATACCCGTGAAAGTCGAAGCGAGATAGTTACATTTGTCCTCGCTCGACGTGGCTCTGTCGGAACGCAGTCCTTCACAGACCTCCAACTCGCACGACACAACACCTCATAAAAGAAAGTAATTTGAGACTAGGTCTGACGGGTTGAGGCCGTCAGCATCTACGGCGCGGTAGAACGTAACTCTATCACCCAAAGCCGTGGCAGTGGCGGTCGTATTGCACTAATTCGCTACGGGGAAACCTGTCTTGTACGTGTGCGTGTGCGTGTGCTTTGTACCTTGGAGTCCAAGAAGCCATCGGTGCCCCATTATACACTTGTCCGCAGTAGCGTTGGTACATCGGCGTGCATTGGTGCGGAAGGGCCTAATTCAGGAGGCGTGAACGTGCCTGTATTCGTATGGTTCATCTGGAAATCGGATTTCTCAGTCATTCACCTACCTTCAGTCTGGACCGGACATCATACCTGCTTGGAGCGAGTCAACAGAGCCTCCGCTTGCTGCTTCGGGTCGTGGGCCCACATCCAGCGCGACAACTGGATGTAATCGGCTGCATCCCGCTTTAGTACCCTCTCTCGACCGTGATGACACTGCCTAGGGACTTACTTGGGTCATCAGTGGTGCGTGACGAAAAGTTTCGAAAGACGGCCGAGAATTGCTCGGGCAGAGGCTCGGCCGCATCTTCTATAACTTGCGATTGAAGGGCTCCCTCGCGAGAGCGGGACAACTGCTGGACGATCGACGTCCTTTGCACGCGCAACTCATCATAGAGCTCGAGCCGTTTCGGGATGTCGGCCTTGTCTTCGAGCGCGCTCATCAGTATGCCGAGCGTGGCTGCGTCTTCGATCGACTGGGCCGCCCCCTGGCCTTGTCGGGGATACATGGGGTGGGCGGCGTCCCCCACCAGCACCAGACGGTCTTTGTGGTAGGTCGGTATGGGCTCGCGGTCGGCGATCTTCCAGTCCCAGAGGTAGTCGTCGGCTTTGTGGCCAAGGGCTTGGATGACAGGCGGGAAAGTGCTGAGTCGTTGCACTAGGTCGGCTCGGCTGACCTTTTCGCCTGCTAGGTTCTTGATGTCTCCAGGGACTGTGTACGCACCGAAGTTCTGCAGTTCGTCACTATGAAACCGTTAGCTTCCCGGTATGGCCTTTGGACTTCAGAAAGAGAAGAAGGGGGGAGGGGGCTGCAGACTTGTGACAGGGGTAACGGAGCAGATAGGTCGAGCGATCCGCGCTCTTGTAAAATGTGAAGCTACCGGGCCCGTCGTCCATGATACAGGCTGTGGCGGGATCGTTCAGGATGTCTTCCGTCTTGAGCAGGAATCGGATGGTAGAGTCACCGCTAGGAACGGCGGGGACTCGGCGGCGTAGAATGGATTCGTGGGCCAAGGAGTGTATCCCGTCGGCCGCAACGATGAGATCGGCGTGCATTTCCTTTCCGCCGTGGAGTTTGATGCTGCCCGCAGGATCCCAACCGCTGACCCTGGAGGACAGAAGGACCTCAACGGGTTTGCCAGGGCCTCCAGGGCTGATGCATTTGTCCTTCAGAGCATTATGGAGGTCAACGCGGTGGGCCAGGAAGAACAACCCCTGGAGATTTGAAGCAGCGGCTCTGCTGGCCCATGGTACCGCTCGGCTGTCTCCGTTCTCGCCGAATTTTGGGGTCACGTCCTTGCTGAGGAAATGGTATTCCTGGGAGGTTCTGAGCATCACGGCTTTGGCGTCTCGCTTGGGGTCGATACCCAATTCTATGAGTGTGCGAGTGGCGTTGGGAGGGACGGCGACCGCCAGCCCAGCCTCTCGCAGCCATGCCGAGGACTCCACGACTGTGACGGCGTGGCCTTGTCTTCGTAAGGCCAACGCTGTCGTCAATCCGGCAATGCCCCCTCCAGCGACAATGACATTGAGCTGTATGTGAGGCATTTTGGATACAGTATCAAGGGCCCAGCCAAAAGAGACTTATGCGCTCCTGTTGCAAGGCCGCTGGGAGTTGGATCTGATGAAGGAAAGAATAAACGTGCCGCCCTTGGACTTCCATGTCCCTTCAGTTTATAAGCTGTGCTGGCCTGCATGGCCATTTGTGTCTGTTCGTACAAAGTGCGGACTGTAAGCATCGACTCGCCTGTCGCCGTACGATCATGGTCAGATGCTTATCAGCGGCAAAGGACCATCTGCTCACCCTCCACGCATCGCGCTCACACGGCGACATTCCATAGCATGCTGTGCACACGTAACGTCTCTGCCGTTTTGGTAGAGGGATTGCATCATCTGGTCAATGCTGACCTCGGCCGCCTTGATGCTGCAAGTAGTACTGTGGTAAGTATATTCCCGCGGTTGTCTCTTCGATTTCATCTCCTAAAATGGACAGGCGAGAGCGCCGTGGCTAATGTGTCCATATTGCCGAATTCCGTGAGGTAAACTGATGACTGTGTTAGGTAAGGTCAGCACCACAGTGAACGGGTTTGAACATGTATAACTACGGAGAGGCTCGTGTGGTGAACGGTACGAGTGGTGGACTCGAGCGTCTCTCTCGCTGGTTCCAGGCGAACATCGTCAGCCAGAAACAATACTCCTCCGGATAATTTACGGCGAAGTGAAACATCCATCACGCAGTTTCCTGGAGACTTCCCTGCAGTGATGCGAGAAGTACTTTTTCTTCTCGCCCTGCAGGACTTGCTATGTACCTCTGTTGCCACCGTTTCGCCCTACCTAAATCCAAATCTAGCTGTCTCGCCAAACAGTTGACGTTGCGGGCAACAGCATGTTCTCCACCAGTAAGTCCGGCGTGATAAGTACATTGGCTGGGGTCTGGCGGGAAGCTGGCTCAGGAGCAAAGAATGTTTCCCGTCTTTGACGTATCAAACAACATCCTTAGAAAGTGCAGAGTCAAAGCAATCGAGATGGATCTGGAATCATTTGATCGATCGAAGGGCCCCAGCATCAAGCCGCAGCTAAAATGGACCAAATGGTAGGCACACACTCCCTATTGTCGTGCAGCCTCGTCAGCGCAACCGCTTCTGTTACAGCTTGACCTCAGCACTTTCGTACCATGACCTAGAATCCTTGGATGTCGGTGAGACTGGGCCTGCACATGATTCATGAGGCTTCTATTCGTGCTAGAGTCCACGTGAAGTTAGGAACATGCGCGCGCCTTGCCAGAGACCTTCAATCGGATTAAATCACGGAAGCGTCTTTGAGGGATTCCATCGACACGAGTCGAGGTAGTGAATGGGTCTGACTCGCCGGAGCGCTGGTTTGCTAACTGTTAGAAGACCTGCCCTTGCAAGGGTACCTAGGTACGGAAAATGCCACACGATGTCTTGGAATTGCAGCTTGAGAGCAGAGGAAAGCAACAAGGTGGAAAAGCCTAAAGATAAAGAAGTTAGGTCACGCAGTGGTGCACAAGGTCTGGTTGCTGGATAGTCTGACTGCAATTCTCCCAATGCCATAAACATGTTACCGTTGCAGCCGCTGAGAAAGATGTATCCAAGCACTCCAGTAACTATTGCGTGTTGTGTTGCCAATAACCCATCATTGTTTACTGTAGGCTCCTCGCATTATCACGTGACTGAAATCTGGCAGACATAAAATGGTGTCATTTCAACTCGACCTGAAGGAGCCACTTGGAACTTGGCCGTCATCGCAGATGTGAGCCGACAACACATTCTCCGACAGCACATCCCCGAGTTGAAGTGGGCTTCTTACCTCGGATTCGCCTTTTCGAATCACCTCTTCCACTCAGCGCCCCCATGTGACTGGGCTCACCTGCCGTTCGCAACTCCTGCCGCTTCCCTTCGATATCTCTACACAGGCCCAATGTCTCGCCGACCGGGCAATGACAGGGCGGCTCAAAATGCCCAAACCCTCAAAGCCTTGGTCAAACTTGAAGGAAACAAGATGTGCGCGGACTGTAAGAGGAACAAACACCCACGATGGGCCAGTTGGAATCTGGGAGTCTTTGTCTGCATCCGCTGCTCAGGAATACACCGAGGGATGGGAACTCATATCAGCCGGGTCAAGTCAGTAGATCTTGATGCGTGGACGGATGAACAACTACAGAGTGTGCTCAAATGGGGTAATGCACGAGCGAACAAGTACTGGGAAGCAAAGCTGGCTCCAGGGCACGTGCCGTCAGAGGCAAAGATCGAGAACTTCATCCGCACCAAATACGAGTCCAAGAGATGGGTGATGGATGGACCTATGCCCGATCCCTCAACCTTGGACGCAGAAGGCGACGATAATGTGCCACTCAGCATTGTTCAGGAGAAGGCCAAGATCGAAAGATCAGCTTCTCAGCGGCAAGCCCCAAGCCAGCCGCCTCCGCAGCCCCGTCCAGCGGCGAATGTGAATCTCTTCGATGACCTCACGCCAGCACCGCCGGCCAGACCAAGCACAGCAGATATTCCAGCGTCGAGGCCAACAAGAACTGGGCCACCAGCTCCAGCTCCAGCTCCAGCTCCGAGACCTGCAGCCAAACCGCAAGACTCACTTCTGGGTTTGGACTTCTTCGGAGGCTCATCCACTGCTGGCATCGGTCGTCCTTCTAGCGCGGCGTCTAATCCTACCACAGGTACAAACAGCAGAGGAGACCTGAAGAACTCCATCTTATCATTATACTCGAGCGCTCCTAAGCCTCAACCAGCACCGCAGCCTCAGCACGATCGACAGCCCTCATTTGGTGGAATGACATCAATGCCAACTGCAAAGCAGGATGCATTTGGCGGACTCGCCGATGCTTTCAGTGGCTTGAGCTTCCCCGGCACGACTACTCCCCCCGCAAAACCTCTTGCCCCACAACCTTCTTCTGCATTTTCCGGCTTTGGTAGCCTGAGCAATCCTGCCGCAGGACCAAAGGCACCTCCTTCTGCACCTCAAGTTACCTCCCCACCTCCTTTGAGTGGAGGCAGCTTCTTCGACAGCCTCCCATCCAAGGCACCTGCCGTAAAGCCAACAGTAACATCACCATCATCTCTGAACGGATTGGATTTCTCCTTCACTCAACGAGCACCACCCCCACAGCCAGCAGCAGCGCCTGCGCCAAAGCCCGCTGCTCCGTCGATTCCTGCTGATTTGTTCGCAGCAGACGACTTTGGTGGGTTTGCCAGCTCCACGCCTGCCCCGCCTCCCAAGCCAGCCCCGGCCCCGGCTCCAGTGCCAGCTCACCAGGTTACCTCACCCTTGAGTAGCAAGTCGACATTCAGTTCGCCTTTCAATCTGTCTTCTCAGCCAGCACCGGCATCGGTACTCAGCCCTGCGTCACAACCATTCAAAACACCAGTTGTTCCGCAAAGTAATTCATCCATGTTCGATCCTTGGTCTTCAGCCGCTGATAGCAGTCCATGGGGAGCACCGGAGCCGGCGCCTGCAAAGCCAGCGCAGCCGAAGGTTGAGCTAGGGAAAGTACCGTCACGCATTACGCCAAACGATATTGCTGGAGGATGGGGCGAGCCAATCTCTTCAAGCAGTAAACCGGTGCGGCAAGCGTCCGTGACAGCGGATGAGGATTTTGGAGGATGGACATCGGCGTCTACGACACAGACACCAGTTGCTCCGCCGTCGAAGCCCGGTGGTGGATTTGGCGGTGGCTCTGATCCGTTTGACAACCCATGGGGTTAGGTCTGGACCACTATGTCTGCATGGCGATATTTGGGCGTGGGACGCGGGCGATGAAGAATGAACACATGTCGCCGGCGTTTACACTCGATAGCATCTAGATAGCAACAAAAGGCAGCACGCAGTCACGCACGATGATAGTCAATGAATAATTGCCGCTTGGCAAAATCAGGAGCATTTGACAGTAAGTTGAGTGGAGGATTAGCGGATAAGGAGAATTACAATCGGCGAATGGGGGCGAGGCAATCAGCGCCACCGATCAAGGCACAGCCGTCAATCCAACAAGGATACGGGCTTGCAATTCCACCAATTCCACCATTGGATGAGACGAGCGCGGCTGCTTGCCTGCTTGGACTATGATCCCATCCACACCCTCCTCCTGGCTCAACCACAGACGTCTGCATTTAGAAGACTGACACCTGCCCTGAGTAACCACAGGCTTGTCTTGCCTGTCAAAGTCGGTTGATTTTCCGAGTTCCGTATCTTCAGCTTCCCCCGTGCCCGACTCGACCACAGCACCGCATGGCTCAGACACCGTCTCCGCGTTTGACTCGATGATCTCAGTATTAGCGGTATCTGCATACACAGTACACCCAAATCGCTTTCCCTCCGCTACAACCCCCCGCCGACCGTCGCCCGACCTCGATTAGCACCTCTAGGTTCCCCTGACTACCGCATCTCCGCAAGACCGCAGTCCGATGATCGTAGGAGTCCCTCCGGGAGCACGACCCTGCCGGCGATTGTGCGCAGGAGGTGGGCCAGGAGGGAAGGCCGCGGCCTGCTTATCGAAGCGCATACAATAAGAGAGGACGGTTCGGCTCTGGAGACCCTAGCGGCTCCCGGTCTGCTCCATGCAGGTTCGTTGACAATCCAGATGCGGGAGCAGCAGGATCAGAGGTAGAAGTGACTGACACAGTGACTCTTGCCAGACTTCCACCCGGAGCCGAGACACAGGTGCGAGCTTCGCTGCTCGCCAAAGGGGGCACCTGCCCCAGTTGTCGATAAGTGATGAAAGCCACCATGTCACCGAGACAATCGGCTACCTCTACGACGATGATTCCGATCACGACTCTCGCCCATCCGCTCACTATGCAAATTCACATCATGCGAGTTCACAGTCGCCTGTTAGAGTTAATGGCAATCATTCCCAACAGGTAATAGCTCCCAGAAGGACACCGTCCATACCAAGGAAGCAGTTGCCCTTTCGAGATATGTCAACCGACAACGCTGTTCAACAGCCAAATGGTCTCTCCCGGGCGTCTCCTGGCCAGGGCCATGCTTGGGACCACCAGAACCATAATCACACATCTTCCTCTCCGACGGCAGGCTCGAGAGAACGTTCGCCCTCCGACACCGCTACCTCTTCCTTCCCTTTGAATGATATCGACTACGAGTCCAGTCCAGCGGGGCTGGCGCAAGAGCTGAGTAATCTACAAGCACTGAGGCGCATGTCAATGCATGTGGGCGCCACAGATGATCCGGATCTGCCTCAGATCAACGCAGCAGGCATGCCGAGTGCGCCCAGTCCTACGTCCAGCGAAGATGACTCGTCCAGGTTATTCTGGGTCCCCGCTCGACTACACCCGGAACTCGCGCCAAAGGAATTCAAGACATTTCTCGAAGGCAAGGCCGAGCAAATCCGAAGAAGGTCTGGTGAACTCTCTGCGTTCACAACTCCGACGTCCTCGAGATCGAGTTCACTTAGTACTGAAGGAGGCAGCAGTGGCCTGCGCAGGAAGAAGTCGATGCTATCTCGCCAAATCGACAGTTCTGTAGGCTATCAAGACGGGGCGGACCGCTTGGAGCGAAAGAGATCACTCTCCCGAAGAACGAACCCGCAAGACCCAAATCTGCAAGAGCTGGAAAACCTGGTTTCCAGTACTCCGTCCCTGTCAAGGACAAGTTTGGAACCTTCGTCGGAAGATGATAACGGAGACATCATCCTGCCATCAGTGCCTGGGTCCAGCCTGAAGAGGTCGACCCGGACTACTTATCGACGAGGTGGGAGCGTTAAGGTAAGAGGAGATCGTGCAACCTATGCTCAACGTGCGGCAAGAAGAGCGGCAGCTGGCAGTCCGTCAGGAAGCAGGCCCGAATCGCCTGAGGCCAGTGTTCCAGCAATTCCTCCACTGCCGAACCTGTCGATGGACGTGCCGAACCTGGCACAGACACTGAAAGACCCCTCGTACGCATCCAGCGTTGGTAAGGCTCTACCCACGAACTTTTCCAGACCGGCAACGTCGTCTTCAGCAAGCGCGAGCTCGTCTGTGCCAACAACTTTTGACTCTGCATACGGCTATGATGATACGAAACGAACAAACACAGCGAGCATGCCAGATATGCGAAAGTCTCCCCCTCCGGCAAGGTCGCCGCCCTCGACCGCCACATCCTTTGAGCGCAAGCCTGTACCACAGATAGTGGAAACACCCCCTCCGCCGGAAAGCCCCCAGATACCTGTTCAGCCACCGCGGTCCTCTTCAATGGCCTCTCCACCCGTGCAGCAACCAATTCGCCATCCAGAACGAGTGTCATCGCGCGAAGATACCAGGAGCAGGGCGATTTCGCCGCAAAGGCCGCTGATGCCTTCCAAGGGCTCCATGCCCTCCATCACCCCACGAGCCCCATCACCAAACACGATGCCTCCGCCCAACAGACCTTCGCTCAGCCTTGAACAACCGTCTCCTCTGCCTGGCAATGACACAAATACAAGTAATCTGTCCTTCATTCCAACCTTAACCGTTGACAAGCGAGCCGATCACAAAAAGAAGGAGGAGACTAAGAAGTCCAGTTGGAGCTGGCTGTTGGGCAAAGAAGACGGCGACAAGGAGAAGCCGGAAAAGCCCAAGGCCAAAATCTCGAAACCTCCTCAGACGCACGACAACACTCGTCTCGATCTGCTCCAGACATCCATCGACGGCGGTGGTAAGGGGCGAGAAAGTCTGGTGCTGGATCGGGAGCACCTGAAACTCGACGAGGAGCGCAAGAAGGAAAGCCAGCGCAAGGCGTCGGGCAGCGACAAAAGGGAGAAGGAGGGCCTCTTTTCCTCCATCTTTGGAGGCAAGAAGGCCAAGGGGGACAAAGAAAGCTCAAAAAAGCATCGCGATCGAGGGCTTTCGCCCGAGCCACCGTATCGAGAACTGAAACCCGACATTGACTATAACTGGACCCGATTTTCCATCCTGGAAGAAAGAGCCATCTACCGCATGGCACATATCAAGCTCGCCAACCCTCGCCGAGCACTATATTCGCAGGTACTGCTCAGTAATTTCATGTACAGTTATCTGGCCAAAGTTCAGCAAATGCACCCGCAGATGAATCTTCCCACGAGCGCCAAGCAGCAACGAAAGCAGCAGCAGAAGGACCAACCTCAACAGCCGGACGAGTACCTCCAATACCAACGGTATCAAGAGGTGAGTTTCTTCGATCATCTGTAACTGAAAATTGTGTACTGACATTTTTTACAGCAACAAGCCCAGCAACAGCAGCAGCCACAGGTTGAACAACAGTATGCTGCTCAACAGGACACGAGCAATGATGCAACTGGTTACGACTTCGATGCTGCCGTTTCACGCCCTAGCTCCCGAGGGAGTAAGCACTCGGTGGAAAGTAATGGATCGCTTGGGAGCAGTGCGGGTGGATACAACCAACAAAACTATCACAAGAATCCGCAAGTACAGCAGCAGCAGGGATCGCATCAAGGCGGATCTCGTTTGGACGAAGGTGACGACGACATGTGGTGATAATTCAGCGGGGTTTGAATGAGTCGGAGCTGTTTCTGTCCGTACGTGCAGCGCGAAGTCAGCTGATTGCACCATGGGACAACATACTCTCAAAGCTTTCGTGCCTGAAAACGACCGCTTGAAGCGGTTTCTTTTGTTGGGCTTTTAGCATAGCGGGCAGATTGGGGGACTATATATGGGTATGACGGATAATTTCGAAGCAAGCAATGACACGATTATCATCTTCCAGCGCGATGGGCGACGAGTGATTGGGAACAGCTCGGCCAATATAAGCAGCCAGCGGGTGAAATACTGTAAATCGTCCTGGGTGAGATGGTTTTAAGGGCGGCGGCGGCGGCTAAGCCTTATGACATCTTCTGGGCTGCCCCATGCTCACAAGATTGTAACTCGTACTCGAAGTGACACTGACCACCGGCTCACTCTTATTAAATATCTCCTCCACGCAGTCGTCATACTCAAGTATACTTTCACAACACACGACCGCCTACCACCACCGACATTCATCCACGAACTCTTCCAACCTTTTAAAGGCACTGCAAGAATCGAGTCCGATCATTCCAACCCGCGCGGCTCGTACCCCCGAACACACTGCTTCGTGCCACCCTACCTGATCAAAACGAGCGCCACAGATTTCTCCCGCCCTGCACCGCACTGCGGCGTCCACGCTCACGACCGAGACCACCGGCCTAGGAACAAGATCCCGCGACAGCGCAAGAGCAAGGACAAGGTCGGAATTGCAAACAAGAAACGCTATAACTTAGACAAGACCGGGACTACCATAGCCCAGCATGTCCGACGCCTACGCGCGCGAAGAGTAAGTTTGCTATATCGCGGCACTCCGGACCGCCCTCATCCTCACCCTCAATCTGAGATTCGCTTCCCCGGTTGTTGACATATGTGGTAAACACTTACTTGTCCCGCCCTCGTCGCTAACGAACCGCCACCCGCAGGCAAAACAATGCGCTCCTCTCGTCGCTCAGCCAAAAGACGTCGGCCCTCAAGCACATCACGCTGGACATCTACGACAACGCGCGCAACCAGGGGACGCTGGACTCGACCAACGAGGTCTTCAGCAGCATGAGCTCCAACATCCGCGGGAGTGCGGGCCGGTTGACGCGCATGGCCAGGCAGGGCGATCGGGTGGCCGTGCTGAAGATCGCGGGCGTGTTGGTCGTCACGGCCCTGCTGGTCTGGTGGGTGGGAGGGTGGATTCTGGGGCTGTTGTTGGGACGGTAGAAAGGAGTACGGAAGTTACAACAACAAAAACAAGAAGAAGAAGAAGAATCGGGAGCGCGAGTGTGGTGAACTCTGCTTCCTGCTCGTACAGTACAGGTCGTCGAGTACCCAGGGGGGACCTTTTCTCTGCCTTGAGCGAGTGGCGTACGGAGTGTACATTACAGGGCCCATAGAGCGAGCCTCTCTATTCTGTGTACCCGGTGACGAATTATGCGATAGACGTTATCTGTGTTTCGTGCTCGTGATGCCGCGGCTATTGTTTCTCTGTGCATGGGCGTCCCTCGACGTGATGGCGGTGAGGCACTTCGTACTGTTGACGATCCGAGGGTATTACCTCTCCAGCCTGTCCGTCCGTCGGACCTCTCCTTCGTGGTGGTGGCGGCGTAGACACTTCCCGACGGCTGGCGACGAAGGAGGACTGCCGGGAACAATATCATAAAGTCGAGGCGAGTACGCAGTACGCAACACGGTCTGACGGGTCTACAGGAGTAATCGTGATCAAGAACAAGAGTGTATGCAGCATGGCATCAAGGGTTCTGTATACCCCGTTCGGTTTGTACACGGAGGAGCGCTCTGACGCTCTGGCGCTCTGGCGCCTTCTATTCTTGTGGCACCTAGTTTTCATGTCCATGCCATGTCCCTCTCAAACGCCAATGCAAAACCCAAACCCAAACCCAAACTGAACCGAACTGAACCAAATGGAAAACCGCAGACGCAGGAAATTCGTAAACTCATCAAACGGCGTCTTCAAAGTCTTCGTTGTCATCGCTGTCGTCCTGGAATGCGACGCTGTGTTCTCTCTTCACGCCAGCGACCGGGGGTGCTTCCACCTCGACGTCCTCAAAGTCCCCTTCATCTTCGTTGTCCATGTCTTCAGCCCCAGAGTCATCTGACGGTGCCATGGCATTGCCGTTGGCGGCTGCTCCTCCTTCACCGAGATCAGATGCCGAGGAGTTGTTAGTGTTGTGTAGTGTATTTGTGATCCAGTCGGGTAGCTGGTTCTGCTGGGCGAGCTGCTTGCGCCTGTGTTCGCGGCGCTCGGCCTCTTCTCTCTCCTGATCTTCACTCGTCGTGAGGCTGACGGTGAGGTTCTCCGACTTGACGAGCTCCGGTTGTCCATGTTTCTTGACGTTGAAGCCCGGTCGGTTGAGAGTCATGTACTGAGTTTCGGCTGTGTCCTGCCGTCCGCTGCCATGAGGGCGAGGGACATATTTTCTTCTGTCCCACGCACTCTGGAAGTCGTTTTCCGGTATGTCTTGCCGGTCGATCTTGAGGATCATGGCGTCGAATTTCTTGAGCTGGTCGTTCAGCTTGCGGATCTTCTCGTGGTTGCTTCTGTCCATGTTCGTCCGTGCTGCCAGCTCGTTCTGTACAAGGGTGGCGCCGCATCTGTCGCAGTAGAAGCCGTCCTCGTTGACTTTGTCGAGTATCTCGAGTTCTTCGTATTCGGCTTTGCAACGAGGGCATCGCCAGTCTTTCCGCTTGGTGTTCTCATCCTGCTGGTAGAGGGCCTCGACTTTCTTGCGCAGCTTCGCGATCTTGTACTTGATGGCGTCGATGGCAGGGTGAAAGGGACAGTAGTAGTACTCTCGAGAGGAAGGCCTCGCGCCGGTGACTTTTTGTTCGGCCCTGGCTCCCGTAGAGATCAGGCGGGCGTTGCGGAGAGGGTTCAGCAGTGCGCGGATGTCTTTGGGTTGTGATTGCAGCAGGAGATTCAGATCGTCCATTTGAAGCACCGAGTGCAAGAGGATGGCGTCGATGATGAGGATCTGTTTAGGGTGCGGGAAGAAGGTCCGCACAGCCGTCCTCAGGAGCTCTTTGGCGGCCTCCATAGCTAGTTGCTATGGTTGTTGGGAGGGAAGAAGAGAGGAGTTGAGAATGTCCATGTACATGACATCGATCTCGTTCGGGTCCAGGCCCGCTGCAACCGCCTGGTCACGTGCTTTCTGGTACGCCGCGAGAATTGTGTCAACTCTGCCAAGCGCTTATGTCAGCATGCTGGTGACGGACGAGCGCACAAAGGGGGGGAGAAAGGTTCATAATTGTGTAATTAGGTAGGTACTCACTCCTCTTGTTGTGCTCTAGGAGCACGCCCACTTCCAACTGGCTCAACGCCGACCGATGGTGTCCTAGAAGACACACGAGAAAACGGCGTTGTAGCACCTGATGGTGCCCGAGAAGAAGGCCGCGACCACACGACAGAAGAAGGCTCGTCGGTGCTCGATGGCACCCGGGACGCAACAGGGGAGGAGAGGGCGAGGCTGATGGTGCCTGTTGGCACCCCGGAGACAACGACTATTGTCGCGCTCGATGGCGCTCGGGAGCTCTTCCGAGACAGCGACGGAGCGAGAGGGGTGTTGGTGGCCTCGGCCACCGGCGTTTCAACTGGCTCCTAACCAGTTGTCGGCGCTGGGGATGCCACCCTTGACATAGGCGGCGTTGGGAGGTGGTGGGAGGAGGTTGGCACCGGCAAGACAACCGGACGCGCAGCAGGAAGTTCGTCGTCACCGACGGCGCGGGAGCAGCGAGAGAAGAAACAGCCCATATTGGTGATGGTGTTGGAGTTGTCGTTGGTGATGGTGTTGGTGTTGGGCAAGAGGGTTCTCTCAACAAGTAATTAGTATGGGCGATAGAATTGAAGAGGAGGAAGAAGGAAGACAGCTCAACGACAAGAGAGAGAATCTTTTGGCCACGGTTGCTGCCCAGAGTGCCTACGATAGGACGGAAGATCCCTGGCGCAAATGGTTATAGTTTGCACAGCCTTGCTATCCACGGGCACGTCTGTGACAAATCCCACTTCCCAGCCACCCAGCCAAAGTCTATCTGCAACCCACCAGCAGTACTCCGTAGAGAGCATTAGTGGCGCGCTGGGAGCAATCCTAGAAGTATCTTCACTGTCAGTCATCTCAATGGCATACAATAATCCTCTGGATATTAAAGAGTATGTTGTTCGACATGACAATGGAGGGGCAACAGGATGCCATTAAGGGAGGGGCGGAGGGGGATTTTATATTGATCGTCACCTGGTCGCTAAAAGTGATCTAGTCGTGAAGTCCAAGCCAAATAGAGTTCGGAGTTCGGAAGGGATGGCCCGCCAAATTTCCGAGTAGGGGATCCACCAGTTTACGCGGCCGTCCGTTGAACCCTACCTCTAGCGAACTCTTTTATTTTCCTCGAGTGCTGGATGTTGAATACCCCGCCGTAATCGTGCGCCTGTCAGCTTTGCTCTGTCACATAAACAACGACTGTGGCGGCTCTCCCTGATCAGATATCCATGGCAAAAATCGGTTCTTGGGTCTCATCCAATTTGGGTGTAAGGCAGAAGACGAGTGCATCTATATAGGGTCAGGGTTGAGGCGGCCTACATGGGAGCGGCGGCTCTAGAGTGGAAACAGCGAGCCTTGATCCGCGAGATTATATACGCTAGAGCCGGCCCTAATGCTAACAAGGCCTAACGGTCCGAGGTTCCTTCTTCGCCACTACTGTCTCTTGTCAGGCACGGCTGGTCCTCGAAGTAGTTGTTCTCGTGCTATCTTCTTTCCCAGCGACACAGCCAAAGAATCCGTCCAAAAGAACTGCGTGCAGGTGTCGAAATGCGATGGCCGAATATCGACAATGGGGACGTCTTTCCGAAGTCCAAATGCAGCCTTCCATGTCTGAGTATCGGGATCAAATGTAGCCAAAAGGATCATTTTCGCCCAAAGGAGGAAGTCTCTAAGACCTAGACCGCCCGTGCTGCGGCATTCTCGTTCAATATCAACATTCCATATCCCCATGCAATGCGTCTGAATAAACCCGTATCCAGTGGTAATGTGTTCCCCCAGCGCTTCGGTAGATATGCACAAAGCTAGGAGGGAAATCGCCAACAGCTCCTCGATCATATTCCGGTTTGGGTGTTGTAAGATGGATATGCACACGTATAGGGCCTGAGCAGGAGATTTAAGCTGAGATTGCGCACTTGCACCGTTCTGATAGTCATGACGCTGGGCGTCTTGCTGCTCAAGATCCGACATCATTTCCGCGGTATATTGGAGGACTCGAATAACCTGGAAGCTGAGTCTGCACGATAGGGCTAATTCAACAAATCCAGCGGGTAGACGACTCAATGGAAGGGTCAACTCTGATCCGAATGGATGCTTCGGGTAGTCGAGAGATTCATGAGGCTTCAGCTGTACTCGTCTCGTTTCAGGGTCGGAATAGGCTCCCGCTAGATAAACATCCCAGCTGAAATTGTTAGATCGAGCGGCCTGCATCGGGGGTCAACCAAACATACGATCTGATGTGCGCTTTAATATAGCCTTGCAGCCCTGCAGTAGATGCGAGGTCGCCACAAAGCCGTACCCAGCGTTGCATAGCACGCAGATGGTGAATTGGAGATCCAAACTGTTCGCATAGCGCCTGATGCTTATTAGCTTCGCGATCCAGTCGCTGAGCGAGAGGCGTACCTCAACCGCCATTAGATGAATGAGGCTGAGAAGTATGGCGTTGGTAGATCTCGCCTCGGCCGACTCAAGTCGCGTTCGCAAGAGGACAAGGGCCTTCCGATAGTACCCAACCACTTTCCGGCTCGAGCCTCTGTCGTGCATGCGCAGTGCGAATGCAAGTGAACTGGCAGTGACTAGTGGATCTTGCATTATTACTGGAAGATTGGCGTCGAGAAAGATCGAGTCTCTGCTCTCTAGCCTGAACGATGGGTGCCGGAGCATAGACGGACTGTATACCTCGATAACTGGCTCAACGTGGTCAGCATACAGGTCATTCTCGCCGCAGAAAGCACTGACAGAATTGGATGGCTACCATGGGGTTAAGGTCCTCTTCCATCATGGCGGCATCAAGGGGCAAGCCGTAAGAGTTTGCGGGCTTGAGGCTCAGCAACGTTTGAGCAGAGCCCGGTGCCGCGGCCAAATCTGTTCTTGACATCTGTGATGTCGAGTACGAGGTGGACCCATTTCGATTCAGTCTTTCCTTTGACTGACGGTCCGAGTCTGCACGTCGAGAATACGAAGGAGTCTTGTTTAGGCTCGACGGATCACCTCTTCCAACCCTCCATACCCTACTCAGGCTACTCGGTTGTTGGAGGTCTATCCCTCCGGTCTCCTGCTGCACGCTGCCAACGTGATAGCCGTGCCTTGTCTGCGAAGTTGAAGCCAAGCCACGACTATTTTGTCGTCGAGTCGTTACGCGGTGAGCCATTCGCATTCGTCTGGCTCGCGCCCAAGTATATGCCGTCCGGTTCCTTGTCAAAAATGCATGTAAACCTCAGAGAAGGATAGGACAATTGACCATGCCCAAACGCCCAGACTTTGCCACGGCACCAGTCCGAGATTAGGACTCCTTCGCGACAAGTTACTTGTCGCCCAGACGCCCTATATATGGCAAGCTCCATCGTGCGAGAAACGAGCAGAGAGCCTTCAAGCCGGAACCGGAGGGCCAGAATGTACTCCCGGAGAAGTGGTGCCGAGACTTGCCCTTACGCAAGCGGCATGCCATCCTCCGGAATGAGTGGCCGAGTTCTGGTCAATTGCACATGGCTCGTCGATCCAGGCAAGCGTTCACCAATTGAAGCAGCAGCTGGCGGGATCTTGGGGCCAGTTTAGCTTTGACAAGACTTTGGACAAGAAGTGCTTATTAATGCTGAGCGAAATGGGGGCTATGAAATACGAGATGAATTTGGCCCGAGCACTTGGTTTTGACACCTCGAATAATAGAACGATGTGTCTAGTTGAGCTGTGAGGAGGAGTTAAACGCTCAATGTCCTCGTCGGCGGGCTCATGTTGATAATTTACGTCAGCTACAGTAGCACGGATCGGAATTTCTATCACCGTGCCTGTGGCTTCAACATCAGCAAGGCAAGCTTCACCTTCTACATGTCCTGGCGGTTGTCACTCCTTCACATTGTCGCTTTACCATCATTCTCACTGGACGCAACCACATATCGCAGGCCAGTTTTTGCTTCGATTCAGTGCGGCTTGACGGGAAGGTGAGCCTGATGTAAAGATATTGCCGGATTTTCATCGTGACTTCAAATTCACTCTTCTACTGCCCCAACAACAGCTGGTATAAAACAAATCGAGTGCCTGAGTCGATTGAAACCACATGCCACAAGCCTCACTCACACTTCTTCTGATCATCAATTTTCTTTTTCACCTAACGTTTTCTTTTGTCTTTGGCGGACCCACCATTTCCAGTATTGCTTCGTTCCACCGCACCTCGCAGTTGAATACCGGCAAATATGTCGGCATCAGGACTGCCATCGATTCCTCGTCGTCTCATTCTCGCCGCAGCTGTTGCTTTGATTGGCCAAGCACATGGAAAGTTTCTGAAGGGTAAGCGTATTTCGAGCACCCGGAGAACGCGCTGACCATCCCAGCGGATCTCAAATGGCCAGTCTTCCGGAAAGCTCACAATGAACTTCAGCCAAGTCTTACCGATATCCTCGCATTTCGGGAACCTGACACAGATCCAATATTCGAGAAGGCAATGCACATGGTGGACACACTTGCCACGCAGTCGACCTGTCATCAAGCAGCAGCGGCTCAGTTGCTCGTCACATGCAAAACTGTCGGAGCGAACATGGCCCAGGAGGATGGGAAACACGAGCTGCTAGAAAGAACAAAGTCGGTCTACGCAGTTCGGGTGGCTGTTTGCGAAACGGGTGAAGGTAGAGCAGAAGTTCCGTCGGCATGCAGGCCCATTCTCACCATCCCTCAACGGCTTGACTATGAAATCGATGTTGTCAGCAGCAGAACTGTGGCTCCCTGTCTTGGGGCCTTGATGGAGGAACATTATTACTGGACAAGCTACAGCAACAACAAGCAAGATGCCAATACGTTGTGCCAAGCTAGCACCCTTGAGTCTACGAGGTTGGAGGCGCTTCATTCTTATCAAAAGCTTGCAGAACTCCTCCCCGAATTTCGCGCTGCGCTCGGATCAACTCGATCCCAGTGGCTGGGTTTCCTCAAACAGCAAAAGGAAGAGTTTCAAAATGTGCATAAGCTTCAACGCCAACATCGTGATGAACTTCAATCACAGCACAAAGCCGATCTTGGTTCGTTTCGCGACGCCATGAAAGTGACCAAGGATGGCCTGCTTGACGTTTCTCAGAGTCTGCAGCAGGCAATGGCGAGCACCGACTCCGACATAATCCAGACCCGCGAGGTGTGTAACCTTACAGACACACGACGGAATCTGCTGACCGAATACTGAAAGGCTCTCCGGGATATCCTGGCTGATTTCGTAGTGTTGCAAAATCTGTTGCAGGAGTCGGCCGCAAAAACGAGCGAAAACAATGCGGAATTAGTTGCTGCTCAAGCACGAGATATTGCTACTGTGCGTGACCTTGCTCTTTCAGCGACTCAGGCTCTGGACGGTGTACATGTGGACGCATTGGTGCAGGTATGGAACCTCAACTCTGACTGAAGTCGAGACTAACAAAGGGTAGGATGTCAACGCACTCGTCCGCCAGCTGAAGACCGATCTCGATCAGATTGTCGGCGTTCAGTCAATGCAACTAGATACTACGTATCATCAACTGGAGCTCAGCAAGGAGCTTTCCTCGGCCCAGGAAGCAAACCTCGCTCTAGAGCAGCGGATGAAGCATTCCTCTTCTTCTCTCGCATCCGAGCTCGACACTGCGAATGCCGCGGCTGGACGGGTATCGAATAAGCTTGACCGGGTTCACCAGGCATTGGCCAATGTTGAAGCAGTATCTGCTTCTCTCAGCTCCCTTTTCGCCATCGTTACCATACCCTGCCGAATGGCTCAATGCCTTCACCATAGGCTGCTTGCACTTTTCGCGACATCGGCTTTAATCCTGCTCTTCTGGAAGCCGATAAAATACTCATGCACTGTGATGGCCATATACAGTACGGTATTTGATCTACGGCCATGCTAGAGAGTATACTGATAATCTACAGCGTTCCTTGAGACCATGATATCATTAGCCGACGAGCATCGCGATATAGTGTCGACATCTCTCAGGCGTCTCAGCCACCATTCACGAGCTATAATACATTCTGGACCGACGGCCTTCCGCAACAGCGTCGTTGTCGCTGCAGCCGCGATCTTCATCATCTTCTGCTCCTATCTCCTGGTTGTTAGGTCGACTCGACCAAAGACGAAGCTGATACCGAAACCGAAACCATCTATAACTTTCAGCTCTATCCGGAGGCTTGACGAGTTAACAAATGCAGAGCGGTATTACGCCATCAACAGACTGCGACATGGCAAACAGCAATGGCGAGTGGCCGATAAATTTCCCCGTGCGGCCACCGTCTGCTAGAATTCAGGACATTTCATTACATGGTCAAGGCCCGCCTTTCACAGCCCGCGCGGCAAAATTCACGACACGTACGATGCATGACTCTACGACTTTGAGATATCCGGTTCGTTGCAGACATATGGAGGCGATTTGACTGTCCTTGCGGGCTGCTGGTGCGAGATCTGTTCTTTGGTATTCTCGTCATTTGTTGTACGCAACGCCTCCTCTAGTGCATGAGAAGCTAGAGATGCGCGCGGCTCAACTGGACAAGCGAGAGGCCGAATAAATTGATTTTCAAAGTACACACAAAATCCTTCAGTCTGATCTGAATTTCCGGATTGCCGGGTCCAGCGAGCGAATTCCATGACGGTGGCAGTAATTACATAGCGGCGGCCTTCAATCAGATCGCTTAGAGCTCTAGGAACGGGTTGTCGAGCAACCGCGCCAAACGTTACTGCACGTTCTACTTCGGCGGGCGGAACTGGTGGGTCAGATACAATAGCCCACGCATACTTCGGGCAGACATGTCGGGTCGAATGGCTTGCTGCGTTCAACGGTCGGAGCAACCCGGCATGTCCAGTACACAAACCCGTGTGGTGCGATTTTTGCGTAACTCCGCCCGAGATATCACTTCTAGGGCCACGGAGGAACGGAACGAGACGAGAATGAGAGATCGGTGGTACATAGATAGAGAATATGGACGTGTATTTCGGAAAATCATCGATGTTCATGTGAGGACTAACAACAACCGCATTGTCCGCAGAGTTCTCCATACGGAATGTTGAGCCCTTTGCTTCGACAGGCAGCGCATATGGATCAAAGTTCCTTGCCAAGGTGCACCGCACAAGATGTCTGTCCACCCCATCCTATACCATGCCGTCTCATGTCGATGGTGGGCGGCGGCGATGGTGGAATCTGTGCCGACAGGAACGGATTAGTTCGAGACACTGAAGCCCATCACAGCCCTTAAGGCGTCGAATACATACATTCCACCGCGCCGGTACATCCGATCCTCGACGGGACTGTCTACCTAGCCCGAACCCGGAGTAAAGCAGCAGACGGCCTGGATGTTCTTGGGACAGGAAGCCTGGCAAGAGCAGGGACAAGCTCGAGGGACAAGGACCGAGAGGGCGCGTTCGTCGAGCCCGGCGGCCACGCCAGCGGACGCTAGATCGAAGAGGAAGAGGGATGTGACGAGCACTTTGAGGAGCTTTGCCGGCCACATTATTGTAGGAGAGTGTAGAGTGATTAGATGGAAGTTTGAGGCGAATATTGGTGTTGTTGGTTGCAAAAGGTGAAGAGCAGTGCTGTAGTCAGTTCGGTGGAACCAGACCGGCCACGATGCTCTTTTATATACCACGCACGACTCTGGCACTGTTTCGGCTCCCACGGTACTGAGTGTACTGCGACTCGTATGTGAGGGCTTAGGCACAAAAGAACCTACCGGTAGCTTCGACGGCGCCGTGCGAGGTGGATGTGTGCGTTTCGTATATGTATCTGTCTGCTAGGGTGGAACCTTGCAGACGGTATACACGGTACAGGGAGAGCTGCATGACCTGCCGCTATGGTCTCGAATGCTTGTCGTTGCCGGTCAAACCCCGTGTGTGTGTGTGTGCGTGTGTGTGTATATCTGCGTGTGTGATTGTCAAAATGCCTATCCCTGTCCGGAGGATAAACTTGGCGATCCTGCAAGTGCTCGGGTAGGCGGGGGATGGCCGGGCTTGAGAGATGCAGCCTCCACCGGGGACTCCGAGTGTCTGATCTGCTGGGATAGAGGTCTTTGCCGCATTCCATAGGCAAAAGTACCAGATATGCAGACCAAGCGTGCAGGTTGCATGCATATCTCGAGGTTCATGATTGGGCTGTCGGGCTGGTAAAGCCTCTTCGGGACGGTCCTTGCGCCTTGGGCTCCGAGCTGCTCTTGCTTGGAGGCTGCCCCCGCTGCAGAACCGAGACGGCAGTGTAACATCAATTCGTAGGTGCCAGTCATGCCTTCATGAGACTTCAGCCGGGGATAAGGCCGCTCAGTTGCGCCTGTAGAGACAGAGGGGGCCTTTGGAGGCAAGAGTGCTACTGTAGGCCGACGGCCAGCAGTTCACACCTTGTCGCCTGTTCCGAGAGTGACGATCAAATGCAGGTTTTGCTGGCCGGCCTAGTACATACCGCAGGCGTCCGTGGACGGTGATTGGAAAGGATACTCACTACCAAGAGATGGTTCCATCACATGATGGATTTGATGTAGCTTCATGATCGGCTGGCTTCGGCGGGGGGGATGGACACGATAGGGCATGCATGACCTTGGACATGGTCAAGTGCAATTCACCATGTCGACGGGGTTGAGGACCAGCTGCACTGAAGAAGACACAGATAAGATCCGCCTACGGGACAGTAACACGAAAGGATTGAGCCTGACGCCACCGATAACCAAGCCCGGCCAGGTCCTGAGTTGGGCGCCTGAAGCCGGAGCTGAGCCCCTGATCGCATCAGTACAGGTACAGACAGAGCACTTGCACATGTTCTGCCGAGCAGGAGCTCGATAAACGATCGATAGATAGCTCGCTCCGCCCCAATTCAAGGCCCCTCGGCTCCCAGGGCTTCGACTGCAAGGGCCAATGACTCTCCCTCCGTGGAAAAGGGGCTATCCAGCTCGTTGCCAATCAGCTACAGTACGGTACTGTAACTCAGGCCTCGTTGTCCGCCACTACTGTAGGTTGTCCCCTTGCGACATGTGTGCAGCCCTACTCCGGACACGACAGTGACTGCCAGCCATGTTCCAAGACTATGCGAGCGAGCTCAGGTCTCGCTTCTGTTGTTCTTGGCCAGCACCTTAGTACGAGGGTGTCGATATAAGGCACAACGTGCACTCGGCACTGTAAGTAAGCTCTTCACTCCGAACTATGTGTGCGCTCGTTGTCCAACCGCCATTGCTTTCTCCATAAACTCGAGTTGGGCGCCGGATTTCGGGGACTGCAAGCTCGAAGAAGAATACATACGTACGCGAGCACAATGATTCCCGGTCCAGGAACGGTCGTCGCGGCGGCCTTCTTCCTCCTAGCGACCTCAGCGCTGGCTGCAGAGGCGAGCAATTCTTCGCAGACCGTCATTCCCAATGCCGCGGGCGACACGGCAATCGATCCGGCCAAAGTAGACAGATACAAGTCTCTCCTGGGTAAGTTTCCGGTAATTGACAATTCTGCGCCACCGATCTTTTCCAACGAGTCATACATATTGATGTCAGGGCCAGGCTCATTCAACGCCGACGACAAATTCAACGAGGCTTTCAAGTGGACCGACATCCTCGACGAATATCATCCCTTGAATGCCGATTGTCCGGCACGATGCTTGACTTGCGCCCCGGGGTGCAATCCCAGCTGTTGCGCCCGTGGCAGCGACGGCGGTCCCGTCTTGACTGACGGAGTGTCCTCTCGTCCACAATTCCCATGGCCTCGAGGACCACCGACCCGCGGCCGTCCCTTGCCACCCCTCGGTTGCCCCTGCCACTGTGAAGACTATTGTCCGCGAAACGTCCAGACAGTCTGCTGCTTCACCCCGGGCTCGCGATCTGACCGGCCACCTAGGAATTCGCTAGATACACAGCAAGCAGCAGCACCACCACTGGGTGGTGGTATCGAAAATAACGCCGCCACCCAACAGCAGTCTCTCCTCGACCAAATCCAGCCTTTCAATCGCATCTGGGGCCGACCCCACCGTCCGCTGGCTTGTCCCTGTTTCTGTGAGCCCACCTGTCCGCCGTACATCCAGACGATATGCTGCACGACGCCCGGCTCCGGGGTTGGGGGCACCCGACGAGGACAGCAGCAGCAGCAGTATGAAACCTTCAAGGCGCCCAAAACCCACGACACACTGGCCATGATCACCGAATCGGCGGCACACGCGGAGCCGGTCTCAGTCCTCGCAGCTGTCAATCTGACCGTCTTTGACAGCTTCGTCACCTTCAACCTGGTCCAGGGTCTCGGCCGGGCCGAGGAGATAACATACAACCCGGACGCAAAGACGTTTGAAATCACCCTGACCACAGTCGTCGGGTCTGAGGGCAAGGAGACGGCGCTGGCGCAGACGTTCGTGGTCATCGACGGGTCGAGACTGTTGGAAGAGGAACAGATCCTTCTGGGGTCCGGCTTCCTCTCCCGGGCCGGCGGCGTCAAGGTGGACCAGGGGTTTTTGACACCACTGCAGGAGGGCTTGCCTGTGTTGACGGGCGTTCAGGAGGCGGAGGAGTGAAGTTCTCATGAAGGACGAGGAGTACCACAGCGGCTAATGAGTATGGACATGCATACAAACTTGTATGGCGTGGATGTGGCTGCGACTACGGCTAGGAGCAGACTCCGAGATATGTTGAGAGTCTTGGGTTCCATACTGTACAAATACTAAATAATCTATGCCGCTCTACATCTAACATCATGACTGTGACACCCCAATGGAGGGACTATTCTGATCGAGGAACATCGCACTAGTGTGGTGAGGTTCTCGCCCGCAAGATCCTTCTCACACTCGCCACAGACTCCCGTTTCGAAGAAGACACTGTACGTGGAGTGTGCTACCCTCTGCTACGGCCACTGCTAAACCAGACTTTTCAGAACAAACCCACTCCTCGGATTTCCCTCGACCGCCACTCTCATGGTCTCGCCCCTGATCTTCGTCTCATCAAACACTCGGTGGCCGTCCTCTCCACCGCCGCCCGCATCAACCTCCACAGCTCCCCTCTCCACACTGGCGTCCCTAAATGCGTGTAACCCCAGTGCTGGCAGGGAGAACCGAAACGCCAGATCCCGCACATCCACGCTCCTCAACGCGCGGTACGCAATCACGGCAGAGACGCACCCAAGCACGATATAACAGCAACAACCCCCGATGAGGATCGCGAGTGGAATCTTCGGCACCTTGGCCACGAGCAGCGGTGTACGCATTTGTTCCTGCACATTCGCCCGCCCGGACAGGAACGGCCCAATGACGGACATGATGCGTGAGGAGTAGCTATTGGCGAAACTGTCGGCCAACGCCTGCGCGGTGGGCTGTAGCGCGGCCTCGAGGATGAAATCTTGCAGGTTATTGTCAAAGCTATCGCTTGCGCCGAGGATGTTGTACCCGTGGAACATCTCCGCCATGGTACCGTTGGGCGACGGCGTGACCGTGCGGACCTTGGCGGTGGAGTTCACCCACGTATAGTCGACGAGGTAGGTCGTGTAGCGACAACGGAGCGTGAAGTCGAGGTAGCGAGTCGGGCCCTGATAGATGCCGGGGTCGGAGGACATGTCGACGCCGGCGCGCTGCGCTGTGTCTTGGAACCGCGCCGCCACGCCCAGGTACACGGGGTTGATGAGCTGGGTGTCGGACAAAAATGGGCCGAGGTTGCCCGCGGAGTCGTACGGCGTGGCTAGTCCTTCGTCCATGAAGAAGGAGTATTGAAGAGCGGCTCCCGGTTTGAAGCCCAATGGGGGAACAGAGCTGTCACCCTCAAGCATGCCTTTGTCGGTCAGATTGGGGGCTTTGCCCAGTACGCCCCAGAAGTTTTTGCTGCAGTTAAAGGAACTCCAGTATTTGCCCGGGCCTTCGGAGGTCCAAGTGCACTGGGAACTGATGGGTTCGCACGTCGTCATGACGCCCGCGGTACGGGCGTGGAAGTCGCGGAATGGGGACAGGTTCGCACTCTGGGGCATCAAAAGCGCGACCTTAGCGGCGCCGGCGGAAGTAGTGTTCGATGACAAGGAGGAGGGCGCGGCAACGAGGCGAATCTCGCTCAGATTGGATGTGCCGCGTTGGAGGTAGAAGATCTCGTTCTGTCCTGCTACGTACGCATCGTAGTCCGTTGCGCCGATGACGCTGTTTCGGGTGCAGGGCAGTCCAAAGTTCTCGGTACGGTTGAGTGCGAGACATTCTGACGACAAGCCGTAGCCGTAGGCATGGTGGTCGGCAGAGATGGATATTTGGTCAAAGTTGATGGTCGAGGTCGTGTAATGCAGGGCCGTATCGGCACCGAAGACAATGCTGGCCAAGAGCAACGTCAAGGCCAGAGTGCGGGCGGCACGACGGAGAACTGGTGGAACGACGACTCCATCTCCCCGTGAGTAGGAAAGATACCTTCCCAGCCTGCCCGTAGATGCTAGACAGAGCCCGACCAGGATGCTGTACTGGTATGGCGTCGGAAGGTCTTGTTGCTCGCCGCCGCTCGAGGAGTGATACATAAGGAGTGCATATTGGAAGCTTGTGAGACTCATGATAAAGCCAGCCAGTAAAGGTGCAAGTGTCGACGCCCAGGAGGCGACGAATGCTATTCGCGTTGCCGAATAGTTTACCAGGACGACGGCGTGATTGCTCAAGGTGCTTGAGATGGAGACTTCCTCGAAAAGGCTCTCCTCAGATCTGACTCTGTAACCGAAGATCAGGGCCAATAGCCCCGCGACAAGGCAAGCCATGGGTATGATGATGGTCGAGGTGGGCAAGAGGATCGTCTTCCATAGTGTCCATTTCGGGCATCTAAGATCGCGGCCCGCTAGAGAAGTGGAATAAAACTTCTCGGTCAAGGGCCAATTGCGAGCTTGACCTGAAGATGTATCATCTAACGTGGTCATCTTTTGGCCCTTGGACGCGTCGTAGGTAAATGTCGATGCCTGAAAAGATGCCTGCGACCATGCCGAGTCCGACGTCGCGTGTGTGTAGCTGGCGACATCCTCGCTGGAGGGTAGGCGTCTGTGGTCACTCTGGGACAGTCGGTCGCTCCGTCGGGAGTTTACTCCTAGAGGAGTGGCAATGGACCAGAAGGGATTTGTTGAATCCATGGTCGGGGACGGACAGTGATCCTGAACAAGCGATAGTCCTCCTCTGCCCCGGATCTCTTACTGAAGATGATCGCTGACCCAGCTTGAGGGCGATGAAAAGCCATGCGATCCTTACCTGCAGGAGACAGTACTTTTCTAGCCATACTTGCGGCGTAAGATGCACATGCAACAATTGCATCAGGAGCACCAAGAGTCATATTGGGTTGGTAGACGAGCATAGCAAAAAGCCAGAGTTCGCTTCACACTACCAGTGCGACAGCCTGGTACAGTAGTCTTAGCATGATCGCGAGCAGTTGCTGGTTGCCTTGTGCCAGGCCAGAGCGAATAAGACGCCTTGGAAGATAGCTAGAAGCAAAGAGCTTTTTCCGAGCTGCAGCCTCGACCCGCGATTCGCAGGAGACAAGCGATCCAGCTCAGCCGCAAGGCTCATGTGGCGTCAGGGAGGTAGATGCATATAGTAGCAGGGCAGCCCAGATGAGGGCCGGGTACGAGAGAGAAAAGGGAGAGTAGAGACACCAATCAGCGTGCTACGAAGACGCGCAGGCGATGGAAAGTGTTTGGTGGTGGTGCTTCTCCGTTTGGTTGACATCGTTCCAGCCCCCAACCCCCAAACCGGACCCCATCAGCACCCCCCTTGTGGGATGATCCACACACCGCCAAAAGGACCGCCAAGTATCGCAGACCTACCAGACACTAGATTTGAAGCATTCTTCACCGTGGCTGGCCTGAGATTCCATTCGTCGTGTGTGTAACATTTCTCCGGCCCAATCGATCCTGCACGCAAGGAGCAAGACCGCCGCGAAACAGGTACAACACCTCAGTGCCGTTGCTGAAACACATTCTTTCCACTGCCCGTTGCTCTTCTGGTTTTGGACATAACGTGGTCTCATGTCCTTTGAAGTCATAAGTCTGCCGAGTTCATAGTGCTGGCCCCTTCGTGTTGTCAAACTCTTCAATCTCTCCAATGACGGTCTTCAAGATATCCGGCACGATGACTGCTGCGTCTCCCTCGAAGAACCAGTCATTCTTCGTGAGCTCCCGTGCATCGCCCCTATCCATGTTGATGACAGCGACCCGCGCACCCTTGGCCCTAGCGATGTTCGTGTAGCCAGCAGCAGGGTAGACTTTGGCGCTTGTACCAATCACCATCATGAGATCAATCTTCTGGCGGTTAGAAAAGTACTCGTCCACCTCGCTCATTACATCTTCGGGCAGTGACTCCCCGAACCAGACCACGCCTGGACGAAGCAGGTTCTTCTTGCAGGATGGACATTGAGGGAGATCTTGTGGCTTCAGTGTCGGGATATCGACGTCGACATCTGAGATATCGGCGCCTCGGAGCAGAGCGTGCTTCTTCTTCTCGGCGGCAGCCTTGAGTCCGGAGTCTGGATTTTCTGCTGGAAGGGCCAAGGCGGGAACAATGGGGTCGCTGAAGTCGTTCTTGCGTGAATAACCACAACCGTCTTCATCCCAGCATTTGACGTCGAAAAGATTGCCGTGCAGCAGCTTGAGCTGGTTTGCAGGGTGGCCAGCGCGAGGACTCAGACCATCGACATTCTGGCTGAGGGTGATGAAGTTGGGATTTCGGCGGGCGAGTTCTGCCAAGGCCAGATGAGCGCGGTTGGGTTGAGCATTGAGGGCCATGTGCCGTCGGTAGGAATAGAACTGCCATGATAGACCTGGATCCTGCTCGAAGGCTTTCGGTGTGGCGAGCATCGTGGCATCGAAGGTTCTCCAGAGACCCCCAGCACCGCGGAACGTAGGCAGACCACTGGACGCTGAGAGACCGGCTCCCAGGAGAGCAACGATGCGGCGGGATGACTGTAGGTGTTGGGCAAATGAAGCGACATCTGTCAGAGGCATCTCGTCGGCAGCATTTGAATTCATTTTCAGAATACTAACAGGTCAATCTGTTGTCAAGTGAGAGATTGTTGAGTCAGGCGGGGAAAGTGAAAAGGCAATGAGGGGAGTCACATCTCTGGGGGCAAGATCTTTGCTACATATCTAAACGAGACATGGCTGAAGCGGCGCCTAGTTTGTCGCAGGTACTCAGCCGGTGTCAAACAGCCTGAGGATGGATGTTTGTGTAGCACAAGGACGTACACGCAGAGGTGCCAACGAGAGGCGAGCTCATCGACGTTACGGTGTTTACCTAACAAGAACGGGACGCTATGGACGGAAGTGGCGGCGGAGCAAAAGCCGCCTATCATTTTATCATGAGACGGCCACATGGCTCACGATATGCGGTCACACTTTCCCGCGCCCGCCAGTCCATCCGTCTGTTGATCCATATTTCAAGACAGCAGCGACACGGCTCCCTCCCTCCCTCCACGATTGAAAGTCCTACTCGTATGATCATAAGCGAGCCCAGAAATCCTCCGACCGAATCGCTGGGCCTGTTTGGTCGACTGATCCTCCACCCGCCCTCACCGATTACCACCTTGCCACCAATGCCTGACAGGCGAGCGTTATAACACCTGCGGTTGCCCCTCGCCAATCTCCCTCTCCTTCCTTACCACAATCACCTCGTCTTCGCAAATGGGGGTGCCAACGAGATCCCGCCCGAGTCGCAGGCGGGTGAATGCTCTCCTCTACGTGACAGAGAAGATCGGGCCTGAGGTCCTCCCTTACCTCCTCCGGAACCCAGACCTGAACCTTCGAGTGATTTCCGAATGCTCAAAAGCCGAGTTCCAGCAGTACATGGACCCAAGTGTCGACTTGGAGGACGTGCAATGGATCGAGAACCGACCGCAAGACCCATATCGTAACCAGGTCCTGATGCAGGGACACCGCCTCTCCAGATGGGCTGATCTCTTATTCATCGTCATGGATGCCGGCATGATCTCTCTCATGCTCAGCGGATTCACCACAGATGTCATTCTGCACGTGCTCAGGTGCTGGGACGTCTCGAAGAGAATCGCTCTATTGCCTGAAATGAGTGTGGACCAGTGGAAACACCCGACGTGGAAGAGACAGTTAAACAAGCTCCGACGGAAATGGGACTGGGTGCATGTGCTTTCTCCCGCACTGTGGGACTACGCTGAAAACCCGGTTGACTTTACACAGCCGGGTCCGAATCCTCTCGGACACGACAGTGAGCCCGAAATCGAGTGGCAGTGGGATGGCCCTGGGGACATCATCGAAGAGGTGGAAAGCGAGGCACAAGCTGTTCTGCGCTCAACCCAACTCAAAACAAATTCATCGATGCCACATCTACCCATCCACAAGTCAGCTTGCTCGAAGCCATCACTCCCGAGCGAGATTTGGACCATGATCCTCGACTACCTAGGAGACTGGGAATTGGCCACCGCACTGGGGATTTATACACATCTCCCTGTCCCCCACGAATGGGAGTCTCTAGTTCCCAAACCAGGCTCAAAAGCCCGCTCGCTGGAACACACCATCCTCACGCAACCCCTCCCTCTGATCCAGAAATACTTCACAAATACCTCATCCAACCCGCCAACAACGCTTTCCCCCATCGCAACCCGCCTCATCTTCCGCTTCTCCATGACCGAACTGCTGACATACCTCGCCCTCCAACAAAAGGACATCTTCTGGACCTCCTTCGGGCTCGCCCTTCTCCCCCACAAAGCCTCTCTGATTTACAACTCCCCAACCATTCTACAATGGTGGAAAGACTGCCCCGCCGTCATCAAGAAAGAATACGGTCCCGAAGCCATGGACGGAGCTTCTCGAGCCGGCTTCGTCGAAGTGTTGGACTGGTGGCTCAACTCGGGCCTGAAACTGACATATACGGAGAAAGCACTCGAGTCAGCCAGCGCCAAGGGCCATGTCGAGGTGCTTGAGTGGTGGCGCGTCAACTCGCAGAAACTAGCCGGCACCGATCGTGAGATCCATCTCAAAGTCGGCAAATCGATCCTGCTGGCAGCGCAAAGTGGTCGCACAAATAGCATCGAATGGTGGGAGACGAGCGGCATCCCGTACGCACATGAGGACGGCGTCGCCCGCCTCGCATCGCAGCATGGCCACGTTCCTGTATTGGAAATGTGGTTCGGCTTCAAAGGCAGCAAGATGATTTTCGACAACCAAGTCCTTGTGGGCGCGACCAAGAATGGTCATGCGGGTGTTCTGCAGTGGTGGAAAGAGATGTCCCGGAAGAGCGGACTAAGAGTTGAGTATAAGACATGTGACATTGAGGAGGCCATGGAGGATGCCGTCGGTGGAGGGGGCGAAGGAGAAGTGAGAGAATGGTGGGGACGGAATGGCTTGAATTTGGGAGTCGGCACAGGGGAATGGATGAGGGTCAAGACACTGTAAATTGAAGAATGATTTGAACTGGGGTGATGCACCACATTTTCGGGCTTGTACAGGAATTGTCTCGTTTATTTATTCCTCTGCCCAGGCCTACAATGTATGGTGTTTCGGCGTAGGGAGCGACCGTCCCAAGGGATCTGAATGGAAAGCAAATGAAGTGAAATGAGATGAAATGAGACACCGCAATCACAAATACCTCCAGCTTCACGACGTCGAAACGATCGCTATTAACAATCTTACATGGAAATATAAATATATATCTCAAAACATCATGCTAGCACACAACCTTGACATCGCGGCCGAGCATGGGCGGACGATCGACCTCGATCCCTGTCACCGTCTCGACCAGGCACTCCAGACCTTGCGTCGGCGCGCATCACCACCTCATCACTGGAAAAGGGCTACAGTGTGTAAGATCACGGCGCTGGGATTCAATTGGCGTATGGGTAGCTTACTGTAGCATGAGCTCCGATCTTTTACGTAGCCAGCCAGCGTCGACTCCTGAGACCAGGTGAAAGAAATTCACGGGGGCAATCGTGGCGGCTCTCTCGGAGCTCAATATCTTTGCATTCATTCGTCAAGGCTCACATCTCGTCATGCTCGGGCATTATCTCTCCTCCCCTCTCTCCTTGCCACAACACTCGAAGCCGAATTCACTCCGTCCATTGCGCTTTCAGTCTCGAAGCAATTCTACCCTCCATCATCGCTAGGTCTGATTCTCTTTGCGTTGGAAGATATCCTTGTCCCCAAGCCGGCGCACGTAACAATGGAAACCCAGAAGCCCAAGGAAATTTGTCCGCCAGAAGAGGAAACCTCCGATATCCATATCAATCGCTTCGCCTTTGCACTGCTCCAATCCATGGAAATAGGCCGCAGCCGATCCCCTCCCGTCATCAGTTCGTATCTCAATCAGTTCCGACCGTGAAATTTGAGTAGAAGCTCAAGGCGGTCAATCACCCAAGGGAATGAGTGCTCGTCCAAGCTCCATCCAAGCCATTCTTCAAATCAGCCACGCTGTTGTCATTGTATGTGTATCGCATCTGCCTGTTGGAGACTTGCACGCCGAATCGTGCTTGGTGCTTCAGATCTCACGAACTAAGCGGATCCTCGTACTCGTCCCCGCTCATCTCAGCCAGCTCACTGCTGTTGTCCTGCCAGTCCGCCGAACTGAGCGTCTCAACAGCCGAATCAGCCTTCGCCCTCAGCTGAACCATGACAGCCTGCGCATTGGCAACCTTTTCCTCATCCGCTGCGTTTTCCAGGTCGAAATACTGCAGACAATGCTCCACCACGTCAAGCACTTGGTTAACTTGACCTGGTTGCAGATTGTTACCGTCTCGGCTGCGTGGGTTCAAGAAGTTCTGTTGCACGAAAGTGGAACAGCTAGTTGTCAACTCTTGTGCGGCCACCACAAGTGTACGGTAAAGTGTGGGGTCTGCAGCAACTTCTTGTAGAGGCGTAAACAGAAGTCTCTTGAGCAAGTCCACCGTAAACGCACGAGTATTGAATTGGCCTTCGGTGGGGGCCAGCAGCAGTGTCGGCGCCCATTGCGAGATCGTCTGTAACATCATATCTTCCATGAAGGATGCGGGCAAGTTGCAGGGAATGTTCTCGATCTTAAGAAGAAAGTCCACGAATTCGTAGTACTCCTTGCCATACTCAACGCCCACCGTCGCGATGCTGTCCAGCGCGGACTGCGCTAGTTCGAAGACTTTGCTGTTGGTCGGACAGCACTCGCAGAACACCAGCGTCGGTCGAGTGAAGCAGCTAGCGATATTGACGCTGCGATCATTCAACCCGTGGGTCAATAAATTGGCGAGGTGGTGCGAGAGTCGCTTGTCCGAGGCAAAGATCGAGATGATCACTTCCTGTGCTGCCTGATTGTGTCGTCCTACGATCAGCCGCCGAAGCCAGTCCAGGTCGGGCGGAATCTTATTCAGCCCAAGGGCCTGCAAGTCGGCTGTGCTCAGGCCAACCTTCTTGTCGAGCGTCCGATATCTCTCGTCTGTCGGCAGGTGGAGATCGATTCTCTGCAGCAGACTCGCAAGGACCCGGATGAGCACTTGATACGGGAACTGTCGATTTCTCTCACGCGCATTCAGATACGGTATGTATCGCGCCTTCAATCTCCTCGACAGAGGAAAGTCGGGGCCGGCGACATGCATCATGATTATGTCGATTAACTTCTCTAGGAAGTCCTCTTCAAGAATCCAGATGGTCTCCTGGTTCCCTAGCCGGTGAATGTGATAGAGAATGTTGAAATAGTCACTCCAGGGCCGGCCATTCTTGGTCACCACCTCCCACAGCTTAGACATTTGGCCGAGACAGCTCTTAAGCCAATGGGAGTACTCTGTCGAAAGCCTCTGATGCTCGTCCTCCATGGGATCCAGCTCCGTAATGAGCTCGTGCAGTCGCGTAAAAACGCTGATGAATAGGTTGGCAAAATTCTTTCTCACGACCTGTAAGGGACTCCGAACGACGACATCTTCAAGCGCTAGGTTTGTGCGGAACCAACGAGCAACGGTTTTCGCGCAATCAGGGCATTGCGCCACATAATTGAGGAGAACATTGATAGTCTCTTCCACTGAGGGTAACTCTTTGAAGCGAGAGGATATAGAGTGCACATACTCCAACACCATAACGATCGTCTTTGACTCGAGGGTGTGATCGTCGCTGCATTTCTCGACCCCTCGCCTCATGTGCTCCAGCAAGCGGAGGACAAATTGAGCATGTACAGGATCCTGGGCGCAATAGGACCGTAAGTAGAGTTCGTTCTGTTTCGCTATGTGCTGTTCCATCCCAGGCGTCAGCGGAATGCGCACGGGATTGATGGCATCGTGTGACCGATACTGCCCCTCGATCTGCTGAATGCTAGACGTTCTTTGATAGAACAACATGTATGCGCTGTAGAATTTTGGCAGATGGTAAAACCCAGTTTCGGATATGCCTCCAAAGCAATTCTCACGCATCTGATTGGGATCGAAGAGGCCGACGTCTTGGTCATTGAATTGGACCCAAGCTTGTTGTACACTCTTGATGGTTGGTCGCTGGCGGATGAATGAGTAATAGTGACCTGAGTCCGCTGTGCCTGAATGGACGATGACCCCCGTAAGCTGGAAATAGTCCGGTTCTCCCGATTGCTGTTCGTCACTCAGTCTTGCCAAAGTATAGGGTGCCATATCAAGTGTGTCTGGGAACTGAAACTCGTCGTTGACTTTCGTCCTCATCCCCGTCATGATATCGTAGTCGAACCGCTTGAGATTGAAGATCAGGTTGTCAGGCACATCTTTCAGACAAGCACGTTTGACCGCATCGACGTGACGGCCACAAGAGGTGCACGAGTATTTGTTCTCGCCTTGAAGAACTTCACCTTCGACATAAGCGCGAAGGCTGTCTTCCAACCGCGCTTTACCCTTGATTTCCACCTGGACGGCAGAGAATGGCTCCAGCCGCTCAGAGATATGTTCGCACTCTTTCGATTTCACTTGCTGGACCAATTGACCACCATACATGGACTTGAACGCGTCTCTAGCCGAAGGATCAATCTGTCCTTCGATGCGATCGAACAGAAGGTTGAAAAACTCATCGACATCCATCTGCACCGATACGTCAATTTGCTCCCCCTCATATGTAGTGATGGCTTCGACCGCGAATGACGGATCGATGGACTTTTCATAAGAATTTTGCATATTTGCAAAGACCTTTGCGAGCTCCGCGACCAGTTTCTGCTCTGGCCCATCTGCGCCGATCATGTCCAGAAAGAACTCTCGAAACTGAACGTTCATAAAGAGTTGCGAGAACAACGAATTGAGATAGCAAGTGTTCGAGAGATTCTTCAGACCCGCATATCCGACATCAGTGCGAAGACTCTGGCGCTCGTGGCTGTAGAAGGGTTCGAAGAAGTTTTCAGGCAGCAGGTCGTCCTCAAGTTCGGTGACAAGTGTTGCTATATCGCGGGGTCCCTGACATAGAACCAAGATGAGATTGTAGAGACTCTCTCGGACGGTGCTGTCCAAGACCGGCAGTCTTGGGCTGTCCCCATCGTCCGAGATAGGTGGAAAGAGGAACAGCGAGATTATCCTGTCGATTATATGAGTGCCAGAAGGGAGTGCAGTTGCTGCCTTGAGCAATCTGCAGGTCTCGAGCAGGAGTTTCGTTAGGCAGAGAACCACATGATCTGTCAATGGCTGCCCGACAACTTCCACGTGTTCGTGTTCCATAAGGATGGAGCTCCATTGATTGAAGTATCCGAGCAGCTTTTCAGCAGAGAAAGACTTGCCTATACGCCTCATAATAGCAAGCATTGTCTCAGAAGCTTCAGCACATCTCTCAGGCTGTAGGCAAGCACGAGGAAGAATCTCTGACAGCGCTGTCCATAGATGAGACAGGCAGACTTCGATGGTGGCCGGTGGGAAGCGAGATCGTGGTGCTCTGGGATTATTGATTTTCAGATGCAACTTTGTGCCGATAGCCCCAGTCAGCCCGACCACAACCTCGAGAAGCGAATGTCGAACTTCCACTCGAGGATCCTGCACAAAAGCGGTGACGATCAAGTCCTGAAAGCCGACTTCTGCGTCCACATGCGCCCAGATTCGGTCATCGTGGAGGCACGCCTCAATAAAAGTTTCCAAAACCAGCTTCACCATAGCTGGCGCCGAGATCTCGTCCAAATTGGTGTTTTGACTCGCCAAGGCAAAGCGAAGAAATCTCGAAGCTTGAACCGAGAAACCTTGGTGGTCCTGGATGTATTCGCGGGATGTCTCCGCCGAGACCTTCGCTCTAAATGCCAAAAGTAGCGCTTCCATCAAGCCGTACGCGATAGACATCTGCAGTTGATCGGTTGCATTGCTCAGCTCCAACTTGGGCAGGACCTGTACGATGGTCTGAATGCTGTAGACCAGAAACTCCATATCTGGGTTTGAGCTGAAAGACTCATCCTCTATACAAGACCTCAAGGCTTTGGCACAGTACAAGAGTTTGAAAGGTTTGCCTGGTGGGAGAATCTCGGTTGGTGATTTGTCCCTCGATCTCAATATCCGGACCAGCTCAGTCTGCGCAGAGAATAGACTCAGGAAGGTGTACACCTCTCTGGACAGACGCTCATCAGCATCGAGTAGATCGTACAGATCGTCGAAATGATGCATGATCTTGTTGTCAACCGGGGAAGTGGCGCGAGTTGACCGAGTTGGCGGACTATCTGGAGTGTTCAAAGTCTTGTGGACGATCAGGCTGCCGGAGGATACTTTTGAGTCTGCAATACTCGTCGTCTGTCCTGCAAGTGACACCTTCTGTCCCATATGGAAGATGGAGAACTGGGTGAAGCCGCTTGCCTCGCACAGATACTTGTGCAGTTCGTCGCACGTGTTCTCAGAGCCTACTGCGACTTTCTGCATTTTTTCTGTGACGTACTTGCTGGCCATGACTTGTATGTTCAAGTCGACAATTTCGCCTCTTTTCGCAGGAAACTCTGGTAGAACCTGTGCTTGTTGATCCGGAACCGGACTGTAGTGTGGCCGCTGCTTCATACCCTCCAGAAATTTCCGAAGGAACAGAAGCGAACGGTCAAACCGCAGCTCCTCGGCACGTATCTCGTCTTCGGACGCAATGATGACCATTGGCTCGTCCTCGCCACTCATGGTACCATCAGTGTATGACTTCAACTTTGCAGCAGATGACATGACTTGCTGCACTGAGCGATCCACAAGAGATGAATGGGTGGCGTCAATGACGGCTTTTGGTCGCTTGGTAACGATGGGATTATCCAAGTACATGCGGATGATAAAATCGGTTGCCTCATTTTCCACGCTGTTTGGAGGCGCTTCCAACATGACTTTCCACATCCTTTCGATCCCAGGTACCACGATGACGTCCTTCGAATCCAGGGACTCTTGGGGAGTCCTCCGAATCGTGTAGGGGACAGAAGTCCGGATGAATTCCAAGACTGATTGATTGTAGTCGTGTGAAGCAAGAGTCGGTAGGTGCTTCTCAAGAATCAAGTCTACAACGATATTCGCATCCTTGTTCTGCTTTGGGTTCGCTGCATGGCTCAATTTGTCCCAAGCGGTCGCTCGAACAGAGGAAGGCAGTTCCGAAAATGCATAGAACGACGTCCAGAGTTCTTGCACCAAATCTGGGGTGAAGGATTCAGGCATGTGTAGCAGAAAGTAGGTAAGGCACGTTGATCGGACCTCGTACATAGCCTCGATTGACAGTGGCGAGACATTGCGTTCGAGCATGGCGTTGAATTGATCTCGGAGATACACGAAGTCAGCCACCAGGAGACCCAGCAGATCGAACTTCTGCATCGCTTCTGCCGCTCCAACTCTTCCCAATAATACCAACAGGCAATGTAAGACCTGGAAGTCGCCAGAAGCATATTTGCTGTGGGCTTTCAGGTTTGTCGCAACGTCGGCAATGATCTGATCCCAGCCACCATCGCTACTCACGGTCAGATGGAAGTCTGGGCGTCCAAGGGAGAGTAGATTGGACAAATATTGGGGGAAATCCCGTCGTATGAGAGGAGCCTGTTCAAGGCACGCATGCTGTTCCAATGAAGCCTCTCGCATAAGCCTAATGCACAGAGTCCAAGGGATTGGGTCGATGACGAAACCAGGATGAAGTATCAATGAAGCGGCCTTGTTTCGGACGTTGTCGAAGAGGCTCACAGTGAAGTGCAAGATAGAAAGGTCGAAGCGCTCAAAGGGGTATTCGAAGAGTTTGCGGCAAATGTAGTAGAGGTCAGGGAGCTCATAAACATTGAAACAGTTCCGGAGCAGATTGAAGACCTCGTGGACTGTCCGAGGATCTTGACTGTCAACGATGGTTTTCCAGATAACGTCGGTGTCGGCGTCTGTGTAAGTCTTCGAAACACAGAGAAATCCCACCACGTTGTACGCTCGGTGAATCAGCTGGGGGTGAGAATCCACGCCGACGACGTATTCAACAAGCTGATTCTCTTTGATGAACTTGACCAAGTATCGCACTACTGGATGGTTCATTGGTGGGTACGGCTGGTTGTCAATGTAGACCCTATGGACGGCAACAAGGTCGCTTGACATCGTCTCAACCCCGTAGACACGAAGTTCCATGCGTCCATTGGTAATGAACTTCCGAAGGATCTTGAACTTCCAGGCGTATTGCATGGTAAGCGGAAGATCTGTGAGATCCGAATCGGCGAAGCCAACACCCGCCGTCGAGATAATGTCTTGTCCGATTTGGGGGATTTCCTCTCCAATGGCGGATATCATAGGATTCAGGGTGTCTATGATTGACTTTGCCGTTTCGAGGTTAAGCCACGCAAGTTGCTTGCCGATGGCGTGCTGAATGGCGCGGTCAGCTTGAAGAATGATCTTCGCGGCGCCGTTGCGAATGTTGTCCATCTGCGAAAATGAAGCAGGGACAACATTCAGTTCGTTGGTGTACATGTTAGGCATAGGAGCCATCATAGCCTTCGCCACCTGGATCAAGATATGAAAGGGTCGAAAGAGTTCTGCTTTTTTCGGCAAGGCCGCGCAGACTTCGGTCAACATCGCCGAGAGTGACGAAAGCAAGGACACTGCCGATGGATCTCCAAGCCTATCAATGACCAGAGCGTGAAAGTTTGCCCGGTCGAAGCTGTGGGCTCGGACTAGATACTCGTAAAACGGGACTCGGGGTGAGAGTATCCAGACCAAGGCCTGCAGGTATTGTGCAGATACCAAGCTGAAGGACTTCAGATCACGCGGGTCGCTCTCCTCAAGCACTTCATGCAGGTTTTGGGCATCTAAATCGACCAGGAGCTTGGCAACTTGGGCAAATGCCACGAAGAAGTCGACAAGCTCTTCCGTTCGAGCTCCAGGGGGAGGCCCGGCCTCCCGTCTCAACAGCGCCTCGATAAGGTCTGGAAGTCGGAGCCAGAAGTCTCTCTCCTCTTGGAACAATCTGAGGGTAAAAGTATCACACATGGTCACAAAATCAATCATCCAATCTTTGACTTGGCGAAAGATCATGCCATCCTGAGCACCGGTATGTTGAAGCCGCTCTGACATGCGGGGAATCACTTTATGGGTGCTACCTGGTGGGGATTCTTGAGAAAAGGGAAAGGTGCGATGTACGTGGCCCAAGGGCACGAACTTCGGGCTGGACGTAGAGGTACTTCCGCCACCGATACGCTGGGTCCATCTCGTCTGAGTGGGATCTTGGTCAAAGTCTTCCGGTTCTGCCACTTCGATTTCGGGGCTCTTGCTTGGTGACGAAGATAGCGACTCAGGCTCTGGGACTTCGGTGGGATTGGGTTGAGCGTCAGGCGCGGCTTCCGGTTCTTGCGATGCGTCTCCACACACAGTCGGACCTTCGAAGACTGGGGAGTGTGAAGGTATCCCGACCGCTGCAGCTGCTGTGGTTGGTTTTGTAACAGATTGAGACGACAAAGGCCGAGTATTAATCGTGACCTTGCTGGTGGGAGACATGGCTGCCGGAGATGCAACTGTTCTCGGAGGCAGTGGTGGCGTCATGGGGACTCCTTCATTGTCACTTGCACGGACCTGAATCTCTGGCACGGAAGGTGCAGAGTGCGAACTTTCCTGGTGTAGATCCGACATGACATGCGACTCGTCAGTTTTAGAATCGCTCAGCCTCGGGCGTTTGTGCTCATGCTCAGGCAGCTCTGATCCTTCGGTGGAATCACTTCGATTGCGCGTAGAAGAGTCCGAAAATAAGGACGACATGGTCAGGAGAGCTGCATCTGGAAGTCCGCAGAAGCGGGAGATCCGCAGGGTAGAACGAGCGCCGTGAAAAAAGTGATTGATCAAAGAGTGAAGTCGACCGTGGAGTCTGAGGCAGTGAGAGGTCTTGGCGCGGCTGAAGAAGGCCGCCACTCAGAAATAAGGCAACTGGGTTGGCAGCGACGGTGCCTGATTTCCACTCTTCACAGACAGAAGACTGCAAGACTTTGTCGCGCAATCGGACCAAGAGGCTGTTCAGTGTATGAATGGTCGGTCTGATGATGAGAGGGTGGTGTCCGCCTGGTCCATTTCTTTGGGCGTAGAAATGTCCGGGGTAGAGTTTCAGGGAAGGGCTCGGAGCTGGTGAGAGGCGGGGACAAGTGAAATTGTTTGCTGTTGCAACAGGGGAGATAAAGACGCAGAACGTGGGTCCTGGCTGACAAGCACTACCAAGGGTACGCCTTCTTGAGCTGGACGGTACTTGATTCACGATGGAAATAAAAATTGTTGAATGTCTGTGAGTCGGCTGGCTTGTCGTTGGACGGAGGGACCAGGCTGCCGTTGATTTAGAGAGGGAAGCGTGACGAGCCCACTTGCGACTTTCAAGCCGCCCGAGCAGCGATCCTACTGGCCCCTAGGCGTCACAGACGCGTTTGGCGCGAAAGAGGGGCAGGCGATTCAGTCAGCCTAGCCCAATCTTGTGGCTCACACGTCATTTTCTTTGTTTCCTGTCCGTCTTCAGCAAGGGAGAGAGGACGCTCCAGCATGGACAAACAGAAGAAAACGACGGTCCACTCTTTGTCACTCCCATACCCGGAGCCACAATGGTACCGTCCCAACAAGTGAGGCTCATGTGAGCATCTTGAGCTAACAGATTGGCGCTCTCAGGCCGCTCGTTTCAGCCGAGAACGAACAGGCAATACTGCGGTTCCTCCTACCTCTTCTACAGCCCATTGGCGACTTCAGACGCCACCACGTTCCTCGTTCGAAAGGCAGAAAAAGAGCCGGGAAATTAAACACTGAGAAAAAGGAGGGCAGCTTGCCGACATGGATGCCAGACGTGTATGACCACCTGACAATCGGATTTAACAGTACAGTGCGCAGACTTGAGTCGCTCGCTCAGAGCCGAAAACCCCAGATCCTCGTCAAGAACACAGATCCAGAGCAGTCAGAGCCCGGAGTCAACCTTGCCATAGTCTTCGTTTGCCGCAAAACCCTCCCGGATATCATGACATCAACTCTCCCACTCCTCATAGCCACCTCAGCCTCCAACCCTACAAGAGCTAGGCTAGTCAACATTTCCGCAGAAGCAGAAGAGAAGATTGCGCAAGCCCTATACCAGCCTCGTGTTGGCGTACTTGGTATCGACATGGAGGCCGTCGGTGCAGAAACTCTGCTGCACTTTGTGCAAAACACTGTCACAACGGTCGATGTACCCTGGCTTGACCAGACGCCCCCTCCGGTTTATCATCCCGTCAAGGTGAATACTGTAGTGACTGGTGCCAAGACGAAGCGGGCAGCTCAAGGTCGCAAAAGAAAGAGGTCTGGAAATGGCTGAGAGTGAACCGAAACAGACCGTGGTAAACCATGTCACCGGATGAAAGGAATGCGGACGGGGACACGTTCGCGGTAATCAAGATAGTCTTGACCAAAGAAAGACACAAGGTGTTGTTCCTCGTCTGCACCGTCACCATGTCAGCTAAGCGGTAAAGCGGAGGGACGTTCTCGGGGCTTACGAATGATCCTGTGGTGGAAAAACTTCCATAAAACCACAGCATAAATTAGAAAGCAGACGCGATTCCCCAGCAACAGTTGCGTTCCGAGGCCCCACCAGAAGAATCCAAAATACGACGGATGTCGAGAAAAGGCGTACACCCCGTCGGTCACTAGGACATGGTCTGCTCTCTTGGTCCATTGGATGACGTGGTTGAAATTCGTCTTTGCCGTCCTCATAGCAGCGCTTCGGACGAGCTGACCGACAACGATCAAGGTCACGCCCAAGCCAACTGTTATTGAGGTGGGAATTGATGGAAGTATCCTCGGGATGTGGAATGGCAGGCTTAACCAGGCGGGCGCATAGCTGGAGTATAGCCAAAATCGAACCAGGAGCTCTGACATGGCCGAGGTATGTGCAGCAGCATATGCAATACCGTTAGACGATAAGAGAAAGGACGAGATGGACGCATCAGCTGGGTTGTATCGGGCTGTCAAGTCGAACTCAAGATAGTGAAATAGCGCGAGCACCGCAACGAAGCATGGTGCCCTCCACAACCCATTGCCCCAGTATACCAATTCCAATGCCAGGACCGTGGAGATTCCCCCGGCGATGCCTAGGGCAAATGCGCGAAGGGAGATCCCCGAAAGGGCTCGTTTCCCGCCTGGAAGATACGGTGGCGGGATGTACATCCGCTGCATATCCGCGCGAGCATTACCATTGACGTGTTCTTCGATCCGATCTCTTGGGAACTCGTGAATAATTCCTGGAGAACTAGGAGCCGAGGAGTCGGACATGATCCAATCAATACTGTGGCCTAATGGACCGGCCAGAAAAGGGGGGGCACAACGCTTCACTTATGGTAAGGGTATTGCGGCAGGACTACCCATTAATGGGCGCAAAATAGCATGACAAAGATAGAGAACAGGCCAGAAAGAAAGTTGCTTTATTTCCAGGAACAATAGTAAGGAAATGCTGGCAAGGCGCACAATGTCCGTGGCTGTCCAAGGCGCTGGACTCGGAGAAACCGATGCCTGCCGTCCGCATTAACCTTTTTCCGGTCCCGACTTTCGCATTTCATTTCTGTTCCACTTGATGTGCGATTGTCGACTTGGACTTGACTGATCATCCAGAAGGGCAGAAAGCCTAGCGAGACGGACCCCATCACGCCTTCATTCTAAGCTCCTCGCATCTTGCGATCGCTGTAAGCAGTTGGTCGATAAGTTCTAATGCCGGGCGGAGCGGGACGCGTCGCAGAATAATCGAGCTGCAGAGAGAGTGGGTTCTTGTAGCACAGCTGCGTCGCAACCGTCTACGCCGTCGAGATCTCAATCAAGCCTTGTACTCCCTCGCACCTGTCCTTCCGGTATGGCGGCTACGACGGAGCACTTGCACGTTCACTCAGCGTTGATAGGGGTGACATGAAGGTGTGACCTGACGCTGCAGCGCTCAAGTTCATATCCACTTGATTGCCAACCCTCGACCGTTGTAAGTGTAACCCGTCAAGTAAGGGCTGGGTTGAGATCCCTCCTCGAGGTTCAGTTATACCAGTCCTTCCAGCCAATACTTTGACTCCTGAGTTCAGCGAACGCCTGAGTGACGCACCACTCACCGCAAGGCACCAATTTCAATCACGTCTGGGAGAACAAGATAACGTCAGGCACCAACCACCCTCGACCAGGCATATAGAGATACATCTCTTGTGGCAGAAACTGCAGCAAGCTTTTACCATCATTAACTCCCATTGCCGCCATCAATACATCGCGGGAGCGCATGTTCTATCACGCCAATATGACGACCAAACCAGACTAACAATCTGTGCGGACCTTCACTCCCATGCCTCATAGTCCGGGAACAAACCATTGTGTATCCGTCGAGCATATTCAGTAACCACTGGGAAGGTCTTCACAAGCTTCTTCGACTCCGGCGCACTTATTAACAGTCGAGTTAGCGTGTCACGACCAATCTATTTGGATATTTCGTCGAAGAAAGCAAGGGTGGGGGAGAGCTCACCTCTCAGTAGCCAGCACCGAAACAATGAATCCAAACAGCGTGGCATCACACTCGGAAGGCCGGTCCCCTCCTAAGACCCAGAAGGGCTCCTCGGTGGTGCGAGCCCCGCGCAGCCGTTGCTCAAGAACGCTGTCAACCGACTGCCAGATCTCGGTCTTCAGACCTCGGACTTCCTCGGCGGTCAGTCGTCCAACGCCCTGGCCATGCAGCGTGCTCGAAACGGTGCGATGGACGATATACCCCACCAACACGCGGACGGGGTACGGTATTGAATACAGCGCCGTGTCTCGTTGCGTGTAGAAATTCTCGAGCCATCGTTCACGCATCTATCACGCGCGTCAGCCACAGGCTCAAGTATTCTCAGAAAGGGATCCCGTTCTAAAACGTCGCATCGCGTCGTGTCGTGTGGTGTTATGCTTACAAGGTAGAAATACAACTTCTCCTCCAGCAGTGCTCGTAACGCCAGATCCTCGAGCCTCTGCCCCGCTGTCAACTCGCCATTCAGGTCGGGAACCTTGCCCATGCCCAACAGCCGCTGGATGATGAATGTCGAATCGCCCATTTCGGAGCTTCCTCCTGAGCCATCCTCCGCCACGAGAGCCCCAAGATCGACATACGGAATCTTGCCCTTGGGCGCGGTATTCTTGGAGCCGGCTTCAACGCTGTAGGGGAGACGAGCGTGCCGCAGGCGGAATTCCAACTTTGTGACGAAGGGGGACCCCGCGTACTTGCCGCGGTCGGGCGTGCCGCGGAAGAGCGTCAACTTGGGGCCTTTGGACGGCATTGTGCCGCAAGAGTACTCGGTGAGAGGTCGGGCTGGGTCTGTAATTGCAACACGATATCGTCCAGCCACTTGTGTGTACTGTGGTATCGTCCAGCAAGATATTGTGGACTGTGGAGTCGTGATATTTCCGTCCTTGTTAAATCCTGGGGAAAGCGAGCGAGATCCACAGCACACGCTGTAGAATTTCCGTTAGATTGGTGTGTCCGAGTTATACGCAGCGTCCACCTCGATAATATACTTGAATGAGTATCCGTTCTCAGTCCTTCGCCCTCTTGCCGAGAGTGATCGACTCCGTCCATACTGATCTGCAATAATTACAGTGATCGGCTCGCATGGGTCTTGATCGTCCGGTCCAGATCGGGCATGTCGGGCCCAGAGGAAGCCGGGGCCGAGTGGTAGGGACGCTCGCATGGGGTGGCCTGTCCAATCAGAGTCACCTACATTCTCGCACTACTGTGTTACAGGCGAGACGGCACACGGGAAGCAAAGGCCTCGTCTAGCAGATACAGGACGAGTACTGTGTACGTCGTGCTTTATCTTGATGAGCGCCCCTCGGCTTGCATCAACGATGTTCTCCGTGTGAGTACTCCGGCTGTGATGTCTTGGTTCTTCCCGCTGTATTCTGACATGCAATGTACACTACCGAGTGTTTACTTGTGTCCGTCGAGAACTTGCTGCAGCAGACCAGGGGATCATTCAATCCTGTGTACCCTGTGCGCCCGTGCGCCTGTCTACCGCGGCCACTAGCTACAAGTCTGCAATCCCCGCGGCAATACTCTCCTCCAAGCCGGTCCAGCCAGACACGCCAAAGAACGACTTGATCAGGTCCTCGGCCCTCTTCCTCCCCTTCACATCCGACAGGTCACGACCCTCGTTCGGCGGAGGTTTGGGAATCTGTTGATTGTCAGGCCGCAACTTCGTCAGGATGCCGATGATATCGGTCCAGTTGAAAGCCTGCGCGAACGCGAAGAGGCGCTCATTCTGGACTGTCGGGTCGAGTAGGGCGGCGACATGGACGCGGGCATCGTCGTGGACATCGATGAAGTATTCTGAGGGGGCCAAGAAGTGTCAGTTTCGTTTGTCTTTTTTCCGATTCAAACCACCACCACCATCACTTTGCCCACCCCTGCACTGCATTGCATTGCGTTGGATTGCGGGTGTTAACGTACGAGGTGGCATGGTTTTGATCACGCCTTCATCGCCCTTGAGCAGACCACGGATCCAGCCCATCGTACTGGCGGAGCCTTCTGGCATCAGGATCTTGCCCATCTGGGAATTGGCGGACGGAAGAAAGTCAGCATATTACTCTGAACTGTGGTTGGTACGTAGGTTGCGCAAGTGATACATCACAGGAAGAGCGAAGCGCACACATGCAGCGCTGCGAAGGGAGAACTCACATTCATGTTCGGAAGCACGCTGTTCATCGCGAAGCCGGGCTTGTTTTCCCTGGCCCATTTGAAGAATGCGCGCTCTTGCTCCGTCTTGGAAGCCGCGTAGACCATGAAGGGCATGGCTTCCTGGGGAGCCTCCTTTTTGTGCACGGCTCCCACCACCGAGTCGTTCCACGTGTCTAACAGAGCAGAAATGATTAGACCAGGTCAGTGAGTCTACCTACAGGCAACACCGAAAGGTTAAAAAAATGCCAGGTGACATACTCTCGTCAATGACAATCTTGGTGTTAGGCTCCGGGAGCCACGCCGCCGAGGACGAAGAGGTCAAAACGACGCTCTTCACGGACGGCTCCTCAGCAGCGGCCTTGAGCAAGTTGATGGTCCCGGCCACGACCCACGAGATCACGGCGTCGGGGTCCGGACTCATCGACACATCGGCTGCCTATCACGTTACATTGTTCAGTCGACACATTCATTCGACGGGGAGGGTGGTGTTGTGGCCACGAAGGCGTAAGAATTACCACGTGAACAACCCCTGCCACTCCCTTGATGACATCGTCGAACGCCCCCTGGTCATTCAAGGCCTCGACGGTCTTCGTCTCGAACCTCCCCTGCCCGTACTTCGCGTCAAAGTACTTGTTGAGCCATGGTTTGGCGGACCGCAGAGTGCCGCGGACATTGTAGCCCTCCTCGAGAAGCACATCCACGATGTGCGTGGCAATGTATCCATTCGCACCTGTAACGAGGACCCATTCTCCTTTCGCGAGCCGGCGGGTTTGTGGGCTCATAATAGCGGTGGGTGTACTAGTAATGTGAGAAAATAATGTGCTCGGAATTGGTTATCAAGCAAACAGTAACAGATTTTGAGTGTGAAAGCTGGTTGCGGTTGGCAGTCCGCCTTGCGCTCTCTCTCAGGCAGCTCCATATTATATCCGTGTATTCTGACGGCATGTACTCGTAGCCCCGAGTGGGACGCCGATGGCTGACAAACTTGCGAGCCAGATCCTGTTCCCTTATTGGATGTGGGCAGCCCTGGTCCCCTGGTGGAGAGGCGCCGATGTTCACCGTGCCCCTCAACTTCGCGGGTCGACCGAATCGTGGATGAGACAAGGTTGGCTGATTTTCGACAATGGGAAACGAGTCGCAGCTGGAACAGTGTTTGGCTGATCCTCGTCACCGGAGACGATTTCGATCCGTATTATAAATTGCGAAAGTCGAGACTCTTGAGAACCCCGAGACAGCGATCAATTTGTTAAGGACTTCCGCCGACCAGAACTGGATGGCAGACGCCCACTTGAGCTACAGTAATCCTGCTCGGACATTGCGTCCTCTGCTGTCCGTGTGCCTTGCTCGACTTACTCGAGAATGACCGCAGAGTCGTGGTGCAAGGCTCGACTGGGTGACACTTCAGTATTAGAAGAGCTTGCATCGAGCGCGAGTCTAGGCTAGTTGTCACCAGAGTTGGCACCAGCGTATCAGTGACAAGGTTGGGTAACGAATGTGTTTCCGCAGCAAATCTCTAGTCCTGTTCGTCTCTGCGTTGCTTCATGAGGCGAGTTTGGAGCTTGTGACTGTCTCCTTCGCCCTACGAGCAGTCCTTCGATAATCACAAACCATGGTAATCAGTATGCTTTGTTGTCATCGAACGACTTTGACAACGACATGGCAGGCGTCGACCGCCTCGCGGATATCGACATCCGAGCCCGATGACTAAGCTCGCTCTGGACCGTTGGGGCACCTCTGGGGGTCACCATCAGGCCGCCTACGCGGGTGCATGGGGACCCAGTCACCCAGCACCAGGTACTTTGGTGAGCGCGTATGACGGGCCTCCCTGGCGGATTGAGCAATGTGACCTCGCAAGGACTGTCGGTCCCCTTCCGCCGAGACAGGAAAGACCCTCTTCCTGGACACGATATTCTGGTTATTGCTCCGAGAACATCAAGCATTTCCTGCCTGCGGCTCGTCAACCCAAGTGCTTACTTCGCCGCCAAACCCACTACCCTCTTTGCTCATTGAAGACACAAGGAAACAAACTGGACAAATGGGCTGAAGCCAAACACATTCCCGGACAGGCATGAAACGTTCCACATTGGGGCTGAAATATAACACAAAGGTGCTCAGGGGCCGGTTTGCTTTGACAGAGGCCGTACTGTTGTCGAGTGCTTCCACGTCACCTATATATCGCGTGCGCTCGCCATGGTTCAGCAGGCCCTGTGGTTCTCATCTCTGCTTCTTCAAAGCGTTGTCAGGACCAGTTTCCGCTAGATATTTCCATTTCACAGCCTCACGCCGCTCGTTTCGTGCCCCGGGCGTCATGGACGACCTTCGGATCACGCTGCCTCGAAGCGAGGAGACCGCGCTACTGAAGCAAGAAAACTATTCAACCCACAATGACAGCCTTCGAGAGACGATGGGCAAGCTGTTGGAGCCGGAAGATGAATTCACGCAACGAGTTCGCGAGCTCGTGATCGGGTCCCAGGCGAAGAGGGAGAACAAGGATGACGCAGAGTCCGACGAGGACGAGGCCGAGGCGGTCGACATTCTCGGCTACGAGCTGGATTCCGACCTCTTGGAGCAAATCCTCAGGAATCTGAAGGAACTCCGCACTTTCACGTACGGTTTAGCGAACCATACTTCTTCTCAGGCCTAACTCGTGAGCAGGTGGTGTGTCGACATGCCAATCCCACGGAACATCCTCGACATCCTCCAGGAAGTATACCCAAATGTTCAGGTACGAACCCTCAAGATACAGAAGACAGACGAGGCAAATGTCATCCCGGAGCTCGACTTCACCTCCTACGACTCGTTTCTCTCTCGACAATACTTTGACAGAAACGACTTCGGCAGCACGGTGTACTCTTTCAAGCAAGACGTACGATCTCTGCGGCTGCACCTGCTGGTTCCATACTATCCCGTCCACCGGGGAGATGACAAGATCGAGTGGCTGCGAAGGAAAACAGCCGTCGCGATCTCCGCCATCGAGTCCATCGAGAACCTCACCTCCTTCTACGCAACGGATTACCAGGGCGAACTTGCACTACTAGTCCCAGCTCTTGTCAAGCACGCCTCGACCTTGCAGATGTTGGGATTGCACACCATTCCGGGCAATGCATATAGCCGGCCGAAAGGCCCATCATGCCTCAGTGCAGACGAAATCAGTCTGCTTTCCTCACATATGAAATCACTCAGGCGACTGGAAATCGACTTCAAGGCATTCGAAACCGAAGCAGAGGTCATGAACATACCGTTTACAAGCGCCAATTCGGCGGTCCTTGCTCTCGCGACCTTCGCCTCCCTGCGGAGGTTGCGGTTATGGATTGAAGTGCCAATCGAAGCATCTATCCTCCAAGGCACAAGCGAAGGTTCAGGGTCGTCTGTCACAAGCGGATTGTTCAGGTCCCCACCATTGAAGGAGGATAAGCTCGTGCAAGCGGTCGGCAACCTTTATACCCTGCTCAGAGGCGCGAATTCATCTCTGGATTTGGAATGGTTGGAAGTGGCTTTCACCAGGCTTGATTCTTGGGATCGACAGGACTCTTATCCGAGGTTCTTGCCGGTGAGATTGAGACCCTCGCATCAAAGCGCTGAGGGGACTCTGCCGAAGAATGGTGACGATGGTCACCGTGCAGATGGATTCAAGATAGAGGTCGGAGCATGGCAGGACGATCATCCAGAGGAAGATGTTGGGAAGTTTATGGATTATGTTGTCGGACACATATACTAGGAATTCGCTGCTGAGTGTCGGCGCAGGGAGCGCACGCCCACTCTGTATCTGATCCGGACCGTATAGAGAGTCTACTTCGATGCTAACAATCATCAGTTGATTTAGTCGCTCTCGAATCTGATACGCACGCTTGCTAGTACGGGGGGTAGAGACAAGTTGAGAATAGAAGGGGGTGTGTCACTTCCGGGGGCAACGGGGCATGGTTGTTGGGGGGCAAAGGTACCATGGTCGATTGCATTGTTCGCATTGTGTAGGTGGATCCGGGTGTTCTCCGCGAGAATCAGAGGGACCGCATCGGGCAGGAGGTAAACTGCAACTCCGTATATCTGGGGTCGATAACAGATCATCGGACGTCATCCGAAACCTGGCGGACATCTCCAAACATACATCATGATCTCGTCGTTGAACTTCTGGTGGCTGTTAGTCTATACATGTTGCGGCGTGTAGAAGTCGTTCTGTGCATCCAAGTTCTCGCGAGTCGTGTTGTATAGCCCAGATTATTGAGAGAGTCGCGCCATGTCTGACAGCACCTCGAAGCCGAAGAAACGAGTTTTGGTTTCGTACGGAGTCGATATAGACGCGATTGCGGGATGGCTTGGTTCATACAAGGGCGAGGACTCTACCAGCGATATCTCGAGAGGTATGGCTCTGTTTCCTCCCAGCATCAGATTCCATGTGGCTTGCAGTAGCGGAAATACTGTAGTAGAGTCTGACTTAGTAACTGATAAATGCCTCTTGGGGAACAGGTTACTTTGCTGGTACCCAAGGAGTCAGGAGACTCTTGAAATTATTCGAGAAGTACAAAATTAAGGCCTCGTGGTTCATCCCTGGGCACAGCCTGGAGTAGGTCCCTGTGTCTGATCGGTGTCTTGTTGCCTCAGTTGCACAGTGCCCATCTAACCGAGACCGTTGCAACAGGACCTTTCCGGAAGAATGTGCCATGATCCGTGATGCTGGCCATGAGATCGGTCTACATGGATACAGCCATGAGAATCCTGTTGATATGACCCTCGAGCAGCAGAGAGATATCCTCGACTATACATACCGAATGCTGACTGATTTCTGTCACGGTAAAACCCCTCGAGGCACCGTTGCTCCATGGTGGGAGGTGTCCAAGGAGGCAACGGAGTTGCTACTCGAATATGGAATTGAGTACGACCATAGCATGAACCACCACGATTGTCAGGCGTACTATCTCCGGACCGGTGATGACTGGACGAAGATCGACTACGGCAAGAAAGCCGCTGAGTGGATGAAGCCTTTCAAGAAGGGTCAAGAAACCGGTCTTGTCGAAATTCCAGCAAACTGGTATCTCGACGATCTGCCGCCGATGATGTTTATGAAAGCGGTGCCGAACAGCCATGGTTGGGTGAGCGCTAGGGACGTCGAAGACCTGTGGCGGGTGAGTCATGGCTTCTTTTTCGGCCCCTTGCAGTTGTTTTGACCTTGCGTAGGACCATTTCGACTACTTTTACAGGGAGTATGATGGTAGGTTACACCTGGGTTTGGCTTCTTTGTGTTGCTGCTGACATTTTGTGTCCAAGAGTTCATCTTCCCGATGACTATACATCCGGATGTTTCTGGCAGGCCACACGCCCTGCTCATGCATGAGAGACTGATCGAGCACATCAACAAACACGAGGGTGTGGAATGGGTGACCATGGCGGAGATGGTCGACGACTTCAAAAGCAAGAACAAGCCTGCCGAGGGTGCCATGATGCCAGCGGCGCCGGGGCGGATCTTGACAAAGGGCCAGAAGTGAGACACTGAGCCATCATCTCTTGTTCATAAACTTCAAAGCGCCACCCAGTTTCGCGACCTTGTTCACATCTCGTAGAGTAAGACTAATTCGTGTTTGACGCTGAGCTTGTCCACCCTCATATGGTTGCTTATCCTCGACAAGGTCCCAGTTAATGATGCTTTCATCGACCAGCTCCGTATCAATCTGAACGCCCGAGATGCCGTGCAGGGTGTTGACGTACATGTCACCGGTGGTGACAAGTAGACTTCGAGGTTCCTGTAAGATACGCCACGTGGGCTTCGCCTCCCGTTCGCCGTGCTCGTTCTTTTTGTAAATCTCGAGCACGGTATGACTGCCCAAGCTTACTGTAGCAGTAACTGGGCTATACGCAGGCCCATCTTCGTGTGGCATTATCCCTTCTCCTGGCTTGTATTCATTGATTAGGACATGGTTGGGCGCCTTGTGAGGTGAGGATTCGAAGTGTTTCTCCTCTTCCAGACGAACAATTATCGATTCTAGGTATGCTGGTAATGGCGCCGCAAGGAGAGTGTCATGGGCAGGCCCAGTCAAGGTCGAGGGAAGGGAAAGTAAACGTCGGTGGCTCAGGACGGTCCAACGCGATTCAGGCAACTTGCGGATTTCATCGGTGAGGCGTTGCTCCTCGGTTGGAGTTATGAAGCTGGGAAGATAGTAGCATGAAGGCGGCAGGCCCTTGACTTTCCAGACGCTCATGGCGCAGCATGGAAGTGAGGAAATGGACAAAAAGAGAAGTTCGAGCGCATATGACAACACTTACTGGTCAAACAGAGCCAAGTCATATCAATAGGCCCCAGAGCGTGATAACTGCTCTTTGGTGACAAAGCTTGGAAGGAAATCATAGAAAGTGAAAAGGCCTCGAGTTCCCGAAGAAGCATTTCACTAATATCACTCAACAAAGTTCAGCATAACGGATTACTACTCTCCTTTCTCGACGCTCCTTCCAACGGAAATGCTCGAAGCAACACGCTCAGTCGGTGTGCTGATAGGTGAGAATCCGTTGTCTCCCTCATATCTGCGTTACCTGAGCTCGCTGTCGCAACGTCATGACTTCGTTGTCCGGGTTGGCTTTATTTGCCTCCGTTATTTTGTTCATTCATACTATGTTGAATCGAACAGCCCCATTAGACAAGTATGGCTCATGAATATTTCTCTCTGTACCGTCAGACACTAGCAGAGCGACAACAAAGATACGATGCTTCTGTCCGATCGGGCGAGTATACTCCTTTTCTCTATCCATGGGACACACTACCGGCACTGTATCTCTTCCTTGCCGTTTCAACCACTCCACGCCTGCCTTTAAGCCTGGCCAGAGCTGCTCGCTACATTGCTTTCATTCTCGTACTCCTCCACGGCGCGTATGTAGTCTATCACCGACGAACACTCTGGTTTGCTGGTGGATATGGTATCGGATTAGCTAGTGCTTGGGGAGCCGTCATGTCCGGTGCTGTCCTGGTTTGCAACGATTTAGAGCGGGATTTCAAGAGGCTTGAGACACGCGTTGTGAGGTCAGGACTTGGCGACCATCAACAGAACGGATCAGCAGTGGAATCTACTTCTTCAGATATTGGACAATCGGTCGATCTAGCAAGACGGAAGGTAGCAGGCGTCTACGCCGCAGCGGATTCCAAGCAGAGATCGTCTAATACCCTCGAGCAGCCAGCTACCCAACCTTACAGGCTGGTTTGGCAAGGCTTTCCTTATGGGTATGGCTTGCTTCACCTCATCGACTGGACAGTTGACCTCATGACAAGTTTTCGAGGTGTGGGCTGGAAGCATCGAATATCGACAGTCGATTCTATCGACGCACCAACGCAGCCCAATTTAGCAAAAGATGAGTGCCGGAGCATTGTCCAACAGGAGAGCAAGCCAACTTCGATTTCAACCCGGAATCTACAATCTCTTCAGATCAAGGCTGCGCAGGATTTCATGGTTAACTACCTGCTTCTCGATTTGCTGAAGACAATACTCATCACAGATCCCTATTTTCTCGGGTTGGCGCCACTAGAGAGTCCTACGTCGTGGCACTGGCTGCGCTGCCTCAACGAGACTGTGCCTATTGCAACACGCTTTGTACGACTTTCTCTGTCCATGGCAGGTGTCATCGTGGCACTCACGTTTATTTTCAGCCTGAATCCTTTGGTTTTTGCCACCATCCTCCCGAGCCTGGTTGACACATCGACGCTCACGAAAGCACCTTTACTAGAGCCTGGCCTATACCCCCCCATGTGGTATCCGCTTACGACATCGGTGATGTACTCGGGTCTAGCCGGTTTCTGGGGCAAATTCTGGCACCAAATGTTTCGGTTCGGTATCTCGGAGCCTCCGAGGGTGTTGGTCAAGAAGTTCCGCCTGAATCCACGAGGGAAAGCCGCGAGAGTGACGCAGCTCTTGATAGCATTCTGCCTGTCAGGCTCGATTCATGCGCTTGGGAGCTACACGACATTTTCTCTGCAACGATCTCAACCAATGTCTGGACCATTATTGTTCTTTCTCTTGCAAGCGCTAGGCATCTTCTTACAGAGATCCGCAGTCAATCTGGTGGACACACGCCTTTCCTGGACCAAGTCGACGCCATTAGCTGTACGGCAGACCATCAATCTGGTTTTTGTTCTAACTTGGCTGTACTTCACTGGTCCGCTTCTGGCCGACGACTTCGCGCGTTGTGGGATCTGGCTATTTGAGCCTGTACCTATCAGCCTTCTGCGTGGACTAGGGTTTGGCCCAGGTGGGAAGGACGAAGGCTGGTGGACATGGTATCAGGGAGGCTCACGGCTGGTGGGCTGGTGGACGGGCGAGAAATGGTGGAACACGGCATTGGCCATATACTAGGCGAAGACGGGGAGGCTCAAATGGCAATTTAATGCCAACAGCTGTTGACAGTGATATCAACAAGAATGCGTGTCAGGTCGCAGGACATACGAATACCAAATACTCTTAGCGCTGTCACTGATCTGCGGGAGTGGAAGTGTCCCCCTGTCGCTGCTAGATGATGTCACCACTGCCGAGCCCGAAAACGCAAGCGTCCCCGTCCCGTGCGAATCCAAATTTGGAGGTGCAAAGCCTGCGACTTCGGGTTCCTGACAGTTCGCCATCTGCATACTGCTCCGGCTGTCATGCAATCTGCGCCTCTCCCGCTTTCTGGCTCCTGCATCGAGCATCACTGATACACCGAGTTTGTCATTCTGAAATAAATACACAAGCGAAGGAGGGAGAGGCCACCATAAGGTTACATTGGTTATCATTTGATTCTGACCGAGTTAGCATCGGCGCTACTGTAGCTAAAGCAAAGATCCCCCGGCGTGCGGGCGCCTGTCTCGGAAACAGTCGCTGCACTGCGTCTAAGCGTTGGGTCAAGCCCTGCCCGGGCCCAGGCTTTTCGCTCATTGCGCTCTCGAACCTCCATCTCTGAATTCTCGCGACAGGCCAACACCACCTCGGACTGCGCTTCGCCTGCGTGCACGTCATTCCACATATTCCATCTCACTGTCCTCAACCTCACCTCTATCCTTTGCGATACGATAGACGCCTTCTCCTGATCTTCGATCGCCTGCCTGGTGCATCGCGCTCGCCTATCGGCCGTTGACCTGATCTTGACTTCAGATCCACCCCGCGCCACCTGTTCTGTAACACCACCTCACCAACAACCCTCGCTCACCTTCGCGAAAGTCGCCACCCATCCGAAACAGGTCAGCAGTCGGTTTCGTGTCGCCTGGCTGCTGATGTCCGTTCGTTGCGCTCCCTCCTCACGTCATGGCATCGCAGGGCCCGCTTGCCAACGACAAGAAACGAGTAAAGGTCTATGAGCTACGCGACAATGACTGGTTCGACAGAGGTACCGGATTCTGTACCGGCCAGATCATTAATGTACGTCGAAGGAGTTGCGCTCTAGCTGCGGTCATGTCGAGGAAGACACGCGCTAACCGCACGCCGTAAACAGGATGAACCGCGCATCTACGTCGAGTCCGAAGACCAACCCGATCGCATGCTCCTCGAAACTCGGATAGTCAAGGATGACGGGTATCAGAAGCAACAAGGTCCGCAACATGAGTGCGCGCATGGAGAAACCAGTGGCGGCTGACGCGTAATAGATACACTCATCGTATGGACCGAGACTAATGGCATGGATATGGCTCTCAGTTTTCAAGAGGCTGAAGGGTGCGCGGTCATATGGTATGGAGAACAACAACTTTCATCGTGCCGCGTTCTGATATCGTTTTAGGGATTTTGTTCACCAGGTGCAGCAGCAGCTGCTGGCTCTTCCGGGTACGCACTCAATGCGCCCAGCCGTCCACGCGGAATGCTGATTCTCATTGCAGACGATGGGCTTTCGGACGATGCGCTTGACAATATCACGACATCCTTCACCCTCAACCCCCCCGAGCTTAGCAACCTCGACGAAATCGAACAATCGATTCGGCATGCGAGCATCACCCAAGGCGGACGCGAAGCTCTGGCCAAATTTCTGATTCGAGAAGAGTACCTCCTCAAATTAATACCGCTCGTCGAAATGGCAGAGGATCTCGAAAGTTTGCCGGATTTACACCGACTATGCAATATCATGAAGGCCTTGATCCTGATGAATGATAACACCATCATCGAGCACCTGGTCACCGACGATATAATCATTGGTGTGGTCGGGGCGCTCGAGTATGATCCTGACTTCCCCACGCATAAAGCAAATCACCGTCAGTACCTTTCGGATGAATCGAGGTACAAGGAGGTGGTGGAGATCAAGGATCAAAACATCAAGCAAAAGATCCGCCAGACATGGCGGTTACAGTACTTGAAGGATGTCGTGCTGGCTCGCATCCTGGACGATCCCACCTTTGGTGTCCTCAATTCCCTCATCTTCTTTAATCAAGTCGACATTGTGCAACATCTGCAAGGCAACACTGCCTTCTTGAAAGAACTGTTTGGCATATTTAATCATGACAACACCGACATCAAGCGGAAGGAACAGGCAGTGCATTTCCTGCAGCAGTGTGCGGCCATCGCAAAGACACTGCAGATGCAGTCGAGAGCGAACCTCCTGAACAATTTCATTGCCCATGGCCTCTTCGCCGTCATTACCTTCGCTGTCAAGCACCCCGAGCCGTCAATGAGAACGACGGGCATTGATATCCTCGTGGCACTTCTCGATCACGATCCGAACATGATGAGGAGTTACATGCTCAAGGCTGTTTCGGAGAAGAAGGTTCCCCTGACGGACACCCTTATCGAGTTGTTGCACGCCGAGACCGATCTCGGTGTGAAGAACCAGTTGGCCGATGCCATCAAGATTCTACTCGATCCACAACCGCCCTCCAACGACCCCATGGGAGCTCGACAAAACTCCGAGTTCATGACCAAACTCTCGCGACCGCAGATGACACCGACCCAACAAGCCAACGAGCAATTTGCTCAGGACAACTTTGACCGCTCATGTCGTAAGCTGTTTCTACCGCTCAGAAGCCTCGAGTCTCGGGAATCGATGCAGAATTTCAGCTACCAAGAAGTGTCATTATTTTCGTACCTCGTGGAGATACTGTCCTTCTTCTTACGCCAACATTCCATCAGAAGCCGACCTTTTGTCTTGTCCGAGAAGCTGGCAGCCCGCGTGGCCCAGCTGTTGCAGGTACCGCAGAAGCCGCTGAAACTGACAGCGTTGAAATTCTTCCGAACGGCAGTCTCATTGCAAGACCCATTTTATGCTGCTCAAGTCATCAAAAGTGACGCATTCGATGCTATCCTGGGAATCGTCATGGACACCATGCCGCGAGACAACCTCCTCAATTCGGCGTGTCTAGAAATGTTCGAATTTATCCGCAAAGAGGCGATAAAACCGATCATCATTCACCTCGGAGATCACTACCGGCAGAAACTCCAAGGCATCACTTACGTTGATACTTTTGAGAACCTGCTGATGAGATACGAACAGCTGACAAATGACCATCCAGAGCCAGAGCACACCTTGTTTAGTCAGGACGATGCGACTCCTCCAATGAACCGAACGCACATTAATGGACGGTGGCAAGGCTTGCCAGAAATGGACGTAAGCGCAGAGGACTACTTCAATACCTCGGATGACGACGAGGAACAAGGCGAAGAGGACCCAGATCGCGAGAACGTCGAAGACGTATCAGAGCGGATGCAGTGGCATCGCAGAAGGATGAAGTCCGAAATGATGAATGGCGGGGCCAGTCCGATCGGGAAGCCCCTTGTCGACTATCCCGACGATGATGAGGACGAGGCGATGGGAAATAAAGCCGACGCCACCCCTACAACCCCGCTCACACCAGAGAGCAATAAGGATGCTTCGTCTCCTGAAGCAAGGACGTCGCCTGAGAAGAAGCTCCAGCCTTCCCCAGAGATCAAGTCGGCTGCGGAGGCAGAATTGCAACAACCTCCAGAAAGAGTTACTGAGAAGCGCAGGAGGCAAGAAGACGACGATGAAGACGAGTTGAGCAAGCTCTCCGGAGGACCGAAACGCCGGAATTCCACGTCAAGTAACTCCAGTCTCGCATCACAGGGGTCATTACGGCGGAAGAAGGGTTTTTTGCGGTCCAAACAGGCGGCAGGTGAGAATGCCAACAGCGTGCCGACGAACAACGTGGATACAGAGAACCATGTCGAAGGACGCAAACCACGGAAGATCGCCATCACTCTGTCGAATGTAACGAACAAGGCTGAGGAGGCGGCGACGACGAGAGCGGATACGAAGCTGCGGAGTCATCAACAGCCAGTGACGACCAAGGAGTAGAGGATATGAATAGAAAGCTGTGAAAATATGCGACCACGTTCTTCACTTTCGGCGACGGTGTTGATGGAGTACGAAACCCCAAACGAAGTGTACCATACGACCAATCTCTCTGGGTATTCACGGGGCGGAATGACGGATGTGGGCCGAGTTCAGAGTACCCCAAAGGAAAGAGAGAGACTCGATCCTGCAGCCTAATGTCTCTGACTTGCACGATGAAATGATGGCGTTTGACATCTACTGCCGTCGTCTGGGCACTAAACACCAACCACCCGACGACATGGGGTTGCCTGCGGAACAGAAGCGGAAATTTGGAGCTTCATTGGCAGTAGGCGGGTAGCGAGCAGCGAAGCCCTTGGGAGCAGCACGGGATGAGAGAACTTGCGGCGCTCGTCTTTCTGTGACAGCACGGGTTGTCAGCTAGCAGTCAGTTCAGACCAAGGGATGTCTACCAAGCCAGTTGGGTGAAGATTGGCAGGCCTCAGCCTGATTGCTACACGAAAGGCGCGCTCCGGTATTGATTGGAGCGAAGAAAGATTTCACAGTATATGCCATGCTGTGCTCCAGAGTATTTATCTATCTCCCTCCCATTTATACCATTGTTGTCGAAGGCTGCCTTTCTTCAATGACCTCGACGCGGTCCACGCGGAGTTTGCCGCGTATGTCGTGCTTCGTATTCGAGGCTCGTATTCCAATCGCATCTCGCACTTCATCCGCAGCTTCTCTTTCGCTTGACTCATGGTCTCCGTCTTGAACCTGCATAGCAGTGAACCAGTGTGACAGCGTCCTGCGTAGAAGTCATTACATCACATCACATCTCATACTCCACATCACATCGCACCAGAATGGCGGGCGTGCCGGTCTCGTCGTATAGCTTCGACCATGTCATTCTCCTGCTTGATACACCAGACTTTGAGAACCCGCCGGAGTGGTTGACGAAGAATTTCACCATCATCGAGGGGGGCACGCATGCCGGTGAGTTTGAGTGTCCTCCGCCGTTCGGTCTGCTCTGCTCTCAACGACTACTCCTGCCTAGATCTACCTGTACCGGCAGGGTGGACGCCACGTTTCTTCCCCTCGTCGCTCTCATTTTCCGCCGTGTCTTCCCCTTGCCTTCTGACTCCCGATCATCAACCTCATCTGACATTCTGCAGGCGGCTCTTCACGCAACAAACTGATCATCTTCCCCGACGGGACGTACATCGAACTGATCAATTGGATCAGCCAACCAAAAGAATTCTTCGACTGGGCCAGGAAATCCCCGGGTCTGATTGATTTTGCGCTCACGACACCCTCATCCGCGCAGGACACGTTCAACGAAGTCACCGAGCGGTTAGAAGCCGAGGGGGGAAGTGCTAGCGGTGGAGACGGCGGATTGGGTGTCCGATACAAAGACCCTCTCGCCGGCGGCCGGAAACGCAAGGACGGACAAGACGTCAAATGGCACGTCACCAAGCCGTTACTGGACGACGACGCGCCCAGCCTCCCAAGGCCGCTGGAGAATTTCTTCCCTACCGGACGCCTGGATACGCCCTTCTTCTGCCACGACGTCACGGACCGGGCGTTGCGTGTCCCGTACGCGGAGAAGCATATCTCGGAGACGCATCCCTGTGGCGCGAGGGGGATTGTCTCCGTCGAGGTGGTGGTGCCGGAGGACAACATCGACAGTTACATTCGGTTGTACAGCTCTGTGCTGGGCGTCGAGGCAAACGTCCATGGCGGGTATCGGTACTCCCCGACCACGAGTGTGAGTTTCCTGCTCAGCACGCCGAATGCAGACGAGCAGGCGATGAAGGCTTTGAAGGGCAGAGTGGGCGTCGAGATTCGGGCGCCGAGAGATCAAGATGACGAGGCGTGGGTCAGGGAGCGAGGCGTGGGGATAAGAGAAGTGCGAATCTTTGCAGAGGCCAAAGGCGAGGATGAGGTGGACGAGGCGCCGCTTGATAGTGAAGGGATTGGAGCGAGTCTGGTCCTAGTCAAGGAGCCGGTGGGGTTCTGGCGGGACGGACCCCGATGATCAAGTGAGCGCAAGGCGGAGGGAGTGGTGGTAGCAGGAAGCAGTGGGCAGGGGCAGGGGCAATTTAACCGCCCTTTTGACTCGGGGGTAAGCAGTTGTCAAGACTGCAAAGGTAGGGTACCCCCACGGAAGATCATGGGTCGTGCCTGAATTGGCCAGACCTATGTTTAAAACTCGCGATGTGACGGCGGCTGACCCTGCCTCTCTGACTACCTCGCAAAGGCAGCATGCGAAAGCCGGTCACAAAGAAGCAGAGGCTGCCGACTGGAAGCCCTGGTGGGCGATATGTCGGATTGCGAGCGGATTTGGTCGCGCGGGCTTGAGGAAATTCCTTTTCACCTTGAATGTCTTACTGATAGAATACCTGTCGCCGTACGCCTCCCACACATTGCCTCTGCAGACCCTCCTTCGATTGTTGACAACGCAGCATCTGCGTTGAATAAGAACGACTGCTTGTCCAGGGAGAGATCGAAGCAAGTGGGATCAAAGCACAATTTCCACCGTCGAGACGGCAAGGCGGCTAAAGCTCGTCCCTCCTTTTTGTTATTCAGTCCGATCCCAATCTATCCAACACCGAGTCCATCGGGGATCACAATTTATTGTCTCTCGCAGCGGCGGCCTTCCCTCTGTCATCCAGACTCCCAGGATGTGTTCCGACCCTCAGCCTCGCGCCGCCGTCAATACTAATGTCCTCGCCGTTGACGTAGCTCCCGGCCCGGCTACAAAGATACAGCACCACCCCCGCGATATCCTCGGGCAATCCCAAGCGTCCAAGCGGGTTCTGCTTCCCCACGACGTCCACTCCGCCGAGATGTTCGATCTGCGGACCCGCCAGTCTGGAGGGGAAGAAGCCCGGCGCGACGATGTTGGTCGTGATGTTCTTGGGCGCCAGCTCCAACGCTAGGTTTCTCCCCAGGTGGTGCGCCGCGGCCTTGGACACGCTGTACATGATCGCCCCGCGCTCTCCGACATGGGGCACGATGATCCCGCCGACGGACGAGGTGATGAGGATCCTGGAAGGGTCGCCCGGCGTTGCGGACCGGGAGAGGAGTGGTACCATCCTGGCAGGCACAACGACGTCAGCTCCGAACCATCCAATTCTCCACATCCTCACATGTGTACACATCCACCATCCACGCGGGTCCTCGCAACAGCGACTGCAGGAGTAGTGACGAGGCGCGGATGGGACAGGAATATACCGGACACGGGACACGGGACGACCGGGATGGGAGAAGGAAAATACTCACAATCTGCACAGGTTAAACACCCCCCTCACATTCAGTTCCAAGGTCTTGATACTCTTCCAGTCCTCAAACTCCTCGAACGGACCTCCCCAACTCGCCGCCGCGTTCGCGACCAAGATATCCAACCCGCGCTTCCCCTTTCGTCCTGCTCCGCCCACGTCTTTCTCGATCTCCGCTTCGACGTCCTTGACGAACCGTTCGATCTGGTCTGTATGCCCCACGTTCGCGGGGATCGAGATCGCCACGCCCTTGATGCCTGGGAGCGCGTTGAGCTTCTGCACCGCGGCGTCGAGATTCTTGGCGTCTCGCGCCGTGATGATGACTTTGGCGCATCCGGCCAGGAGGAAGGCCGTCGCGCAGTAGAGCCCAATGCCGCGGGAGCCTGTGTGCTTGGGGCAGTGGTGTGTCAGCGAGAGAAGCAACCTATGAACGATAAAGAGGGAGAAAAGGAGTCAATCAGCCAGCCAGTGTATACAGTAGGACCGCGGAACACCGCCCCAGACGGGCCGTCCATCTGCAGGGTATGTACTCAACGCGCGACGGTTTTCCAAAAATAAAATAAAAAATAACACATAATACGAACCTCCAGTGACGACGGCAATCTTCCCGTCAAGCCGGAAGAGCGTCTCGAAACCCTTGATCTCCGCCATTTCCGGGAGCCCGACCGGCAGATCAAGACCTGCTTGTCCTCTTCCTTCTCCTCTAGCGGGAATCTTTCTTTCCAGCCGCGAGCTCTGAGTCAAGCTTGGTTCGTGCTGACAACCTTTAGAACCACCGCGGATGGTGTGATTCTTTTTCTTTGGGCTGAGCTGGCTTTAGAATCCCCTGTGCCTCGACGACCCGGATAACTGTTCCGTGCTTAATTGAACGCAACACTACCGCTCTGTTTGCGCAAAGCGAAATTCCTGGTCTCAGTTCTTTAGAACTCTCAAGGCAATCTGACTTGTGGAGACGATGCCCAGCCACCGAACTGCGTTTGCGTTGTGCTGGCTATGACAAGGGGTGCGAGGCTTCCAAATTGCACCGATATCGAGGAACAGCGTCTCAACTTGATGCGGCCTGCGACTTGTCTATGAGGTATTCAAGGCAACATCACGGCAGGACGACAATGACTCGAGCACTGCTCTCCAGTTGGAGAAGAAGACGGGAGGGGCTGACGAGGCTGTCACTGATCATCCGAAGTTGAACCTCGGTCGCTACTACGCGGCGCCCAGTGATAGCCGGCTGGACCGACTGCAGAGGTTGAGATGCGCAATATCCTATGTCTATGACGGCGTGTGTATAGGGTGAGCGAGCTGCCTCTCTATTGTGATATCCAGAGTCCAACTTTGTGATCCGATGGCCTCCAGAGTGCGTTTAGTAAATACATACCAACGCTATATTATGAGTATGCCCATACCGAGACTAGGTCTCCTCGCCTCAAAAAAGCTGATCCAGGCTTCCTCCGCCATTCACGTCCTTGCTGATTCTGCGCCGAGGTGGAGCATACGCCGTGCCATCGACTGATGCGCGAGCGCGCTCATGTCTGTCTGGGCTCGACTTTCGGCGCGGCTTGCTGATGCTAGGCCGATATCTCGGCGCCTCCGGGCTTGTCTTCGATCTTGACCTCATGACTGCAGCACCGCTGGGCGGAATCCATGAATCCTTCAATTTCATGCTAGTACTTCGACTCCTTAATCCTTCTGGACCGAAATTCCCAATGTCGGACATTTTGGGAGCAACACTGGGATCAGCAACTACATTGTTGTAGCCGGGGAGATCTTTTGATGTACGACGTGGGTCTCCTCGCTTGACCTCTCCGCTTGGCCTCTTTTGCTTCCGTTGAATCTGCTGCTGCCGGCTCTGGAGTTCCCTCTCTCGATTGATCATGTTGCGCTCTTCCTCGCTTAGCATGACTTTGCGAGGGGGTGAATCAGGAGGAATCTCGAATTCCGACTCAGAAAATCCGAGACCCGATGTCGAAACTTGGAGTCTGGGCAGCCGTGGGCCATGTCGCTGTGCAGGGGTGTTGTTCTCGGGAGCAATATGGCAGTGGTAACAGCTTGCATGTCGATGGAGATGATGGTGCGAGGACAATGCCCTACTATGACGCCCTGGTGCGGTGTTTTCATCCGTTGTCGGATCAATCAGTCCATCTGTGCAATGGTCATGAGTATGGAGTGACCGACGCGGGGACTTGTCAACGTCATTCCTGAGGTCGTAGAGGTCAGCCGGCGGAAGCGGTACCACTTGCCTAGCTCGCTCGATAGAACGTCGAACCGGGATCTCAAAAGCTTGGCCTTGATGGAAGGTGGCATGACTGGGCCCGCTAGGTGGCACCGGTACTGTTTTCGCTCTCTTAGCCTCGATTGAAGCAGCGACTTGCGCAAGAGAGTTGGGTGGGATATCCAAAGAGTTGATGGGTATGATTGTAACAGGCAATTGAACCGCCACCGTCTTAAACATCTTCAGCGTCACAACAACGTTGACGAAGTATCTGACCTCAAAGAACCTTCCGGTGCTGATCGTCACATGTCCGCGTGGAGCTTCCAGCTCGATGGTCCGAACATCTGACGAATGCGCAGGAACTCCTCGCCAAGCAGACGATCTCTTCAGAGTAGTGCCACTGACAACCTCGGTATCTGTTCGCTTGGGAAGGCGGAGGTAGTTCGCGCTTTTCTCTGCGGTTCCTGCAGCTGCATGAGTGTACCACAGCGTCGATTTCTCGAGTTGAACCTCGATTTTCTTGACTGCCTTTGCTGTGGTGTTGGCGACGTGGATATCGATGAAAATCATGCCCCCATTGACCCAAGTTTGACGATGCAGACCGGCAGTCAGCTTTACTGTTTGGATATCGGGCTCGCGTGTTAGATATAGAACGTCTGTGGCCAGGAGAGGACTTGCGAGACTTGCCAAGGCCTTTTCTGGGTCATGCACCGTAAGCATCTGGACGTTCCATGTCTGTCTAATGACGATTCGTTTGTCTCCTGTTTTGACCACGACCGACGGGCAAAGCAAGTATCGAATCGAAGCTTGTTTGGAGGAATACGGAGGCGGGCCAAGCTTCAGAGGAAGATTAACGCAGAATGGAATGACTGATGTTGCTGATTTCATCTCCCACCACAAGTCGGGGCCAGGCTGCGGATGCTGAGAGGTGACCAACGATGGTGGAGGTGGACTTTCCTTGTCGAACAGTTCCGTCGCAAGGGACAAGAACACCCAACGACGACCGTCAGAAATCTCCTCCACACCAATGACATCCACACAAGCCCGCGTGATGTACATTGGCTTCGTCTTTGGGTTTCGTGCAACTCCACCGTCAACCTGGATGGTCAATTGTCCCTCCACGGTGCCCCCTCCTACACACAGCGGAGAGGGCAGGCTGATTGATAGCTCAACCCGAGGATGTCGGCTGCTACCGTTGTCCAAGACTTCATGAGGCGGTGAGGTACGAATGAAGGTACGCGCAAGGGAGGGCCGGAGGATCTCTGATGATTGAGCTGCTCGACCTATTGATTGGCGAACTGGCGACTCAGCTCGTCCTCTGTTCGGAATAACTGTGCTGGTACCGTCCAATTCCGGTATCGTCCATGGGGCCATTTCTCGCATGGAAATCTGCCCTGAACCTCCAAGGCTGCGTGAGAATATATTCGCGGACGACCTTCTTTCGGGGACGGCCCGATGAGGTAGGCTGATTGCACTTGTCGCTCGACTGCCCAAGCCTGAGAGAGCATTTCCCGGACCGCCACGGAATGCTGTGGGAGTAAGATACTCGGACGATGTTGTATGTGAAAGAGAGTCGGCCTGGGCTAGGGGTGTTTGCGGTCTGTCTCTGCTACCATCGGCCCATGCTTGTGCGGGATTCCCAACCGTAGCAGTTCTTGAAGATGCAGAAACTTCACGTATGTCTGAAAGCTGATGGACCCGGTGTCGAGCTAGAGCAGAGATAGGGCGGATGAAGGCTTCTCTTGAGGGCAATGGGAAGCGCGTAGGCTTGCCATCGTCCGTGGACATTCGCTTCGGTAGGTGAAATCGTCTCAAGGAGTCTGGACTTCTCCGTCAGTCTTGGTTCGTGAGAGGCTGACGGTTTAGCCATCTCAAACACACCTTTCGCTGTCCAGTGCTCCATGAGTTCCCAATCCTTGCAATACGCATACGGTAAGAGGGTTCCTATTATCCGTCAAGCATAGTCTCAGGTCTCAAAGAAAGAAATGTCATTTGGGGTACAAGGTCATCTCGACGGTAGAACAGAGAGAAGGGTTTCAGAGGGTGGTTGCATGCAACCCAGTGATCGTGCCTGCCATGATGTCCATCAAGCAACAACGACACTGCGCTTTCCCCGCCAACCTAGCAGGAGCTGCTGGCGCTCTGACGAACATCACTATTTCACTTCATCTAAGTTCTGCCTGCAGCGTCTTACTGTGTACCAATCATGACCAGGACATCCCGAGAAGATTGTAGAGCTCTCTGCACACTCTCACATCGAGAGTGTCTCCGATGGTACACTACGTACGCCGTGCTTTGGTCTTGTTTTCGGCTCCTCCTCACTCTGCCATCAATGGATACTGCATGTGATGTTGTTTTGCCAGCCAGCGGCATTATGGACCGGCGCCAATGAAGACTTCCCGGAGGTTCCCGTCCCCAGAAAGCCAATCTTGCCAGTTGGGCATTGAAAAGTCCAGGTCATGCACCCTTGAACAGCATCATCACCACTTGGATACGCGTCTTGAGCTAGAAGTAGCCATGCAGGTCTGGTATGAGTCCCGGGAGATCATGTGCTCTTGCTGTTGAGCGATAATTGGAGGCCGAAGAGCGGAGGTTTAAGCCGAGGTCGGGCGGTGAGCGACGTACGGCTGGCTCTAAAGGGTCCCAGCTAACAAGAATACAGAAGTTGAGCGCTTGAACTCACTGGAGCTTCAACTTGACAGAGGCTGTCGCATCTCCTTTGCAACTTGCAGGATGTTGATGTAGGGACTATGATCTGCGACGACATTTCATGTCACATCTGAGCTGGGTAAGCGAGTCTGGCCGGATGTGATAGTTTCGAGTTACCGGTGCACAAAGGGTGAGGTTGAGGTGAGGTCGAGATTAGTCCACGGAGAAAGTCGACGCGGGAGGGCGGGGAAATCATGTCCAGGGACCAAGGGTAACCAAGAGCAGGGCGCACTTCGGCTAGCACACCCCCAAGTGACCTGCTGTTGGTTGAATTAGGCTCATCTGACGCAGGACGGGGCTCGCCTGACGTTGGATCAGCCTTGTTTCACCTTTCCCTTTCAACTGTTAGTGATTGCTCTATTCCAAGTGAGGGCACAAATCGCGGTAGGGTGCTGTTTTTATTGGATCCCGCACATTGCAGGCCCAGCTTGAAAATTTTTCTCCCACGTGGCGCGTGGCTGGTTTCTGTCCAATGCCCGTGGCTGCTCCATCGTCTCTTCCACCCCGTCATTCGGGGGGGGTTCGAGAAAACTTTTCCTCCTGTCTGAAGTGCGCCTGGAGCGAACAGGTCCGGCGCTGGAATGCTTGTCGTCCACCACCTGCCTAGACAAGTAGCCGTCGTGTTTTGAGGCCGCTCGGCCTTCACTTTGATGGCGCAATGATCGGCTGGTGCCCTCGGTTTCGTCTCTTTTTCCAGTTCCAAGCAAGCTCCCCCATTTAGCCCCTCCAGCGATCTCGGTTTCGGCCTGCCTCAGCTTTTCTCTCCCAGCATCGCAGGTCTGAGTGCTGCAGCCGGAGGGTCCGGATCACGTCAATCACTCGACCTGGGGTTCAGAGGGCGCCACGCACGAGACAAGGGAAAAAGGAGGAACATACAGCTGTGGCAGCCTGTGCATCGGTTTTCTTAAGCCGTGCTCTTGCCTCCACACCATCCGCATCCTTCCACCACCCATGAAAATTTGTTAGCTCATTCGATTACCTCACCCTCGCGCCGTCTTTGGCCTGCTCTTTGCTTTTACCTCCCTTATCTCTGTTTACTGTTGTCAATTATCTATCTTTTACGTGTTCGATATCAGCTCACCCCAGGAATCGCGCGTCTATTCTTGCGCTTCCCCGGATCGCCTCTCGACAGCCAACGCCTTATCGGCGCTTATGCCAGGCACATTGCATTAGATCGGTCGCGTGGAGCAGGCATGGGCTCTGTCGCGAACACCGACGTCACACTCTCCGACGCTGTGGTACCAAAGCGGGAGTCAAGTGTTGACCGTTATTCCTCCTTCTCGGCCTCGACTCCAGAGGGCGAAGATGGTGCTCTGGGCAGCGAAGAGCACAGAGCAGCGGAACCTGCTCCTGCTCCCAAACGCAAGGGAGGTAGGAAGCCGGTAAGACACTTGGGCCTACCTTGTTTTACTTCACTTACCAAGTCATCCAGATCTATGCGACGTCAGAGGAGCGGAAGCAAAGAAACCGCCAGGCACAAGCGGCATTTCGTGAGCGCCGTACCGAGTACATCAAGCAGCTCGAAACTACCATCCAACACCATGAAGAGACTCTCCAGAATCTCCAGCAAAGTCATCGTGCAGCGGCGGACGAGTGCCTGATGCTACGGTACAAGAATTCTTTGCTCGAGCGCATTCTTCTTGAAAAAGGTCCGTGCCACTCTGCACGTTCTGGTGTCTCGGCGCCTTACTTACTTGTCATGCCAGGTATCGATGTCCAAGCTGAACTTGCGCTCAAGGGAAGCCCTACGCTTCGGCCACATCGTGCGCCCCCCATTACGGGGCAGGCTTCGCCGATGCAGAAGGCCATGCTCAGCCGGCACCAGCAATCGAGACATCGAGCTTCAATGGCCCCTCCAATTCAGACTGTAAATCCTACCACCCAGGCTGGAGGACCGCGGAATTTCGCAGGCTCACCTACAGCACAGCCCACTCCCCCTTCACAGCATTCCTCGCCTTCCACTGCAAAATCACCTGGTTTTGCTCTGCAAGGTGGGATGACCTCACCTGCGACGGAAATGCCAGCTCAGCAACCCCCGCAGCAGCAACAGGTCCGACCGCTACCACCTTCTCATCCCGCCTCGTATGCGCCGCAGCATAGATCACAGGTGCGATCCCTATCGGGACCAAACCTGGCGCAGGCCTTCCCTCCGCGCACGCAACCGGATAGCTACTATCCAGCTTCGTTCCAGAAGCACTACAGTCAACTCGGCAAGCTGACCCGTCCCCTTTCCCCCTTCCGCATGTGGAGCTTTGTTCGTCCTAGACTGATTCCGTGAGTACAGAGCAGGAGTACGACGCGCAAGCCGATATGATGGACGACCTCGACGGCGGCGGCGACGAAGTCGATACCGACAGCTTCATTCCAAACTTCCGGCTCCCGCCTACGACGTCGACTGCCGGCATGTCTATGGGCATGCAGGCGTCACCACCGATGACTACTAGTGCAGCTAGCGACGGCGGGGGCGGAAGCACCTTCATCGACCCGTACGATCCAATGCTGGACGCGGACCCATTCGGTTTGACCGCCAGCATGCATTTTCCGAACCCTTACACATACCCACCTCTGCATCCTAGAAGATGAACTTTGAGGACAAGATACCCAGCGTCACGCATGTCGAATGATTATTGATTGAAACGCATAACGAGCATTGCAAAAGTGGGCATTGAGCGTAGGCGTACGTACTGTCTAACTTGCACAGCATTAGTGGGAGGGTGGGATGGTGCACATATGTACTTGTCTTGGAGCCTGCACCCGACGCGATGACCTACAGCATTCTTGCCTGACTTTATTGTAAATAACGCGAACCGAAAAAGTCCCCTATAAAGCCCATCGCGTGCTTCTTGCTCGGACAATCCATCAGCTTGCCGTTGCTTGCTCAAACCATGCATTTCCTGTAGTTTTAGGGCCGCCGGGCAGAGTGCCAAGCGAAATCCGAAAGTGGCTAGCGCACACTGCGATCGAGCTCGCCCTCGAATTGTCACCATTGCGTAGCGATCCTGATCCTGATCGAATTTCATCACCTCTGCAGACTCAACCCTTCTCGACTTGACAAGGTCCAACGACTTGGTAGTTGTGGACGTTGTCTTGGTCGAGTGTTCCGTTTTCTTCACCTCGAATTGGAGTCTCATTAACAGCAAGCCTTCACGGAAGGCGCTCGAGAGGATCACGTCATGGCGGACGTCAAGAGCAAGGTGAGCATCAGCTGAAGCTGCTTTTTTCAGAGCTCAGCTTCTCAAAATCATCATCGCACAATCACTGACAGCAATTTGCACAGAACCTCTACGAGCTATTGGGTATGACCGTCGTTAGCGCATTTCCTCGAACCTCGCGATTGATGTGATGATTGCAGGAAATACCTCGGACCAGGACTCTGACCGCGAACCTGAGCCACCTACCAAGACTGTCGACAAACCGGCTCCTCGTCATGGCAAACGCGACGCGCCAAAAGAAGCTCCTGCTCCCCCAGCCGACCGTGCCGGCGTAGCTCCTCGAGGCGGCCGCGGCGGTCAACGTTCTGGTGGTTTCAATGACAATGAAACTGGTACATAGGCATGAAAAATCTGGATTAGGAATTTTTTTGCTGACACCTTGCGAAGCCTTCCGCAACCGAGCTACCGGCAGAAACTACAATCGCGATCAGCCTACTGAGGGTGCTGGCGAAGATGGCTATGGCAACCGCCCTGGTCGTGACAGCGGCCCTGGCGTGCGGCGCGGCGGCCGTGGTCAGCGAGGACCTCGTCGTGGCGGAGATCGTCACAGCCGCACTGGTGTTGCGTAAGTGTCTGCCGCCGATCATTTGTCTACTGTCCTAACGCGTGCAGCGATCATCCAAAGCAAGTGGACCATGGCTGGGGTGAGAGCACTGGCCAAGGCGAATGGGCTGATGAGAAGGCTGGGGAAGCTATAGCCACAGAAGAGCAGAAGGAAGGCGGATGGGATGCTGGCACCCAGAACCCGGCCTGGAATGAGAATGCTGAGCAAACCACCATTCCCGAGGATGGCGCTGTCCCCGATCCCTCCGCCCCAGAGGCTGAGCCAGAGCCAGAGGACACTCACAAATCCTATGCTGATTACGTTGCTGAGCAAGCTGCCAAGAAATTGGAAGGCCTTGGTCTCAAGGAAGCTCGTCGCCCCAACGAAGGTGCAAAAGAGAACAAGAAGTGGAATACTGCCAAAGAGCTTACCAAGACTGAGGACGCCGACTACTTCAAGGGCGAAGAGAAGGCCAAGCGCGAACGCGAGCGTGCCACGAAGAAGGAGTTCCTTGATATTGACTACAGCTTCAAAGAGCAGTCGCGCGAGGGCGGCCGTGGTGGTCGTGGTGGCCGCGGCGGTGGGCGAGGTCGTGGAGACCGTGGTGACTTCCGTGGTGACTTCCGTGGTGGACGCGGCGGTGGCGGCGACCGCGGTGATCGTGGCGATCGTGGTGACCGTGGCGAATTCCGCGGTGGACGTGGCCGTGGACGCGGTGATCGTGACCGTGGCGACTTCCGTGGAGGGCGAGGACGCGGTGGTCGTGGCGATGGTCCTGCCGTCCCCGTCGACGACGAATCTGCTTTCCCCAGCTTGGGAGGAAAGTAAGCCCACAAATACACCACACAACACCACACCGACCACTTTTCTTCGCCCCATCCATCACCACCGGCTTTGTACTATGTGAACGGCAACGCTTGTTGGCTCGAATCCGTCAATCTACTACTGTACTGGCGAGTTCGGAGGCATAGAGCAACGCATTTGCAGGGAGAAAGATCGGGTTTGTTCGACAGACGGCAATGGATCCACATCACAAAAGCATTGAGCAGTGACCAGGGTAATGGAGAAGGAGGGATTTTGTTCTACGATCTCGAGCAATTCCACCTGGCTAGCTTGGAATTCGTGTAAGATATGAATATCCTTCCTTGTCCTTTCCGGTGCCGGGACTGCCTTCAGAATGGAATGTCAATTGACTCTTAAGTTCGTGTGCCTCATCGTGACACGGATGTTTGTGTTCTTGCTCTCGCTCTCCTATATCACCTGTGGTCTGAGGATGAACGCGGCCTGTGTGTTAAATAATGCCCCCATTCCGAGACCCCGATAGTGAGTAGGTTCGATGCTGACCGCGCAACTGCCGCGCGAGAGAATAACTGTACGAGTATCCGTATGTTGCAACATGACGGTTCTTGCACCACGTCCCGATGCTTAAAATATCCGTAGCAGCTCCATATCGGCAGTTGATGGGACAAGCTTGTCTTTAAGCATGCATTCCACAGCTCGCTCAGTATATCATCTAAGACCGACAGGGCGGTCAGTCAGTCAGTCAGCAGTCGCAACGCCACGGTGCTCATTGAGCCTAGAAGGTGCAGATTGACGGAGGTCAAAGTCGGCAGTTGTGCCTCGCGATCATCTGCCGAAGCTCCTCCGCCCCCGAGATCCAAGCTCTGACAACGGCTTCACTGCTGTGTTGCACACCCTTTGGAGACTGTGCCTTTATCTCCTCCTGGCCTTCGTTTTATTTGCGTCCTTGCCCACGCCACACCCCACATTGACTGCCGTCCTGAGCCGAGATTCCACTCGACCCCCAGACTGCCCTTTCTTTCCGCCAAAGCCTGCCATTGCTGGCCGACTGGGCTTCACATCTCCCTTGAGAGCATGTGCCGCGGTCGTTCGGCTCGTGCTGGGCATCCAGTAGACGGCCGCTCATTCGTCGATGACGATTAGCGAGCCGCTTGATTCGCTGGCCTTGTGTCTTGAAGTGTTTACATGATGTCGCGGCTGCAGGACCCCCCTCATGCGAAAGTGAACTGCCGAAGCTGAATTGGCCACTTTGCTCGTTGCGGTAATCAAGCAGGATCACCAGGATTGGATAGATCTTGATCCCAGGGTGACGGAAGCATGATTCGGAGAGTCGGTTGACGTCTACCGTGCCGCCGTACATCTTGACCACCATGCCTCGTATTGTTCTAGGTAAAGTTTTTATACGCGAAGTTGGACGAGCATCCCCTTCTTCCCCCGTCTATCTAACACCGCGATTGCCATGCTCGAGTCAATAATCCCCGCCATCGTCAACAACTGGCCGATTGCCCTGGCCGTTGTTGGCGTCGGTTACTTGCTCAGCAACTATTTTAAACATGGCCTCAACAAGTACCCGGGCCCAGTGTTGGCGAGATTCACCGACTGGTGGAGGTTCTTTGACGTGTTAGGAAGACGACCGGATATCACCCATCTTAAACTACATCGACAACTTGGAGACGTCGTCCGCTTGGGCCCAAACACACTCTCCTTTGCAAGTCCGCGGGCGTTGAAGACGATATACGGATTGAACAAAGGCTTCGTCAAGGTACGGCGACCTCAAGCCTAAGATGGGGACGCGCTAACACGAAACCTACAGTCCGGGTTCTACCCCGTGCAGCAGGGGGTCAGCAAGGGAAAGCGACTGCCGTCACTGTTTTCAACCACCGACGAGGCATACCACGCCAACCTCCGCAGATCCGTCAACAATGCATTCGCGATGAGCCAGCTAGTTCAATACGAACCTGGCGTGACTGAATGTGTCGAGGTGTTTCTTGATGAAACGGAGAAGCTGTACGCAAAGACGGGCAAAGTGTGCGACTTTGCAGAGTGGCTCCAATACTTTGCTTTTGATGTAATTGACCCGTTGACATCACCGAGCAAGTCTTACTGACTGCCGCCCAGGTCATCGGATATATTACCTACAGCAAGCGACATGGCTTCATAGAGGGGAACAAAGACGTCGATGGCATGATCGGATACCTGGGACATCTCTTTTCATATGTCGCACCGGTGAGTGTACCATTGTTCCAATGTTCAACGCCTTCTGACTCGCTCGACTCCAGATCGGACAAATACCATGGTTAGATCTTCTTTTCTTGAAGAATCCACTGGTTCTCCTGCTGGATCGGCTAGGGGTCAAGCTGTTCGCGTTCCCCGTTGCCACCTTTGCTCAACAACGAATGGCGGAAAGGTTGGCTGAGATGGAAGCCCAGGGCGTTGAAAAGGGAACCTCGAAACCCGATCTATTGTCGATGTTCTTGAAGGCGCAGAACGACCGTCCGGAGTTCATGACTGACCATCGAGTTCTGACCATGGCCATCTCCATGGCATTTGCTGGGTCAGAGACCACAGCCATCAGCTTGGCTGCTGTTTTTTACTACCTCCTGCGCAACCCGAGATGCTACGAGAAGTTGAAGCAGGAGTTGAACGAGGCCGTGGAAGAAGGAAGGATCGCAGATACACCCTCAGGAACCGTAACATGGACGGAATCACAACAGCTGCCTTACCTTGATGCCTGTATTAAAGAGGCTTTCCGGATGCACCCAGCGGCAGGACTGCCTCTCGAAAGAATCACGCCTCCGCAGGGGATCGAGATCGATGGCCACTTTATTCCGGGAGGCACGATTGTCGGTTGCAATGCGTGGGTTATCCACAAGCGGGAAGATGTCTTCGGGTCGCAGGTCGACAGCTACATCCCGGAAAGATGGCTTGACGTTGGAAAAGAACAGCTCAAAGAAATGAATGGCACCTTGTTCCAATTTGGAGCTGGCTCGAGAACGTGCATCGGCAAGAACATCAGTCTCTTGGAGATGTACAAGTTGATACCAGCGTTCCTGCGACGTTTTGAGGTAAGGCGGGCGTGATTGATGCTGCATCTCCTCCATACAAGATGACCGGGCTGACACATCCGCCTCCAGATCGAATTTGACGATCCGAGCAAGGACTGGAAGTTGCATAATGGTAAGCTGTCTCCCCCGGCCGCTTTGATCTCTCAGTTGCTGACGGTGCTGTAGCGTGGTTTGTCAAAGAGCACGATTTCTACTGCCGCTTCAAGCCAAGAAAGTTGCAATGAGCCAGCCGGACCCTTTCACCGTGTGTTTGGAAGAGCGATCGTGCGAGCCACCTGCCTTCTCGACGACAAGAGGAGTGGTATTAAAGCGGCCCATGATGGACTGAGACAAGTCATCGTCGAGAGCTGTGGATATATGGAGGAATGAAGCACACTGGGGAGTGGAGTTCACCAGGCCTGGAGGTCCAGGCGACTGTATATACAAGTTGTGTTTTTCAGCACGAGTTCTTCTTCACGTCACATCCATCCCATTGCACTTTGTTCCCGTCCCTCCACCATGGACTCGTGATTTCTGGGACGTTGGTTGCCACGTGACTGCGGAAGCTTCTCGCCCGATAGACGCAACGACGCAAGAAGCGAGGCCACACAACCGATACCGCCACCCACCGCCAGAAGTTATCACGCTTGCATAATCAAGATTTCGTCTTTTCAGAGTGTTGCGAGTCAATTGACCGTGATCGGGGGGGTTTCCTTGTCTAGGGGCTCAATGGGGGACTCCGAACAAGTCACAGCTCGCGGCATGGGCACACAGCCATGCATGTCAGCTGTATTATTCTTTTGCATTACAGCCGAAAGAAAGATCTCGTATGCATCACCACTGCTCGTATTCCTGCCGGAAATGTGAGCACGAATTTAACGCTTGGGAAATAAGCCCTCGGGATGTCGCTCTTGGATAGCTTCTGTTATGTCAAAGAGATCTCGCCCACCGTGCTTTGGCGGTATCTGCACTCCGTAAGCAACGGCTCTCCATACATTCAACTTTCGCAGTCGCTCGATTGGAAATAGGGTCAGCGGTCCAAGTCCGCACCTTAGGTCAGCCGAAACCACGGTCAACCCCTGTGGGTGTGGGTGCCCGGATAGCTTTCTTGTCGGCCGAGTACTCGTAGATTTGCGACCTGCCCTTGCCTTAGCCTCAAAGGCTCCGAGCTCGAAACCTCCACTTTATAGCGAAAAGGGCAGCTTGGGACTGGTCTGGCGCGGGCTGCAAGGCGCCTTCTGCAGGAGGGGCTCCAGGTACATGAAGCGTTTGAGGTGTGGGTAGAAGCTTGCGTTTGATTGTTAATTCACTGCAGATTAGTTCGTGTTTGTCTGTTGTCTGTCGTAATGCATGACCGCGAGCTCTCGTCGAGATGATGGAACTGATAAGAAGGCTCGGCCCTGCCTTCACTTGGTCGATTGTTCTGTCCATCTCCATCGGCTGTCTCTTAGCTACTATTACGAGCCCTTCTCCTCTCCTCACACAGGCGTCGTCTTTCTTGACAGACTTGATACAACCACTCACCACCACAGCCTTCCAGCAACCGAGACACGCAACAACAACCATGGGCTCGCTCAGCACAGCAGATACCTTTCTCGAGGTCGTCAAGGATCGGCGCTCCATCTACGCCCTCGGAGCCTCATCCCCGATCCCGGACTCCCGGATCGAAGAGATCGTCAAGCACGCCGTCACCTGGGCCCCGTCCACGTACAATGTCCAGTCGGCCCGCGCGGTCGTCCTGTTCAAGGAAAACCACCAGAAGCTCTGGGACATTGTGAAGAAGCACATGGCCGACGTGCCGCTCGAGGGAGGCATGCGGGCGTACATGGACGGCCGCATCGCCGGGTGGAGAGCGAGTTACGGAACCGTCCTGTGGTTCGAAGACCAGGAGGCCTTGGACGGGTTGGCGCAGAAAAACCCAATGATCGGCGGCATGTTGACCGAGTGGTCTGATCATTCGACCGGCATCCATCAATTCATTGGTAAGTCCACGAGCAATCTGCCCAAGGCTCTTCTTCAATCCTGGGATACGGTACTAACCATGGCGTGCTGCAGTCTGGTCTGCCCTCGAAGCCGAAGGATTGGGCGCCAACCTTCAACATTTCAACTTCCACCCCGGCATCACCGCCGAGATAAAGTCGACGTGGAACATTCCCGAGGCGTGGAAACTCAAGGCTCAGCTCGTCTTCGGCAAGCCCCAGGAGGAAGCCAAGGAGAAGACCTTTGAGCCCATCGAGAAGAGGGTGCTTGTCAAGGCATAGACGCGTCCAAAGGAAAGGGAACCAGCGATAATAACGCATAGGCCATCACCATTAGATAGATAGCGCCTTGTCGAAAGACGTAGAGTGGCATCGAAGAGGACTCATTATGAATATCAACGAGACATGCTGCAAGTCGAAAACAATAATAAGAAGCCTGTGTGTGAACGCGTCTGCGCGTCAAAGTGAAATCAGATCTGGGCATCATTAGTTCAACGATGGTCGATTTTTCCATCTTTCCATCTCATCGGAGTCCACACTTCCTCTGGTCCTCTAAATTAATGCCAACGAGGCCATACGGAGAGATGGAAATGAACCTTCGGGGTGAATGAGCTGGTACGTGCAAACGCGGCTCCGTAGCGGAAACGGACCGACGAAGGAACATCTTGCGGGAATTGTCGCGTATACTTGTACTGGAGGGGTATATATTCATATCGACAGACATTCTGGAGGGGTATATTTTTCATATCGACAGACATGCTGGTCTTGACCTCCATGCTGCTGTTTCAAGTTGCAGAATGCCCCATTACTTTCGTGAAATCACCATCCGGGGCATTGTTCCCTGTCGAGCAGCTCAGCTGAAGTTCCCGTCGTCGCCGAGATATACATCCCATTAGTCCGGCATGAAAGGTCTTTCCACTACTAGATCGAACCCATCAAGCACGCCTGGCCGCAGTTTCACGTTGTTCTCGACAGCCGCAGCCGCAGCCGCGACGTTGGCAGGCAGGCCGAAGCTCCAGGTGAACGGCCCGTAAGCTGACGACGGCAGCCACTGCCAAGAGGTATGTGCCAGTGTCTAATAGTTCTCTGGGTACCGAGTACCTTAGTTTGCATTCCTCGGGCCGGCCGGCGAAGCCTACAACACACCGTGTGCTCGTGTCGCGTATCCAAATTCATCACCGAGTCCTGCGCAGACCAAGTGACTCCGCAGAAACACGCCATCGGCCCAGGTTAGAGATACTATGCACGCAGTACGCAATTTCCATCCAGTATCTGATGTAGGTCTCTCCAAGGAGTGATCGTTCTGACCTCCTCTCGGCCACGACCCTACAGATTCATTCTGGACTGATCTCACGTCGATGCATCCATCCCTCTATCTGCACGAGTACCGCCACTGTGGCTGCTTCCTAAGATAGATCGTTCTTAGATGCAGTTGCGTTGCCTTCCACTATGTGTTCTAGGCTTGAAACGCATGTGAGACGGGATCTTATGCACAGCTCCGCTCTACCGGAACCGCCTCCCTTCTTGAGGGCTGTGGTAAGTACTTGTACCTAGACGGGCACCGTGCCACACAGTAAGCGACATGCCTGAGCAAACGGAGACGAAAAGTCTTATCTTGGACCCTTGTTCAGAAGTCTTGCGTCTTAATCTCTTCCAGCCTGCTCGAGTTACATCTCGCGTCTTGATGTCTCTCAACTTTTGCGGACGGGCCAGCGGTGCTGCGTGAAAATTACGAGCATCATATTCAACGTTTCTGTCTGCACATCGGTCCTCCCGAGTGCCCGCCCTTTGTGTCTCTCCCTCTCTCTCCTCGAGACCATCAGCCACGACGAGGGTCGAGCTTCACCGTCCACACACATGTCAGCAGGCCCGTGACCTCATCCAGCACACCTCTCACGGACGGCGGTGAGTCGACCACCACGACGCAGTCCGGCACGCCGTCCAACGACATGCCGCCCACGAGGGCCACGAACAAGAGCAGGCCAACTACATGAGCCTTCGCGATGACTACGAGGTCAAGGCCGTGATGCCTCAGATGAGCGCACAACCCCAGGGTTCGTCTGCACGAACACCACAAGACACCGACAGGTAGGCAGGGGGAACACCCTTCCCCATTCACACGACGGGGCCGGTTGTTTTTGGCCCGAACTTCCCACTGAAGCAAACTTTTCCCTTAGCAGCAGCGATGACGCGTGCGAATGTTCGCTCTATTTCATCCTGGTGGCCCTGACCTGCTGCTTTGCCAGTGACTTGGCCGGGCGGGGTCGCACCAAAAAGGTCTACAAGGGCGGTCGTCGACGGAGCTCGGCCTTCCACCACGCGGCTGGGTCCGTACGACCACAGCTGCCGCCACGCGCGTACCAGGCCTTTCCGCGGACCAGACAGATGGCGATGCGAGGTGGAGTTCACGCCCAAGCCCGCCCCCAGATCCCATACCGTACCTCGCAGATGGTGTATCCTATGCAGCGTGGCCAGGGCACCGCAGAGGCCATGGGTTATGGTGGCGGCTTCGACACCGCGGCCAGCGAGATGGAGCACACGGAATATGAAGCACCGGAGGCCGAAGACGCAGAGGAAGGCGAAGAAGAAGGCGAAGGTGGTGAAGAAGGCGAGGCTGAAGCTGAGGGGGAGGGAGAGGGAGAGGGAGAGGGTGAAAGCGGCGGTGAACATGAAGCCGAAGGGGAGGAAAACGAAGCCGAAGAGGCCGAACCAGAGGGCATGGAAGAGGAGAGCCATCAAGAGTGATGAACCGGGTTTCGAGGGCCCTGTCGGCGAGCGGCTCAATGTACTGTACAGTGTAAAATCATTTGCATACTCAGGCCCTCTCGTTCAGGATCACTGTGCACAGATTGTTCGTTCTCTTCTCACCTGCAGAGACCTGAGAAAACACGGCGATCAGCGCAGATTTGCGTCGCGTCGATGCTGTCCGCCATTGACACAAGCGGCTTGTTCGACCATGCTCCCGCCCATTCCTGTCGAGCCGGCCTTGTAGTCGTAGTCTCTGAACTCCCGAGCTGGATACGTACGAGTAGTCGCTGTAGGCGTCGCTTGTGGCCCCTGGAAGCTTCGAATTGCGGCTCGCGACGCGACGGCCCAAGTCGGAATAGCGCGGCTGTTCTGGGCCAACCGTCACTCCACCATTGCCAATCCTCCCCCCTTCTTCCCATTGCCCTTTCATCGCGCGTGCGTGGCCCTTCCGCTTCCCTTCGCAACGGCATCGGTTGGTTTCTTCGACGAGGGTGAAAAGATCGTCGAGCACGGTTCAGCAGAGTCGCGGGCGGAGAAGTTCGGAAGAGGAGCGAGCATCTCGAGCAGTTTCTGACAAGCAAACAGCCCCCCTATTTCGACCAACCTGGAGCGATCGGTGGTCAGCAACTTTGCATCTCACCTGTTTGGATCTTATTTCGACGACAAACTCTTGGTCTCTGTGCTTGCCACTCCGTCTATTGCATCAATCGTCGAGCGACCATAAGCATAGTCGACACTGTTTCAACGCCCGTCACCATGCGGCTGTTCTCGACCCCGCGATCCGCCGTCCTGGCTCTTTTGGTCGCTGCTTTCACCACCCTCGCCCATGCCTACCGGCCCGTCCAATTCGTCAAACATACGGGCCAGTCCGGGCGGGCGGACCAAGCGTTCAGCCTGGTCAACTACTACAACGCCACGACGGCGCAGTCCGACCTCTACGTCCGCATGTGGATGTTCCGGTACGGCTCGAGCAACAAAGGGTGGGCGTCGCTCGGGCTCGGGCCCCAAATGAAGGGCGCGCTCATGTTCATCATCTACGGCGACCCCGCCAGCAACGATCTCACAATGACTGTGCGGACCGTGGATGGCCACCACCCGCCCCGACCACTCGACGAGATGAAGGATTTCTACTCGGGCGACGTCCCCGCCGTGGAGGTCCAGAGCACGCGCTTCGAGCCGTACACGGGCGAGTGGTACTCGGAGCAACTCAAGGCAAAGCCGTCTCACCTGGGCGTGGCCGAATTCATCGTGCGCGGGTACGAGAAATTCACGGCGCCCCAGCTGGGGATCCACAACGACAGCGCCAAGCAGTCGATGATTTGGAGCAGTAACTTCAAGCAAGACTTTGAGGGGGATTTCTCCTACGAGCGAAGCATTGACATGCATCAGTTCGGGCTGGGCTTCGGGTTCCTGTGGGTCGACCTGCTGAACGCCAAAAGCGAGGTTCCATTCTTCCAGGCCATCGACGAAGTCAGCGACCACAGCGGGTTAAACGAGATCGGGGACCCTGCCGCGCCGAGCGACGAGGAACTCAAAAAGGGTGACGCAATCATCGCCGCCCAACTGGCTGGTGACACGGGCGGTGATTCCCCTACGGACGCTGCTCCTCCAGCAGACGAAGAGGCCTCGCCCCCAGCGACCGGATCGGACTCGGACACCACCACCCCCGGTGCCGACGATGGCTCCAAGGTCGAAGAACCCGTCAAGACGGTCAAGCAGTGGAACATCCGGTCCTTCATGTGGTATGTCTTATCCCCGTCGTCGTTGTTTGTCTCTGTGCGCTTGATTTTGTTCCTTCCATGAGCGAGTGGCTGGCTGACAAACTATGTGATCTAGGCACCTCCACGGCCTGCTGCTGACCGTGGCCTTCCTGTTCGGGTACCCGCTCGCGATCTACCTGCTCCGGTCCCCGCGGACCACCGCGGCCGGCACGGCGTTCAACTGGCACTGGACGATCAACGCGCTGTCGTCGGTCTCTGTGTCGATCGGGTCGATCATCGGGTTCATGAACTCGCGCTCCATCTCCATCTTCCACCAATACCTCGGCATCCTGATCGTGTGCGCCCTGGCGACGCAGACCGTGCTGGGATGGCGCCACCACGTCGTCTTCGTGGCCAGCGGGGGCCGCAAGACCTGGATGTCGGCCGTGCACGTCTGGCTCGGCCGCGCCCTCTTGCCCGTCGGCATGGTCAACGTCATCCTGGGCCTCATGCTCCGCCACTACGGCTGGCTCACCATATCGCTGTGCGTGGCGCTCGCGGTCGTCGAAGTCGTCGTCCTCACCCTCGTGGTCGGCCAAGCCAGGAACAGGCGCCCCGGCGGCATGCAGAAGGGGGCTAGCGCGCCCACGGCCGACGAGGCCGAAGAGTACTTCCAATTGACGGGCGACGACGACGACGACGATGATGCCGGGTTCAGCGACGACGACGACGAGGAGCAGCGTGCCGGCCTGAGTGCCGAGGAGAGGGCCAAGAGAGAGGCTCAGCGGGACGAACAGAGGAAGAAGCTGGCCAAGTTGGACCGGGTATAATGAACCAAGATCAGATCTGCATAATCATGGTGGGGGTGTTGGCATTCCGCGGCATGAGGCGAGGGAAGAGCATCATGGAGGATTATACAATGGCGTGGCGTGGCGTGGCGTGATATGGCCGGGTGGGACTTTCACACTCCTTCCATCTTCATTCTTGTCATTTCTACTTGGATGGAGTACGGTACGGGACAGAAAGATCTTCTTGGGATGGTTCTGCCGCGCGCAAGCAGCGCATAGCATATATATACACTATGTTATATACCGCGTGCACGTCATGCAATGCATCCGATGTATTAGAACTGGAAAGGAGGAGTCAATCCGAGGGTCAAGGATTCTCAGGGGCAGCAGTTTTGCATGACTCGCATCTATGTAGGAGACCGAGACACTATACACACCAATGAAGACACATTCAGCTCTCGTTTGGCTTTGAAATGCCGGACCAATGTCAAAATGTGCGAGTTCTAATCATGATTCAATGCATTGAGGCACACTCCTATCATTGCGATATACTTGCCCTTCGGAATCGTGTCAATGTGCCGCTCACTGACTGCCCATCATGTCACGGTCACTCGACCATGCTCTTCCTGCTATAACCCACCAACCAGTTCCCGCCAGAACGGCGCAAAGTCGCCGAGGAAATAAGTCCCATGCACCGTCGCGGCGGCAATCAGCAAGCCCGCCAACTTCTCTAGCCAGGTATGAAACCATATAGCCGTCATCATAAGCATCCAGAAATCCAACAAGACGACTGCGTAGACGAAGTATCTCGACCAGATTCTGACCCTCGCTTGAGTCTCCGTTTCCCAGCCGCCTACTGCCTTGCGTTCCTCCTCGGTCATTTCGTGTGCTAGTCTTGCTGCCGCTTGAGGCGAGACAGATGGATGTGAGGAGTCGCGGTCAGAGATGTGCAGCTCATACAGGAGGAAGGCGGACGAGAGGACCAGCATGAAGACGTGGCCAGAAATGTCATAACCTCCGTGCCAACGGCCACCTGCCATCTTACAGGCTAGACCGGAACTGATCATGGTCATATCTACTGCCTCTTTTAAACCCGTGTTGTTGACTATTTGAGGCTCGCAGTGGCCACCAGTGATGGTGAAGCTGCGGTCGATGAGGGCCGGGCCGAAGAACCATTGCGTGGTGAGAAACCACGACAAGGTGACCAGTGCGTAGCGCAGGCCGGTCTGGACGTGGTGTTTCGGATTTGCTGGTCGAGTGGTGATCTGAAGCAACACGAAGGCCAGCGTTGTCCAGAACCAGCCGAACTTGACGAAGAACACATTGACGATGTTGCGCTTGCCTGCAAAGTAGTTCGCGTGGTGGAAATGCGGCGCATTCAAGTCTGAGGCGATGCCGGGCGCAAGCGGTTCTGAGGGAGGAGCGGCGATTGGCGAGAGAATGGAGAAGAGGGATCCCAACGCTAAGATTACGGGGTAGACGAGGAGGAGGTAGGAGGATGGCCTGGGTCGGGTGGTATGCATTGCTGAGGAAGCGGTGGGCTGCTGTGATGGTTGTTTCTCTGGCCTGTCCTGAGTTGAGACTGTGCGCCCGTTGCGCTGGACGGCGGGCATGATGTTGAAGCGAGAAGGAGACAGGAAGACTGCCTCAACTGCAAAGTAACATGGCCTTTTCAACACAAAAGAGGTGAAGTGTCCACAAGTTGTTGGCAAGTTGTTGGCAAGTTGGCTGCGGCGTGCGGCGATGACGAGAATCACAAAGAAACACTCGAAAGATCCTCCGGATCCAATGACGTCAGCCTCGACGAGCCAGTACCAAGTGTTCTCCGTCTTCTCTCCTTCAACGAGCTGCAATTGAGTACAGTTGCGATTTTGAGGATCTCATTTTACTATCCAGTCGCCTTCTCCAATCCAGCTCTCCCCAGCCTTTTGCGTAAGGTTTTCCCCTGGCGCCATCTCTCCGAGCATGCTGCGGTGTCCTGCGCCAGGAGATGGACGGAACTTCTGATTAATGAATGTAACATGTCCAAAACCGCAGGTCTACCACATGTCAACTAACGTCCTCGATCGTGGACTCTGAGTCTCCAACCCTCCTATTTTGACTGACTGGTTTTGCCCCTGGTCCGAATGCTATCCCACTACGATTCATCCTCGATGCTGTTGGTGGAATGTAAAGAAAAGGCCATATTTTCTGTATGAAAACATGTCGCTGGACTCAGCAAGATTCTTTTGCATATACTGCCCTCGCTACGTCTTCTTCATGAGGATCAATGAAAGAACTATCAGGCCCTTATCGCCGTTGAAAACAACGTAAACGCCAGGCTTACGCCTCTCGCGTACAGGTGACATCTCTATGGGTAGACATTGAAATAATTTCGGAAAATATGGATGCTTTTAAAGAACGGACATTACAATGTTTGGGAAAGCGTGACAACCAGCGGGAAGGATTTGGCATAATTATATACACCTCGGCGTTGAGAGCCTGTGATTGATTTGCTACACACGCTTCTTGGGACCGCTACTTGACGCCTTGCTCCGCTCGCTATGAAGCAGAACAAAATGCCAGAAGTGGGAGCGGCTGAAGAAGTACTGGAAGTTGTGGGAGACGTGGGCTGGCCAGAGGAGAGAAATCTATCAGCTTCAAACTATGGCGAGTGGTGCATGCTCCAGAGGAACATACGCTTTATAAGCTATACAAAGCCGCTGCAGAGCCGCACACTACAGGTAGTCTCAGGTGCCGATAGATCTCTTTGGCCGTGGCTCTAGGCAGCAGGACGTAAGCCAGCACTCTATGTCTAGTCCTTCCCGCCACACCGCTCCCGTCCCGACGAATTGTCCCCTCATCACCAACATCCATCCTGTGCCGCTATTCTCATGCACGGCTTCCCGCCATGAGTGTTTAGAATGCCTTACGTGTCGCTTCACTCCACATTGGTTTGATAACCGGCTCGGCTGCCCAATCAAGATCGATGTGACCCTTGTCACTTGCTGCCTGCTGGTGCTTCTGAATGCTTGAGAGCGCGGCGACCTGCAGACAAACCCATGCTCAATGACCGGTCACACAGAACAGCAAATTCGTGAGTATTGCGCAAACCATTTTCGGTAGACTCCCATCTTCATGTTCTTCGGAGATTCTGCGCCAGAAGATACTGTGGACGAGACAGAGGCAAGTTGATTTTGCCAGGCAGAGAGTGATTGCGTTCGACCGGTGTAATTCGGTCTTCGCCACGGCTTCCAGGCACGCCCATCCACGACTGTTGCCTTGCAGATCCTTCAAACTTCATTGCACTGTTATGGTCACTCGTCAATCAATCCAGTGAGACCTGGACTCGACATATGAGCTGTCATCCACCCTGATCAACCTCACCTCTTGCTACCAAGACGAAAGTGACAGCACTTCACCACTTTCCAGGATGGATCTCCAACGCATGCGAAAGACCGCTATCACCGGCGGCAGCAGCCTTGTCGAGCTCCCAGAATACATTATCACTTCGTTCCTTCCCGGCGCCCGGCCTCTTCTCGACCAATATCCCTTCCTCTTCCGCTTCTTTGGCATCATTCTCGCTCTGTACTACTTTGGGCCCATCGCGCGCCTAAAGTCACTATGGAACCAGTTCTCGTCCATGATTGTCGCCACCGTGAACGTCAGCTCTGACGAAGACCTCTTCGGCTACCTGACATCGTGGATCTCGGAGCGTCGGACGTTCCGTGCCGACCAAGTCCTCAACGCCATGTCCAACACGCCCCAGGACACGGGCAGGCGACGGATGCGACATCACGACCCCGACCTCGAAGAAACCAAGCGCATGAACGAGCCGCCGAAGATCAAGTACGAGCAAGGCCAAGGTATGCAGTTGTTCGTGCACAAGAAGCGTTTGTTCTTCTGCTCGCGGCAGTTTGGCGAGGGCCACACCTACTACGGTAATCGTTACAAGCGCATGGAAATCGTCTCCCTCTCGTGCCTGGGCCGCTCGACACAACCGATCAAGGACCTCATCGAGCACATCTACTTCCTCAACAAAGCGAGGGAGCGCTCCCTAACAATCATCCGTCGACCCTACAGAGGCGGACAGACATGGAGCCGCGTCACGAGCAAGCCAAGAAGAGCCCTCGACACGGTCATCCTCGAGATCGAGCAGAAGGAGCGGGTCCTTGCCGACGTGGCCGAGTACATGGACCAAGCCACCATGACCTTCTACGCCAACCACGGGATTCCCTATCGGCGAGGCTACCTGTTTCACGGTCCCCCGGGCGTCGGGAAGACGAGTTTTGCCCTCGCCCTCGCGAGCAAGTTTAACTTGGACGTGTATAACTTGTCCCTGCTAGATAACGATCTCACAGACTCGGACTTGATTTCCCTGCTGAATCAGCTTCCTGGTCGGTCGTTGCTGCTGCTCGAGGACATTGACACGGCGGGCCTGAATCGCAAGGGGAAATCCACGGCGGCGGCACGACGCAGTGGGGCGCCCTTTGGCGGCGCGTTCCAACGTGGCCAGGTGCCGCGTGATCCGGAAGACTACAACATCAATGACGATGAGGAAGGCGGGAGTAACTCGCGGGTGACGCTCAGCGGGTTGCTGAATGCGATCGACGGCGTCGCAGCGCCGGAGGGGCATGTTTTGATCATGTGAGTGTGAACCTCCCCGCCCAAACCTACAAATAATGTGGCTCGCTGGCTAACAGAGCGTGACAAAAGGACGACCAACAAACCGAACGAATTAGATGACGCACTAGTCCGCGCCGGCCGCATCAGTGTGCGCGTGGGGTTCAAGAACGCGAGTAAACGCCAGGCCGAGGAAATCTTCCTGCGCATGTTCATCGATTTGTCCACCTCTTCCAGCTTGCGGGGGATGGAAGAGGCGGAAGCCTCGAGTACTCCTACCGAGGATGAAAAGGCCACGGACGAGCTCGGGCTGCCGAATGGCACGGAGACCACGCGAGTGCGTGGCTTGGCGAAGGACTTTGCAGCAGTAGTCCCCGAGGGTGACTTCTCGCCTGCAGATCTGCAGGATTATCTCCTGATCCACAAGAAAGATCCGCAGAAGGCGGTGGACGAGGCCAAAAGCTGGATGGAGAAGACATATGAGGAGAGAAAGAGGAAGGACGAGGAGCAGAAGGAACAGAAGGAGGTGTGGCGGGAGGAGAAGCGCAAGGAGAGGGACAGATTTAGGGAGGAGGTCAAGGCGGCGGTGATGGGGTTGAGCTCGGAGGATGAAGCGAAGAAGGGTGGCGAGCGAGACGATGCGGCGAAAGAGAATGAGAAGGATATCGCACTCGAAAAGAAGGATGGGGAGCATGAGGACAAGACGAAAGACAGTGAGAAGGACACGAAACCTGACGAGGAGGCCGGGGTGGCGGTGTCTGAGAAGTAATCTGCCCTTCTTGGGCCGATGATAAGGCGCGAGTACTCGGACACGTGCGAAGCTGGAAGACAATGTGGCCAAGAAGACAAAGGAGAAATCGATGCAAAAGCTCCAAGCATGAAAGCACAAGGATTGTTGCACGACGTAAAGGAACGATCCGTGCTAGAATAGAATTGAGTTTCGACGTCGACAAAGATATTGGACCTCATGGCGCACCAAGCAAGCTGTGGGAGGCTCAATACTGTAACAAGCGAAAGAGCGACGGCTTCGGTTTAATCAGTTGCTGTCACAACCGCATTGTTGAAGGGCTGTTCCCTATAGACTCGGCACAAGGTCGCAAACTCATACCGGTCTCGTAACGCATAGGCGCACAGTACGATTGCTTGCATCCGGTCGCCGAATCTGTTAGAACAACCATGGAATGATCTTCCACCTCTTCGCAATCTCAAAGCTCTTGTCGGGGAACTTTTTGCGCTGCCACTCCTTGGTCCCATCTGCTGTGACCCCAAGGTTCACCGCCACAAACACCAGGGCACAGAACAGCGTCCAATCGACGGTCGTGGATGTGGCGAGGTGACTGCGCCGGTTGAATATGGACGGCGTGTTCAGAACGGCCATGCTGAGGTAAATCACACACTCCATTGTGTAGTGAGGCGCAATCAAGTAGTGGAAAGCGTGCTTCTCGGGTAAAGTGTATTTCTTCAGGCTAGATAGGTACCGATGATAACGGTTTTGCCGTTCTGAGGCGCTGAGGAAAACAACGGTGCACAGGATCGTCCTCCATGTCCAGAGAACGCTTTGTTCTGTGGCGGCTAGATTTGTAGGCGGCGTTTGACATAATTGCTCAATCCAGATTGCCATGTTTGTGACAATGTAGAACGCCATCCCAATTGCATAGTGGCCTATCCACATTCGTGACGCGCTGGCTTGAGTGACGTAGACGCACTCGAGCAGTCTTCGCAAGCCTTGTAACAGCATCAGGTGCGCACAGAAGGCCGCGGTCTCAAGGTTCGCATTCTGCTTGATTGCCGCTTCGTGATAATATTCATGGTAGTAGAACGTGGACAAGGTGGTAAGTGAGCACACAAGAGAGAGGACGTAGAAGTGTGTGAACCAGGAATGAGGCACAGTAAGTGTAGCAACATAGTCGAGGAGCTGGATGCCTACCGACGGTTGACTATGCTTTCCCAATCCTCGCTTGCCATGGGTGCCAATTGTTTGACGCCGTGCCCTCGCGCCATATGCAAGAAACCTGTCTGCAAAGGCGGGTATCAAGCGGACTGTGACGATGGCAACAGAGCTGAAGAGGTAGAAAGCCCTGATGGCCCATATAATTGCGGTGGGTGCTGATGCCATTGACAGACAGACCCCTTGTCGTTGTGCAAATGTCAACCGGAGGAGAGTTTACAGACAGGTGGTGAAGCCATCCAGGAATAATCGGAGGGCTGACCACTCGAAGAAGCCGGGCAATTAAGAATACGAAGAGGTAGATCAGCCGAGATGGGTGTGAAAAGTGGTGTCGAAATCGAAATCTGGCATGAGAAGGACAGGTGGAGAGGGGCTGAACGAGGAAATTGGATGGCTGCAGATCTGCTACGGCTGCAAGTGGCTAGCTGGAACATGATCTTGGAAGGTGCTTTAGGCTCTCTAGGCGGCACCGAAGCCTGGAACTAAGGGCTGGGGGAACCCGGCTCCAATCCTAAATCTAGTCACGTGTGGAGCCAAAGCCACCTAATCTTGGTCTCGATCGAGTTTCGTCTCTCCGACTCGTTGTGCTTGTCTCTTTGTTACTCACTTCAACGTGGTGCGGCCATCGAAGAAGTCATCCAAATCAACCCCTCGATCTCCGTGCGCCAGGTCAATCGGTCCTGGCTCATCATCGGCAGCTACCCAGAGTCAGTTAAGCCATCGCTTGCCGACATCCAGTGGCAAACCGGCTGTGTGTTCACCGCTGGAGCCCATCGCACGTCCATCCCAGCCTCTCGCTCTGCTCGCAACCTTTCCTTTTCGCACAAAACGGCGGACGACAAATATCAGAACAAGAATGAAGAGGAGGCGAACACAATCATGAATAAGGTGGTCGACTCCAATGGGCCTAAACATGCCCCAATGGAGCAGACCACCAACCAGGCAACCGACAAGAATCCTCTGGATGCATATTCTGCCGCTTTCAAGGCGTCAGTCATGACTTCGGATCGTATGGCCGCCTCTGCTGGCGCCGACAAGACCATGATTGATGCTCCCGCCGAGCCGGATGCTGATGGTGATTCAGAGGCTGAGACGTTGATTCAGTCACCCGAGAAGCAGAGGACGGCTGCCGATAATGCATCTGTGGCCGGATCAGCAGGCGCAACCAGAATCAAAGATGGCGATTCATCTGCTGAAGCAATTGCGACCGAAAATGAATCCAATTCCAGAAAGCGCAAGCGTAGTGTTGACGACGATGAAGCCTTTTCCACCTCGAGCCGTCGCAGCTCACCGTTATCTTCCCCCCGAATACCGCTGCATACCCCAGATAGTGATTCAGACGTATCGAACAATATCGCATCACGGAAATCGAAGCCAGCACGCCGGCAACCTGAAAGCGACGCGGCCAATTCGGACTCTCCCGGAGACAAGCCGGGCAAAAATCAAACTCGCAAGCATCGTCCAAGCGACATCCTACCCTCGATAAGCAAAAATCGTGCAAAGAATGTTGGTGGTGGAGTGGACCCAGGCTCCTCGGAACGCCGCGAAACCAGATCAGCAACTTATCCTCGCCACAAGTCTGAAGATCGATCTCCGTCACCAAGGCCACTGAGGCGGGAACACAGGCGTGGTGTGTCAACTCAACTAACGCCTGGCGAAGTAGAAAGGACAAAGCGTGGTCGGCCTCCGGCAATTCAGACTAAGAGGAGTGGTTCGGCAGAACAGAACCCCATTGTTATGAGCTCAGCTTCGGACTCAGAGTCACCTCGGCAGCCCCGACCTGACTTGCACAAATACTCATCCATCGATCATGATACTATGTCGCCCGCAAAAATCACGGGCCCTCGCAAGTGGCGCGACAAGAATGGTCGTACTTTCTTGTCGCGTGCTGCCAGCAACAATGATCTTGCGGCAGTAAGGATCAAATACAACGAGAGACCCGAAGATCTGAACTTGCCGGACAACGCAGGCAACACACCACTCCAAATTGCTGCACTGCAAGGTTATGTTGACATTGTTAGGTTCTTGCTGGAAAACGGATGTGAAGTGGATACACGAAATATCGACAGAGACACAGCTCTTATCGATGCAGTTGAGAATGGCCATCTTGAAGTCATCAAACTGCTCCTCATTCACGGGGCTAATCCTCGTCTGGGCAACGCTAAGGGCGATGAACCATACGAACTTGTTCCTCCTGATGATGAGAATTACGACGAGATCCGAGCATTGCTGGCCGACGCGAAAGACAGACCTGACACCCATCGAATTTCTATCGACTACACCGACGCGCCGCGCGATGGTGCATCTTCCAGAGCGGCTTCCGCAGCTAGTCCCCGCGATTCGCCGCCTATGATGGGTCCGAGGAGTCCCCCGGCCGGCTTCGGAAGACGGAGGACTGGCCGGAGTGAGTCAACGAGAAATGATCTCTTATGGCAAGCAAATACGCAGGAGAATTTGAAGAAGCTCGCCGCGCAAGGGGATGTTCAAGGAGTGGCCAACATTCTGAATGTCTTGCAGAAGGCGGAAACAGAGTCTCTGATCGCGGCGGCCAAGGCGGGACACGAAGAAGTCTTACAATACCTCCTGGCAATGGGAGACACGGAACCTGATCCTGATCCAATCCGCCACCTCAAAGTCGGCTACAATACCCCCCTGCTGGCAGCTATTGGCAGGGGACATCCAGAAGTCGTGAAACTCCTCGTCGAGCAATCAGGTTTCAACCCCATGAGGAAGCTTCTTAAGGGGAAGGCTTACTATGAGATTTCTGCAGAGCGACGAGGCGAGCAGTGGCAGAAGGAGTATGAAATCCTCAAAACTGCATACGACAAATATGCGGTCAAGCAACGCAAGGCGAATTCGCCTCGAGCCACCAGAGATGGAGACAAATTCAAGCCTCGAACCAGTCGTCGCTCGCAATCTCCTATTTCCAGCAATTTGAGGCAATCTTCGAGTCCGTCATTGACGCACAAACAGTTGCCGGGCAAGTCGCCGCAGTCTTCAGAGAGGGATCGGGATACAATTACCGTCGGTGGCTTGGAGAGGCGCAAGCATCAGGCTGCCAAACGAGACATAGCAGACTTGTCTGTCGCAGTATCCTCTGATCAAGACCAAACAATCCATGCGGCAAGGAAGGGCCACCTCAAGCGACGAAGCCAGAGCGACTTCTCGCAGCAATCCAACCAGGATCCTGAGACTTCTTTACAGCAGCGCCGAAGAAGACTTGTCACCGGGAAAGAGCATCGCAGACGCACGAGCAACGTTGGTGGCTCATCAGATTCAGATACGATTGTGGCGGAGCCACGAAGGCCAAGTACAATATTGAAGCGCACAAGGGATAGCGTCTCACCTGGGCAGCCAGTCACAGGCGCCGGTGAAAACGGTCGGAATGCTGCGAAGAAGCGGAGAACAGTCATCGAAAGCAGTCCTGAGGAGACTCGTCCTCGTCCTAGAAAAGGCAGCACTATATCTTCGTCTCCAGTTCGTGAACGCAAAGGTTTGGAGGAAAATGCTTTGAGGAGGGAAAAGTCAAGATCAGGCAAGGCCATACAAGAAGTTCCAGCAGAAGCAATGAATGTTGACAAGCCTGGAGCTGAAGCGACCACACAGACACAAGCCACCGAGGCTCCCACGTCCACAATTCCGGGGAGTGAGACACCACTCCAACAGAGTGAAACCAGCGAAGACATCAAGCCTGATCTGATCGACCCTGGTCCAAGTGAGGCTGAACTTCAGGCGCAACGAGAGGAGGAAGCGCGCAAGGCCGAGGACGCTAAGCGAGCCGAAGAACAGAGGATCGCGGCTGAGAAGGCGGCAGAAGAACAACGTCTTGCCGAAGAAGCTGCACAACTCAAGCAAGCTGAAGAGGAAGCCGCGCTTCGAAAGAAGGAAGAAGAAGAGCGTCAAGAGCTAAGGAGGAAGAAAGAAGAAGAAGAGCGCCAAGAGCTGAGAAGGAAGGAGGAAGAAGAGCGAAGAAGGAAGGAAGAGGAGGACCGCCAAGAGCGACGGAGGAAGGAAGAAGAAGAGCGCCAGGAGCTAAAACGGAGGAAGGAGGAAGAAGAGCGACAAGAGCTAAGGCGGAAGAGGGAAGAAGAAGAGCGACAAGAGCGAGTTAGACGGGAGCTCGAAGAACGACAACGGAGGCACGAAGAGCAATTGAAGGAGCAACAACGCAGACATGAGGAGCAGCTTAGGGAGCAGCAACGCAGAGAACGTCTCGAGGCCGAAGAACGCCGTAGAGATGCATTGCCGGCCTTGCTCAAACAATCCGCCATCTTGATCGACCGAAACGACCCCGAAGCCAGAAGTGCAGCCTGGCTCAAACTCTTCTTGCCCTTGTATACGGCCAAGTCAGTTCAACTCGATCCGAACACTCCGGATGCCTACAAGAACGAGCTGTGGGTACCGAATTTCCAAGTTGCTGGACTGCTTGCGACGAAAGACCTGAATCTCCGCAATTACACTTCACTCGAGACGCGGCCAGTTACAATGCATGAACGGCAGCGTTTGTGGAGTGTGGCAAGAAACAGCCTGTCGTACGACGTCCAAACCAGCCACTGGAACACTACGATCAAACAGGCCATACAGCGTGAGGAGGAGCAGCGACCAAAGTTTTATGCCATGGAGGAACTTTTCTGGGTCAAGGTATGTTCTTGCCGACGTGAGGCACTATATTGTACTGACCTCGAGACAGCTCTCCGATTTCGAAGATCAAGTCTTTCGTCACCCTCACCTTGCAAATCTAAGCATGGGAAGACAGCCTATCTCGTTGAGAGTGATGCCCTCACGTCAGCCCAACGGAAACGGGCAACCGCCTCGCAGCCCAGCGTCACTTCCAGACTTCACCAACGGGAAGACGCCCCAGCTAGCGAACGGCATAAATCCTCACTCATCACCTATGGCCAATGGCAATGGAATCGCATACCCTCGTCGAGAAGATTAGCTGTCTGGACACCTGTGGAGGAAGGGCCTTGGCCATTAATGAAAGCGTACATGGACAGAAACGTCGTAAACCTTACCCTGTGGCTCTCTGGCGCTCGCCATGTGCTTGAAGCGGTGACACTGGAAATCACTGGTTGATTACGGAGTACGGTGGCCTCGATTAATGCGTTCCACGGTTGACTGTAGATACACTCACTTGAAGAACATGATGACCACAGCATACGGTGTATGACGGAGGCGGGCTCCTGACAATCAATCAATGAATATTGTGATGAAGACCTGCTGTGGAACTTGGCTCCCCCCGTGCCCCCTCAACCTCGAACTCGTATGTTCAGCTGATTGCTTCTGAGAGTTTTTCACGTGACCTTGAGCCGAATTAAATCTTGGCAAGGCTTGGCGGTCCACCAAACTTTCCGATCAATATTCGGGCTTCGCATCTTCAAGACCCTTTAGATTCTCTTCATGATATCCATTCCTTTCACCAGTTGACTCTTTGAGGATCATCCGACAGATTTGCAATCAAGTTAACGAATCGCCAAAATGGTACGTCCTCGCTATTTTTCTTCCCATTGTCCCTCGATCTCGATCAGGAAGGTCCAGATTGTCGATTGTCTCGAGTTGAAAATGGATTGAGCCTGCTGCGGCTGGACGGGGACCCGACCCTGGACGTGAAGACAAATTGGACCTGGACGAATCCCCCGCCTGTATTGTTTTCATTCAGTCGAATTTCTTTTACTGACGATCGTCGCTGTCACAGTCGGACGGAGAAGAGCCCACTTCCCCAGTTGAAGAGGTCGCGGCGGCCGATGAGGTCGAAGTCTCTGGCGATGCCGGCGCCTCCGGTGGTTCCATGTCTGTCCTCGACGCGTTGAAAGGTATGTCCCACAATACATCCATCAAAGATATGTGCATGCCAGGCACTATTCTTGATAGGGGAGATTACCTGATGCTAACGTTGTGACCTGCTGGTCGAAACAGGTGTCCTCAAGCTCGCCCTCATCCACGACGGCCTGGCGCGCGGCCTGCGCGAAGCCTCCAAAGCCCTGGACCGTCGCCAAGCGCACATGTGCGTCCTCAACGAAGCCTGCGAAGAAGAAGCGTATAAGAAACTCGTCATCGCTCTGTGCTCGGAGCACAAGATCCCGCTGATCAAGGTCCCCGATGGGAAGATGCTGGGCGAGTGGGCCGGCTTGTGCGTCTTGGACCGCGAGGGCAACGCTAGGAAGGTTGTTAACTGCTCGTGCGTCGTCGTCCGGGATTGGGGTGAAGAGAGCCAGGAGCGCAACGTCCTCTTGAATTACTTCCAGACGGAGCAGTAAGAGGGGGGCGGCTGATGGAGGGGGAGTCACCCATCCATCCACATACACAGACACACAAACACACACTTACACACACACCCCTCCATGTCCTTCTCCATCTCCAACTTTGCGACGTGCGCAGCTTCTTCTGGTCGAGGCGGGGTCGGTGTTGGTGGTGGCTGTGCGTGTGATGTGCCATGTGGGATGTGGAGACAAGATAACCGTTACTGCTCTGCATGGCATGGCGTGGCTTTGCATATGGTGCATACTGCAATGGAACTGGGCCAAAAAAAAGGCGGAACAGAAAAAGAACACATCTCTGAGGATGGGCGTGATGAGACGCAGGTCGGTGGAGACACAATCTGTTGCAAGAGCGTCTGTACTTGTACACAGTCCTTCCTCGCTTTGGGTATGGTTGACAATTGCAACCACCAAGGAAAGAAGGTCATCATCCCCGACTTGGTGATGGGAATAAGACTCCCATGAACAGTGCGCTCGAGACGTTTTGTTTCGCATATGGCCCCGTTTTCTCGCTCCCAGGATTTGCTCATGTACTGATTACTCGTATGTTTTGTTGCTATTTCGTTCGTTTGCTACGTATCTTATCGGCCATGCATGTCGACGATGTCTCGTCACACACGAGGCTCTCCTTGTGCTCTTCCCCTTCCAAGTCCTTTTGCAGGGCTCATCGAGCGGTTCCAGAGACACAAGCTTGAATAAACTTGTCTGTCCCACATTAGCCCATCTTCTTATCATGCGTCAAAACGCAGGAAGTATCGTTGATGATCGTCTGAGAATCAGCTCTTGAGAGCACCGCTCGCCGAGCTTCATATCCACCTCTCACTTAGACAACGCCCATGCTCTCGGTGCCTTCCTGGCCCCTCGTCCCATTGCCACTCTCCTGCATCAACCTTAAGCGTCTCTTGGCGCTCCCGAACCCATCGATACCCTTCTCTTGGTTTTCTCCTAACCAGGCCTTGGCGGCCTCGCCGAGCACGCCCTTGCCGAAGTAATAGACAAAGTGGCCTACCATAATGAGCGTAAAGGCAATGGGATATAGCCAATGGACATGCAGGTGGAAGACCCTCAACCCAATGATGACGCCCCAGAAATTGCCCGTCAAAAGGGAGATGTTCTGGAAAGCGGCCGACGCGAAGCGGTACAGCACGGGGACCAAGGTGTAGAAGAGGAACAGAATCAGGGTGTAGCCGGTGAGATAGCCGCCGACCTTGCCGTTCCAGGTGGCGGTGCGGAAACTGTGGCGGTCGAAGATACCGGCCTGGGCGCCGTTGATAATGGTCGCCCAGAAGCCGAGCTGGCCGATGACCTCGTACAGCGGGCGGCCGGAGACGAACCACTCCTCGTAGACGTTGCATAGGCCGTAGAAGGTGGCGCCCAGCAGCGCGAACAGATCGCCCTTGAGCTGGTTGCCCGACGAGACGTCCCCGCCGTTGGAGCCGGTGATGTGGTCGGACGCGAGCAGCAGGCCCATGCCGCCGATGCAGACAAAGATGCCCAGCACCTGGGCCCAGTGGTAGCGCACCCTGAGGAAGGTGAAGGACATGATGACCACGATGACGATGGCCCAGAAATTGATCAGCTGCGCGGACAGGATCGTCGTGTACCGGTACGCCAGCACGGTGAAGTAATTGCCTTCGACGTCGAAGAAGGCGAGGATGATGTCTGCGTTGTCGAAGCGTCAGTCTCGACTACTTTACTTAGAAAGCCTCTCCCCCCGTCTCGGGGAGGGGGAAGAACGTACACTTCCACCCGTCCTTCAACACCATGCGGCCCCACCCCTTGAACCCGTACTTGTAAATCGTATAGCTCGTATACACGATATTCAACAAGACGTAGTTGAAAAAGCTCTGGAAAGCCGGCAAGCTGGTCCCCTCCATGGCGAGCAACGTGGTCAGCGTGTTCGTGCCGGTGATGCAGATCGCCAGGACCTGTCCCAGGGCCAGAATGAACCAGAAATCGCGGGTCTTGAAGAAGGCGAGTTTCGCGCGCCATCCCTTCTGCGGCTTGGACCCGTCCGCGGCGAGCGCGATCTGTCCTCCACGGTCGGGGCTCGAATCGACGATTTCGGGATGGCCGTGCGCGACAACGGGGGAGCGCGACGACGACGAGCCACTGCCGGTGCCGTAGTCGCGGCCCAAGTCGAGGCTGGTGGCGCGCACGACCTTGACGTCCTTGGAGTCGCTCATGGCGTAAGGAAAGTCACCTTTTCAGCTGCGTGGGGGAAAGGGAAAAGAATTTTTTTCCTTCTTTCTCAACGAAAGCGAGTCGGTCGATGCTACACGCACGACTCACTAGTCGCAGGACAGGGCTGGATTGGAGCTTTATTACGAGAAGTGAGCGCAAAACTCCAGAAGTCGCTCACTGTGGAATGGGGGATAAGGTCAATGCCTGTGATGAACTGGGAAAAGAGAGGAAAGGAAAGAAATCAGAACCCTCGTAGCACAGCGTTTTGTAGCTTGGGCCTGGACCCTATGATGTTGCATTTTGACGGTTCGGTGATGCCCGAATGACGGGCGTTTGTTGCGTAGTTTTTTTCTCTTGAGAGTGGGGGATCCAGAGGGATTGGATCGCTACATACTCGCAGAATGCCACAGTGCGTGAGTGCGCAGCCACAGCCAAAGTTTTCTCAATCGTGTCAAGCGCAGGGAAGCCCGCTTATCGATAACAGCAGCCAGCCACGTGACGGCAACTGCGGGTTGAGATCGAAACCCCAGTTGAGGAGCTGCGGAAATGATGGCCGCGTGGGGGAAACCAACAATATACGTAGCTGTCCTCTGTCAAGAACGTCGGAGACACCTGCCAGTTGTAAGGGCATATTTGACGCGACGTCGGCGTTGTGACAGCAACACATGAGAGGCGTCGGTGCTGGCCTTGACAGTGAAGCTCATTCTGATCGTACCCTACCGAGTAGTCCGCACATTGTGGTTCGTTGTGCGAACAGAAGAAGGCTCACAGAGCGTGATGCCCAAGAGACGATACGAATAGTACGTATCTTTATGCCAAACCTCGCGGTATGCTTCGTTCATCCTCCGCACACTGCACCATGTCCACGCAATCCCGAGTCTTGGCTGCGACCTCGAGCGTCGAGCGATCAAGTCGTAGCGCCCTGGACCATCCGCTTCAAGATTTTGCCGTCCGTGCCGTCTCAGTCTCCACGCAACAGATCTTGGACCGTGTCCCGCTTCACTCGGCACTGCACCAAATGACGTGTCGAATTCCCAGGTATGGGCTTGTCGGGCTTGGGAACAGCTTTGGGAGGACGAGGCAGACACAGAGAAGCGCAAATCGGAAGGCCGGTCATATGATTTTCGCGGGCAGAGTCTGTGCATCAAGGCGATAAGTCCTCAAATGAGCGTTCATACTTAGCACACAGTACACCACACTGGCGGCACGAGAAGCCGAAAGATCCGTGGGGCTCAAACTTCGAGAATAGTTCCCGCCGCTCTGGTAAAGAGTTTTCGCTTGGCTGAGGCGACTTCTTACATGGATGCGCAACTCAAAGTGCGACGAGTAAATGGCGAAACCCAACTCGCCTCTGAATTTTGAGGACCGTGATGCACTTTTGTCAAGCCATCTGAACAAGAGAGAAATCCTTCAGAATTCCTGTCACTGATAATTTCAGGGGCTCGCGTAGGACTCCAAATAAAGCCGGGGCTGGCCTGGGGCTCCTCTTTCAATTTCGGCCTGGGCGTCGAGGGAGCCGAGTGGTAATGTACTAAGTACATACATAACCTGAGTGCGACTAGGGCGAGAATGTGCCCATCACTCAACGGGCCCCCAGTCAGTCACCCAAAGTCGTTTCCTGTCCATGAGTCGAAGTGGCCTCGGCATCGCCATCGCGATAAAGAAATAAGGGTGCTGACACGCTGTATCATTTATCATGTACGAGCTACTTCCGAGTTCCTGCGCTTACCAGGCACAGCTTCTGGTAATGTTTCGGGTACCAGTGTCGCCGGACCAGCCAAGAACAGATGCCCAGACGCCGGCTAATGCAGGGATGGGCCAGCCAGGAGGCACGGTTGCCACCAGAAGGCTGCAGGGTGGATCGGAGCCGGCATCCTCAGCCTCATCAGGCTGGTGGAAGGCGCCGGTCCGCACGCGAGCAAATAGCAAGCGACCGCCAGGGGCTTCATCAAACTGCTGGCGCCCCGGCCAAGCAAGTCAAAGACATGTCGTGATTTTGGCCACAATCGCGTTCGTCCTCTTCCTCCCAAGCCACTCTTTCAGTTTGTTGGGCTCGTGGACGCTTATCCAGAGTCCAGCGTCCGTTCCTTTGTGTCTCCTGTTCCCGTAGGACACTCTTTTGACCGCACCTCACGCCTTCACTTTCCATAGGCACGGGGTAATTTACAAGGCGGAGGATTCAGGGGCGCGGGCGCGCCTTGTCTCTCCGGTTCACTTCATCCACGTGTTTTACGCTCATTCAAGCTCGTCAAAGACCCGCCTCCCGTCTGGGTGTTCTGCTCGTCTGCTCTCGACACCGTTCGACCCGTCCCTGTGACATGCTATCGCCATGAGTCCTCACGAGCTCCAAACCCTCCGAGACCCTCTCATTAAGGATGAGAGGGATGTCTTCCTCGATTCGGACTCGAATGACGACCCCCTCACCTTCGACCGACAGTCTCTTCGGCGACTCCCTCGGCGACTACTGACCAAAGCCGCTTCCAAGCTCACGCCAGCAAACGCCTTCAAAGCGAGTAAACGGTTCGCCTACTGCTTCGCGCCCCAGGTCGTGCGCTCTCGCTATTTTAATGATCATGCTTCCAAGCCCAAACAGTTCTCTACCAGCTACCTGAACGGCCTCCGAGGTATCACATCGATCAAAGTGTTCACCTTCCACTATGTGTTCGCATACACGGACATCTGCTTTCAGCCGTGGGGGACTAATGACCGCCATCACTACCTCCTCGAGCTGCCCATCATTCGATACTTCTATGCAGGCTTCACCGCTCACCTCTTCTTTGGCATCGCCGGCTACCTGACTTCTTTCCGCCTGTTTCAACTGCTCGACCAGAACGATCAACCCTCGCAATCCAAGGTCTTGAAAACAGTCTCCGGGGCGCTGTTTCGACGCGCGCTCAGACTCTACTTGCCTGTGCTTATCGTCACGCTGATCACTGCCCACTACATCCACTTCGGCTTCTACGAGACCAATCGACCATTCATTCTCGATCACGGAAAGCTCTTCCCCGGAGAATGGAACGAGCCGAAGCCAGAGATGTTTCCCAGCTACTACGTCCAACTCAGATATTGGATGCGAGAAATGTTCGACCTGACCAACATATTCGAGCCCGGTGCCGTCTACCCTTACCACGACCAGCACTTGTGGTCCATTTTGGCCGAGTTCAAGGGTTCTCTGTGCACCTACATGGTTCTGATGGGTACGGCCCAGTGCCAGAAATACGTACGGCTTGCCGCCCTATTGTTCATGACCCTCATGTTCTTCCTGTGGAATCATTGGGAGGTCTGGGTCTACATTCTCGGAGCGGTCGTAGCACAGATCGATCTCCTCCTGACCGAAAAAGAGCAGGACAAGAAGCTGACGTTGACCCCCGAACGCCAACTGCCGCCGTCGCCACCGCATTCGCCAAAACCAGACCACAAACCCCCTCCACCCAAATGGGCAGACTATTTTAGGACTCGTCATCTCTCCACTCCCTCGAAAGGGTGGCTCTACCCCCTCGGTCGCGTGCTGGGATTTCTTGTGGCTTTCTACCTCCTCTCCTACCCGATCGACGGCTGGAAAGATTATGCGCCAGGGTACATGACGCTGAACAAGCTCATTCCCCACTGGATGGCCCGCAAGGACAAGTTCTATCCTAACATTGGAACCGCCATCCTCATTCTCCTCCTCGCTCGCGCCGACCCGGTGACGTCCAAATGGCGCCGGGTCCTCAACACCGACACCGCTCAATACCTAGGCAAAATCAGCTTCGCACTGTACTTGGTCCACGGTCCCCTCTTGCATGCAATCGGTTACATGATCCCACATAGAATATGGTGGTCAATGGGCACCCAGATGGTCGACACAGGCGACTACACCTGGGTAGCCACGATCTTGGTCGGCTGGTCCATCAGCTTGATGCTGTCCTTGTGGGCGGCTGACGTATGGACGCGAGAGGTGGAGAGCCGGTGCGTCAAGCTCGTCAAGAAAGTGGAGGACCTCTGCTTTGTCAAGCCTTGATGGCACCACAGTACGTATGTACTTACCGTAGATACAAAGAACTTGGCACTCCACTTGGGCCCTCCTGATTGTGCACATATCACAGGCCACATTGCGCGTTGGGAGAGCAGGCGTTGGACATGAATGGGGCTTTCGTTCAGCGGGCGTTGCACAACTGATCAATCTTGCTTTGAGGGGAATTTCATCTCTAGCGTCGTGGTTTCCGTCTTGTCGACTTAGTGTGCCGGTTGAACATAGAAATGGTTGCTACCACGGACGGGGGAAGTGCGAAGAATTCTTCAAGGGGAAATAGTATGCATCAGATACCCATAATCACACGATTGGTTTGGACCGTCTCGTGAGATACAAGTAAGATGGTGCGTGAGGCAAGACTTCGGATCCGGGCTATGTACCATATCAGTAGCGGAGCTCGCTTGCCCGCCCACCAGCGCCGGCTGTGTTCTTCTAGTGTTCCATATGCTCATTATCATCTGGACGGCTGTCCTAGATACAGACGTGTCTCCTCGGCGGGCGAACAATGACGGCCCACCCGTTGCAGCCAGCGGTGCTGATCTGCTCCGTCCAAAAAGAGGGTGCACCGCACAATGCTCTCCTCGACTTATGCCGCCTGTTTCTCACTCCTCGGCTCGTAATCCACAATATCCTGCACCGTCTCCAAGGCCGACACCCTGGCAGATTTCCAGTTCTGCTTCCCGAACGCGCGCTCAAACTTGGACTGATCCGTCTTGACCAGGTTCGGGGGCGCACCACTACCGGCGCCCTCGTCCGGGGCAGGAACACGGTGCCTCAGCTGAGGGAATGCTTCGCGAATCGCCTCCGCAATGGGATTCGGCGCCATCAGCTCCGGCGAATGGAACAAGTATCTCTCGTTGCCCGGGATATGGGGCGACAGGGCCTCGACGTGGATACGAGCCACGTCGTCGACATCCCTAAGACACATTAACAACAGGGTCAGCATCGGCATAAGCAAACCATGACTACCACCAAAAAAAGGCAGACAACGTACGCAAAGATCGGGAACAGGAAGCCCGGCTTCTCAACGTCAAACAGCCCCGTATACAACCCCGGCTGGCCGCCCAGATGGCCCTTCTCCGGCTTGAACCCGCCCTGGAGACTCCTCCCCGTGATCGAGGGCGCGAGCAGGAAAATCAAGTCGAACGACCGGGGCTGTTCGTTCATGAATTTCCACGCCTCCTTCTCCGCGTACACCTTCGAGTACTGGTACGCTGTCGAGGGGTTCGTGCCGGCCTCGTCCCGCGTGATGGGGTTCCAGTCAGTCTCCGTGACGGTGGTGTCGCCCGAGAACAAGCCCTCTGGGATGCGCATCGTGGCGACCAGGCTCCCCGTCACGACGACCCTCTTGACGCGGCCTGACTGCTCGGCCGCGGTCAAGACATTGTGCACGATCGCCCAGCTGGGGTTGATCAGCTTGTCGAACAGGTCGTCGTACGCCAGCGGCGTGGCGATGTGGATGATGGCGTCGGCGCGGACGGCTGGCTCGTCGAACGCATGCGGCACCGTCATATCGGGGATCTCGACGAACGAGAGCCGGCCCGACTGGACGTGCGACGCGTACTTTGAGCGAAGAAAGGGCTCCGACTTTGCGGATGACCTTAGCACCGCGATCACGGCGAAGTCGGGGTCGAGTAGGAGGCGAGCCAGAGTCGAGGCTCCGAGAGAGCCTGTTGCGCCGGTGAGAAGGATCGTCTGGGCCATGTCTGTCTGCGTCTCTATTTGTCCCTGTATATCGCCTGCTTAATCGTAGGTGGGCTCTCAGAGCAACTACTGTTGTTCAGTGAGAACTTCTCTCTTCTGGCTCCGTCCCGTGTGGTGTCTGGCGTGTGCTGTATATGTACTGTAGTGTCCTACTCGTGCTGTCCCCTTCCGCGACAGCCCCACCTTCCCTTCCGCTCGTTACTCCAATCCTTGCTCACCTGCATGGGGAGGATGTCGCGGTTGGTTTGGGTACAACGGGGGGATTTGGGCGAGCTTATTGATCCTTGTTTACTGAGCACGCGGGACTGTGTACTGTATGCGTTGTGATCATGATTACCGTATTCAACCTCGCCTGTCTTCAGGGGGGCCCGATGTGCACAGCTGCTGCCCCGAACCTCAAGTCGCAGCGTACATGATTAATGTGCTTGATGCAAAGGACGAAACTCCGCAGCTTCTTCGCCGAGGCTTTTCATCCGTACATACAATACCAATGCCATAAGCTCCGTTTACTGATCGCTGGAAATGATCCAGCGAAGAATTGTAAAGACCCCACCTATGCACCCTCTGAGTCGAGGAACCGGTACGGAGTCCGGGGTTTTCAAAGAGCAGCCACCACAGCAACTCGGCACCATCGGAGCTGCGACCTGCGCGAGTTCCGTGGTCTTGGAATCGCGTATCGGGCTGTAGGACGCACTCTGCTACTGTACATAGGTGTCTGCTCCTAGATCGTACCTGTACGATGAGCTCAGCAGACGCGGTTTCGCATCAGCTCGCCCGAACGGTACAAGCCAGGGCCGTCCTTCTCCTCAGCATCTGCCGAAGGATTCCGAGATGGCACAAAAGTCTATTGCACAACCGCTGAATATTACATGTTTCTTGACTTTGAGCACACTTTCAACCCAAGGAACAGCAAGCAATAACAATCGAACGAGGCCACCTCCACCTTCTTCAACAGCTTGGCACTCCAGTCGAAATCAACAAAGATGCTGTCCCAGGAGAAACGCAACCATCACCTGCTGCCTCATCTTCCCTCTTCCAAGAACGGCGCTCAACAGCAGCAGCAGCAGCGAGCGCAGGAGAATGTCGTCTATTTGGCCATCGCCCTCATGGGCGGCGTGCTGCTGGTTGCCAAACCCGCTCTCATTGTCTTTATTTTGATGTTGATGGGCTACGGGAAACTCTACCACGTCGAAACCCACGAGAAGTCTCGCGGCCTGTTCCGGGACAAGCAGTCCGAGCACGCTCTGCATCTAGGACCGAGCCGTGACCATGATGGGAAGAGGGGAGCAAGTTTCCCCGACCTCGCAAAGGCATTCAACCTAGCGAAGATGAACAACTAAATGGCCCGTAGCAAGCCTGCTAGTGGTGGTCGAGACGATGAGGACGACGGTCCAGCTCTCCTCGCACACGGGGCACCGAAATGGTCAACAGCTGCGACTGCTTAGTGTGTCTTTCTCGTGGCTCAGATACGGACGGGTCTTGCACATTCGCGAGCAATTTAGGTCGAGAGGCAGCGGAAGCGTGCCCATCAAATCGTGCCCCCGGAAGGGAAGTGTGCTCGCTCGGTGGCCAAGGCGTCTGGTTCGCAACGCCATACCAAGACGTCAGAGCAGCTTTTCTCTCTCAAGCGGGACAGCTTCTTCTCGATATTGTCTGTCCGCCAGGCTGTAGCGTCCCAGTTGTCTCCATGACCTGGAATTGGTACACCGTGGGCGCCTCGCCTGCCATCTCCCAATCCTGGCAAATCCATCTGAGCTGCGAGCAGGGTATGCCAGGAAGGCGAACGCCATCGCCACCGCCACCGCCGTCGCCGTGGCTAGTACTACACTCTGGTCAGAACGTGCGCCGCCTCCGTACCGATCGAAGGATCCTGATCCGCCGGCATGCAGCCCGGTCGCCTGGCCGTATGGTGCAATTCGGGATCGCGTATTTCATCATGCTTCTGGACATGGATTACAATGGTATGTGTGGTGGCATGGCCGTGCTGGGGTATAAGGTCCACTCTCACGGCTGACGGCAAGACTTTACTCCAGGCTATATCATCATGTGTAGCCTCATTGGGGCGTTCCTTGGGGCCCTCGTTTTCACCTGGGATTCAAGTTACTAGAGAGTAAGCATTGCGCAGTCACTCAGGTAATTGATTGGAGTCGTCTTTGCCCATGTTCGAGCACTAACCGCCAATCAGAACTAGCGGCAGGCAGGACGTCTCCGATATCACCGGGTGCTGTGGCTGAGTTTTGAAGCCGCTTGTCTGCCCTGTCTACCCATCAATCCACCGCCGAACAAGCCCGCTGAACGGGATGCGGAAGACTATATCTATGTCCTTAGCATGTGCTTGGTATGTACGTAGCATGTAGTATGAACAGGTCCAGACGAGACCCAGATTCCCTCGGCTCAATACTGATACGGACTATCCCGCACCGGCTCGTAGATGTACACGGTGGAATTATGCTGATCCGGCAAGAAATACACCCGCAACGTCTCGTCCGCACTGTTCCACGCGATGTCGAAAGGGTTCTGCGTGATGGGCGTTCCTAGCGCGCTCTCCATCATCACCGGCACCTCGTACAGAGGGACCATGGTCTCCAGGTCGACGAGCGCGAGGCCTCCCACGGTGACGTTCACGGCGAGCGTCGCCACGCCCGAACACATCATCACCGCGCGGTCGGCGTAGTATTTCGAGTGCCCTAGGAACTTGCAGTCCTGGTAGTCGACGAAGAAGGACGGGTTGCGGACCACTGACACCGGGGTCGAGAAGGCCGGGTAAGCCTCGTACGGGCGGGACGAACTGTTGACAGCCCCCATCCCGGCCCCAATATTCCAGATCGACGTATTCCGCGCGCCCCAGTTCAGGGTTGCCAGCCGCTGACGCTGCATGTCGTGCACGATCCCGCCTAGGTGATCGGCGTAGTGGATCAGCGGAGTGTACTCCAGCGTGGTGGGGTCGACGCGAACGATCGTGGCGGTCGTGTTGGGCCGGTACTGCGCGAGCGTGGCCCAGAGGTGGTGGCCGTCATAGTCGACGCCGCCAATGTGGTACTCGATGTCGTCCGGCGGCGTGAGCGTGACGTCGACGACCCGGCGACCGTGCGCGTCGTAGACCTCGAGGTGCGCGTAGCCGGCGCCCGGGGTGCGGTCCGTGCCGTTGATGATGCTGCCATTGTAGGAGACCGTGGGCGCGGTCCAGTCGCCGCGGGCCGTGATGAAGCGCTCCTCGTCCAGGACGACCATGCCTTCGGGCTCGCCCGTGTCGCCTTCGAGGCTGATGTTCCTGATGGAGCGCCAGACCGTCGTGCGGCCCAGAGTCGTGAACTGCTCGATTATCTGTTCAAAGTTCGTGGCGGGGCCGGGCGGCGGGAGTGGTGTTGGAATGAAGGAGACGTTGGGTTGGAACACCGTCAGGTTCGCTGCCTGGGCTGTGGCGAGGAGGCAGGTCGCCGTCGCGGCCAGCGACAGGAGAGGCGCTTTCGTCATTACTTGGGGTGGGTGGTGGAATGAGTTTACTCGACTTCCCTTTACTTACTGTTCTTTGGCCGCGAAATTTCCTACCTTCAGTGACGGTGCCGGGAGCAGCTGCTGGAGATTTTGTAGCTCTGCTCGGGTCCCGTCATCCGGCAGGATTTGTGCTGCACCACCGTTGTGTTCTGCTGTTGCATGCACGTTTCGACCAGCCGCATTGGATGGGGAAGTTTGCAGAGTTGTAATGGTTCAAGAAGTAGGATTCGTGCCCCTCACGTGTCAGGCCGTAGACTTCAGATTGGTTGCGGCGCCATCAACGCAGCCCATGGGGGACTGCCGAGCCCAACTAATTTGGCTGAATTCCATACTTCGCAGTGGGTTCGATACGTGGGTACTGTGCTGTAGCTCGGGAAGTGCTTTCTGCATGAGGGCAAGGGCTACACGTGCCTTGAGAGGACATGAAGCAGCAGTATTGATGTGTAGGGGGGAGATGGCGAGGATGGCCGCGATGATTGCCGCAGTTTAGACTACGTCAGACGCAGCATGCTCCACCATAATAATGTACGGTCAGGTAAACCATTTTTCGACGCCGAGAGGCACATTTTCAACTTTTGGTGAAATACTCGACATGCTTCAGATCACGATGTGGCAACGAACAGCTGACGGCTCTTCGCTCTAGACAAGCATCCTTCGCGCCGTGGGTCTCATTGCATTAGCGGTTTGTCCGGTCTGCTCAATGGACTACTACGGCCGGCAGTTTTGCTTGGGGGAAGTCGTGTCCTTTTCTGTCCGTCTCACACCATCATCAACTCGACGGTCATGGAATCATGCCTCCAGCCTTTGTGGTCGGTAGCGCAGCAACATTAATCGCCTTGCAGTGCTTCTTGCTGGTGAGGCTCGCCAACCGCACTTCCACGAGCAGGGGTGAAAAGGTCGCTTTGTATTCCACGATCCCACCGTCGAGCTTTATCTTGTTTTCGACTTATGAAGTCAGCGCTCTACAGACCTTATGCGCCCTGGCTTGTCTTGCAGGCAGTCTTCTAATATACATCAGAGGTTGCGCTGCCGAGGATCCGCTCGAAGCCTCCAACTCATTCACGACCACAGAAACCACCGTGCCCTATCGCTGGCAATTGAGCAAGCTGTTCAGGCGAGATGCAGCCGCTGCAACTTCTGACTTGTCCCATGCGGTCTTCCCTTATAAGCCATTAGCAGAGGGCTCGATCAGGCTGCTCAGATTTCTAGACGGACATGATTCACCCCACCACGGTCTACGGTTCGAGCTTTATCACACCAAGCTGAGTTGGAGGCCCGAGTATGTGGCCTTGTCCTATTCTTGGGGAAGCAGTGACAGGCAAAGCAAGGCGAACATCGTGGTAGACGGCCGGAAATTTGAGGTATCCCGCAACCTTGCGGATGCCCTCCACAAGCTGCATCAGAACGCCATTCCTACAGTCTGGGTCGATGCTATTTGCATCAACCAGCAAGACAACATCGAGTGAGTCACACTGTCAACCAAACATGATATAATGCTTCAACACTTGCTGCGTTCGTGGCCCATGTTGATTTATGCTGACAATGGTTACAGGAAAAGTAGGGAAGTTACGAGGATGTTTGCGATATACCGTACGGCACAGATGGTGATCATATGGCTCGGGTTGCATACTAGTCCAGAGAACGACATGCAGGAGCTCGTGGCCGCCGCGGAGGATGTCGAAAGACCGGCAAGCAGACTCAATAACAGCAACGCTTCTGATCTCAAACTCTCTGCTCTTGAACAACTGTTGGCACAACCTTACTGGGCCCGAGTGTGGATTATTCAGGAGGTGGCAGCGGCCAAACAAGCACGGATATTTTGGGGTTCCTATATCTTCGACTTGCGATCTTTGGAGACGCTGCTGCGTGACAGGCTCGCTCCACCTGGCAACGACCGCAACTCGCACGACCTCGCCCAAAGAGTCATATCAGTCCGTGCTGCTTGTCGAGCACAGCAGAAGCCCCGGCTAATGGATATACTGGCGATGACCACCTCGTCCAACACCAGCGTCCTGAGGGACAAAGTGTATGGTCTTCTTGGATTGGCATCGGATTGGACCGACTTTGTGCAGGAACCAGACTACTCGACAACGGTGTCCGAGAAAACCCTTTGCCGCGAAATGACGTCCAACCATATCGCCTGGTACAGCTCCGCTGATATCATCTTCCTCCGAAGTACCAATCCACATCAGGCCGAGCTCCCATCCTGGTGCCCTGACTATTTTCACTTCCAGCCGCACGAGTTTGACAAGAACCTGATCCCCTATGTGGGTGGCAAAGACGTCAACCTGGGCTGGGAGAGGAGACGGGCTTTCGGCCAAGGATCCCCCACTATGAACGAGGTCGTCCCCGATACGTTTATCACCAGTGGCGACAGACTTATTCTGAAAGGCAGACGTATTGGCAAGATAACAGCTCTTGGTCCTCTGTTGGACGAAGGATCCACGCCGAGCAGCTCCGACGAGCAGTTTTCGGCCGAGGACATTACGGATCGAGATATCGGGAAGGCGTTTCGCAGGTTGTTACTTATCTGCCACAACCAGACATTCGGAATGCAGCCGTCTGCGGCCTTCTTCTCGCTTCTGTACGCTCTGCCTGATCATGTCTTCCAAGATAGGGGCCACATGAGAGTAAAGCAGTGGCTCGATTCCCACAGGGCGTTCTTCGAGTCATTTGGCGTGAAACTGTCCCCCGATTCCGACGACTTCTCGTTCATTGCCCGCCGAGCGGGTAGGTTAAGCCCTTCGTCCAGAGTCCTCCCTGAGTGGAGAGAGTTCTTCAGCTTGAATGAAGACAACACCATCAGCCGGCGAGGAGAGCACCCTCTCTATCCTATGCTGGTATCGATTTCTTCAATCCTGGAAGAACGCATGCGATTAATGTACATCCACGACCAAGTCCTTCTGGGTTGGGCACACCGAGATGCAAAACCTGATGATCTCGTTTGGCATCTCGAAGGGTGCACATTGCAAGCCATCCTCCGTAAGTCGGAAGAACTATCTGAAAAACACGGCGAGAGCTTCTACAAATTGATAGGCCACGCCTATGTCGATCCCGTTATGGCGAGTGGACGATGGATGGCAAAGGAAACCAGAAGTCGGCTTGTGAATCTGTGCTGAAGCAAAACTCAGCGGTTGGATAGGTCGCGTATGTGGTTGCAATTCCTGTGCCGCTATATTTTCGCACGGCTATATTTCTTCCACAAACCCCTTGCCTCGAGCAACGTCGGCCGGATGAAGTGATTGTCTGTCAACTCGCTCTGCTTCGCCACCTCCAGAAGTCCGTCGTAGGGTGTCTGACCTGACCGGGCAAATACGCTGTTGAGCTCATATTCGGTGAAGTCGAACGCCTCAACCACCCGGTCTACATCCCTCGTGAAACCCGAGATGGCTTCCTTATGAGCAAGGCGTAGATTGGCGAGATCCTCGGCTGAAAGGAGTTCTGTGCCGGCGAAAGCGGCCAAACTTTCGATGATGGCGGTGAGGGCAAACTGCGATATTGTCAGCGCTGGACTGGTTGACGGTGGGGAGACGCCCCGTGGTAGGCAGAATACTTACTACATTCGCCAAAGCCTCCAAGGTCGGTCTGTCCTCGCTCGGACTCTGCTCTACCTGCGCTTGCAACGCGCGGCAATATGTGAGGTCCGCATGAGCCATGGTGAGCTCGAAGACATCGTAACTGGTATCCTTTTGGCCAGCCACGTCGTCTAGATGCCTCTTCGCAAGAAGCGCTGCTCTGAGCTCGAGGAAATCTGCTTGGACATGCGGGGTGGACCAAGCATCCACAGCGACAACTTGTGACCTCCGAGACATCTTGCTGCGGTCTCTCAGCCGCCCCAGATAGGACAAGGCGCTGATGGAACTCTCCGACTTACTGCTTCACGTCAGGAACTACACAACCCCGAGCAGATAGGCATGGCATACTTCTTCCAGTGCTTCACGACAGCGTTGCCAATTTGCTGTGAAAGGACGTACGTCTCTCCTTCGTACGTCCGTGACGGAGACAGTTGCGCATATAGCGCACCCAGTCCCGTCGCTGCCATGTTCCCTGGTGACTGATGAGTATCCGACCTGGGTTTACCTATATTCGACGATTTGGGAGCCACCTACCGTGTCCACCGCAACTGAGACGAGCGACCTCCACGTCACGCACGCCATGTTCGCTTACCCAGATCTTTGCTCCGACCGTCTGCAAATGGAGATCCTCGAGGCTCTCATTGACGATGTTGTCGATCCGGGCTCTCATCTCGCGACCAAGAAGCATCATCGCAACTGCCTGAGCCGACCATCAGCGACGAGACTCAACCAAACCCTTGAGCTCCATGATTTGACTCACCCGGGCCAATGCAGGAAACAGTCGATTCTGCACACTCGCATACTCGATGACTCTCTTCTCCTGTCCATCCCGTGCGTTGAACTGACGCCTGAAGCCCGTATACTTCAAGGCAATAACCACCGCCTTCGCCACCTCGATCCCGATCTCTTCGGACATCAGCCCCCGAATGATCACCATCGAAGTATACGCGTGCTTCGTGTTCTTGGCGGCACGATACGTCCCATCCCGCTCCAAAGACACCATCCCCGCCAGCATATTCGCCCTCGGAATCCGACAGTTCGTGAACGCCATGACCCCGTTGTCCATGGTCGCGAAGGTCCCCATTCCTTTCTCACCCTGCTCGTAGATCTGCACGCCAGGCATGAGGTCGTGGGTGTCGAGATCACGGACCTGCACTAGGAAGACGTGGTTTCCCAGGTCGCGGCCGTTGACGATCAGCCGGGCAATGACGAGGGCATGCGTCGCGACCACGCCGAGTGAGCCAATCCAGTACTTGTGACTCGACACACTGGGCGAGTTGATCACGATCTCATCCGCCTCTGCACTCGGGTCGAACGTCGCCGTCGTCTCGATACCGCGGACATTACTCCCGTGGCCGAGCTCCGTCTGGGCGTAACACCCTGCGATCTCGAACCGCTCGGCCCGGGGGATCCAGTATGCCTTTTGCGCGGCGCTCATCTGGGCTTCGAGGTTTCGGATGAAAACTAACGCCAAGATCAATCAGTTCGGTCAGCGTCGTATTTCAGCACATGACACCAGCTAATGAAACTACTCTCGCTGAGGCTCGGTTATGTTGATATTGGGAGGGAATTGGCTCACTCCGATAATTCACCCCCAACGACAAGATATCGCCGGCAATCTTGGTCGCATCGACGAACTGCTGGTTCGACCAGCCCAACTTGAACTTCAACGCCAGCAATTCCACCCCCTGCTTCAGCCGCAGCGTCCATAATTCCTTCCGCGACAGGGCGTGCGGATTGCATCCCGGATCCGCGAACACCGGGTTCGTGGAGAGGGCGGCCAGGATCTCACATCGTCGCTGGAGACGCTCCTCGCCCCAGAGGAGCTTGGCCAGGGGGCTCGTGCTTGGTAATGGGGGCGTGGATGTGGCCATGTTTAATTTTCTCCCCGGCACCTAAGTAATTGGCTATTACAGCGTCGGCTTTCCGCCCCAAAGTCGGGTCAAGTAAAGTCGTTTATGTACTACCCAAAGTCAAGACGGACCGTAACTCGTAGTATATGGATATGTACGCACGTGTGTCTTGGATACCATGGGCCACTCCGTCCAGAAGACAATATTAAAAGGAATTGAAGGAAATCGCCGTCGGCACAAACTACAGTACGCCGTCAGCCGAAACGCCGAAGCGGACCATCGATCCAGTAACCGAGTAACATTACAATCTCGTACCGAGGCAGGAAAGGAGGACCGTCCACGAACATCTTTTGTGCAGAGTCGTGACACGACTGCAGTCTCTAATTAATTGTAATGTCTTTAACTAAAGTTCACATGCTTGGTCGAAGCTGAACCGAATAATCACTGGTGCCCACCCGGCGTGCGTGGTTGAAAGAGGAATGCGTGGTGTGTATCGGACGGCACCATCCCAGAGAGCGTAACTATGTGCCTCGCACGTCTCGAGAGACTCGGCGAGGGAAAGGACATTGCATCAAGGTGCAAGTATGTACATACTGGTGCTATGGGGATGGATATACTATTCCGTACTTGAGCCCTTGTATCAAGTGCACAGTCACCGAGTGGACTGGTTCTGGTTTCTGCCGGTTGGCCCTGTTGAGCAACTTACTTCGCAAGAGTCGAGGCACTAAAGATGATCAAGAAGCAGGGAGAAGATGGAGCTGCTGCTACAGAATATCATTGCCATATTGACATCTAGTAGTGGATGGTCTCACGACCTCAGCATATACAGAAATGATTGGTATGTCGTAGACACAAATAATGGGTATCATCAAGCAAGACGACTCTGGACACATTAGTCTGAGAATAGAGACCCAAGACAGCCTCGATAGGATGGCCGGTATGTTCCACAATAACGCCAGGCTCCTCGCTGATGAGCAAAAACTAGAAAATTGATGCAAGAAATGATGGTGTTCAGATGACCCACGCAAGATTGTGGCCATCACATGTTTTCCACAAATCTTCCGGCGCTTCGACCGCTGCTCTTGCTCACTCGACTACCGTCTTGACTAGCAAGACTTCGGCCAACGCCATCGCGCAGGGCAGACATTGGCAATGGAGGGGCGTGCTCATCCATGCTTGGGGGCTGCTGGATAGGTAGTCGAATAGAGCTCGTAGCGGGACTAAGCGTCACAGGAGTCCGGGCGGGACTTGGCCGCATAATGGCATATCCTTCGGGTCGACTGGGCGTCGCCAAAGAAGCTTGACTGTTATTGAACCCTGACGGACCACGCGGATCGGCGAAGTCTCTTGTGCCAGAAGCGGTTCCGGTCGCAGCTGACATTTCTCCAGTCTTCGCGGTCGAGGTAGCAGTTGTTGGCGAGGATGGTATTGGCGGTGTCTGGATCCCTTGGCCTCCGTAGAAACCGCGACTGTCCTGGTAAAATGAAGCCCCCGACAGGCCCCTCCCGGATGTGTCTGATGGACCTACACCGACATCTTTCTCAAAGGCCCCATAGTTCCCACCATATGGGTCACCTCCACTGCCTATAACGGGGGCAATCTTCCGTCCGGCAATCCGCTGGAAGCCACGTTCAGACTCGGGCACGCTGGTTGTCGTATCAGCAGTGACCGATGTGCCAATGGTTTGATTGCTGTGAGGCCGGAGGCGCTTCAAACCATGGGCCACGACAGCTGCCAGAGGAGTTGTTGACGACCGCTGCGACATTGGGTACGCCTCCCCATTTCCGCCGCCTGCAAGGTCTCGGGCTGCAATCTGCTCGGGAAGTTGACCACGCGCTTTCAACCGTCGTCGGTACCAGCGGAGGAAAAAGAGAATGATGACCAACGTCAGTGCAACACCAGCCACGCCTCCAACAACACCTCCTACTACTTGTTGCTGAGCCGGAGTGAGGCCTGTGCTGCTTCCGCCACCTCCGCCTCCACCTGGGCTTGAGCTGGAACTGGATGCTGGGTCTGACGTGGGTGTGATCGAGTCGGTAGCACTTGCCCCTGCAGCGGTCGTGAAGTAATCGGTCGCGATGGCGGACGAGTCGGACCCAGTGGATGTAGAAATCCCGTCGGAGGAGTCTGTCGAGGTCGGGGATAGTTCGCCAAAGGTGTAAGTTCGAGTAGCACTCTTACTGCTAGTGACAGTACTTTGAGTCCTGGTAGAGCTCCCTCCAAAGTACGGCTCCGTAGCGATGATAGTGCCGTTGATCAGGGAGAGTTCGAATGTTGAAGTTGCTGTCACTGTGACAGTCCGCTCTTCTGTACTCGTTGTAGCAGTTGATACAGTGCCATTGACTGATGGGACTGAGCTTGAACTGGTTGTGACAGAGGTAATTGTCGATGTATCGGGTAGCAATGGAGTGGTTGAAGACGTGATTGTTTCCTGAGCCGAATCGCTACCGGTACCAATGGTGGTGGTACCGTTGGAAACACCAGGAATGGTCACAGAAACGGTAATCGTCAATGAACCAACGTCCGTCAAGGAAACGACAGCACCGGTAGTGGCAACAGGGACTTCGGTGACTTTCGAGGTTGTTGTTCCGTCATTCACGTTGACTTCGACGACACTGGCTGTGACAGTGGCGTCGGGAGCCCTGGGTAGCAGGTAGATTCCAGCATTCCTCCGTGGCAAGACAGGTCGTGGGGAATGCTGGTAGTTCCCAAATACTTTTTGTCTTTGGAAGTCTGATAGACTGATAGTGCGGGTCGGCAGGACCTGGTGGTCTGTTTCATCACTTCGCATGCCCAACTCCGAGGAGAATAGTCCTTCGGTCCTTCTCGATCCTGAGTCCCGAGGATTTCGTACATCAGGGTCTGTGATCTTCATGCGCTTCGCGGGTCTCTCCATTGTAAACACGGTCTATAACGAATGCATGGGGGCGCGAGATGAGTCCACCGGCGTCGGGGCAGGAGAATAACAATGGTATTCGGTAGGGAGAGAGAGCTTCCTGTAAAACCCCAGTCCTAGATCGGTGGAGGTGATGAGTAGCGAATGTAGTGGGTCTTCGAGCGAGTGAGTGGTCTGAGTATTGCGAATGAACAAAACGAATGGCAGCTGGCGAAGGGCTCAGCGGGAGCGAGAGTCGGGCAGAGTCAGGGATCTGTCAGAGAGCGGGCGGTGTCAGAGAATGTGAGACACAGACATGAAGCGGCGGAAGGCTACGCACCTCATGAACTCATCGCATCTTCAGGACGGGATGTGGTTGACCGAATTCACACAATGGTGCTCCTCGTGGCTTCATCAAGGGACCGAGTAATGGATAGTGAGCCGCGGTATCGTGGTCCAGATTGATATTGAATGAATTGTCGCTGGTTGTGTTGCGAATGAATGGAAGCGAGGGGAGCTCCCTTCTTCGAGCCTCAAAGCAGCAATCAAACAGTGGTATTTGATGAGCGACGGTGGTTGGATCGACGGTGATTACGGGCGGTAACGATAGACAATATACGACAATGATATTATTATGCAGACGACAACGACGACAAGCGACCGACAGTGTAGAGGAAGTGAGTGTGAGGATGAGGGCCTGGTGAGGCGGTGGTGAAGCAAGGGAGAAAGAAACAGCAGGGGGAGAACGGTCACTTGAGTGTGAGAGCGAGAGCGCAGGCTTCAAAGAATTGCTCCGTGAAATCTGAGCTCCACAGAAGTCCGTAGTGGACAAAGCCAATTGGCCTTGGAATTCATATCCAGGCCGTTCGTGGCCACTAGAGGATCTAGCTCGATTATAGCGCGTGCTGGGCGCATCGGTTCCTGCGCTGGCGTCGAGTCTGCTGCTTCTGGAGTCCGCCCCGGAGATGAAGCGTCCGCGGCGCATCGAATCAGGAGGAGCGCGAGAGATCAACCTCCCACTTTCCCTCCACTCTTCAAATTCGTTCATTTGACAACCATCCGATTTCTGGCTTCTGCTCCAGAGCAATCTAGTCCGCACGACGTCCGATCCCAACGAGGTTGCAGCCTCGTCCAACTGCTTTTCCGGCTCCTCATGGTTGGGCAATCACGGTCGCGATTATCCGAGCTTGAGCAAACTGAAGAGGTGGAACCCTGGCCGTCTACTTGTTGGGCATTGGTGGGGAGCGTGGTCTTACCCACAGCTGGAGCTTCTCCGAACCTCACCTGCAGCGTCGAGATTTGTTTGATTTGCTCGCAGTGTCCGACCGAGGCCAGGGAGTCAGGATCAGCTCGTCGCGTGCACGTCTTGAACGGGGACTCGAGCTCCGCTTCGGTATGAAGGTGCGAAGGCCACATGTTGTCACCAGCGAGCGCTTGCCGTCAAGCTGGTCAAGGTATCCGTCTGAAACCGCATATGAGCAGCTTTCGACAGGGCTGATTTCTAGCCTCATGCGGTTGGGAGCCGCTGACTGAAGGACAAACAATGACGTTGCACAACCCCGGAGGACTGCCACGCGCCATGTTGTATCGCCATTATTGCCATGCTGACCGGAGAGTCTCCTGTCGTGTGACGGGTCGAATAAGAACGCAATCTTCAAAGTGCTCGGTATGAGTTGCATGCCGTCCATCTATTCTTCATCGATGTCCAAGTGAGGATCCTGGAATCCTCATCGTCGCTGGTCGGTATCCTGAGCCTTTGTCGCCCATTTGGAGCCATTTCGTAATTGCTCCCTAGTGCCTTCCGGCGAGCCTGGCCCTGGTCCAATCAATCTAACATCGTTGTCATCCCCAGCATAGCTCTTCTCGCTGCCGGGATATGTAGCGACGGCCAATCATCCGGGGTCAAGCGCTTTTGCTTTGGGCCAGGTGGCATGCGATTCGGACGTGCAGGACTATGCGACTGCAAGGAGAGACGCGAGCTCTCAAGTTGGGTGAAATGGTACTAAGCGATGCCGCGAGCCTCGGTCTCTCCGTCCCATTTTACAGGGAGCCGATTTGGCAAAGGGGAATCCCAACTGCCATAAAACAAGAGGATGACTGGTCGTTCTTTGGTGAGGAGATATGTACAAAGCAGAGCGGGGAAGCCCAGTCCATATCTCGTCTGACTGAACAGTCTGTTTCTCCTCCACTTATGACGGCCTTGGTTTCCGTCAGACCATGTCCGATTTTCGGCACTGGGGTCAGATGCGGAGACAATCCTTCAGGATCCTCGAGGTGAAGAATACTCAAGTCGAGCGGCCTTCTGGCGTGAAAGCCTGCCGCCGACACAAACGATAACTCGACAATTAGGTGAGAGCGAGCACAAAATTTTACCAGTGGCTGGTCAGAACAACGGAAAGATGGCGAGTGCTTCGAATGATTTCCACCTGTCTGAGGAATCTATTCGCTCCGCCATCGCAAACCTCAATGAAGACGTTGAATTCAAGGCGACCACGAGTGGCATTGGCCACCCTGTGAACTGGGCCATCCAGGTCTCCGACCTGAAGACGGCAATATGCTTCGAAGTCACCACAGGAAGGATACGCATTGCGGATTCGGGAATCGAACCGCAGTTTATACTCAAGGCACAGCCAGAGCATTGGCTGCAGTTCTTTGCGGCGGTGCCGAAGCGTCCTTTTCAGACTTTCTGGGGCATGATCCGCGTCCTGGGAAAGCCCGCTGGCGTAGAAGTCCTGGGAGACCAGGAGGCATTTACCAAGCACGCTCGGGTATGGAGGATTGTCCTGGACCGCATCCGAGAGGCCGTGAACGGCAGACAAGCCAGTTTGTCCCAAGGAGAAGAATACACTTCGGAAGATGAAATCGACGACGACTCGATCATAGGCCACTACACCTGGCTTACCCTCCCACCGCTAGGGAAGTGTAAGATCTTCTACGAAATCTCCGGTCAAGGCAATCAACCGATTCTCTTCCTCCACACAGCCGGATCCGACTCTCGCCAGTACCATTCCATGATGCTCAACAAGGATCTTCAGGCCAAATACAAAATGTATGCCTTCGACCTCCCAGGCCACGGCCGCTCCTTCCCCGGTCAGAAGCAATATCCACTCTCGTACGCCAACTCTGAAGACTTCTACATATCCTGCATCCGCTCCTTCCTCGGTAAACTCAATATCCGCCGATCCATCGTCACTGGCGCATCCATGGGCGGTCAGGTCTGCCTGGCTGTGGCTCTCCGCGCAAAAGAACTCGACGTCCGCGGCGTGATACCGTGTGAAGCGTGCGACTTCATCCCCTCCGCCGCGGGATCGACAATATACAGCCTCCAAGGCGACGAAGGCATCCTGAACGCCGAGAGGGTCTGCGGAATGATCAGCCCGACCTCGCCGGAAATCTACAAACGGCTGAATTGGTGGCTCTACTCGGCGCAAGCGTCGCGCATCTTCCCCGGCGATCTCAAATTCTACTTTGACGGATGGGACGGGAGGGAAAGGATGCACCTGATCGACACGGTGGAATGTCCCATTTACATGCTCACGGGGGAGTACGATTACAGCTGCAGCGTGGACATGTCTCGCGCCACGGCGGAGAAGATCCAAGGCGGGGAGAAAGGCGGCCATGTTGTGTTCGAGGCAATGGACGGGTTGGGGCATTTCCCGTTCAGTGAAGACCCCGTGCGGTTTATGCCTTATTTCAAGAAGGCGCTGGAATTTATCGCGGCGAGAAGTCGAGACTAGACATTCGCCGGCATACGCCGATCTGTGTGTGACCGTGGATAGCTTTGAGCACTTGAAGCTGATTGATCTCTCGATGACGGAAAAGGGACGGATGCATATAGCGAGCGAGTGGCGGAATGTAACCCGCGTCTACAGTAGTCCGTTCAACATATGTACTGTATTGCAGATATACGAGGACTTGCAGGACCTAGACACCACGCTGCTCGCTTCTCTACCGCCCCTGAAACAGAGGACCTAGTTCAAGCCCATGCGGAAGCCCTCTTTTGACTGGCAGACGCTCGCCGTCCCCCCAAATCATCCATAACCGCACATACATACTACGCTGAATCGCTGATATCATACTCCCCCGTCGCGCCTCTCTCATGCCTAGCCCAGTGGAGTCTGCCTTTTCGGCCGTTCCGGCAGCTGAACCAGTCTGCCACCCTGCTACTTCGCATCTCCAATGCGTGCCCGCATACGCGCATACGCGCATTACCCCCCATGGCGGCTCGTCGTCTCTCCTCCCCTGCAAGGAACCTTGAATAGATTGTAAAAAAGCCAGGACGGTGCAATCATGCACATAAAGACCCAAAGGCGGGTGGAGTGGATGAGTGCAATGTATTGTATTGTATTGTAGTGTAGTGTAGTGTAGTGTCGTGTCGTGTCCTGTCCTGTCGTGTCGTGTCGTGGTGTGGCGTGATATCCCATGCCTTAGAATCAGCCATCCAATCCCGAGCCAGGTCGGGAATGGCTCGGTACACGACTCCAAGACGCCCAAGAAGCGACTTCCGGGGGATGCTCGAAAAGAAAAGAGGCAGGGAGCGAGCGAGCAAGTGAGTCGGTTAGTGAGCGAATGATTCGCACGCCTTTTCCTCCGGTCAATTTATCTCGGAATCGCGGCCTTTGCGGCCTGCAGGGCGCCCACGACTGTGAAGCTCAGGATCGGAGAGATCAGGTATGAGATCTAAGAGCATCATGTCAATGTCAGCCTGGTTGGTCCGGCGAAGCATGGCTCGGAGACAGTCGAGTCACCCGTAGGCGAATGGAGAGGACGAGCGCAGTGAAGAATTTAAGTTGCGAGTGGTGGGAGAGAGACGTACCGTCAGCAGCTTTGCAATGTTCCTTTCGTCCTCCTCCTCGGCGTCGCTGACTTGGATGAGGGTGATGAGTTTCATGGCGGGCGGTCCAGTCGGCTATAGTGCGCGAGAGGGACGAGACGGCGTTAGTGAGTGGGCTTCACGACGAGCGGACCCAAAAGACTTTCATATCGAATTACGCGGGTAAAGCGAGGAGAGAGATGGGAATGTGGTGGACTCGGGCGCCGAACTCACCATCAACATCATGGCAAACCACAACATGGGATCACTTCCCAGGATGGTTCCCTTCTTCGCCACCAGATACACGAGGTAGATGCTCCCGACCGGCCAGACGACGAATCTGATCACCATGATGAAAGCCACGGTGATCCAGGGCATCTTCGGCCTTTCCGCCGAAGTGTCGGAAGACGCGTTCCGGGCTTCCTTCATGGCCGTGTAGAGACTCACGCCCGCGACGACGACGGGTAATGGCACGAACAGCTCGCCAATACTCTTCAGCGAGGCCGTCAACCAGGCGGTGAAGACGCCTCCCTCGGAGGTGTCGTTGAAGAAAGCGCGGTGCAGAACGGGGATAAGACCAATTACTGCTCCGATGATGGCCCCCAGGAGCGGAGCATTGAAGAAATCGCTGATGAACAGCAGCCACCATTTGGTGCGAGGTCCAAGTTTGTACCATTGCTTCTTGGGCACGATGGAGGCGCGGCGATTTTGCGGGATAGAGAGCGAGGAACGTCGCGTGGACGGCTGGGACTGCTTGGCCACGACGGCCGACTGACGAGTGGAAGGGAAGAAGGTGTTCTCAGCGTAATTGATCGCCGAGGCGAACGTCGTCATGGTCGAGCGCCGTTCGTTAGGGCCGGGACTCTGCAGCAGGGCGGTCCGTTCGTCGCCGTTTCCGTCCACCTGATCGCGATCGCGATACTGCTGCTCCGTGTCGTCAAACGGTCCGTCACTATCGTCTGCTTCTTCCTTCGAGTCGTCGTGCTCGGGCGCGTGTTCCGTGTCGATCAATCTCGGTCCCACGGCGAATGTCAGACAGCTGCTGACAGTGGCGAAGACTAAGAAGTACGACTTCGCGCGGGCGACCATCGCGCTGGTGGTTTCGTCCGTCACGATCAGAGCACGGAGGATCCCCGTCTCATCCAACGCCCCGATTAGCAACAGCGGGTACGAGGTGGTGTTGTTGAACATCAGCGCCACTGTGGTCCAGTCGGGCATGCCCAGCCAGAAATGTGCCATGATGCCAATCGCAAACGAAATGAGGTGGCAGATGATGGCCCAGACGAATATGATCAGGTACCGATCGGCAGATCCAGAATGCAGTTGAGAGCCAATGTGGACAACGAGCAGGGCGGGCAGGAACATGCGGACGCATATCTTGCTGATGGCTTTTGTGTTGGCCCCATTGAGCAGCTTCAGGTGTGCGGCCACACCCCCGTAGAAGATGACCAGCAACACTGACAGCGAGGCTTGAATGGCGGCCAAAAAGGAGTCGAGAAGCCCGGTTTGCGCCATGGTCAGTGCGTCGCAGCCGTGGCTTGAGCGGGAAAGTATCACAAAGGAAGCTCAGCGCCCAAGGTCAACAGAACGGGGGGTGGGGGGAGAGCTGCGCAACAAGGTGGAGGAAGATGAAGCCAAGACCAAGCTGGCCGAAGCTTGATGAGATCGCTTATCGCCTGCCAAAACTGATTCGCTCGGGACTCGACGCGGGGGATGGTAAGAAGTCCCTCGTACGAGCGTCCTGAGAGCTCAATGCGATCACGTCATATCGACGGCTCTTGAGCGACATCTCGGTGTCCTTACACTCATCAGGCTTGGCTCAAATCGAGTTAAGATGCCCATTTTGTCATCGACAACTAGTGATAAGGCCAGTCACTTTCGGCCGCTTATTGCGTCAATACATTATCAGCCGAGCATGGTGAATGGGCGCGTGCTCAACCTGGAGACGCAAATGGGCTCTGGTGACATCAATTTCGACAAATTTGGCTATTGTATACTTCGATATTTCGCAGTGTCAAAGGCTGCATTTTGTTCACCGAAACCCAATCGAAGGAAACCATTTTTTGATCCCAACCGGTTCTCTGCAGTCTCGCATTCCACATGCACAAACGGGAGATTCGTCGTCGTCGTCGCTGGGCCTGGACGAACCCTCGGGCATCATCGTGAGCGGCTGGTAGGGCTGTGATCCCGGGTCGTAGTACAGCCCGTCGATCTCTCCCGTCAGCCTGTTCAGGGCAATGTAGTAAAAGCCCGAGATAGTCAGCCCCCAGGAGGTAGACCCGTTGCTAACCGTAGCATGGGCGGCGGCGGACGGTGCCGCTGATGGTGCCGTCGTCGTCAGTGTCGTACTCGTTGATCTTGGACTTTTCGGACTTCCAGTTGGCGTCACAAGACATCGCTCCTTCCAACGCATCAGGATCCACTCGTTTCCAACGTTCTCGTCCATCCATTTCGCGCTCCCAAGGCAACGCGCCATGATTTGATCGGCATCAATTTCTCTGTCATCCTCTGTCTCGAAATTCCTCGCTTGTTGTTCAAGGGGTCTTCGTTCCACAGAAGCGGCTGAACTGCCCGCGTTGCCCTGAGACTCCTTATTCTCTGCTTCTTGGCCGGCGGCCTTGCGGAATGCATCCCAAAGGGGGCTGTTTTGTTGGTATTCGCTTCTCTTTGTGCCTTGCAGGTGCCTAACCCGCGCAATCTCTTTCTTGAAAGGCCCCAGTCTTTGCCAATAACGCGCATCCACACCGAGTCCACCAACCTCGTAGTCACGGCCCTCTTTCTCCGTCTCCAGAGGCTGGCGACGAAAATCAATGATCTCTCCTGTGAAACACGAGGACATGCTGCTTGTAGTTGTGGTAGTAGTATGGTCAGGTGATGTAGACTGATGAATAGAAGATAGCTTGTCCGGCATATGATTTGCCGTCATCATCCCAGTGAGTGTCATCGTATGCCAATCAACAGTGGTAATAGTCACATTTACCGGCCAGCCGTTGAAGTCGGGGGGTTGAGGAAGTTGTGGAGGGTGTGAAGACAGTGATGTCGCTGAGCGCTGGGATAAGGACCACCTGCCGTTGCTGTCCTGTGCCAAATCCGACAGATAGCGGTCCGCATCGAGCAAGGTATCCTGGGAAGCGCGAGCGGATTCGTCCCCACCCAACCGAGACAAAATCTCTCTTCTTAGAAACGGCATCCTTTCAAACAAGTCTCCTTGCCGATCTCGCCGCAGAGCCGCTGCTAGCAATCTCGATTGATTTAACATCTCTTGTCCTATGGACTGCCGGCCGTTCCACACCATCCCTGGCTGCAACCAAGAACTCCAGTGCGGGACAGGGAGGCTGTTGATGTGCATGGGCAAATCGCTAGGAGTGTTCGAGTCCTCAGAGGCGTATAGCGAGTCGAGCCCTAACCTCCTGGCTGCCTCCAGCCCCCCTTCCACACCAGTGTCTCTCAGTTCTGACAGATATCGGAGCAATTTTCTGACTCTCTCGGGCGCATCTGGCGGTTTCGGGTCGGCTGGTATAATGAAGCGAGGCTCATGCGAAGCCCGAGCACTTTGTGCATGGGCTGGGATAGCATCCCGTTGAAGCCGTTCCCCCAAGGTCCCGGTTCGCGGAAGCCTCATAGTGTTGTCCTCATCTTCGTTCCAGTATGCTCGCAGGGCACTTGCAGTGGGCACGGCTCCCAAGTCAGAGCCTCCGCTCCTGGACGTCCTCAAAGTATTGCGAGCCGATCTGTAATTTTGCACGGCCCTTTCTAGGCGCTGCAGATCCCTCCGTGCGTTGGGGTCAGCATTGGGAGCTGCCGTGCTCATGCCTTCCATTTCGCCATCGCTGTCATCACTCGAGTACTGCTCGGGGAACTCTGGAGGGGGAATCCCTCTCATTGCGAAATCGTAGAGATTTCTTCGATGTATACCATCCGCAGTCGCAGGATAACTTCGACGGTCAAGTTCGCGCTGCATAGCGGCGGACAGGGTAGTCCTGGCTCTGGTCCGTTCGCTCTGCATGATAACCCTGGCTCTATTCTCTGCAGACCAATATTGAAACTCTTCTTCCGTCAAGTAAGTCCGCCGCGAGAAGAGGTCGCTGCTGGCGGGTTGTAAATGAGGTCTTCCGACGTCGTTAACTTGTGTTCCGGTCCGCACTTCCGCTTGATCCTCGCGCGACCTTGGGCGAGGCGGAGACGGGGTCAAGGTGGAGGCAAGATCGGGCACGGGGGTAGCTATGGCTTCTTGAATGTGCTGGAGGTAGGTCATCAAAGGAGGGGTCGAAGGGCGGGTGGCCTGCGGGCGAGAACAAAGTGAGCACGCAGCTACTCGGACAGACGACGGTGCTTAGCAATGCAGTCGGCCAGACAATGGGATCCCGGCAGAATAGTGACGGCGGCGACTTAGAGACGGGTCTGCAAGCGTGCTCGTAGGGATGCAGACGACGTAAAATGAATGTGGCCCTGATACCCTGTACTTACAGTAGGTGAGTTGGCGGGTGGCATCAGGTCAGAGGCGAGTGTCAAGGGCTGTCTCAGGCGCAGGCGGGCGCCGATTGGCTTCGCCCAGTTGAAGTTGCCGCACGGACACCTGAAGGAGCAGTAGAAGGTGCCGAAACTTGTGAGTTATGGATGCTCTTCAGCTCGGATACCCAGAGTGTCGGGAGGTCTGTGCAAAAGACAGTCTCTTGAGCCTGCGACAATCAACAGCGAAAGGTTGGTGTTACGACAGCGACGGGGCCCATTGGATCATTGGGTGATCAGCGATGAGGAGACACAATGGTGACGGCAGCTTCAGGCCTGCCTCGCCCGTCCAACCACGCCAAACCACAGCCACACCTTCTCGATCGCTACCACCGCTCGCAGATTGCCGAATGAAGCGTCGTTTGCCCACCCCTCCCCCCGCCGCTACTGCATCACCTCCAGGTTCTGGAGAAGCTTCGAGCTGAAGCTCCAATCACCAGTGCCACGAGGTGCTTTGGACCTGCCAATGAGGTAATTGATTGCTTCCACGATGAGCCCCAGAACGCCGCTCGATCTGATATCACGTTCCACTCATGGCGCCAGCATCGAATCCTGGCGATGACTTCCGCGGCAGGTCTTCTGGAGCTGACCGACACCCCTAGTCGAGATGTGCCGCTCTGGCTGTGGGTGATATCCTGGACGCACACTACGCAAGTTCAGTCGATGGAGAAATCCCGATATTCTCATGGAACGACTATGATGATCCGGCGTGGCTTACCATGACCGCGCTCCCATTCCATAAACCTAGACACTTGTTGGCCCGTGGGAGGATGCTGGGGGAAGACATGGCAGGTGGACGGGGATGCAGCGCGACCATTTTCGGAAACCATGCGCCTTGTGATGTGGAGATATCGACTTTCCATATTGCTACGGCGTTGGCAGTCGCACCGACAGTTTTATTTCGCTTCTTTCGTCCAACTGTCCGAAATGTCTTTCTTGGCGCCTTCGTCACAGCCCCTAGTTGGCATAGTCTTCGCAAAGTTCGAGGACAAACGATACCGGCCTCATGGTGCGAGATTCCAGATGGTGCTTTCTACGAGCGAGTAGGACACGTCCTGCAAGGAGACGAAAGAATCGGACTGAAAACCCACAAGACTCTGGAAGCAGGGATGAAGAGGCAACGTCTCAGCATCTGTTGAAGATGTGATAGGATACGAGGCTGTTCTTGTCGCAGTACTCTCCGGCAACAAGCTGTCTAGATTTTGGTATCTCGGATGAAGTGAAGGACCTCTTTGATGCACTGCTCGGCCTTGTCCACGTATATTTCATGGCCGGCTCCATCAACAATCACCAACCTACTTCCCTCAATCTGCTGCTGAATCGCAGTCTGTTCCGCCACTCTGGTTGCTGCGCTGTTCGCGGGAGCAAGAATGAGTGTCGGTACTCTGATCTGCGAGAGATATGGCCTTGCATCAAGGGTCCCCAAGAATTCTGCATAGCTGGCTAGTCCCTCGCCGGGACTGACCGAAATTTGGTCTAGCCACCAGTTATGATATGCTGGGTCTGGGTGTGTCATGGTGCCGGGCTGAGCCTTCAACCTCTCCGCCCATCCGCGCGATCCCAATCTCCGGCACGCCTCTGGAAAACTCGCCTCCCCGAAAGCCAAGAACGTTTGAGTGGCTTCTGGGAGATATGCAGGTGAAGAGCAAATGGTCAGGCTCTTCAGCCTTTCGGGGTGCTTCGCTGCGAGAATCTCTCCTAGCATGCCGCTTGTGCTCTCGCCAAAGAAGTGAACCTTTTCGATCTTAAGCTGGTCAAGGGTGTCAATGATATCACCGAGAATGGCGTCGAGAGTGTATACATCCGGTCTCTCGGAGATCGGAGGCGCACTTGAATATCCATGACCCCGAAGATCCCGCCGTATTACGTTGTAGTCACGAGAAAGGGCAGGCACCCAATGATAGAAGAATGCTGCATGTCGAGCAAATCCGCCTTGGAGGAGGATCGTCTCGCGAGACTCTTTCCACGGGTCGGTGAAGTCGTCTGCGATAAGATGTGTTGTCTCACCGGACGGATGCTTTATAAACTGGCTTCCTTTACGCATCGTCGACGACGTGTCATCGGATATGCTAGTGTCGGCGTCTGATACTGCAACATGCACGATCCTGTTCAAGACCAATGCTTGCCTGACGAAGTCATGGGGAAGGCCATGGGGGTAAGATGGTGGGGATGTGGAGAACAACTGCCTGCCTGTTCCGGCCTTTGTACAGCTGCTGAGTACGGAGAACTTCAGTCTTGTTCAAACGCAACTGTAGCAAGGCGGTCTATCACAGCTTCCCTACTCATCCAGTCCACCGCCTCTTCGCCACTACAGATTTGCAACGCCCTGGTCTCTTTTCTTTGAGTACTCATCCTCTGTATCGCCGGTCAGCCACAGGTACACGCTCGACCCATCCCGATCGATACACCTCGGGTCGCCGGCAGCCTGTTCAAACACCTTGAGGGCTGTTTCTGCCGTTCTCGGCTCGATTCCCACCTCTCTGCCTGCCTCGACTCCCAGCGAGATATCTTTAATCATCATTTGGCTTTTGAATCCCGGCTTATAGCCGTTGCTACTAGGCACATGTGGAACCACATAAGGGACAGGTTGAACGTTGTCACACATCCAGGACTGACCGGTCGAGTTCTTGATGCAATTATACAGCAATGACGGGTCGACGCCCTGGCGCACACCGATTGCCATGGCCTCAGCGATCGTCAATAGCGTTGTGCAGGAGATGTAATTGTTCGAAATTTTGACGGCAAGGCCCGCACCGGGTGAGTCGCACCAGAAGAATTTCTCGGGAGAACCCATCATGGAGATTGCGGCTTCGATTCTCCTTGACATGGGATCCGAGTCAGAGGGTGCTGAGTGGCCGACCAGAAAGGAGAGTGTGCCTGCTCGAGCACCAGGTAATCCGCCCTAGACATCACCAGCAAATATCATCAGCAATTGCTCGATGACAATCCTCTCGTAGTTTAGACCATACAGAGACAGGGGCATCCAGGAAGGTGCCTGATCCTGCGACCCTCAATTTCTCACCGACGGTCCTCGACGATTGACAATCGATGGTGCTGCAGTCCAGCATCAATCTCTCCGAATCCCCTGGCGAGGCAATCACCCCGGTCTCAGGATCCAGAAATACTTGACGAACTTCTGCCGCACCAGGCACAATGGAGATGACGACCCTCGCATGGGTAGCGGCTTCTTTGGCTGAATCAACAACATAAATCGAGCCGTAAGAGCCAAACTCCTGGGCAAATCTCTCGCATGCGGATCGGTTAACGTCATGCACGTAGAGGCCTGCCTTCAGGGACATTTTCTTCCGGATGTTGCTTGCCATGGCGTAGCCCATCACGCCCACGCCTGGGTTCTCCGTCAGCTAAAGGCCGAGCACATATGATGACGGACGCTCACCTATGAAAGCGATGTGATCCTCCATGTTCATAGACGACGCTCTAGCTTGGCCAACTTAGCGATTTTGTGCCGTAGGTAATAAGTAGTAGCAGTAGTACAGTAGAACCGTAGTAGTTTCGACTTCTCTCCCCGGAATGGTTTGAACGTCTACCTTAATCACTTACCATCGTGGGCGAAAGACACGTAGTACAGTACCATCTGCCCCAACCTCACGTGCGACGTACAGTACCTAGAGCGTGCCACTCATCCGCACCCTCACTCCCACCCTGACCTTTCCACTCACCCCTCATCCTAAACTTCCCCACACTGTACTTCGTACTGTGGATGGCGCTACCGAGGATCTAAATTCAGGGGCGTACGAACGATTCCCTCTTTACCATCCTTCAGATCAGCCCAATCTCCACGTGGCATGCCCATCTACTTTCTCAACGACACTGACGATGGCACCGTAACCCCCCAGTCCCAAATCAAGACTATGTTGCGCGGCCGTAGCAACGAGACCGAAAACGAGACCGAAAACGACAGATGTGTCAAAGGTAAGAGTCGAGAAGACCAGGAGTGCGAGCTTGCTGAGCTGTAGCTTGATCAAGAAGGCGTCGCGGCGGATAGTGTTTCTAGGAGGCTCGGGCGTAATGACGAAGCGGGAATAGGGAGTCATGAAGAGCGTGAGACAAGGACGGAAGAATTCTTCCTCAGCATGGTCGCTCTTATCCATCTACACCCTTCGCTGCGTATGTGCGTGGGTGTTGACGCCGATGAGCTGCCACTGTGGATCCCCTCCTGACACGATGCCATGATTTGACCGACAAGTGATACGGAAGAAGCGATGCATGGCTGCCACGCGCGCATAGCTGCGGAAAATGTTGGCCCAGTGGTCCGACGGAGACGCACCAAGAAACCAGCTCAGACCGACCAAATAGCACCCACCACGGGACCTGCAAATTCAACCACGGCACCAGCTGGCACTGTAGAAACTGTCCCGAATGCGGAGGACCAGGCACATAATGCCGGTGAAGGCGACCTTGTTGGGATTAGTGCCGGAGAACAACTTGATCCGCAGTGTGACGGAGGCGTGGACTTCGAACTCTTCTGCAATACTACACCTTGCCTGGACTCGCCGACATGAAAGCACCATCTCCCCTTATACCATACAATCAAATGTGGTGAGATGTTGCTGCTTCAGGGCATTATGGGAAATAAACATGGACGCACTGTTCAGCGTATCTGCCACGACGTCCAAACTAATCTAGCAGTCGAGTTTATGGGCGACTCGAAAACTTTCATTGTCCAACGGTACAGCAGGAAATGTAACGATGTTCACTACCGCCAACATTCCATGCAATCCTTTCTTTGTTATACCTTCTGTCTTCCCTGACTCATGCTCGTTTCCTTATGTCGGCGCCTTATGTGCTAGTGGCAGAGATCGAGATTTCTCGGAAAGATCTTGTAATGGGCAGTTTCACGGACCAGTATTGGAACGAGGACGTTAGGCTCGGTCCATGATTCTCTCGCGGTGCTTTGGTTGCGGGGAGTGACATTCCTCGCCGTTGGAAAGACCAGTCTCTCATAGCCTGTTGGTGGTGGTGAAACCCTCCTCGTACGCGGCTTGTGTTATCCTCGCAAACCTCTGTGTAGTCATGTGATTGGTCCATGGGCGCTTGCCGCGTGCTCGTACACCGCGATCCGACTTGGGCGCGTAATGACTCGGTGACATGTCCGTAAAGAGAGTGAAGACACCTGCCCTCGTCCCGTTTGTTTGTCTCGACAACTCCAGACCTGGAGAGTCGCGCGTGGTGACTGATGGTGGCCGTAGACGAGGGTCTTAACTGTTCAAACAAGGCATCTGCGCTAGCGCGACCAGGCAAATGCGACTGTCTCTGATCCGTCATCATGGTCTTCTCGCTCTCTGAACTTCTCAACCCCGAACCGTCAATTACGCCCACTGTCGGGTCTGAACCAGCAGGGTGAGTCTACCTTTTCGCGACAGTACATTTGAATGTCGCGTCTAACCCTGCCCGCGTTTTCTAGGATGGAATCCACCGAGCCGGCCGCAACTTTCTTCGCGCCCGAACTGTTCCAGCACGACGATGACGCGCCCCTCGAGCAAGATGCGTTCGATCGCAAAGCGCATATGGAGGACACAAAGATGGACGACGAACCCTTGTTCCAGTCTGCCGGCATCGTGAACAACTACGACGGGATGGACGAAGAAGACCACGTCAAGCAGGAGACACTCGACACATACCCTCCTCTAGACGGCGAAATGGCAGACTCTTCGATGATGGAAATGATAGAAGAAAGCTTCGGTGCAGGAGACAGCCCGACCAAAGGCAAACCCCAGGCTCCAAAACAACGAAAACACCCAGGAAAGTCCCGCAAGGGCGATCCAGAGGCGCAGCCTAAATCTTCGATTCACTCGTCCAAAAACGAAGGGCAGCATACTGATCGAAGATACCTCTGTTACCTCTGCCACAAGCTCTTCACTAGACGCCGTTCCGTGAGGGACCACATTTCCAAGATCCACAATATCAAGACCTGGGAGCCGGTGCGCAGTCTGGAAGTCGTTGTCGACCCGGTCAGCGGCGAACCCGTGGAACCGCTTGAAGACATCGTAGCCCGAGGGCCGCCTCCTCCTCCTCCGAAGCCGACAAAAGCAGAGAAAGCCAAAAAGGCGGCCAGAGGCGAGGAAGAAGAGGATGGACAGCGGGAAGAACAGCATGAGGACGAAGACGAGAAACCAGAAGAACAAGAAGGCATTCCGGTCCATCTAGCGCCCCTTGTCGAATCACCCGCGCCACCAATTGCGGTTGCGACACTGAAGAAAGAGCCATCGATCGCAGGGTCAAGAGCGTCTTCAACAGAGCCATTCGCGACACCGGCGCCCGTTGCGGGCAAAAAGCGACCCGCCCCTGATGACGCTGTCAAATCTGTATCGGCCGCGGCCAGGAAGAAGGGCATGGCCAAGGTGAAGAGCGCGCCCAACAAGAAGCCCAAACTCAACGAACCAGAACAGAGTCCGCCTGCGTCGCGGTCGACTTTCCGATCTCCCAGCGCTACTCCATCTTCGCATCAGCTTAAGCCACAGCTGTCCAAACTCAAGAATCAGACATCGGCCGCCAGTGTCCAATCGTCACCGTCTCGGGCTTCGTCTCGCGCCGCTTCTCGAGAGGTCTCTGCTTCTCCGTCGGAAGCCGACTCCGCGACAAGCTCAAATGACGATGGGGAGGTATTTTGCATCTGTAGAAAAGGTGACAATCATACCTGGATGATCGCTTGCGATGGTGGCTGCGACGAATGGTTCCATGGCAACTGTGTGAATATCAGGGAGCGTGATGGCGAATTGATCGACAAGTACATATGCCCGACGTGTACGAAACCGGGTCTTCAGACGACGTGGAAGCGCATGTGCAGGCGAAAAGATTGCAGGAAGCCCGCTCGTGTCACCCAGGTTCCGCCTAGCAAATACTGCTCCGACGCATGCGGACGCATGTTTTTTGTCGAATTGGTACAAAGAGGTGACTTGCACACGCAGACGACGAAGAACGGCGAGTATGTTGTCGAGGCGCCCAAGCCGAAGAAGCACCGAAAGAAACACAGGGAGAAGGAAAAGGCCCCCAAACACGTTCCGCACCTTGCCAATGGTCTGGATCCAGACAGCCGCCTTGCCACCCCCGCCTACAGCGATGAGGAGAAGACAGAGTACGAGACGGACAGCAGTCTCGACGATGACATGCTTCCCAATCGTGGTGCGGCTTTACGAGCGGGCGAGGTCAAAGCACTGATTGAGAGATGCAAAACCATTGAAGAATGGAAGGCCCTGGGCAGGAAGCCGGATACGCCACCTCGCGATATCGATGTGGACATGAAAGATGTAGAAGACACGAAGAGAGCTCCGCCAGAGTTGGAGTACGATGACTTGGAACTTGCGAAATTGGCCGGCATCGAAGCAGAGAAGTCCCGGCTCACTGCTCGGGGCATTATCCTTGCTGCTCGAGAACAGTTTTTGGAGTTGATCAAGGCACGCTCTACTGCCATAACGGAAGAAGTCCGCAAAGTAAATCCGAAAATGAAAGACCTGTGTGGATTTGACCCCAGAGTTGCGTGGTCGGACGAAGAGTTCTTGACCTGGTATGATCAAAAAGGCGGGAAAGCAACCCTTGATGCCGGCGCGGATGCCAAAATCGGCCCACCCGACGATCCCCACGATGAAGGAGACAAGAAACTGCCGAATGGGAATATTCACCACGATGAAAACGCCATGTCCGACGAGGATGATGAAGGTGACACGATGCCCAAGAAGGGCGGCGTGTGTATCAAAAACAGATGTCCCCGGCACAGAAGCTGGGCAAAAGGGCAGCTGGCCGAAGTCAGGTTCGAGCAGGACTTGGTGAGAAGGGCGTTGCAGAGACAGGAGGGCTTGAAAGAGGAACTCCGGGGCAGGGCTGTCGTCAGGGCTTGGGAGAAGAGAGGCTGAGCTCGCCCAAGCAATAAAGCACCCTCCTGATTTTGTCCATGGATGTAAACGACCCGGATTATGGCGAATTGAGGCCCGGTCAAAATCCAAGCAGCAATGACAACATGGCTCTTCCTCTTCCTCTTCCTCTTCCTCTTCCTCTTCCTCTTCCTCTTCCTCTTCCTCTTCCTCTTCCTCTTCCTCTT